>JAUMHL010000017.1:6041227-6057551 GCA_032362345.1 Sandelia bainsii
CTTGTTCATCATAAGAGGTCATGAACCGCTCTTTGTCTCTTCACTCACCTAGGACCAGTTTGCCTTGGGTGACCCTACCAGGGGCATGAAGCCCCCGACAACAGAGCTCCTAGGGTCACTGGGACACGCAAACCCCTCCACCACGATAAGGTGGTGGTTCAAGGAGGGGATTATGCCATATTTAGGAAAGACTACAGAATCAGAAAGAAATCTAACAACTACACTGTGCTTACCTACTTTAATTGAATAACCACATCCTTCTCTGCACTTCCTGTGTTTTAATTCACAGGCTTGCGGAAAACAAAGACATTCTCCTATTGCAGAAACGCACTTTGGTGTCTAATTCCCTGTGAAATATCTTTTATCTTTACCATTGAAGGAGATGAGACTGTGCCACTCATGTCACTCTTTTGACCTCTTTTTGACTCACGTGACCCACCACCTGTGGGTCATTTAAGTTCTCACCTCTCACACACCACAGTGGTCTGACTTTTCCATATCAAGTGGGAAAACTATACACAAAGTAATTTTCAGAAGTCATTCTTTCACTTTTGATTTCCTCCTTTAACAGCTCAAAGCACAAGATGCTAAATGAATATTGCAGGAGCAGAAGTCAACTGCCTGAGAGGAGGAATAGAGAAGTGTAAATATTTCATCTTGCAGTAAGGTCCTACTCTAAAGCTATCAATTAGCCCAGAACTGTGTGATGTCCAGTAGAAGCAGTGTTCAAAACTTACAGTGCATCTGGGGTGGGATTTTTAACTCCGTGACAAGATGAAAGGAGCTGTGATAAATCTGACCAAAACATAAAAATCACTTGATGCCAGAATTGAAATGTTTAATTTTCAGGGACTTGAAGGTCTCCTCGCTCCACTTCTGTTTTATTCATTCCTGTCACACTCAGGCTCTCAGAGGGACACAAACACAAATGCAAATAATATCTTTGTAGTTTCAGTGGTGAAACTTGTGCTGACTGATGCTGATTGACATGTGATTGTACCACATGTTGTTGCTCACTGTATGACAGCCCTTTGGTCATCTTTGTTTGTCAGATCACATTTTTCTCATTGTCAAAGTACTTTCACAGTCTTTTGGTGTTTATACACATATCTGTATACACACTCTCTGCTACCAGCAGAAAGAGTTTTAAATGCTACATTTGCACATGCACATACAAAGAGTTTTTTCTGTTGGTAACTGATCTTCTGTGGATACTGCAGACCCCCAGGCGCCAGCTCAGTTGACGGCAACTCTGAGCACTGTGGCAACCAGGAAGCACCACACTGCAGGAGAGGAGCAGGCCAAGAGCAGTACTCAGGGCGAGGCCACTGACAAGCAGTGCACCACTAGTGAGTAGTCGGCCACAGCACAAACATAGATACATAGCTACAAGTGCTACTATCCTTCCATTTAAAAATGTTTTTTTCTGAAATAAGTTGAAACTGACAGAGGTAATCGACTATTCTCTATTCTGTGTCTAATGAAATAAACATATTGGTTTGTTTTTTGGTGTAACATATTGGCCAATAATATAACAAATGAAAAAGGCATGGGCAAAATACTGAGCCTCTTAAACTAATATTTTGTTGCACACTGTTTTTTAGGTAATCACTGCAATCTAGCACTTTCTGTAGCTCTTCATGACTCTTGGTAGTTTAGTCCACTCTTCTTGAGCAAACTGCTCCAGTTATCTGCCTTCATTCATAGATGTATGCATAACAATCTTTTATGTACTTTCAAAACTTAATGTCAGCTGAGCATTATTTTAATCATGTCATTACTTAATCATCACTTTATTTTGACTTAGCAAAAGCAGCTATTGTAATACAAACGTATAGCAGATATGTGTGTGTGTGTGTGTGTGTGTGTGTGATGTATGTGATGCTACACTCCTGCCTGCACACACATGCATACGTATACATTTCTCAGCAGTGGACACGAAACACAGCGAGCAGCCTCATTAGCAAGCCTGTTCTCTCCTAACCACTCAGAACATGAGCATGGCACAGAGCAATTACAAGGCCACCTGTGGCAAACAACAGGTGCTTTAGGGTGAAGGGAAGGGTTGGGCATGGGCAGGGACAGAGTAATGAGGTTTTAAACCTAATCTGAAAAATTCCCTTTAGCTTCTATATTGGACAAAATATGAAGATTGAAAAAGAACTAAACATAAATTATAAGATGTACAGAACCAATGTAAGAGTTTTAAGCAGGGTATGTGTGGTGACATATCGTGTGACTGGGAAAAAAAAGCTTTCATATGTAATATAATAAACTATAAATAAACTAGTTTTAGCCAAGGTTTAAACTGATTTTTAAGTGTAAGCAGTTCAGGAGTCTAACACAAGGTGGTGCATGTCTCTCATGACAGCATCCCTAATAGAACCCCTGCTCTGTGGGTAGACCACTCATCTCCCAGGGAGATGGCCCCCTCTTGAGAGATGGGGCCCTCTGTTGGCTACCATAAATACTGAGAGACTCTGGGCATGTCTAAGTCTCGAGCTCTCCGCTATTTATCTTGCCCTGTTTGTCCAGGAAAAAGCGGCTTTGTAATAGAGAAGAATAGATGACTCAATTGTATAAATTTCCTTCATTGTATTTCAGTCCAGAGAAAACTAACAGTTCGAATGCAAGGCTATAACTTTAGGCTTGATTCAGTAAACTGTGAAAAAGATTTATTTTTTGTGAAGTGATGTAGAAAATCTTGTCTTCAGTCAAATGCAGTGTACAAGCAGTGCTTCTCAGTCACTAACCATAGCTGTGTGGCTGATTTAGCATTTCTGAAGCTTTACCTAATAAATTCATGTCTCACTGTAAACTATTAGTGTAGTAGGGCTACAGTGCTGTGAAGTGCTGTGGCCCCTCCTGATTTTTTTGGGTTTTTTTGGCATATGACACACTTAACTGATTCAGATCATCAATTTTAATATTACACAAAGATAACCTGAGTAAAGACAAAATGCAGTTCTTCAATTATTATTTCATTTATTAAGGGAAGAAAGCTGTTGAAACCTGCCTATTTAAAGATTTATCATTTTAAACATAATAAAAACAATTCATTAACCCTAACCCACATGTGTTAAAAAATTTAAACAAACAATAACAAAGCAAAAGCAGGGTGTTACATAAATAATTATGTAATTGAGGCAGACCTCTTCCTTTTTAAAGGAGTCAGTCAATAGTAGGCCTGTACATGTTACTTTTAGCTACAGTATTTATCTACAAAGCTAAATGCCACAGATGCAGACCACTGATTTAGAAGCTCTTCCTAGAGTGTGTCTCAGCTTCCACCAGAGGCTTAATTAATTAAGCTAACTCAGGTGATTAATTTGTGACATTGGCAGCCAGTCTCACCTGGAGCACCTCAGCAAGGCAGCTATTAAGCTAATTGATCACAGAGTCAGTTATGTCTCGAAATGACACAAGCTCATAATCAAAGCTCAGTGCATGTGATGGAGGAGACGCAGATTTATGTGCCATTGCAGAAGAAATAATCTGTTAATAAAATTGCACTCAATGCAGCCAGGTCATCGTGAGGTTGTCTTCCTTTCCCTTCCCTTCCCTCTTCTGTGGAAGGTCAGTATATTTTAAGGTTAAAGTTATCCTAGATCATTACCTGCAGGGGGGAAGCCTGTCTGAAGCTGTTCTGGTATCTACAGCACTATAGGGCTTTTATCGGTCTGTGCCACCTCTCTGTCTGTCTGTCTGTCTCTGCCCCCCCCCTCTATACTTCTTTTCCATTTGCCTAGAGCTTAGAATTGCCTGTGACATTCAGATATAATGGAGAGTGGTAGCAGGGATGAGATGCAGCATTTGGAACCATGGAGAAAGAAAGTTAGGTGAAAGGCTTTTTGAAGGCTAAGGATATTTCTGAATCGGGTGTTAAAAGCAGTAGCTGCAGATAAGCCCAGTTGCTGAGATGCAGATGGCTATGGCAGCTGGCTTTCCTGCTTCTGCCAGGTCAGTCGGGGGTAGGAAGATGGGAAGTCTTGCTGCTGTTAATGCACAAGAAAACAGGAAGAGGAATGTGGTTTCCATTAGCCTGTGTAGATGGCTCTGTCATGGTTGCTCTACTCACCATTTCTCACAGCCCGTCCCTCAACCCTCCTCTTTCATCCTGCCAGTCCCTCCCATAAAGAGCAGAAAACCCAAGGCCCATTACCTGGGCCACAGCCCAGGGTTCACTTGTAGTGCATCACCACAAGGATCTGGTTCATGTGGAGTGTCTTCCTTTAATTAATTATTAAACCCTCTCAGTTTTTCTCACTCACTTCTCTCATGACTGTTTTTGAAAGCTAAATCATCTGGGGATTTTCTACAACAGTCAGCAGGCATATGCTATTGATTGCTTAATTAAATATCAGTGTCTCATAATTCTCTTCCTTTCCTTAAATGTCATATTCAGACTTAAGTGGTATGCTGCTTTTTCTGTTTGCCAAATGATTTCTTAGTCTGCTTTTTTTTTTTTTGGCATGGTTCACCAGTGTTTTTCCATTGCCCGTTGACAAGCTTGTCCTTATTCAACTATTGAACTGTTTGTGGAAGAAACGAATAATAATGCAGGCACTGCATAATGCGTCCTCCATGTCACTCAATAGCATGCCCAAGGCAACAGCCACCAGGCTGCCTTCATGTAGATGGAGCACTGCTGCGTCTTGCCTGTCCCCTGCCTTGTATCTGACATCACAGTAAATGGACAGCTCTTCTCCCTATTGCCAGTGTCAATCCATCATAAGACCTTGATGAAATATTCAAAGTCATAATAAACACCACTGCTTCCTTTTACCTTAAGCTGAAGTAGTTATGCTGAAGTGCATAAAAGGTTTTTTTTTTCTCAGGACAAAAGGTCAGCAGGCACACAGCCTGTGGCATGCTGTGATGGTCGCAGTGCACAAGGAAATAGATTAATTAGAAGGCACTTTTCATTTAGGAAATAAAACGTACTGTCGAAGACACTTCTGTTAACTTGATTTTCTAATCTTCACCTTGTCACTTGACAAGGACATAGAACATACTCTTAAATAAGATTTCACATTTAATTTAAATCATACATGGACACACAGTTGCCCAGAAAAGGTTAAAGAAACACTTGTTCCTTTGCTATTCCTCTTACTGGTAGTCATTGTTAGCTATTTTAAAATTGGGAAGGACAGTGTGATAATAGGTGTTATCTCTAATGTATTTCTGCATTCAAACTAAATCATTTTCTTTCAGGATGTATGTTATATCAGAAATCTGTTTCAGTTTGCCCTGCATGTACCATAAACACTTGTGAGCAGTATTTCAGAAGGGATTATGGAGATAAATGTCCTTGTGTTCTGTGCATATAAGATCTCTTTAGCTTCCTAGGGACTAAAATTAAAACAGTACTAGTGGTTAACAGCAGAAAACAAAGCATGATGTCTGAAACTGAGAGGGTGATTTTATTAGTTATTAGAACTGGACACTGATTCTCCCCAAACTACTTCTCAGCTACCAGGCGAAAACAGTCTTCAGTTGCACACTCTGACACCTTGAGGCGCTCACTAATAAAATCCATGCAAAGCATGCAAAGCCCTGAGCAAATAAGCACTGAGCATAAGCTGCCATTTTGTGGGCACAGATGCCTTTTGGATCATTGTGTCACCAAGCGTGAAATGAATGTAAAATCATCCATGATGCCTCTTGCTTCCATTTATTGTTTTAGGGTGCAGATGAGCTGACATCAGTGTTAGTGTCTCTCAAGATTCATTCTGTTTCTGGGGGTCTTTTCACTCCCCGCTTACCACCATGCATAGTTGATGCTGCCGGTACACAGTTGATAAGCTTGGGTGGTGTTCCTCTTTACACAATTTCAGTGCCTTGTTTTATTACTGTTCAGTGCAGATAATCATATATATTATTGTAAACATCTTACATTTCTGCCTGAAGACATGAGCCCCAGAGTTGCACTGGAAAGACTGAGCATTGATGCTCATCTTTGTGCATGATCAATGACTACAAGCTGTGCCTGGCCAAGGATGTTCGTAAGGTGATGGCAAAATAGAAGAGAGACTGAGTGTAGATGAGAGGAAGAAGGCTGCTTCTCAATGATGGACAGGAGTTATAATGCTGACAACAGCTGATTATGATATATGATTATTGCCTTTCAGAAGATAGGCTTAGTATTATTTAGGGCATGTAGAAAACTGAAGATGTAAAGGTGTGAATTTTAAAAGGTGTTCTTGGTAATTTGTCTTTTTAAAGCTGTTCTTTTCTTTACCTGATATAAAAACTTTAAATGCTAAACACCTTTCATATACTATCTAAATGATGAAATTTCTGCTGATTGACTACTTAATCAGTTGGCTAGACCTCAAATGGCATTCATTGTTTTTAGATTGTGTTTTCATTGTATGCATATCTGTCAATCACAAATTACATTCATAGGCTTCCATGGGTGGTAGACGGGTTTAGATTTACAGAAACAATTGGCTGGCCTGCTTTTCCAATTAAAGTGGATCTGGTGCTGTGCTTTTGGTCTTTTTTTCTTTCTCTCAACACTAAAGAGTAGTCCAACAACTCAGCATTTAGGCTGTACTACAGACAGAAAATTGTACAGGGCCTCCTGGGCTTTTACTCTCATTGTTTACATTGTTTATACCATAGTGCAGTTGATTAGTCAATTTCAGTAAACATCAGAAGCTAGTAAATGCTGAGTAGCGTATGGGGTGAATTCCCTCTCTCTGGTTCCGATAAGTTGTAATTGACTTAATGGAGACTTGAATTGCACAAACATGATACATTAGAGCTTGATTAGTTTGAATGACTTATGGATTTTTTGGTGAGATCCGTTTTATCTTTTGCACTGTTCAAACCCAGTTTCATGGAATGTAAACTGGTATCTGTTTCCGTTTAAGAACCAGCCTTTTATAACGTGACCATCTTGTGTATAATCGTATCACTCTGAATATAGTGATGTTTTAATAATTCAGTTACTGGTTGTATAATGTAAAATATATTACCCTTCACTCTTTGAGAATAAAACTGTTAACAACTGTTAAACAACCGTATTTTGTAATTTGTAGACATCTGCTTTAGATGGTTTCCCGTTATTCCCATTGTTGGCACTAATATTGCTATTTTATCTTTCCTTTTAATAGGATAACTTAATATCTACATGTTCTGTGATGAACTCAACCATTCATTCTCATCGGTCGGGACTCTTGAGATGGCCACATTAAGTGCCATGAGTCATGTTAGGCAACTTAAGAACAGGAATGCACACGGACTGGGTTTATAATTACATCAAATTACTCCTAGAATCGCACTTATCCAGACTTATTGCCACATCTCCATTAAGCCCTTTGATGCGATGCATTTTCTGCCAGCACAGTCACCCTTTCTAGCTAACCACTTATTATTTCATGTCATAAGAGTCAAAAGCAGTTATATAAGTCATCAACACCACAGAGCTAAAGTCAGGCCTATCAATAGTTCACTGTTATTTATCAAGCCGTGAGACAGGTTAGTGACTATTAGCCCCATGTCCATGCAGCTTTAACAAAACAGATAAATTCATTTTAATTGTTTGTTTGTTTGTATGTATGAGTGTTTCACTTTGTTTTATGACCGTTTCCCTGACCGGCGTCAGGGACAAGTGGCTGTAAATTCTTCTCTCTCTCTCACAGACCTTCGGATGTCTTTCTGTTTACATGAAGGACATAGGTTGTTGAGGCAGGCATCTTGTTTAGGAGCTTAGGAAAGCTATTAAATTGAGAGATGTCAGTATGGTTATGATTTTGATGTTGTTCTTTCAGTAATTCAGCTCTTTTTTCAAGTTTGTTTGTATATTTATATATAAATATATATCTATACAGGGACACCTTCCAAATGCAATCCACTCGAACAACACCACAAATTACGTAATCAAATATGGCAAATAAAAAAGAACTGCAAAAGAGAACTTTTTAAACTTGAAAATTATAATATTGATTGCAGAATATATGATTGTACTATTATCATGTTTTCCTGAAAGAGTTACTGCTGCCCAGTCACTGTATTTTTGCACTGTAAAAATTAGTATTCATTGTTTATATCTTATGTTTACTGTTTGAGCTCCTAATAAAGTTTAGGGTTTGCGTGTTAGGAAAAGGTGTTATTTACAAATCTCTGATGTACAGTGAATTAAATTATATACTATGTTGTACAACACATAACCAATTTTCAGTCCTAATTTGTCGGTGCCACAGTCCATCTTACATGCAGCACCAATCCATAATAACAATAAACTATTTTTTGATGGAGTTTACAACAGTAGGAGACTGCTGTCTCAACTCTAGAATATGACTTTTGAAAACGTAGTGATTAGAAGACTTTCCAGAGGGTAGAGCACAGCTTGACTGTGTAAGGAAGGAGACATTTGTTTTAGTATTATCACTGAGAAGCAGATGATCATCATGGCTCAGACTGTTGAAAATTTAGGGCATGTGAGATGTGGAGCTAAAGTGTTAGTTTGAGCAAATAACCACTGATTGTTTTTTGGTAATTTGTTATGTCAATATGACATCATATGACCGAAAAAGAACTAATTTAATTTTATTTGCTGTAACATAGAAAGTGAATAAAAGGAATAACTGATTTTGTAAGGTGTCAATGTAAAGTAAAGAATCCCTGTGTAAACAGTGTATAATTTAATATTCTTTTCTGCCAAGTCCTATTATTATACAGCATAAATGACCTGAATCCCTTAACAGACTCACAGGGTATCTAATTGGCATTTAATCTCATCAATTTAACAAGTGTAAGAGTTTTGGTACAAGTACAATGACAGTTCTTCAGTGAGTATGATACACCTCCACATCGTGGCTTCTGACAGTCAGCAGACTCTAGGCAAACAACTTTAATATTATATCCAGAAGAAATCTAACCAATAAGGCCCCATATGGGGCCATTATTAATTCTGTGAATTATATTACATGCATTATATTACATGGCAAGTTATTTTTAACTGGGTGATTGCATTTAAATTAATACAATTCCATATTCTCTCTTCAACAAGTAGTGTGATACCTCGCATACGAGTCAAAATGAGCCAACCAGTGCAGATATCTTCACTCCTGCCCAGCTTGTCTGTATGCATGTTTTTTGCTGGGGGCAATAGATCTTCCCCCAGAAGGATTTGATACCTTGCTTTGTATGTACGTATGTGCATAGGCTGACAACTTCAACAGTACTTGGAGCTGCTGGTGCATTAGGGCATATCTGTCTTCTGAGAAGAGGGCACCATGGGCACAGTGATCCCACTGGCCATTTACTGAGCAGCAGAGAGGACAGGAAGAGAAAAATACTGACTGAATCATATCTTCAATTTCTCCACATTGTGACTGCATTTCCTCTTTGTAGAAGTATTGATATAACATAACAACAAGACAATCTTTGATTACATATAACAAGGTTTGACAATGCTGTCTTGTCGCAAATAGTAGTATTGCCAACTTGGCCTTGTTGCTTTTGAAACGGAGGTGTTCACTTCAGGGGGATTTTAAATGACAAAATAAATGTTAAATAAAAAATAAACTACAATACAAATTGCACTGGCCTGCTGCCCATTATTTTGTGATTTACCTATACCAGTGACAAAGCAGTGCTACCTTAGAATAGTCTTGGAGCTGGTGTTATTGACACATCCCAAAGTCATATTTATTTTTAAATTATAATATTAATATTATTTAAATTTAGAAATTTGGAAAATCAGGGTGATGGCTTGTATAAACTGCTGGCTTTATCCATCTAGTAAAGCTTTTTTTTTTTTTAAACACTCGACACAGCTTCTTTTCTGTTGCATGAAGGCTTATATGTATTAGAAGATTAACTTAGATGTCAGTGTGTGTAGCCCAGATGTTACAAACGCACCATTTTAGTTTTTCACTACATACCGCCATACATAATATAATAAGCATGTGTAGATTTTATGTTTTCACGCCTAAACAATGTTTCAAAACATTTAAGAAAACACAGTGATATGGTTTTGTAGGACTTTATGCGAGAGAGATGGAGAGTGAAGGAGGGAAATAGAAAAGGTGACACAGCAATTGAGGGAAGTGACTGATCTGCTTCATTTCAAGAAGCAAGGATGGGATCATTTATTGATCTAGACATTTCATTAACTCTCAGTGCGAAGTGTCGGATTAGGTGACAAACAGCTGTCTTCCTTTCATGACCCAGAGACCCTAAAGCCCTGTATTACCATAACAACATTTCTGGCTGTGTTTGTCTTTAAAAAGCAAGCATCTTCCATTGTGATTCCCATGTTGCCTCCTGTTTGCTTTTCACCCGTTGTTTTGCCTACTTGTACTCCTTAGTTTAAACTCCTAAATTAAATGTAGTTCATGCTGTTCAGTCGTAGCTTTCAATGTGAAAGAATTTTTAGAAAAAAAAAACACATGAAATGGAGATCTGTTGAAACGGTTGTTATCTATATAGTAAGCAACTGTTTTCTTACTTTTATAATGGTTTGATCCATGTTTTATGAAATGCCAGTTACAGATGTTACAGATTCTCAAATGTGAGGACATTGCTGCTTTTTTGGCCATGCACTGTAGTGATTGAAATATTTTGAGTTTTTAGGACATTGAGATGGATGCTAGGAATAATCATTATTTGTAGCTTTAAATTAGTGTAAGTGGTTGGAAATTGCTGGTTACCTTGTACGTAAATTGCTAAGTTAATACTTGAGATAAATTGAGTTCAACTTAATGGAAGCCCTTTGAAATTACACTTGGCTTGAGGCCAACCTGATATGTAGTTTTAATTTAACCTCCACCTATGCTTTGAAATTTCTGTGGAGAATTTCTCTGTTATTGCTTGCTCAACATGGTAAAGATATCACATAAATCATTATTAATACATGCTCATCATTTATATTATATTAACCTTTTAACTATGTGATTCTTATCACCTGTGTGTCAGGTGGCCATTCTGTGTTATTTTATTCCCAAGGACAAAATTACAATTATTAATTTAGTTAACATTATAAGGAACCACTGAATTAGAATTTGTGCAGTGGTCATGTCTGGAGTCTTATGATCTTTTTGTTTTGTTAATTTCAGCTTGGATAATGATTTAGATATATTCATTTGGGAAAATATAGTTTTCAGAAATAAGTTCTTATTGCTTGTGCTACAGCAAAACCAAAGCAGAGCATTGAGCCTTGTTCAGAAATGTTTTCTTCCTATTTAAAATGAAACAACTAAAACAGATGTTCAGAACAGATGCAGACCTTTTATTCATTCTCATCCAGAGTATATTTAATGATAAAGGCCAGTTGTTGGATGTCTGTGTCTGCATAGATATTGATAACTTTGACATTTTTAAACCATATATGTTCTGTCAGTACAGTGGGTCTGCTTGGAATAGATATAATAACTGATAAATATATAGCATGATAAAATAAAACTATATGTCTTGATGTACTTCTGATTTAACTTTTATTAAAACTAATGATCATACTAGCTACTTAAGGAAAAATGTTAGAACATGTGCTTCTATGCATAATTAGAAATCACCTTATTGCTTTAGTTGTTTTTGAACTCTACACAATATACATGTACAACATGCATGCATTCAAAGTTTTATAATGTTTGTGGGTTTTTTTTAAGATTGGTAAACAAGGGTTCCACATCAGTTGCAGGTGAGAGAGCAGGACCAAATAATTTTAGAAGACCAAAGACCCTAAGCCCAGTTTATTACAGCAAACCAGGATAACAAAAAAGAGACCTTAAAGTTTAGTTGAGCCTTTCACCATTCTTATAATAACTACATGCTTGCTTACGTACTCTATATAAGTGGCATCATGCACAGTGCCGGTTTGTTACAATGAGGGGAAACAGATTAGCCATCATCTGCAGATAAGATTGGAGAAAATTCCACACATCAACAATATATTTCAGTCCAAAACAGTAGTGACAAAAAACTGAAAGTAACAGACTTAATTAAATAAATTTGCCATATTAAAAAGAAACGTTTGTTAGAGAATGATATGTTTAGCAATGAAGAGATATTCGCTTTGAGGATTGTTAGAATGTTATGAACTGTAGCAGAGCAGGGAGAGGGATGACTGGGTAGAGCAGAGCAGACATGTCTCATGCTGTCACTAGCTCAAGTTGCTATATTGTAGCTTTAATTACTCTTAACAATATGTTTCAAGTCTAATATATTTTGTAGATTGCAGCATTGTTACATCGTCCACCAATGAAGAAATGGAGATCAGATTTATTAATTTGTAAGTGGACAATGTGTTTGAAAATAGGTGCAGAATCTGGATGGAATAAAATGTGTGTGGTTTAGTGAGGTCATGGGGAAGTGTGATGCCTTCATGTTAGATTATATTTTTACTCTATGATCCAGGCTTGTTCATATTTTGGTCAACATGCTTGGTGCTAGTTGCCAAGCAACCAGTATAGACTCAAGGAAGTCACTGGTCCTGACCAAAAAATCCAGCATTATCCCTGTAAAACGAGGACTTCCTGTTTTTAAATTTAACCTTTTTTACAGATTAAACAAATGACGTGTAATGTGTTAGATGAGCTGTAGAGCTGTACATGCTGTTGTTGGATTTTGTCAGGTCAGCTCTCTTACCCTGCATTCAGTCTTTGTGCTAAGACAAGTTCACTAGCTTTATTTCCACAGTTTGGTCATGAGAGTGATGATACTCTCCTCATCTTACCTTTGGCAGGAAAGCAAATAGGCATACAGTATTTCCCAAAGAGTGTTCCTTTTAAGGGGGAACTTGTGTAAATCACACTCACTGACAGCAGCACACTTGTTCTGTCATCAGTGTAAATCATGGAATTAAGCAAGAGCTGATCTGAGCTGCTGTTTGACTTTTAAAGCAGCAAAGAAGTAACCTACCGGCACCGAGGAAATGTTCTTAATGTATTATGGATGACGTTGTACTTTTGGACAGATGGATAGATATACAGTACTTGGGTAAATTCCCAATTCCCAAAAATGTGGGAAACTCTAAGAAACGTATCTGGAATATACTGACAAGGATTTTGAGCTACCGTGCTTTAGAGATGACTGGCCATGTAAAGCTGTACAAAGAAAATGTCTAACATTTAAGACAGTATTAAAGCTATCACTTTTTTCATTTTATTCTACATATTGTACTGAACATTTCCTTCTTGTCCTCTCTTCAACACTGCATGTAACTGTGTTTTGATGAATTGTGATTCAATGCTAGGACTTATATAGAAAAATTAGTGAATCAGAGACACTGACTCACAATTCCACCCAAAGGCATTACCAGTATGCTTCTAAATTGTCCATCAGTGTCACTGGACTGATTTATTTATTTACTTGTCGGAACAGCAATTTGGAGATTCATCTCCTGGGGCTTTCTGCTCTCAAAAGTTGTATTTGTCCATGTGTGCATACATGTGCACATGTGCATGCAGACACTGACAGTTATATGTGATGGCAGCTTGAAATGTTTGTGCCACTACATGAATCTTGTATGGGTTAGGCACATTTAATTATTACAAAGTGCTCTGGTTTTCTCTCCTTTTTTTTCATCCCTGCCCCATCAGCTTATCTCCCCTCTGTGGTTAGCTGTTCGTGCTCTATCCGTTTTTATACATTATTTAAGAGCTGACTATGATGAGTCATTTGTTGCCATTCTGGCTCACCTTTTTCATCCTTATGCTCCATAGCTCTGACAGTGATAGCTGACCTTAGCGAGACTTCTTTCATTGAATTGTTGTGTGGTTTGTTTGTGTAAAAAAAAAAAATACTGTGGATACTTAGAGAGGGATAAAAGGGAAATTTAAAAAAAATATATGTTTACATTTTTTTTTTTTTAAATAACAGTAATGAATTTGATAAATGAAAAGAGCCATGCAGTGACTAATCACTGGACATTGCAAGGTGACAGCTCTAAATGAAATCTAAATTCTGAAGGTTGAATAAAGAAAAAAGTGGTCAAAACTGAGCGTTCTAACAAAATGAGAAAGAGACATGTTCTCACACAAAGAAGCATTATTGATGGGATGCCAGCCTTCAGAAATATCCAAGATGCCTGGCAGGTTTTCTTCCTCTTTTTTTCTAGTCTCACACTCACAACAAGGCTGCTATCCCATGTGCCACTCATGTCTGAAGAAGAATGGAGCTCTTTGCCTGCTCTATTCCATACCCTGTGGCTGTCATGTCCTCCCAGATCAGATCAGGAGGAAGCAAAAAACCAAAGTTGCCAGAAACCCAGTACTCAATTGAGAGGGTGTTATAATAAATAAGCATAAGTATGATGGTCAGTTGTGGGTATTGTGGCCTTGGAAGGGGGATGTGTCTTATTGTCTCTTTTAACCTCCAGCTCTGGCCTCTACAGGGAGTTCAATTCAAGATTCAATTCAATTCAAGATTCTTTATTTGTCACATGCATAGTTATAAAAGTACAACATGCAGTGAAATGTACCCTGAACTGCTTCTTTTTTTATGACTGTGCAAAAGATATAAACTAAGTACAAAATTTAAAATCAAAACAGAAAGTTCTGACCAGTTTCTGTCCTTTCTTGAAGTGTATTAAACACCAGTCTGTGTAAATATTTGTGGAATATATATCAGCGAGCAGGAGTCCTTTTCTTTGATTCCCTGTCATAGTTCTGCACATGCAGAATGCAAGCAACTCTGTTTTTGAAAGGTATCTATTAGTTCCCTGGTGTGATGACAGATGTAGCCTGAGCAAGGCTTGAACACTTGGTTTATTATAAAATGAGAGTGTAGTGAAAATTTCAAGGCAGCACTTGAGCACATGCCAATTGGAGTTTAAATAGCCAGGGAGAGATGGATTTCTAATGTAATGTGAGAGTTTAGGCATTGAAAATTAAGAGTCCAGGGGAAAATTGTAATGCTGAACACTTTGGTACCTTAGTCAGCAATTGACAACAAGGGTATTTATTCTTTGTAGTTATCTAGATATACAGTGCTCAAAAATAAAACTAACACTAAATCACACATTGGATGTTGATTATTGATTTATTCAAGTTAAAAATCTTTACTAATGTAAATGTAAAGTGAAAATTTGAAATCACAGGCTTATTCAAGCTGTGTGAATTATATCTCGGCAATTCATAATATGACTCAGAAGTGCATATGGCCCCTGCCTGCTTGTATGCATTCCCAACAACTTCTGGGTTTACTCCTGATGGGTCCTGGTGAAGAATACGGGGCATCAATGGCAGACCTGCAAATTCTGTTCTCCTCTGGTAAATGCAGGTTGTACGAGAGTACATCATACCACCCTCATGGAGTCTGTTTCTGTCAGTTTGGTCAGAAAACATGCACACCAGTAGCCTGCTGGAGGTCATTTTGTAGGGCACTGGCAGTGCTCTTCCTGTTTCTCCTTGCACAAAGGAGCAGATACCAGTCCTGATGCTGGGTTGTTGCCCTTCTACAGTCCTTTGCAGCTTTCCTGGCGTAATGGCCAATTTACTGTTATCATCTCTATGATCTTGAAACTGTACATGTGGATCGTCGATTTTGGAGTAACTGGACTATCTGTGCCACCTGATTGGGCTGCAGGTACTGCCTCGTGCTACCAGTAGTAACAAGGAAACACAAAACTTGAGAAGAATGAGTCAGAATAGATGAGAGAAAATTTGTCTGTGGACAACACATGCAAAATCATTCCCTTTTTGGGGTTTGTCTTGCTTTCTCCTTTTCTGTTGTCATTTTCATTTGCTCCAATGCAGGAGAAAATGATTGTCAATCACTTGTGCTTCCTAAATGGACAGACTGATATCCCTGAAATTCAACTGACTAGTGTTGTGCTGTGATGAAAAAGTGTTCCCATAATATTTTTTAGCAGTGTATTTATGTTTGTAAGGTTAACCCTCACAGTGGACAAGTACAATTTTAAAATGTTGAAATTGGTGATAATATGTAGTACACACACGCTTCTGTATAAACACATATAAATTGTTTGTTACAATACTTTTACAGCATTAGCAGGCACAAAGTGTACTGTTCCCCTATGGTTTGTCTGGTGTACTGGCTGTGGCTGACAGGAAATGTTTGGCTGGCCATTAAGAGGGTCACTAGAGAACACATTTACTGAAAAGGAGGGTCCCAAGCTTATCAGCCACTACTGATTGACTATTTAACCCTTTTTATGATGAGCCATACCTAAAAGCATTTGGGGGAGGGAGGAAATTCGACAGGCAATATGCAGACATATCATGGTTTCTTATCTGAGTTTGCTGTTCATATACAGTTGAGGTCAGAATTATTATCCCCCCTGATGAAATCACACAAAACCCTTAATATTTCCATGGAAATGACCATAAAAAAACTGTTCATACTTGTATTG
>JAUMHL010000017.1:6068339-6105417 GCA_032362345.1 Sandelia bainsii
GAAGGTCACATTAAGTTCACCTGTAAAGGTTATAGTGCAGTTTAGGTTCATCCTGAAATTTCACCCGAAAGCCAAATGTCCCTAACTTTTTATGAGTAGTGTATATTTTATTCTTAGACTTATTCTGTTTCAAATACAAACTTCATTTTAAACCTTTTCTTCCAAAAACCTATTCAAAATCACAGACTAAAAGAGTAACATATTGTTACTCATTATTCTTTTCTTGACTTCACACTTAACTGTACCCTGATAAGTACTCACTCCCTGGAGGTAGTTCTGTCCTAATTTACTAGTACTTCCACATTTCCTTACTCAATGGTGGAAACTGCAACCATAGCCCTAACTGTAACTAGGGCAAAAAACCACTGTGGACAAGCCAAATCTCTTCACAAGAAGACACAAGCAATTGGTGGAGAATAGTGAGAGATAAATCACATTAATGCCTCTCCAACAGTACAGTGTGACAAAATCTGACAGCAATGCATTTTATTTTTTAATATTTTGAGTTAATGTGAGCAATGTTATAGCTACAAAAGTCACTGTGCTGACACAGTTAATGTCATGATAGCATAACAAGGTGTCAGACAATGTTATAAAGTGACTTGGATGGATAACATCAGAATGGTTAAGATAGATTAGGTATTTAGTATATGAAAAACTTGTCTTTGTTGCATTAAGTTAGGGTAGCTCACACATTGCGTTAAAGGACACGGTTGTAGTAGAAACCAGTAGTAGTTGGTTTAACTGAATCTCATTCCTTACTTCAAAAGTTAAACTAAATTTAGGATGATTGTCTTAAGGACTGTCTCTGTTGCAGATGTTCTCTTATTTAAAAATTATTTAGAAGTAACCCCAGTAGAGTTTTACAGACCCAGCTCAAAAGGATGACCATTTCATTTCCATGTCCTGAGACCAAATTGAATAAAGCCACTTTTGATATTCATGGAAAACAGAATCATTTATAATTCATTCATTTGCTAGTGTTGAAGATAAAAATATCTAAGAAGAAGGGATTGGTTTGTTCTCTTATAGGAGGATATTGAAGTAATAATCATCTCCCCGGTGACAGGGACTGTTAAACTTCAAATCCGTATTTTTTCCTCTCATTGCCTGGTAACACTTTTCTCTCACTAGTGGTGAAGAAGGGTTTTCATACACACTCACATACATACAGTGAAGCATCCCTCAGTAGAAAGAGGAAGACCCTCTGCTACATCATTACTGCTTGTCTGCATGCGTAGTCGTTCCAAAAGGTTTTGTATGCAACTATAGCACACAATGATGATAAATTCAATGCAGCATTATTTTTGCACATTCTGTTAGTGTATAATGAAAGTATAACATAACATTAATATTATTTATTGGACGACTATTTAACTGGTGGGTACGTTTATGTTTAAATGCCATTATGTTTAAAGAACACCAGTGGTGCATTGTTTTTGCTGATCTGCAGTGGCTTGAGATTCACACCTTTCTGCAGTGAGTGTACTCGGGTTGTAGGCCAAGTGGGCAACTAGCACAGCTTACAGTGTTAAATTTCACAGGTGACATACTTTTGTTAATATGTACTCACTACACACATAAGCCATGTATCTGTTACTCTGACATACAGTATCATATTAGGTGGAGACTATGCCTAAAGTTTCACCTGAAATAAAAAAGAGTTGCAGGCCAGAGTGCTGGTTTAGTATCCTAGTGATCTTACAATAACTTAGCCCCGAAAAGATGAGAAATGCCCTGAGTAACACTGACGTGCTGCTGCTTGTCATGATGTGACTAGAACCTCCATCCTTTGGTTGGTAGTTTAAGGTTAAGTACCAGAGCTGTATCACTGTGTGATAAATGTCTAGGTGCAGTGTGTTCAGCCTAAATCCAGTCACGTTAATCACTTCTGTTGTGTTCCACTTATTGTCTCACTATGACACATTAGTATTATAAGTATTGTTTTGATTGTGGTAATCGCAGTTTAAGTAGTGTAATTGTACAGCCATAAAGTCCATCTGGTTGGCCAAAACTCCCTTTATGACCAAATCCTCTCTCACAGGCGGAATTCCAGCACTAATGTAACTCCATTCTCCATCTGTGATCTTAAGAAACATGAAGGTAGATAAATATGCAAGTGAAGGTGGGGAAGGAAAGATGGAGCAGGGAGTTTAGAGGGGGTAAGGTTAAATGGTCCCTGTCAGTAGCAGTCTTTAACACATGGGATTACTGCCCCTTTGTGTGCAGTGAGCTCACTCAATCTGAGTCCATGTAGACACACTCACACCATTTACCCCACACTGTTGCAGACATCCTGATCATGCTGACAAAGGCTGGGAAGTACATAGCTGCAATCAGCTGGCTAACGGTCAGAGAAGAATAAAAAAGGGGACAGAGAGGGAAGAGGGAAGGAAAGACCTGAACAAGAAGGCAATGACAAGACAAATATATAATATAAATTTGATATTTGTGAAAAAGACAAGTGAGGCTCTATAAAACATTGAAATAGGCTAGACGTGAGAAGATGCACTATAAAGGAGAGAAGGTGCACTATAAAGTAGTGAAATGCACTTAAACAAAGACATGGGAAACATTGAAAAAGATGAAAAAAAGGTCGAAACAGTATATTGCAGAGTCTCACAATATTATGTATGTGAGATGGGTTGTAATGATTCTAATTAAAGCTTTTATGCATGTGTTGTTAAAATTGACATCTCATTGTGATGGGCTCCATTTGGTCTGTTTTTATGATTTCACGTGGTTGGGTGGAAACTATGAAACCTGAGAACTCCCTTGATGTTAGAGCACAGTTACTGTATAAAAAGCACAAAAAGAAAGCAATAAAATATGCTCAATAATACAGCAGCTGGCAGCACTGCGAATGCAGCAGCGCTGATCATTATCACTTTGCCTGAATTCTGATATTAGATAAAGTTCTAGTGTTCTTAGCTTCTGTATGCACCTTTTATTTGTCAAGGGACCCAAAGTTATTAGATTGGCCAGGTGGAGTTTTTTCTAATGTCAAAGGCATATTACTAGTGAACCGTCCTACAGTGTCAGATTAAGTTATAGAACTATGAATATTTGAAAGGTAATATCTCCTCAAAGTCATGTTTCCAGGCTATTGAGTTCAGTAGAAGCACTCATGGGAAATTGAACTAGGAACAAAGTTGCTTTTGGTGTCAATACAAAAGAGATTTAAAATTATGTTTGTTCTATTGACATTTTTAAACTTGGGTTAATGTAGTATTAAAAATGCAAAAACTGAAAGATCCATTCAGAGAATGGCATCAAATGTACAGTAAGATGAGAATAAGTTGGGAAAAACAATGCAGAAAAATTTGTTCTGTACTTTAGGAGGTAAATGAGTGTCTAGTGTCTAATCCTGTAACAGGTGTCATTTCTTTGTTTTAGTACTGTTGTGCTGACTGGATTTCACATTACCACAACACTATTACAGTTGTTTTTGCTGAACACTCAACATGTCCTAACAAACGTTAGTTTTGTTTTAAGACAGTGAGTTAAGTTTGTCTCAGGATTACGTTTATACCACAGTTTTTTGTTTATGTGAAGTTTCAGTTGACTTTAATCAAGACAACTGTTCTGCCATTTAAATGGAAATCATAGTCGGATGGTGACAGCGATTAATTATATAATTGCTGCAATACTAACCTTTTTGCTTCTTAGTTTTTTGTCACTGTAATTATCTTTCAGATTTTAGCTTGTGAAAGGCTTTGACAAACATCCATGTCTTATTAATCTTGACATTGCCTTGGTTTCATGTGTTTAACACCTAGTTGCAGTGTCTCTCTCACGCACACTCTCTATCTCTCTCAGACACACACACCTTTTCATTTCTGCTGTGGTATCAGTTTGCCTTGTGTCAGTGATGGTAACTTTCATTATTGTGCTTTTGCTGTTTCAGTCCATGCATTCTGATGAGTATAGACACATACATGCACACAGTCTTTGGCTTGGATAAAATGTGAGGAACAGGTCAATTAAAAGGGCCTTTGACTGTCCACAGCGTTTTAATTAAAGTAGCAGTGAAATGTAAACTTGGTTCTAATTATGATTAGCTTTAATTAGCTGTCACTCTGATCTTAATTGCTTTTGAATACAACTGACCTCCAAATGCTTCAGCTTCATGCAACAACATCAGCAGTTGGCTTGTGTGACCAGGTATTTGGCACCATCTGATTGTGTCTGTGTGATGATTGTACAATACCTTGATACACATTATGGATATTAGCAATGTATATGTTTTTTTAGTTTATATAAGTTTTATGAGCACATAGGTTTAATACTTTAATTGATATGTATTTGTTTGATTCTCAGGCTCTACTGGATATGGTGGTGAAGAAGAGTCAAGGCCACAGCGTGGAGCAGCTAGAGAGACTGTACTCCCTTCTCAGCCAGTGTATCTACCAGCACCGCAGAGAGTACAATAAGACACAGCTACTGGAGGTGAGCCGGACTGTCCTAAGTGCCTGTAAAACCTGTCCAGTACTCAGTACATAACAGTAAATTATTACAATAAATTATAGAGTGAATGCAGGCAAACGGTAGGTGCAAAATTTCTAAATTAGTATAGTTACATGCAGTAAATATCAATTTAATTGGCATTAGACAACACAGTTGCAGTTTAACTATTAGATCAATGAAAAATACATTTGATCAAATGCCAAAATTCTGATTGTTTTACGCATTTTGTTGTTTATGTGCAAATATTTAGACTGAAGATCTAAGCTTAAGCTCTGGGAAATTCTGGTGTTTTTTCAGTGTTGCCAGACATAATGTATACTATACAATTAATTGATTACAGTAGAATATACTAAACTGATAATCATTAGTTCCAGTGCTATGTAAGACACATGCTTGTCACAACAAAGTTGTTGCTGCAACACCTTGTCGCTATTAGACTGGAAGAGAACATGTGAGCAAGGCAAATTTAGTTGTGAGTGAATGTCAGGCCCTTTGTTGCAGCTGGGGCATCTGTAGTGTTCAACACAAAAGAGGTGATATCAGTACTTCTGCAAGCTTTTACCGAGATAAAATAGCTTGGTGATTTTCATTTTGTCTTGTAGGTATGACCTTGTGCATCCAGTATAACTAAGTTTGGTAACTATATGCCGTGTCACACTTTTGTTTCAACAGCAGTGGTTTTAAACAACTGGTAACATTTATTGAAGCAATAATATTTTCAGGCATGGTGGAAAAGTAGATGGGAGCAAGTGAAATCTGCGAAAAACAGTTTCAAATACTGTAGAATATCTCTTTTGGGAGCTTAGCATCCATACACACTGAAACGGCTTATGATGAGAAGTTGCAAGCATCCTGATGAAAACCACAGCTTGGTGTGTAAATTGGAGGATAGATATCCACCATCAAAGTAGTGAGTAGTTAGAGTGAAGCATTAATGGTATGAATCATTATTGGAAGTGAAATTAAGACATTTTTATTTATGTTCTCTCTGCTCCAGAATAAGATCTAATGAGGACAGCAGGAACTCTTAGTGAGCACATGTACAAGAGTGTATGTGTGCGTCTGTGAGAGGCAGAGAGAGATGAGTGAGTTCAGCGGTTGGAATCCGGAGCAGTTCATAAAAGAACCTTATAGTTCACACAATGCTCAATTGAGAATGAATTAATTAATTACAGATTAATTACAGAACCCGAATGGTAATTGCTTCCCCTTGTAAGTCGCTTTGGATAAAAGCGTCTGCCAAGTAAAGTAAAGTAAAATGTGTCATTTTGCCTTTACTACCTAAAAAGAGGAATTACAATTTTAAATGGTGTTCCGTGTCGAACAACCTGAATGTGATCTTAGCAGCTTAAGAAATAAAAGTAGAATTTGAATATTTTATAATATTAGACTGTATGACACAGTGAGTTACTGTACATTTTTTTGCCTTATTTTTTACACTTATGCACTTAATTCTGTAATTTACTAATTTGACTAATCATATATAAATAAATATTTACTTATTACTATATCATAATAACAAATAGATTTTAAAAAACTGTATTGTAGCACAGTTTTTCATTTGGCTCTAGTCTCTTTGGAAAATACTAACAACAGTGCATTTCTTACATACTGTGAGTAATTGTTAACCAGTATAAGGGCAGTTTTTTTTCCTTTTGACAGTGTTCCATGCAGAAAAAGCATGCTGTATATTTTCCCAGAATCCCATCTGGTCATCTGCTGCTGCTGTAAGATGTCAGTGCAGACAGCAGGCCAGGAATGGCAGTGTCCTGGTTCTGGTAGCCAGAGCTGGCTGTCAGGATGTCAGGGAGAGGAAGCAGCAGAGAGAGCAGTCAGCCAGGTGGTGCTGCCTGTCGACAGGCCGGCCGGTGGAGGAGGGGGGAGTGGGGCACATGTCTGGGTTCATCTGATACTGCCAGCCTAAATTGGTGTTTTGAGAACAGAAATGTCAGCTCGTTTGGCACGTGTTTTGTTTGCCTGTGTTTCCAACGCACATCTCGACTCAGCAGCAGGTCATCTTGTAACTCCTTAGAGAATGCAAAAACATGCACACAGGTATGCAGGCGACTGAAGCCATTCCGACTTAATGTTGCACTCTGTTGCAGAGCGCGGTGTTTCTGTCTACATCGTGAAGCTGAGTGTAATGGAGCATGTCCATATATTTGTCTCCTTTACTCTCCCCCTGTCCTCCTCTGGGTATGGGTTGTCTCAGTCGTCTAGAAGAGCTGACCTTTCAGCAGATGGAGTGGACTATATCCTGCTTCCAGTTAAAGCCAGAGGGACAATCTCTGCTCTGTACACAATAACACAGCAACCATGTTTCTATCTACAAATTGGCGCTAGGCATAGTATTACATTTTGCCTGTGTCTCAGACACCAATTAAAGACTTTGTAGGAGCTTTGACCTTTAACCTGGATCTCTGCACTACTGGAACTGTGCAAACCACTGGCCAAGTTAGCTGAATGTCATAAAAGTCGGTTATTTCTCTGCTTATTTGTGAGTTTGCTGCTGAAGATTGTGGGTGGCAGGTCATTTAATATTTCATTTTGGCCTTTGTGTTTATCTGAAGCATCACATTTGGTCCATATGCAATTTTGATTGTGTCTTGAGCTTATTCTTGCAGATAGGTGATGAAATGTACACGGCGAAGATATTTGGAGCATGTGTACGGTTTAAAATATTAATGGTAAACATTTGGCTTTGATGTCAGACTATCACTTTTTTTGAGGACTTCTCTCAAGATAGTTTGTACCCCTATTGAACTTTCATATAAATAAAAAAACACTGTAAAATGGGCAGAGAAATCCGCTTCTCTGTAGCCTTTGTGCAACAGAATGCAGGGCTGGGGCACCTTCCTCCAGACACAATACACAAGATTGTTCTCTATAAACTCACCTTTTTTCTGTGAAAAAAAGAAAACTTGGGCTGTTGTTTTTGCTCTACTAGCCTCCATGCCACGCTGCAGAGAACCCTGCTTTCCCAGAGGTAGTAAAAATTTGATCTGGGAAATAGAGCCTCAATTTGAAGTAGATAAGAAAGGTTTAAAGTAGGCAGGTACACCAAAGTAATTTATAAAAACCCATGTAACAAACAGGTTGGACAGTACAAATTGATGACATCTTAACAGTGTAGAGTGCACTGTGCTGAATTTTCTTTTAATGCAAAGTATTGATATTCCATTGGGAAACAAAACCGATCTTCAGGCTTAACATTATGTTGGTTAAAACTGAGGGGAGGTGCTGTGGAGGATTGTTAGACTGTCTCCTGTGTTTTCAGGATGCCAAGGTGATAGGCCTTTAGGCAGACAGAGTTGAGATCACGGAGGTGTGAAGTGTTGAGGCGGCAAAAAGCTTATTTGCGTGTTGGTGTGCGGGTGTACAGTGAAACACGGCAAACAGAAAGGTGTTAAAAGCTCAGACATGC
The DNA here is from genome assembly GCA_032362345.1 of Sandelia bainsii. Classification (NCBI taxonomy): domain Eukaryota; kingdom Metazoa; phylum Chordata; class Actinopteri; order Anabantiformes; family Anabantidae; genus Sandelia; species Sandelia bainsii. The sequence continues at coordinate 6,076,231 of JAUMHL010000017.1, forward strand.
CTAAATATGTTCTGTGTCTGATGAGCTCAAGCTTTCAGGGAATTTTCTAAATTAGTGAATTTTATTCAGGTGCTTGTTAACTTGACTTTTCATAGCTCCATTAGGTTTTACAGCTCGTGTGACCTGACGTTGATAGCTGTGGGGGCATGATAAAGTGCTAAGTGCTTAATTGATGTTAAAAATGAAGTTGGAAGGGAAGTTAAAAATCACACGTAGATCAGTTCTGTGACTTTTTTTTTTTAATTATTCAGAATAAATTGCAAGATATGTTGGATGTAGTTATTATATCCACATTGTTAAATGAACAGCTGGCTACTTTTAGTCTCATTTAACTGAAAACTTAAGCACCAGGTGAACAAATGGCATTGAATTCATAAGCTAACAGAAGTGTGACATTCAGGCCAAATTCTCAATCACTCCAAACATTTAAGAGCTTTTCTTAGTTGAAAGTAAGAGAAAGTCACATAAAAACAGAAGAAATGCACTTCATCTGTCTGCTAGTGCTACAAGAAACTTTGATCGTGCTATTTTCTTGATAAATCAAAATTCCTGACATATTCTGTTTGCGTGTTTTGTCTGAGTAATAGCTCAGATCTCAAGGTTATTCAGTTCAAATAGATTCCAGAGATTTCCATTAAAGGTGGTGCTCAAACAAACAAAAGATAACATTGGTATTAGTATTTTTATTTACTTAGTTGAAAATGCCTCTGTATCTGCTAGTGGGTAATTAACACAAATACAGTAGCTCTGTCATCGGCAAGTGTGTTTGATGCAAAAGTTATTAGTGAAGGATTGTTGCTACTTAAAAAAGTGTAGCCCTCTTCAAAAGTGTAAATTTGTAACATTAGTTCTGTAAAGTTGCTGTTTTTTAACTTTTGCTATAGATGTTGAAATTGGTATCTTGTAGTGGCGTCTGTCGCACTGCCTCAACCATTCAGATGAGAACACACACAGTGTAACATCTTCAAGGCATTAATCATGATCTGTTGCAGGCTAACATCATCTCTCTTCTTCCAGCTCTGTTCAGATTTAGTCAGTGTCAAACTCTGCTGTTTTCATGCTGAGAAAAATCGCCTGTCTCATTCCAGCACAGCTTTGCTTCATTTTACATCATTTATCATGGTGAAAGCTGTTGTTTGCTGTGGGAAATTTCCAAGTAATATTGAAACTGTGGTGCACAGATGCTTTATACACACATCCGAGTTAGCTGTGTTAGTTGAGAATAACCAGTTTGTGTGTGTCTGTGTGTGTGTGTGTGTGTGTGTCTGTTTGTGGAGCAGGAGATGGAGGAGAGAATCCAGCATTTTGATACATTCCTGTAAGATGGAGAAAATCTACCTATCAGGTAGATCCTGAACTGCCTGGGACCACAAAGAAACACAAATTGAGCAAGAGTGTGTGAAGGAGCTTCTGAGTCTAGCCCTCAACACAAAAACACAGAAAATCCAGTGCCCTCCTCTTGCTGGGAAGGAACACAACGAGGACGAGGTTGAGGACAGAGACATTCAATGGTGCTATCGTCTCAGGAACCTGGCCAGATCCAGACCGAATCTACACAACCAAACCCCTGGAGGTGTGTCAGTCACACACTTGCACACACACCAATGGTGACGGGCAACCCTGGTGCTACTTGGGTGCTATGCTAACTTTTATCCATGCTGCTCTTGGGATTACTTCTTAACTTGGACGATTAGTGAAACCAACAGATCGGGTGATGTCATATCGCAAACTAGCCGCTTCTCTCTGGCGCAGGCTGTGCACACACTTACACACACACTTACACACACACACCTTTACACTTATGTCTACATTCATTTCTACAAACACATACCAGAAATATACTCAAATATGCACACACAAATGCGCACACACACACAGCTCCTCACCAGCAGAAGTGTGAATGCAGAGTGCCGCCAGGAGATGAGGACAGATAATGTTCTGAATCACTGAACTATGTTGCTGAGCCCATCTTGCCCCCAAGTGGAATGCTTCATCATAGGCCAGTTATTACCACGCTATTATGCGTTTCATTTTTTCTGCCATTTTAGCTACATGATTAGTTGAGTAACTGAGCCACCGTCAAGGATACTCACCCAGAACTATAGCTTGCAAAGAAGTTTTTAGTAAGAACACAAACTTGATGAGGTTAGCACAGCAGGACTAGAACTGATTATGTCCTCTTCATTACAGCGGTCATCAGGTGTGGAAAGCTGTTAGCCTCCTCAGTGTTTTGTCTAAGAGTACCTGGTGAACAAGCGTAGCCTGTAGGTCAGCTGTAAAACAACCTTACTAGAAACATTTGCTCACAGACCACCTCGAGTGTTCAGTCTTAGCAGATTGTCTTAAATGTTTTGCAGTAGCTGAACCCCCCCCCCATTCACAGTATGAATGTTTTTCCTCCCGCTCAAACTGTGCCCGGCAGTTGATTTTTCTATCGTCACCCTGGCCGAGGAACTGGAAGCAGTACAAATTGGAAAACGTCTGTAGTTTGCACTGCCTAGTGTGTGCCTTATTTAAATGAAACTTTGATATATTTAGGATTTTTTATTTACTACTTGTGACAATGAACAGGCTCCAAGTCGGGATGGGTCTTAACCACTGAGGTCATGGTGACCTTGAAGCAAAAAATCTAGATGCATCTCGATGCCATTAGATCTATGAACAACATATCTAGGTACTACACATCTGGTTAGTTTTAACTCCAACCTGGTCAACAAAATTAAAGAATGGACTGAAGGCATTTGAAAATCAGAGGAAAACAATATACTCACTTCTGTGGCTGTGTCGGTGTCAAGTCGTGTCTGAAGCACTTCAAATATTATATTTAAATGTATTCCTGCCCTGTTTTACTCCAGTCCAGTCAGGGGAGGTCAGTCTCCAGCTGAGCATACAGCAGGTGTGTAATAGGAGGTTGCCAACACCAGCTTTTCTTCAGTTTTTCATATGCATAAATAATGATGCGAGTCAAATCTTCTATTGTGCCAAGTGTTATCCCACTCTCTCAAAAGGTGCTGACAAAAGGGTGCCTGTTCGCAGGAATTCTGTTTCAACTATGAACATGTTCTGTTAGATGGTCATAAACATCCTTTGTATTATGTTGTGTATTAGATAATTATTTTTTACTTTTTCTTAAAAATGCCTTGCTTGAGATTGTTTATGCATGGGTGGTGAATCCATAATGAACAAGGCCATTCTAGGCAGTGCCCGTCACTAAGGTGTTTAAAACATTAAATTATGTTTTTCTTTTTTCCTTTCAAATGTGTGTACTGACTTTATGAAATTATTTCATTCTATTTTCTCATCACCAGACAAGAGAAGCTAGATTCTCATCTGTGGCCAACACAGTATATGTTTTCTGACTGCAGTAAATTAAGGTATTTACTGAAGCTTTATAAAATTTTCATGGCATGTTCATGTTATTGAAGATGCCATATTTTCAGCAGGTGTAGACTGGAGAAGGCCCCCTCTTTTCTCTCAAAGCACTCTTGTCCAATCCTCAAACCTCTTGGTGCAACTCTGACCCAGCTCACCTCTGCCTTTTCTCAGATTTTAGGTGACAAAAGCAAAGACCATATGCAAACTGGCAATGACAGGTTAGCACTTGGACTACTGCAGAGAGAAAAACAAACGCTACCTCAGCTTAATTTATTTTAATGCGAAAACTGTTTACTGGGTACAAAAACAGTGTTTTTCTCCCCCCAAATACTGTTGCAACATCTAGAGTACCAGCTAAGGTACCAGATCAGTGCAACCACGGCTGCTGCAGTAATCCAAGAGTGGTTTATATCTCTGATTGTTATGTATGTTTGCATTTGAGCCAGATGATGATTGCATACATTTTAAGGATATTTCTTGGACTCTATATATTTTAATGCTTTAGTTTTTCTTAATTTTTACTGTACCTTGACACTGAGATTTCCTAGATCTGCTCCTCTCCAACATTAGCACCCCATACTTTTTTAGCAACTACAGACCACTTTTCTGCCTCTTTCCACAACAATCGCCTTTTTTATTTTTCAGATTCCAATTTTTGCAGATTTTCATCTCATGATTCTGATTATTTATTGTTAACATGTTTTACACCTAATATTTGGTAAATTGTCTTTTTGTACATTTGAAATTTAACAAATTGGGAAGCATTGTGGCGTCCATTTTAACAATGTTGCTGAATTGCGTAGCGTTTGTGTAGCACATTTATTTTGGCGCGTATGGGGGAATAAAGGGTTTACAGGTCTCTCAGGTTCAACACGTGACCACATGCCCTTTCCGAGGTTCTATTTATTTCATTGTTCTGGTGTTTTGTTTGTTAAAAGTGGTTACAGACTGTGGCATACTGGGAAAAAAAAAAAACTAACATTAAGATGATAGACATAGCGTCTATCTGGTACATGTCAGGAAGAGAAACGGGAAACTCTTTCAATCTTTTTCTGCCAAAAGAGTTATTTTTATGGATTTAAAAACACATTTGGGAATAAAATGAGTAGTTTAAATGTCATACATTGTGATCTTCCTTTACTATAAATTGTAGCCTGTTTGGACTAACAACCAATTTTTGTCTGGTAGTTGAGACTACTTAGTCCAGTATGCAGAAGGAAAGGGTCTGTTCTATACTGAATTACTATGTTCTTCCCTATTTTTCCACAGTTAAGTTAGTCAAGACTTTTCATAGCTTTGTCAATTATGTTTGTGTATTTAACACACCTGTTCACAATTGTTACTTTAGTGTAAGTTATATTTGAAATGAAACATTTACTGTATTTCTCAAATAAACTGCTGTGATATACTTGAATAAAGGTGCAAACTGTATATTTGAAGTTGTTTTTTTGTAAAGTTGGATAAATATCTTAAATTCATTCTGTGGAAAGGCAGATTTGTTTTTCTCCCCACAAAGCACAGTTACACAGCCCGATATCAGTAAAGACATTCAGTTGTATCTCCTTTACAGAAATAACACCTTGGTGTTTTTATAAGCTAAAATGTTCTTTTCACTAATGTTCTGTGTTAAATATACATTAGAAAACTTACTTACCTGTTAAGTAGATTCTCTTCCATGTATGTTTTACATTTACATAAATTGTACTGTATACAAAAAAGACAGTCTTGACAATGTGTTCATGTTATGGTATATGTATTAGGCTTCAATAATAACAATTGTTAATTTCTTCTTTTTGGGTACAGATTTACAGAGATACCATTTGAATCCAACCTATCAGCTTTTTTTCTAAAAACATTTATACAGAATTGCCTTCAGGTTTTAAAATATACACATTTCCTTCCTGTATTTACAGAATGGCAACCCAATGTCACATGTGGGTTGCAATGAAACACTAGAAAACAAAAACGAATATGGAAGAGGAACTGATGACAGAAAAAACATGAACTAATGTTAACTCCTATAAGAGTCACAGGTGATTATTGTGCTTTTATCCAGAGGAACTGTCCCACCTTGAGCATCTGATCATTTGTCAGCAGACAGGAAGAAATTCCTTCTCTCTTGATGTACTGTTTTCTTTGTCCCAGAGAGCAAGAGTATAAATCAAAGGGAAAAGAACACACCGCTCACCCTCCAGATGATATCTCAATCAGGTTTGAATTGCGCAACAAAGAAAATAAAGATTCTCTTTTTAAATCATACCTGACCCATATTTTATGGTTTTTCCTGTTTAGAAAGTCATTAAAAGAAACGGGTTACACAGAGTTCAAAACCTGTTTTTCTAATTTTCTCATAAATCCATACTCCATAGTAGGAACATTGCTTCCTGATACTGTGGGGAGAGAAGAAACTCTTTAAATCTACTGATAAGGAGGAAAACGGCTGGATTCCTTTCCTTCACTTTTCCTCCTGTCTGTAGATGTCACTACTGAAAAGCGTTCATACACCACAAAGAACTTCTGTTCTCTAATCAATGAATGACTACGAAGCCTACACCTGTCAAACATAATTTAAAAGTGACAAAAGAAACTGGACCTGCAGTGGCTTTCACAGCCAGTGCCAGAGTACATTAAAGAAACGGTGAGGTGGTGAGTTTACTAAGATCTGGAATAGGTAGAACTGAAAAAAACGACAACTTCATTAAAATCCAAAAAGCTTGTAAATTACTAAGAGGGTCCCTGTGCCTCGTTGGATGTGAAAATGAACTACTACCATGACGCATACAGTACTGGAGGTTAGGCATCGTCACCTGACATGGCTGAGTAGTTGAGAGTGAGTACATTCTGCACAGGGATGGGTAATAGGGTGAATGAATGCTGGCGTCTAGTCCAGAGGTCACTGTCCGACCGGCCCGGCCCTAAGCTGCCATCACACATCGTCGCACAACTGGAGCTCAGCTAGACTTCGGCCTCGATCCAGCGTGATCTGGTCCGAGCCACCCTCAGCCGCTCTGGATGTACTTTTTGATGACGACACAGCCGTGTCTGAAGAGCGGACATGGCAGTGACTGCAGGAGTGTCCAAGTGTTGGTGCAAGGGTCAAAGGTCTCCATGTTGCCGAGGGCTGGACCCTCGCTGCTCACGATACCTCCTGTGGCGTAAATCTTACCATCCAGGATCACAGCACTGTACAGGCACACACAGAATATTTGTTCACTAACCTTCCTTTTAAAAGTTATCCTTAAATAAGTAGTTCAACATTTTTGGGATATTTGTGTGTCTGCTTTCTGCAGATAGACGAGAAAAAGGTGTACTACTCTCATGTCTTTTTATTACAGTAAATATGAAAGAGCAGCCAGTTAACCGACAAAGATTTAGGAAAGAGCCTGTATTGCTATTTTACAGATTATCTGCTCATTTGTGAGGGTCACAGGTGGATACATAACCCCTAATAAAATGTAATTGTTTTTACACTTCAGTTTTTGTATGAAACATAAAAATGAGAGAGAACTCAGTCAATTAGTGAGCTTAAGACTTTATTACCATTTTATAGAGCTAGGCTAGTAGTGTCCTCCATTTTCAGTCTTTTCACAGAATTCTGCCAGAAAGTGACTTTTCAAAAACATTTAACTAGATTTAATTTTTTTCAACAATGACTATTGAGTGTTTTTACATTCAGTAAATCCTCTGTATACTCATTTTTATTTTAGTGGTGGACTCTGCCAATTGCTGATATCAGCCTCACAATTTACTAGTCACTTTAATTTCCCACTTTCCTAAGTGTGTCAGAACTACAATAGCAGGACATTTTCATGTTCTCCTGTTGAATGGAAAACTATTTTCAATATGTTCTGTACTCATTCGTCTTCATTAAAGCATGAGTTTGTTCGGCTGCACTGTAAAAAGCTACGCTGGTTGGTCTTTGTTGTTTTTCAGATAGACTTGAACCGTGTTATGCGTTAGAAAGCATTAATTGTTCATACTAACAATGACAATTCTTCTACAAACATGCTGATTTTCACGATACACATGACATTATTTTACATCACTCCCACATGCTCATACCCTACATGGCTACTTTGTGAAGGCGGAAAAAAACTGATACTACATTCCCTCTTGAGGGCAAAAGAGAAAGCTAATGAAAAAGCAAATATCTGTACAAATGTGCTCATTTGATATGAGAAACGGAAACAGGAGTTTGTGTGCAGAGAGGATTAAAACTTGGGCTGTAAGCTGATTAGGGCTTTGTACTCCTATTGGGGTTTGGAACGATCTACATTTACATAAGGTGCACGCTCAAACACACACAGAGCCAACAACATGGAGTCCTATTGCATAAATCCGCAACACTGTTGGGACTCAAAAAGATTATTACATAAAGCCTAAATCTACTCAGCTGATCCAAATGGAGAGAGTGCAGGGCAAAGCCTCGAGCTGCTCTTCCTGATAAACAGAAGGGAGATGCAGGCCTTCACAGGGCTGGATGCAGCAAGGGGAGGATATCTGTTCTCCTGCATGATGACCTGCTAGACTTCTGTGTAGGAGCGTGCAGTGCAGATAGTGCTGTTTCTGAGTGTTTTTCTTTTGGCAGCTTTATGTTTGTTGTTCTCCCTCATTCCTCACGTCTCTTACTCTCTTGTGTCAGACTTAGTTAAATGTAGCAGAACAGCTGCATGGCGTGTGCCTGTGCAGCTTATCAATAACTCTGACAACATGATTTATGTTATACAGTACACTCTGCACATAAGATCACTGTCTCTAATTGCTTCCCAAATGTATTTTGTGCATGCTTCTTTCTCAGTTTCTGCAAAAAAAAGAAAAAAAAAGGCTCAGGTCTGGAAGGCTGAGTTCATTATCCAGGACACTGCACACATCAGTGGACTGGGCTGACTGAGATATTAGAAAATGACGCTACTGTTGTTAATTTTCATTTATCTCTCTTCGCAAATGGTATAAAATCTAAAGGTGTAATGCAGTTTTCTGCCTTTTTAGAACATTGTTTTCATTCATACTGTATGCAAAGTCAACAACAAATCTTGGTAAAAGCAATTACATGCTAGAATGTTGATTACATCAAGCAAAGTCTTTTTGATTTCAATGTTTATCTCTGCATGACAAATGACTTTGTTACTGCTGAAGCAAATTTAAAAATCAAGCCTGTGAATTAGAAAGCTTTTTTTTCCAACTAAGGAAGAAGTTTCACCAAACAAATGTATCATGTTGGAAACTGTCAGCCCACAATTGGTTTTGTTCAAAATTTAATTAGCTGGCCTGAACACATTTTCCCTGTGCAACTGTTTACCTGTGATATGACACAAAGACAGACAGTCTTTATAGGTCTTTAAAATTAACTTGTGGCACTGTTAGACTTGCTTTGAAAATTAATCATAGTATAGTATTTACAACCTTTGATGTGGCACTCATCAAATAGTGTTTGAAACTGCATAGATCTGTGGAGAGACCTGAAGATGGCAGTTCACAGACACCCGTCCGATCTGATGGCCCTTGTGGGGGATCTGTCAGGAAGAATGGGATAACCTACCCAAGCCTGTAGAGACTCGCTCAAAAAGACTCAAAGCTGTAATTACTAAAAAAAAGGGGCTTCTACACAGTACTGAATTATTGAAGTGAGTACTTTTGTAAGTGAGAGTTAAGTTTTTAATTTGATTTTAACACTTTCACTTTGTTGTAGATTGACAGGAAAAAATGATATCTTTCCTATTTCAAAATAAACAGTAAAATGTGCAAAAATTGAAGGGGTCCAAATACTTTCCGAAGCAACTGTATATTAATCACTTACCTGCAGAACTGCCGAGAATGATTCATGTTGGGACCAGCCTTGATGTTGCCTTTGTCTGGATCATAGATAGTTGTGGCTCGAGCATAGGCTCCTCCCAGGATGAATATAAAACCATTTAGAGTCACTGCAGGGGCATATTTGTTATCTAAAGATATGAGAAGAGACAGAGAGAGGGGAAAGGAGAGGAGACATTTTTGTTACAGAAAACACAGATATTGCAGTCATTCTCCCACAGCAGAAAGTTTCATTTAGTACAATGGCATCAATTTGTTTGATGGCCCACCCTCCCCATTCTTTGGCTCGTTTCCTACGGTCCCCAAGCCACATGCAAAAATCATCATCAACATTCTCGTTATCACTTTACAGATGTGCCATCCTCAAGATTGCTTTGGAAGGGAAAAACAGAGAATAGATGGCAAACCAGTGAAAAAGAAGAGTGCATAAATCACTGCAGCTTTATTGGTTCTGCTCCAAAATATGTTTGGGCTTGGTGGCAATATAAAGAAGTTACCTAAGTTCCAATAATTCACAATTGCATTACACCCTGTGGCACTTCCAGATATTCACAAAGAAAAAATAAAAGGAAAAACACTGTACATCTACTGGAAATACACGTGTGAACAGGTGGGACACCGCATACTGTGCATACCGTATAATTCAATCTGATAGAGTATATAGCATGTGGGGAAGCAGAGGCATTGACACAGCATTGCTGTGGAATTATAGATGATATGAAACGAGATGAGACAGTGGCTTGTGCGTAACGATGCCTTTGGAAACCTGCAGTTTGCGAGCAGCAGCCCTGCTGTTTGGGAAGAGGAAGTGTATTTCAAACTCTGAGCAATTTCTCTCGAGCAGACTGCAGCTGGCCAATTTACAAGCAGCATGAATAATGCACCAACACTTGGCCGTGAGCCGCCGTCCTCGTTGTTTACTGCCACAATGGACGGACATCCCTCACTGGAGACAGGAGGAGTAAAGTCTGACACTTTAATAATGGCAGTGGAGGCACTAAAAGCATCTCTAGTGTAGTTGAACCACCTCCACTTTCTCTGCCTTTCCCCCATTGCTAAGAGGAATCCGACTTAATTAACAGGTCACCTCTGGAGGCGAGAGGTGCTTCTGCTGCTCCTCAGGCTGATTCTCTGAATGAGCTGCTCTGAATTATATGTTCAACTATTACACTTCAACTCATAATGTTTTCTAACAAGACTAGAGTCTACAGCCATGCCAACAGCTCTGTGAGGCTGTATTTAATTATACAAATGCTTTGGACTAAATGCTGACATCAGAATGCTGAAATACATCTACATGAATGCTAACATACTGAAGGTAGTTTTAAAGTAGTAACATTTCAGTAATCCATTGTTAACTCTGTCATGCTTCTGACTGGACTTCAGCAGACACAAAGTGATGACAGGGATTACATTCAAAGAGGCCAGACTCTGACAGTGGTAACTCTAGCTTGTCTAAGCAGCAGAAAGACAAACAGCAGGGGGACAGCAGCAAACAGAAAATACTTTTGTAAGACAAAAAAACAAAAACAACAAAAAAAAGGCAGCTGTAAAATTTGTTTCTATTGTTTTACACTGATCTTAGCCAAATTTTATAATCTGTAGTCAGTTTAAATCTGTCTGTAAAACGTTGATTTTATCAAAGATAATTAAGTATTAATAAGTAAGTATTCAGTAATCGATAAATCAATTTTCCATACTTAAAACTAAGTAGGACTAAACTGTCTGCCTTTGTCTTGCCTAAAAAGATCAAATTTACCATCCAGTAGTTCAGACATTTCATTCAAAGCCACGAAGGTGAATCGGTTGGTGGCGTTACAAAAAATGTCAAGAGATCACCAAAGTCATTGGTGACTCATGCTGTGGATATATGTATGTCTGTATAAAATATATGTATGTCTGTATAAAAGGTAAGTCCATTCCAATATTGTTCAGATATTTCAGACTAGACCAAAGTGTTAGACTGACAGACACTGGCAACCATGCTGCCATCATGACTAAAAATGACTTAATTTTAGCCTTGAAATGACTTAATGCGGTTCTTTTATGTGTCATATGACAGCTGTGATCATTTAAACAAGCTGAAATGCAATCTGAACTTCCACTGCAACCATCTGAGGTGTCCTCCTGACGTGTTTGTTTTCTTCTTTTGGCTTCTTCATCTCATTGATATGCTGCTGCCAGTCTTTCCAAGCGTATGTGTGCTAGTGCAAGTGTATACATGATGTCTCACGTTAGGTCCCATAAACACAGAACACTCATTTCTCTTTGCTCGGCACCCGAGGCAGAATAATAACAGGATGCTCTCAAAGGGAAAAAAAAATCCCCCCCCCCCCAACAGAATCCCTCACCATTGCTTCCTGTCTCTCTCTCCCATGAACCTACTGTAAGCAGCACATTTGAGTGCTTAGAGGAGCACTGGGCAGGTAAGTCTCATTCTCATTTGGCAAGCCTCAAAGGACTACTGCTGTCAGGGTTTAACATCTCTCCACCACTTTGCTTTTGCACTTATCCCCTGGCTGTCCACGTTGAACAACAAAAACAGTGAGCAGTGCATACGTATTGTCTTTGTCAGCTGAAAATGTTCAAATTCACAGACCGACTTTGCTATTCTTAAAGTCTTGCAATGGATTTTGTCTGGTTTCACAGCTCTGAGGTTGGAAAACTCAGTCAACAATCCACAACTGACCGCATTCAACATTAAAAATGAATAAAGGCGAGGAAAAAAAGACAGCAAAACAAGGTTTTAACACAGCAGCGGTGATAAAAGTACAGCCATGCCTGCGGGGCAACATGGGCTGACGCAGCCTCTCACACCCTGATAAAACAGCTTAGTCACCGAGTCTGGGACCCCTCAGGCTGAGGTCAAGGACAGCAAACAACTGAAAACACACACACGCACACGCACACACACGCACACACACACACACATACAAACACAGCTATGATGGAATTTGTGGCTTCTGTCTAAACAAACACCTTGTTGTTCCCCTCCCATTCTGTCCTATCTGATTCCTGCATCAAAACAGCAGATATCAGATTTTAAAACACTGGGACACTACAGCAGCAATAACACACACACACAACCACACACATATATCACAACTGACTCAAACCTATACTGTACAGTATACAGATCGAGATAAGACTGCTTTCTTTGATAAAGTCTCCCAAACAGCAGTCGTCATCACAAAGCCACAGTTAACTGAAGTGTGACCAGTCACAGGTGGAGAAGGAATAAACAAGACATTCTCTTCCAAAAAAAGATGGAGGACAATGTGCTGGGTATCCTCTCCAGCTTTCTGTGTCCCACCAAAGAGCATGAGGGAGCAGGAGAAATAGAACAAAGAAATAGAACATAGTTCTTGCTGCCTCAGATAAGATTACAACATAGTAATTGGAGCAGCAAAACATTTTTTTCCCCGCACACTGTCCTTTTATGTGGTGCGAGGAGAATAAGAGTAGTCTTTGAAATGGTGATCCAAAATAGCAGAAAAAAAAGATGATGTAGTTTAATTCAGTATGATGGAGAACAGGTGAGAGGAAACGTGTCCAATCAGGTAACTATGGAAACATGTTCTCCACCTCTCCTGTGCTTACACTTTCCCCTCCTCTTCTCCCACCTCCATAATGGTGCTTTGAATCGCTGTAGCTTTTTGGCTGCTATGTCATCTACACGAGTAATTGTTCTGCAGTTGATTTTTCAATTTCACATTGTGAGTGCTGCTCCTGGATCCATGGAATGGATCAGTCAATGGGGTCCTGTTTTTCTGCTGGGGAAGTGTGCTGGTATCATGGGAACTTTGTGTTAACCCAAATTAAGAAAAAACATATATTCTCATTCCTACTTCCACAATTAGTTTTTATTTTTAAGGTCATGTAAGTGTCAACATTATTTTCTACCTAAGTTATTTCACATGGCAGATTCTGTGTTTTTCTGTAAAGCAAACTGGACATAATGACATTTTGACCTGTAGATCACACTAAATAAAAAAACATAGTGGACTGTCAGGTCCATTGCCTGAGAGAAGCCTTTCTTAAACCTGTTATATTGAAGTTTAGCAAATAGTTCAAAATCTTCTAAACACTGGGACCACTATTCTTACTATAAACTGAAATCTGCTATGTTCAGTGTGATAACAATTGGAAGGCTGTCCAATAGTCTGAATAGTGGAACAAGTTTAAAAAACATACGAAATTATGTGGGAGATCCACCTCTCTGAAATGTACCTTGTATGTTAAAATCTGAAAAGCAAAAGTATAAGTGTAAGAAGTTGAAGTTTCTGAACTAGAGCAGCCAAATGGGTGCAACTATTTCAATAATTTGCAAATCTTACTAAACATCCATCCATCCATTATCTTAACCACTTGTCCTCTCAAGGGTCGTGGAAGTGCTGGAGCCTGTCCCAGCTGTCACTGGGCAAGAGGCAGGGGAACACCCTGGACAAGTCACCAGTCTATCACAGGGCTGACATATAGAGACAGACAAACATTCACACTCATGGGCAATTTAGTCACCAATTAAGCTAACATGCATGTCTTTGGACAGTGGGAGGAAGTTGGAGTACCGGTAGAGAAGATGCACACTCCACCCAGAAAGGCACATGGCCGACTGGATTCGAACCTGGGTCCTTCTTGCTGTAAGGCGACAGTGCTAACCACTACATCACCGTGCTGCCCTCTAACCAAACATTTTTGGTCAAAATTGTGTCAGCCTATTTTATGTTGCAAGGCCAAAAGAAAGAACCATTTAAAGAAGACTGGATTATTCAGAGTAACACAGTTTAAAGCGATATTGCATGCTGAATTATTTAAATGTCATCTTTCAGAGCTGTGAGCATCACAAACAAAATTCCAATCACCTTTGCAATTGTATGGAGGTAAAAATCTCAGAGACATATCTCAAAATGTTGGTATTTTTGTAATTTGGCTGAGCTGACCTTTTGAGAAAAGCAATGAAAATATAATTTGATTAGTGTACTGATTGTATGGGTGCTTCCATGTTTCAGTACATATACAGCACTGCTCAGTCTGACAGGTATATAGACAAAGTATAATATAAAGGATGATCTCAATGGACTTGTTGAATGGACTATTTTTGGCACAAGTAATATTATTTTTCACTCTGCAAGAGATAGGAAGTCAGTCCTGATAAGTGTTTGTGAAACCCATTAGCAGTCCATGCTGGAGATGGTCCATGCAGAGAAAACACAAACACCACTCACATGCACACACATATGCCGGTGCACAGTCGTAGAAAACACACACAGCTGTATTTGTGTCAGTCGATAAGACAGTGCTGAGATGCGGAGGGGGGAAGTGTACGGAGAGGGAAACAGTGAGAAGCAGGGGAGTGAGGAAGGGGGGGTGTTTGAGAGAGATGTAGAGAGAGATTAGAGAGGGAGAGCGATGGAGGGAAACAGAGGGTTGATCGAGAAACGCTCCCCACCGGCTCACTAAAATCATCGCCGGCCCAATTTCACAGGAAGCACTAAACCCGTCCATTATCTCTTGGTTCGTTGGCTGTCAGACACAGGCTCATCTACACCCTGACAGATGATGGTCTGTCTGTCTGCATCTGTCACGCGTGCACACACACACACAATAAGACAAAGACCTTGCGCATACACACTTGCACACACGTGGTGTAACCTCCTGGCTCGTTACATAATTCATGCTCTGTGTACCTGTGCCCCTCGGGAATGTATGGTTGATATAAGGTAAGGAGAGGTTGTGTGTGTCTGCATCTCTTTCTGTGTGTGCGCTTCTCCACATACGATTCTCTCATTTCTCCTCCGCCAGCTGCTCTGCCAGCCCTTTAATAGCATTCAGCTCTCACCCCAAACACCCGCGTTACATAATCATAATTTCACTTTGCTCTGTCTTGCTCTGAAAAGGCACTAATAACAGAGCAAGTTTCTGGGCAACAGTGCTAAAGGAAGTTCCTCCACACTTTAATGACACAAGAACAACTTCTTGCCAAGAAACATTTGAATTTAATTACATTTTTGACCCTTTGTTTCTCCCTGATGCCCGCTGCTCTGAGTGCTGCCTACAGCAACAATATGCCACTATTTGAGATAATAATTCACTTTTTTCAAAAGCAGCATTTGGATAGCTCTCTGGAGAATATATCATGTGCTAACATCTGTGAAAATATTTCTTTTGCAGCTTTAAAGAAACAGTTAAACTTTTGTTTACAGTTACACCTAACAAAAATCCACCTACCACCACATCTAAAATTTTTACCACAACTAATAACACGTTAAAAACGTTATAGGTCGGAGTATTTCCATATAAGCCATTTTCCGTTCCCGAGTCTCCTCGTGAATAAATATTAAACAACTGCTTTGCCACAGTGAATTTTGTGGATTGGATTTAAATGTCACATATGGGTTTATGTGTAAAATGCCTGAGCCTAAATGTGCAACCAGAGGACTCACACGGTATGCATAAATCAATAGCAATCATCTCTACACTGCATGCTTCAAGAATGTATTTTTGTAAAAAAAAAACAACAACCTGCCTGTGGATAAGATCCTTGCACTGGGAACACAGCTGTCAGTGTTTTGAATCACACCGAGTTGTACGCCGTGTGTTTTTACTGCTACCTTGGAGCAGCTTGGTTAAAGTGTTTCTTCTGGTGCTGCGTCCTTCACAGGTCCCTGGTGGCTCTGACTGGAATGTGGCTGCAGGTTTGTGCGGTGAATAACTAGAGAGTTTCGCCAATTACATGTCAGAAGCTATGGCTGGACCCACCTATCATTTCAGGCATGGTCTTCTCATTAGAATGAATAATGGAAAATACCAAGTAGGATGATAATAATGATAAGGAGAAAACAGCAGGAATAGAAAAGGTCATACACGTACCACAGAATTTTGAGTGTGGCCCAACATTTTTACAAAAATAAACTGTAATTTTGTAAAATAGTTCCCCTTTTCTGTCCTCTTTGATATTGACTAATATATCAAAATAGGATATCCACACCTAAAGGCACTGCAGAGGACTCCTACTAAGTGAAGTGCAAATGGAGCATGAAGCAGTCACAAAAGATTCACACTCATCTAATGTTTGGCAATATGTTGCCTTCAAATGGCAATCCAGAGTTTGTGTTTTCAACAGAAGTCAAGTACGCGATGCTGAATGTTTTCATATGCGTGAGTCATAAGAATATTGTTGCTAGGCAACCAGACAACCATACTGGGCTCAAAGATTCCTTGTTGAGGAGATAGCATGGACCGAAGATTAAAGTACTGCATGCATATAAATTGTTAAAGTAATGTCACAGTATGTGCCATTTCCAGTTTTGCTTTTACATTGCTAATAAAAACATTAATATTCATGTTTTTATGATGTCTTGAAGGAGAACAATTTAGCTAGTGAGCACTTTTCCTGCAAATGGGAAATGTGAAGCCATAATGAGGAACAAGGGAAAACCGAAACACATCCCTGTACACACTGGTTTAAAAAGGAAACAACAGTTCTGTCATAACATAAAAGGTGATGGTGACAATGGCAACACATCCCCTGAGAACATAACATGGCTTCACTTTGTGTTGAAGCTTGTGTGTAAAAGAATGTGCTTTGACAAAAACAGTGGATGTTGACACCTGTCTTACCTATCATGGGTGATTCAATAAAACTCCAGGTGTTGCTCTGCAGTACATAGGACTGGAGGACACCCGCTGAGCGCCCGGCCTCGTTCACACCTCCAAACACATAGATCTTCCCCCCACACACTGTGGCTGCTGCAGAATGGACTGGCTTGGGCAGAGGGGAAACTGTTTCCCACTGGTTGGTGATGGTATCATATCTGAGAAGATAAAAAGGTTTTTAGATAAAAAAAAATGTTTTTGTTTTACATCATTACAGTTCATTTTAGTCTTTGTTGTGTTTAAATTAAAAACCAAAGCTGAAGTAATCAAGAGAAACAAGATGCAGGTCCTTTATGAACCCTACAAAGATTCAAAACTATCCCAACACTGTGAAGTCAGCCATTTACACTCACACACAACAATATACAAAAACACTCTTGATTTTAAAATTCCCACTGCTCAGAATTCACAGTGAAACGCTCATTTTGGCTGCAGGGCTGACAGATATAATTAGCAGAATGCCTACACCACCAGGGAAGATGAAAAAGACCAACCATTACGTACAATGACAGCAATTAAAGCAATTACACAAAGCAACATATGTTGGGAGCTACAAGCCATTAGTCTCTAGAGTTGGGCTGCGTGTCAGCACGGAGCTTTGGACCTTTCTCAGTGAGCCCTCTTTGGCAGAGACATCAACGCTCGGCCTAAAACTTAGCCGACCCAAACCGGCACAAACAGACACAGCCAGATGAAAGGGCCTGACACAATGTGTTGCATGAGAACAAGACAGCGGCTTATGGGATTGTGCCCTTGTCAGAAGTTGAGTGTGTGTGTTTATATGTATATTTCTTGAATTTGCATTTAGTGTGTGTGCTGCATTTGTGTGTGTGTTCAGACATGTTTGTGTGTTTTTTGCCCTGTGGCTCCATTAGCGCGGTGTGTTAGCAGTGTAATCCCCTGTCCATGGGCTACTGATCAAAGCAACCATGCCGACAGCATTCCAGCTGGAGTAGGCCTCATTAAAGTACTCCAAACTGATCCAGGATCTGTGATTAAAACACACATCCATTCAGACTAAAGCAAGCCTTCTTAATCAAGGTTCTTTGTTATAAAAGAAAAACACCTTTACATGAAAAAACATATCCGACGTCCCCCAGGAGAACCAACTTCACCTTTCAAACACTTAAATGCTTTAAAAAAAAAGGCAGATCACGCCGTCACTTAAAGGTGTTTTTTTAATAGGTTTTTTTCCACAGTTGTCAATAGCCTTCATCAGGGTTCCTACTTTTAGTAAGCGCACAGGTGTCTATTTCTTTTACTTTCTCATATATCAGACAAAAACAAACAGATGTACAAATGTATTTTTTCAGTATGTGGGTGCTTTACGGCTGCAGCTCTTGTGGCATTTAAAGTCAGGCTGAATTAAACTGACACCTGGAAGCACTGGTTGCATCCAGATTTCTGTGAGAAGGCACTAAATGAAGAGCAGGAGGAGATGGGTGAATTAGCCTTTCGGAATATTCTCTTTGGGGGTCTGATAATGTCCTTGACAACAGCTGCTGAGGGAACATGTTTGGACTGACTGGTACTCTGAGGAAGTGGTGACACAGAGGACACTCTGGGAAAGGTGGACTCCAAACACTCAGAAAGCCAATTAGCACAGTTTAAATACAGACACACACACACACATAAGCATCAGGTTGAGTAACTGATTCCTGGTGGGACAGAAGGACTAATACGCATCTCATTCTATGGCAGATGTAATTACCCCTCAGACCACATTGGAGAGGTTCATAAATTTAAGGGTCAAGCACTGCTGAGTGAAGCTGATTACGGTACGGGACAGACAAAAGGCCAACAGGACTACTGCAAACAGCTGGTCATCATGAGAAAAGATAAAAGAACAAAAAATTCCAAAGACATTCTGCAAAATACATCTTTACTGATCAAGTAAGGTTGAAAATATGAGAGGAAAAGAAATATGAAAACAGAAATATCTCATGTTAAATAACCATGCCATTCTAACCTCAGTGTGCTCATATAAGTTCCCCATCTCTTTTAGTAGGAAGCGAATCAAGAAAATAAGTCGAAAGGCCCATTAATGTAAATACGGCAAGCATATCATGCAGTCAAAAGGGTCAGGGGTTCTGATAAAGAGGAACATGTGCAGATCAGAAGAAACTCGGTGTCTCAGTCTCAGAGGTCACAAATCTGATTGAATTCATTACATGTGTGATTCACCATCAAGCATTTAAAATGAACCGTGACATTAGGACTGACACTAAAAAGATTCTGAGTGTGGGTGTATGTGGTTCGATTACATCTCCAAGGCAGAGGAGATGGAGGCAAGAGAGAGACAGAGAAAAATAAAACACTGTTCATTATGAAAAAACAACTATATCTCTCCTTTTTCTTCTGAAGCTCTCTGTCAGATAGAAAAGCCAGACAGAGCTTTTTCATTATGACTAAGACACTGTAGGAGTTGATCCATCAACATGTCGACTGCATCGATTGCTATTTTTTTAAAAGTGTTTATACACAAAGACTGATCACTGTATGAAGCCATGTAATCGGCTGTAGCTCCTGACAGGGCTTGTTTCGTCATGCAGGGACAATCATCTCCAAAATGCTGCTGCGGGGTTACAACAGACTACACAATGCAGGATTGTGTTCTTTTATGTAGGGAGCACCAGAAAGAAAAGACAGATAGGAAGAGAAGACAGAGGAGTGAATGAAAGAAAGAGGACAGACTTTCAGCTAGATGTTCCTCTGAACGTGTAATCTGCATAAAAAACACAGCCTTCTCTGTGACTGACAAGGCAACAAATCACAATTATAATTTCAACCTGTCAGCCAGGTGTAAAAGCGACCCACGCAGTGTGTTTGTCGGTACAGTAAGAGAGTACCAGCTAACGTCTCTGTGGCCTTTGTTCTTCACTGACCTATCTGCATAAGAACCGTAATGTCTGATAACAGGTAAAACTAGGCAGTTACTGTGCAAATGTAGTCACACCTGCCATGTTTGTTTATGTTGACAGAAGACAGATTTGCCTTCTCCCACCTGCTCTGCATAGTACAAATGAAAAATCCTCTCCAACCTTAATACACCAGTTTGCAATCAACATTATGTCAAACGTATAAACAGTACACTAAATACCAGGTGTTAAACACGAGGGTGGGTTTGCATTATCCAAACGGCATATTAACACATAAAGCACATATTTATTGATAACTGACTAGTTTAGTATGCGTATAACACAATTTTATGCATATCTACTGTGGTTCTACAATATCCATCCACTGTATGTGGATAAAAACACATGTATGTTTCAGAGTAAAAAAAAAAGAAAAGATCATCACTGGTGAACTGAGAAAATGTGGCACATTTTAAGCATAAACCCCCCTTAAGTCTTCCAACATAAACTACAAGACATAGATCTGAGTCACAGAACATAAAAATTAATGGAAGTGGTGAAGTGTCAGCTGTTATTGAGCCTTCCATTGGATTTGCTTGGCGGCACTGCACGTCTAAAAGCCTGCGTGTCTTGTTCTTCCCTGTTTATGAAGCAGCCACAACGGAGCAGCATCAAGATGTTACAAGCACAGATGAATAAATATTAAAAAGCATAAATCAGTATGATATAATGTGATGCAGGACGTCAAGCATAAAGCTATGGCTGCAGTTTGTTGGATGACTGAAAAGTTTGAAATCTAAGGTAATGAATTTACAAGTTATTGACCCATCTCTACCTCTTTAAAACAACCATATACCCTCCATCTTTCAACCAAGACCTACACATTACATAGCTGTCTGTATTCCTGCCTTACTAATACATGCACATGATGTAATTTTAACATCTAGAAAGCAGTTGAGGCATCACAGTCAATTCACTAATATGGTTCCTTGCATCATATCTCTTTCTTTCATGCACACACACACTCACACATGTGATAAACTATAATAAATGGGCTGCCAGTTTTGGAGATACTCACACATACCCATTTCCCCTGAGATACAAACTACATCATATATAGAGTGAGAAATGAGAGTGGAGAGTTACAAGGAGCAAAGAAAAATGCCTCACTAAGATAACAAACCACTCGGGCTCTATGCACCTCAAAGCTGACAAAAAGATCCATTCACAAGCAGAACAGTGCATCAGGCTGCAGCTATAACCACACTGGAACGGCATGCAAGCACTGACTGTTTAACAACTACAGTTTCTCCAAACTAACTATAACAAGCCTGGGAGACAGTTTGTGGAAGATGGTGTACAGACAGGACACAAGAAACAAACAAAACCTGCATTCATTTGAAATGTGAACTCTGCTTACATCACACAGGTCCACAACAACAGCATTGTAACCTCTGAAATGTGACTCTGTGTACTGGAATGCAACAGAAGTTTAAAAAAAAAAAAAGCAACGCGTTCATCGCCTGCAGAAAGGAGCTGATGCTCTAGATTCTATTGAGCAGCAACTCCTGCCCTTAAGTTACAAATTCACATTAATCCGTGCAACACCTCAGCTAGCTATCTCACTCGCAGGAACACTATCTCTGTCTGTCTTGCATCCACTTGCTGCTGCCCACACACACCTTCAGACAGAGGTGCACTTCAACATGAAGCATTAAACTGGGGAAGCTGAGTAAATGCGTCTTTTTTGCAACAGAAATCAAGTTTGAAACCAAATTACAGTGTCACATTTGGTTTCAATCATTAGAGCTGAAATGTTCGCACAGATCTGTTCAGTGCATTGACTCGATTTTAAGCCATGATATTGGTATCTTGAGAGATGGCAATGCCACAAGAAAAACAAAAAAACATTCAAATCAGCCTCAACTGATCAGCTGTACTTGGTGGTTTGTACGTTAATATCAGCAAACGCTGCCATGGTATGCTAACCTAACATGGTGGAAGTGGTAAACAGTCTACCTGCTAAGTAGCAGCATGTTTTGTCATTAGGAGCATGTCAGCATGCTGACACTTGCATTAAGCTCGAAACACCACTGTGCCTAATCACATCCTCACACAGCTACTAGCATGGCTGCAAATTGTTTCTGTAAGAGTTTGTTTCTGCCTTATTTATTTACTTTTCATTGCATTTCTCTTTCCCTCTGTTGATTTCAAGTGATGAATCATCTGAGCCTTGACATACTAAATATGTGAAGAGATCTGTGCATAAAGACACGGTTTCCTTTTATTTTACAGTTAACCCAAAGTTTGCGAGCCCCTCATCTTGAGTCGAGTTCCATTAAACCAGAATACATGAATATATAAAGACATCTGTATGCAACCCCATTTTCACCAGTAGTTTGATCTTGTTTCTATACTGCCATCGGAACAGGCACAAAAAGACAGCAAGAGCATGTGTCTGTGAGTGAATCAATCCCTCATAGCCCTCTGTTTCCTGTCAGGAGTAATGAACTGAGAGGTTGTGATTTGGATTGAGGAAAATGGGGCAACTGTGTGAATCAGCTCCAGCCTGGAGGGCATTCAAAACAATTTGCACACAAATATAGGGGTCATTTGCTTACATTAGTGTTTGTCATGTTTGCCAAAAATGTTCATACATATAGCAGCTAGGTGGGGGGAAAATCTCAATAGCATGACAAACTTGTCTATAGATTTCTAGTAGGGAAAAATGCAGTTGGAATTGCCTACTGAGCTTTCATTTTAAACCAAATTTAGCTATGCATTTGTACTTTGCATGTGGGCTGTTTTGACAAACGGAGCTGCTGATAGTGACTGTGGATATTCATTTGAAATCATTCAACTGTGACTTCCTGCTTCTTTGCATATTTGCTGCTATCTCATCCAAAAATGCTTTACTCACACCTGGGCAAGATCACAGTGTGGATGACTACAGAGAAAAATGTATAAGGTAATGTGAATGAATAGAAGGGGCAAAAAGTAGGAAAGAAAATGAGGAAAGGAGAGCAGCATTAATTTGAATGTTTATCCAGCCAGGCTAAAGATTCAAATAAAGGCAAATAGGGGACAGAACATCCATTCTGGAAAGAAGAAAAAGGAGGAGGAGTGAGAGTGGGTGCGAGAGGATCGAGTGAGAGTCTGTCTGTGTTGTGTCAGCTGCCATCTGTGTGTCAGAGCACATCACAGAAACTGAGAGGCCTGTTCCTACACCTCAACTATCACCATGCTGTCTGTTGGGCACCCAACACTGGCACATACACATCTCCAAATTACTGCTGTCACTCTTTTTCTAAGACTTGCACACCTCTGGTTAGATTTTTCCACAGACAAATTGTAAATGAACGCCTTGCATTCAATTTGGTCTACTGAGGCCTCCTGAAAATCCGTATCTCTATTTTCTAAAAAAATACTGTATATCCTTTGATTAAATATCTGTATTTCAGAAGGACAAAAAAAAAAGATTACCCTGGTATTTTAATATCTTGTACTGAAACCCGATTGTAGCTAAACTGTAATAACCTCTCAGTCATAAGCCATCTGTTCTTGGCCACTTACCCTTGAAAATAAAATACATAAATAAAATGACTGAGCACCAAAAAGGGCCCAAAGATATAGGTATACAGTAATTAGATTTTATTTTTTAATAGTAGAATCATGTAATATTATGTGGTTGCTAAGAGACTTTGAAATTATTGTCCTGGCTGCAATGTTGAGCACATGAAGGTATACAAGTACAGTCTGCAAAAATAAACACTTAAATTGGAGGTTTACAGCAATAATAGAGAAGTGCTGGAGATACTTTTGTCTTGACATTGACATGCTTTTTTTGAACATACAAAGGTCCTCAAATGAGCAAACTTACCTTTTGCTCGTCTCCATTTCACAAACAAAAGCTAATTGTCACAGATGAAAACAAAAACAGCAGCTTTGTGACAACTAATTTGAACTCGTTTGTACTCACCTCTGTTCCCTGTGTTGATTTTCTCTGCATGTGACAGCTGTTTCTACCAGTGTTCTCTCTCACCAGGTTACTAATCAATGCCTGACAGTGAAATGTACTGAGCTGACATGCTTGCAGCTTCATCAGGGAAACGATTAAGCGTGGGTTACGTTTCAGAGGTAGTAGTACTCATGCACCTTACAAGGAGTGGAAAAGATCCAATTACATTAGTTTAACCCATGTAATTGAATTAATGATTATGTCACAGATACCATAGCACACTAAGACAGGCAGAAAGTATGATGTGGCATTTACTGATGATTTAACAATTAAATGTTTACGTTAGTCTCATTGGAAGGATGGGCTGCAGTGGAAGCATCCAGTATTTCACAAAAGCAGGCACAATTAGACAAAGTCAGAAAATGTAAAGTTTGAGTGGTCTTAAACACAACACACTTCCTCATTCAGGAAATCTCAAATCTCAACCATTCCCCTCAAACGCAGAGCGTTTTGCTTGTTATTTGCTCATAGTACACACTTCTGACAGATTGTGTATGATGACATCTGGGGATCTGATGGGGTATGGATGGCCTCAGAGTGTGTTCGTCTGAATTCAAGGTCAGCCAAAAGAGACACACACTAAACACACTCCACTGCCATCATTCCAAGAGAACACACATATACACAAGTCATTAACTCTGATGGATTACAGCACATTTCAGCCTAATAACACAGACATACTGTACGTGAACACACCATGCATAGATGCACACACACAAACACATCAGACTATGGCAGCATATGCAAACACAGATGGACATGGACCTGCCACCCCAGTGTCACCTTCAGAAAATCCTAGTGAGACAGAGAGTGATCTGTACAATGACCACACAGATTTACAATAATCCCTACGAATAAACTCTTTCAGAGCACAAATCTGCTTCTTCTGTGTGAGCACACAATCTGTCTGTCTATGTATAGACGTTTATATACACTCTATAGTATGTACACACACACACACACACACACACACACACTCTGAATGTCGATAAACTGTGCAGATGTGCTTTACAACACTTGTGTAAACTTAAAAAGGCACCTTGACACACTATCAGGAAGAGAAGTTAGGGAGCCATAATAGGAGTGAGCGTGTGCTCTTTCCGTGTCTGTATGTGTGTGTAGACACAGATTTAATTGGATAGGAGTGTCACGTAGGACAGGGGACATGAGTGCTGCCGGTGGTGTAGGTCGTACACCAATTATTGCTCTGCACTCTTCAAAACTAGACAGGAGATGGAAGACTGAGACCCCACTTCATTACCAAAGTAAGCCCCTGTGTTGATAGCAACCATGTAGGGCACCACTGCGGGGGTATGGGGTGGTGGTGCGGAGAGAGGAGAATCCTCATGTTTTATGAAGCTACAAATTGTCAGGCTGCAGTCATCTTTGGCACAACAATCTCTAAATTATTATATTTGATAATATGTGAAGAGTGAGACCAGAAGGTCTTCACTCTGGGAGGCGATTATTGGGCTAAATGCTAACATGCTGATGTTAAGCAGGTATAATGTTTATAATATCCTGGACAGGCGTCCCAGTATGCCAAATTTAGCTCATTAGCACTAAACAATAGGTAAGGCCAACTGTCAATGCCATACATAGAGCTATGCTGTTAGCATGGATAAAATATTTAAAAATCACTGACATGACAACCCTGAGCTTGCATTCAATTAACACATACAAGTATATATGTATACAATAAATATGTATTTAGTATTTAAAGAGAAAAGAGAAAAGAAAAACATAAGGAAAAGCTGGTTTGAGGGAAGGCTGAACATAGATCACGCAGGCTACATAACCATGAGTAAAAAAAAAAAAAAGGTAAAAACTATAAGCAGTTTGTCATTGCTCCCCTTAATGAGGCCCATTAATAAAGGATTCTCATTTTTGCCATTTTTAATTGTAAACACAACTGTTATTTAATAACCTAAATTAATGTTTTACACATTTAAAATAAAGGGAAATAGTGTTCTACTAAACAAGGTTGAAAACAGTTCTGTGTCTACACACATTCTGTATTGTTGCTGTTGTCTTTACCTTGAGTGTATGTAAACATACACACACACACACACACAGAACACTTCTATATATAACAACTAACCCTCCCACCTTCAATGTCGATCCTTCCCTGTGTGCCAGTGAAGTGCGATGTCTAGAAATTGTGCTGGTTTGCCAGGGCTATGGTTTTTAAAGGTCAGTTGTTGCTTCCTCCTGTGGGGGGACAGCAAACTGACTGCCAACCATCTCAGCAGCATCTGTCAAAGCCTAACCACTGATAATTAGGCATGTTTGACTTGGTGGTATGATGATATGAGAGAGAAAGAGTGGGATACAATGGAAATATAAAATATCTATGTTCGTGTGTGTGTGTGTGTGTGTGTGTGTGTGTGTTTCTTTGTGTGTCTTTGACAGAGAAAGATGGAAGGTGAAAAGGAGAAAAAGAGGATAAAAAAGGCACAGATGCAGAAAGAAACACAGAGAAAAATGACTTGCCTGTTGGTAAAGGCTGGAAATTGTCCGAAGTGCCAACCCATCGTTTATCAACGAGGAGGAGGGACATATAGCTCGTGCTACTCATTACCTGCAGCCACTCTGCCTTTCCTTAATACCATCCTCAGGCACACCTGCCACTGCTCTCCAGTGTTTCTCTATAACCATCGTGCACATATTCACACACACACGTTCTTTGCATCTCTACCTCCATGTCTCAGAGAACTCAGTGTCCCATTAGAAGACAGTGAAGAGGAGACACTGTCTTTGCTTGAGCATGTCTGACAGATTCCACATCACCAGACTCACAGGCCCCAAATACACCCATCATCTCCTGCCCACCTAATCATTGCAATGAAGACACAGATACAGCAATGGGACAGAAGGTGCAGAAAAAGTTGGAGACTTTGGTTAAAAAAGGGAAACTTGAGGGGGAAGGGAGGGAGTCAAAGAGGAATAGAGAGAGAAAAAATGAGAGATTTGGGGTCCACTCTCTTTTTAGTCCTGGAGCCTCAAACTCACAGAGATCCAGCGACTCTTGAAAGAAGGTGGGAAATGACTGGGCATGTTCATACATCATACAAATAAATGGCGAATGTTTTTATCTGTCTTACAACACAAAATAACACAGTCATGAGGGCCATTGTATTATGTGAGAAATGTTTTAACATTTAAAATGAAATTGTTAAAACACTACAAATGATGTACTCATATATACATTTTTCATTATCTACAGTCGAGGTCAGAATTATTAGCACCCCTGATGAAATCACACAAAACCCTTAATATTTCCATGGAAATGACCATAACAAAAACTGTTCATACTTTTTACATACTATTGCTTCCAAAAGAACAAAGACAAAATCTCCACAAAGTTTGATCAGTATATTTTATTGATGTGCTGAATTTTAACAAGAAAACTGAAAAATGACAAGGCCAAAATTATTAGCTCTCCTGTGCTTTCTTTGCTTCCAAGACAAATCTGACCATTCAATTAGCTTTAAAACCACACCTGAACATTCAATTAAATTTCACACCACACCCTTGTAATCAATCAGCATTGAACCTTACATAAGGAACTCTGGTTAACAGGGCTAGTGGCACTTGAACACTTGGACACAAACTGGTGTGGATCGAGCTCAGCAGGGATGGCGGCCTTGATGTGAGGCATGATGAGCCTCTCAAAACACTTGGTAATGATGGGGGTTAGAGCAACTGGTCGATAGTCGTTAAGGCAGTTCACTGTGTTGTGTTTAGGCAATGGGATGATGGTGGCTGACTTAAGGCAGGTTGGGACTACAGACTGCACTAGCGAGAGGTTGAAAATGGTGGTAAAAACCTCGGCCAGCTGGTCTGCAAACGCCTTAACTACCCTACCTGCCACACCGTCTGGACCAGCTGCTTTCCTTGCGTTGACCCTGCGTAGGGTGACTCTGACCTGATGTTCCTGCAGCTGGATGGGGGCGTCGTCCCTCTCTGGAAGATCATGGTGGGCCTCTCTGTTGTTTTGGTCAAAGCGAACAAAGAACTGGTTCAGGGTATCAGGAATGAGCTGTCCGAGAGGTCTGCTGGTGTGTGGGTGTCTTTGGAGCCAGTCAGTGTCTTTATCCCTTGCCACATGTCCCTGGTGTTATTTCTGTTAAACTGCTCCTCAATACGCTGTTTGTGTCTGCGATTGGCCTTTTTTTATGCCTCTCAGCAAGGACTGAGGTGATTGTTTGTAAGCCTGCTGATCACCTGATTTGAAGGCATCAACACTTTAACAGTCTTTGTTGTAGTTACACACTCAGTGCAGAAGTTGATGTAGGAGAGAACAGCAGATGTGTGACCCTCCAGGTCTGTATCCTCTGCAAAAAGTCTGTGGTGTCAAAACAGTCCTGCAGGGCTGCAGTAGCTCCATCATTCCACACCTGAACCATTTTTACTGTTGGTCTCTGTCTGCAGATTACAGGTTTATAGGCAGGGATAAGGGACAGAGAGAGGAGATCTGAAAGTCCGAGATGTGGCCGGGGGGTGGCTTTAAAGTCACCTGGGATATTGGTGTAGACCTGATCTAGGATGTTGTTTTCCCTTGTTGAAAAATTCACGTTCTTAAGATTTGCGTGGTTAAAGTCACCTACCGCAACACAGTCTGGGTGCGCTATTAGTCGTTTATTAATAGTGCTGTAGCATCTCCAAGGCTAACTTAGCGTTAGCTTGTGGCGCCATGTAGAATGTAGTTCTAACAACCAACGTGAATTCTCTTGGCAAGTAGAAAGGTCTGCAATGTACCGTCAGATACTCTATGTCAGAGCAGCAGTTGAAGTATTTATCTGTGGCGTTAGTACACCAGCTATTGTTAACTTAAACACACAAGCCTCCACTGTGTTTCTTATTGGACTCAATGGTCCTGCCCGCCCCGATAGTGTGGCCTGCTAGCTCAACCGCTGCGTGTGGAGTAAAGGAGTCCAGCCAAGTCTCTGTTATAACCATCACACAGTAATCCAAACAGTGTGTGATAATCCGCAGTCGTAGCTCATACATCTTGTTGTCGAGTGACCGGGAGTTGGCGAGAAAGAGACTTGGAATGGCCGGGTTGTGGGGATTAGCCTTTAGCTTAGCCCTCAGCTCCGCTCTCCTACCCCTCTTCTGCTTCCTGTGCATCCGCTGCCTGCGCCACTTCAGCGGGGGAACAAAGAAGGCAGAGACACAAACATATATAACAATATATAAAAATACAGCCAGAGCTACGATGGAAGCTTGATCAGTTCTCGACTGATGAAGCTTCTGTATAATGTCTATCCACAGCTGACGCTCAGGAGAAGGTAGATCATTCAAAAGGAAAATGGTCCTGAACATTGAAATAGATCTACTACAGAATGGTTTCAGAGACCCAGTCAGTCTGAGTGTCCCAGTCAGAGCACAGACATCAACTCAACACACATGTCGTGGAATGAACTATTCACACCAGATGCCCTGGTGTAGCCATACATTTAGCCA
>JAUMHL010000017.1:6110386-6220583 GCA_032362345.1 Sandelia bainsii
CAGGACAATCTTCATTGAGATAAAGAAAACAGGAATATGGACTTTTGACTAGAGTGTAATCCCCTCATGTCGTTTTTAATTTTTTTTTATTTTATTGTTTATTTTTGCAACTACGGTCTAGTATGTTCTTACTGACTGTAAGAAAATTGACCAATAAAAACTAAAGTATCAAAAAACCCCACTAACGCTAGATGTTCTGGTCTCCAGAAAAGTGTGTGCACCTCACAGTGTTTTCCAAATAATTAATCTACAATTCTTTAAAAGAAGTCAGTAGTAAAGACATTCACAGCAGGTCAACGCATCCTGTCAGGAAAAAGGTAGACTATTCAAATAACACA
Organism: Sandelia bainsii; assembly: GCA_032362345.1. Lineage (NCBI taxonomy): Eukaryota > Metazoa > Chordata > Actinopteri > Anabantiformes > Anabantidae > Sandelia > Sandelia bainsii. Next base: position 6,110,725 of record JAUMHL010000017.1, read on the forward strand.
TTTTAAATAGAAATCTGAACCTATGAATAATGCATTTGTAATCATCATCATCATAAAAAATTAACACAAAAACCTTTTAAGTTTCAGCATATCAGCAGAGATACCAGTTTCAGAATATCAGGCATTAATTTCCCTGTCTGTGCCCTTTATAAAAGCAAACTTCCACATATTTTAGCATTTTATACCCAGAATAGTGAGCCTTTAGACCTTCTGACTCAATTTTGACTTTTGCTCCACATAGTGGTTTCTGAAAATAACAGTCAAATAACAGACAAATAAAAGTCTGGGTTGCTTAGAAACAAGCCTGTTGACTGCTCCAACAATTTTCCAAACAGCTTGAGAGACCTGTTAGCTTTTACATGATAAGGCGGTGAATACAGCCCTGACCCCATGTTACAAATGGTTTGTTTCAGCCTGACCACCATGCATTTTCTTCCTAACAACTACAAGTTCAACTAGTTTGTTTAGTGTGTGGGTTATTTCTCCCTAGCCGACGCAACCTTCAAGAGTGCAGTGCTAACACCAAGAAGAAGAGGCCTCTGGCAGTTCTTGGAAAGAGGCAAAGTAGGTTAAAGTTTTACGGTGCTGATAATTGAGTCCAGTTTTTGATGGCCTCGGAGAATCTTCATGATTGCACAAAAACGTACACAAGGGCTCAGACAGAGAATCACAAACAACAATACAAACACATCACATGGCAAAACGCTGATTTCTTTGGAGCCTTGAATACCCTAGATGCACTGGCAGCTCTCAAATTAAGCAGCTCAGAGACAGAGGAATCAAATGCGTTTCCATTATGGGGCAAATATTCTATCTACCCCGTCATAACGACACTGTATTGCAGCATTATGGGGAAATATCAAATTAGCCTGTTTCATTTGGAGGACTGTTGTGCATTGCAAACAGCTTTGGAGATCAATTGAGCTGCTAGGTAATGAGCGGCAGCGGCCTGCTCTAATATACTCAGTAATGTTCTTTTGATTGCTTTGGTTAATCTCGCGCTGCCGTGCAGGGGAGGTAGTCCCTTTCTCTGCTGAAATTCGCTCTTCAGACTAGTTTACAGGAAAAATAAGAAATAGGGAGCAGAGTTGTAAAAGTGAAGGGACATGGATCCAACAACTAAATCTGAACACTCCCTATTCATGTTTAATGCCACTAGGAATTCATTAAACTCCATGAGAACACTCTATGTCTGGTTTTATGCTGAAGATTTTCAACAAGTACAGAAAAATAAGAAGAAAAGACCCTGCTGAATAGGCCACAGTGGACAACCTTCAAATGAAGTGTCAGTGATGTGTTGGTGCTGAAGTGGATGGAATCAGACACAGTATACCACTCTGCTCTCTAAAAGCAAATCCTCTCACTCATGCACCACTCACAAACAAGTAAGAGGTGCTCTGTCGCTCCACAACAACACTCACAGCTGTGACCATTTAATATTCTCCAGCTCAGATTCATTCCTTTGCACCTTTTGCTCTCACAGAAAATGCTAACAAACCTGTCCAACCACTTTTGCAATATGCTGCACCGCACTACTGCACGCCACACCATCTGCCACGTTTCGCTGCACAGTGTGAATATTTATTTGCTCAAACTGGATTGTTCAGCAAACACCTACTTTTGTAGACTCGTTCACATGCGTGCTCAGAGGTGGCTGTCAGATCGGGTTTGAGCCGTATGCAGTCGCCAGCTGTGAGACACTGCAGGCGTTTTTTGTTGTTGACAATGTGTTGTTGAAGCCGCGTGACTCTTACCTCTCCACATGGTCCAGGTTCCCTGATACACCCAGTCCTCCGATGGTGTAGAGTTTGCCGTCGTACACCAGGCTGTTGTGTCTGCAGCGAGCCACAGTCATCCGCGACACCAGATTCCAGTTGTCCAACAGGGACATGTAGCACCAGACATCAGCCACCATCACACCTGACTCTGTCCCACCTTAAATAATAATAAGGATTATTAGAGTAGGTATGTAAGTTGATTAGAAGGGTGTTTGTTCTAAAGGAAATTTTGTGAATCACCGCAATAGTTCCAGGTGTTCCAGGCATCAAAAAGTTGGATTGTTGGCTTTCACATGCCTAGTTTTATTGCAGTTATACTCTAAAACAAAAATAAACAAGCACAAAACACACAGCAGACTGTCTACTTTTTCTACAACTTTAACTGACTGAAAGTTGCTTTCTGACGTGTTGACTAATCAACCAGTGAACTAACAAATCTGTATGTGTTTGAGGGTCTCTTTAAAGCAGCCCTGTTAGCTGTGTAGTTTGACATGTAACACTGGCCATGACTCAGTGACCCTGCTCTGAGAGTGAGGAAGGTTACAGACTGAAGCCTGTTGATTGGCTAGCTAGAACACTTCTGATTTCCCCACTGGCTGTCTGACTCCCAGCAGACACATGTAGACCTGTTCCAATGCCCAAACACAAATTTACATTTATATGAAAAGAGGGAGAGGAAAGGTACATGCAGGACAAATCCTGTTGCATTTCCACGGTGCAATGTCAAGGTCTGAGTACCGTGCAGGATTCTCACACAAATGGACTGTGGAGGGCAAAATTCAGTCTACCTCTGGAGGAGCAACTTAAAGGTGTCTCGTGGAGGCAGTTACAGAGTACACAGTGTGCTACTATGGAACAAAATAAACTGCAGAACACTGCAGTGACTGTAAAGGCAGGCTGAGAAAAAAAAAGTCAAGTTCAAAAAAATGCTCCACAGAAGGTAAATATGAGAGACACTCTAGACATAAATGACTCTTCAGAAAAGATAGACATTAAAGTTGACTGCATTGTGGGGCAGACAAAAGCCTTCAAAGAAACAGATGAGTAAGCTTTGAGACCAGCCAGCTTTTTAAAACTCTTAACTGTTTCACAAAGGTCACAGAAGTGGGCGATAGCCTGGGTGGCTTCACTTTACCAAGTCATACGTATCTCTTCAGTGAAAATGATGCAAGTGACTTTGTACACATTAAAGATTTTTTTCCCACTCACATTGGCTTAACAACTGCTTAAAATCAAGAACGAACTCAACTCAAGGTAAGACTTTATTTTTTATCTTAGTTATTTGCAGTGCATCATAACAAGCCTTAACAGATCATTTAAGTGCTACTGAATTGTCCCTTACAGCTAACTGGTAATTTATTTTATTTAGTGCAACTCACTGACTTGAAAAACAAATGCTCCACCTTGACCTGGGTTGTGAAGAAAATGTTTTTTTCTTAATGATAAAATAAAAAAAATTAACAGAAATATCTGCATATTAGCTATTCATGACATGTGTGAAAACACATTTGGAGTTTCATTATCAGACCAGGCCAGACAGTACATGTTTTTCAGGTGCAAATGTGACACATTCTGCCCTAAAAATGTTTATGTGCTGTTTCTATCAAACATCTGCGGCAAGCTGGAGCCACCGTTTGCTTGTCATTTGTGTGAGTGTCTGTAGTGTGTATCTGGAGGTTCAAGCAAATAACAGGAGGAGACTTCGTAACAGAGGACGAGCATGAATTCTGCTGGATTTATGGAGGATGCATGTTTAAAATGAGCTCTTCAGCAAAACACAAGTACAGGTGGTGGGAACCCTTATTTGTTTTGAAGCTATTTAGTCATAAACCAAAGTGACGGACAAATTGGAATTTGGCCTGATGATAGCATTGAATGACGCAATGAGAACACACAAAGTTATAATTCAGACTGAGGGGAACATGAATTTCAAATTCCATAGTAATCCACAAAACTGTGGTTGAGATATTTCAGTCTGGGCAAAAGAACCATCCTGGTACTATGCAACATACTAACTAAGCAATACAAAATCTGCTTTGTAGGAAGTTCATTTACATTTAATTTTGCTTCAAAATTTACTGTGAAATGTTCCTGAATGTAGGGGGCTTCTACTACTGCTGTGTGATAAACGAATGGCATCTACTGTCCCTCCTGCTCTGTCGCAGTATATGAATGGCAGGAAAGCTACAATTATGCTGGTGGAGTGGGCGATTTAGCTCACCTGACAGGTAGATGTTGTCTCCCGCGGAGATGACACTGAAGAACTCACGGTCGTAGAAGGGCAGGCTGGCCAGCGGATACCACTTACTGTTCTGTGGGTTAAAACAGGTGACTGCTGTCAGGGAGCGCTGGTTCATCCCAATTGCTTGACGCCCTCCCACCAGAACTATTACCTCAGCTACACCTAGAGGATAAAGGATCAGGATGGGGATAAGGAGGATGATGAGGGTGGACAAAGGAGGGGAAGTGATGGGAGAAGGCAGGCCATCAGGGTTTCCAGCTGTAAACAAGGACTGAGATTAAATCAAACGCTCTTTCAGACAATTCAGTGCTGCAGTAACAAGCTAACATAATGTTTTATGAAATGTTGCCTGATGTAAGAGTATTTAAATTTGCCTTTCAAACAGAAAGTGAACATTTTTCTACATTTAATAATGGCACCTCTTAAGAAACACATTTTGAACATTTTCATTTTCAGACAAGAACCTTGACAAGCTGCATGAGAACAAACGCAAACACAATCAGTCTTAGATTATAAGTCTGCTGTTTTTAAATTCAGCAGGCCTTGGATGTTGCTAAGTCAATAAGCTTGTTGGAAAATGCAAAACAAAATGCAAAATAGAAAAGTTTCCTTTTGGTCACAGCAAATAGCTGAGTTAAGTGGAAAAGTATAACTCAATTACCAAGACTGATGGGGCTGCCATTTGTTTGGTTGCTCCCAGCTCCCTTTCATACACAAAATACTATCACTAACCTGCACATTTACTCGTCCTTAAACACAAAAAGTGAAACGTACATTGTTTGTGCATGGCATAAGAGAATCACAAAATCAATAGGTAAGTATCAATTTGTGTACATGTGTATGTGAAGATGTGTCTCCTCTCATACACAACCACATGTTAGGCCTTGGATAATTAAAAAGACGCTTGAAACATGTTTAGTGCTCATCCCTATTAGTCCTTATCCAATCCTTGCTCTCTGTGTGCGCGCACACACACACACACACTGCTGGTGGATAAAGACACCAGTGATCCAAAACACACAAACAGGTTGGCAGGCTGCCACATGCGTGTCGCAGGTCCTCTCAGTCTTCAGCAGCAGGCTCCAGTGAGCAGGCAAGACGACGAACCGCCAGACAGAAATGAGCTGTGTGTTTGTAAGCAGCAGGCAGGCGAGCAGGCAGAGGGAAGCGAGTCAGGGAGGGTGATAGGGAGAGAGACCCAACGTGAGAAAAGAGAGAGGGAGAGCGAGAGAAAAACAAAGAGGGAACGAGAGAAAGTAAGAAACAGAGGCAGGGAGGAAGAGTAATCTTCATATACTCCCAACTGCTTGAATCGATACCTTTCCACACAGGCACTCTCTTGACAGGCACATCCATAGGCGGCTGTCTTTTCCATCTGTTTCTTTCTGTTAAAAAACTATACCCTTATTTTTTTTCTTAAGCTTCTCTCTCTTTCAAAGCTGGTAAAACAGAGGGCTTTTATCTAGGAAGAGGAATAAGAAGAAAAAATGGAGAAAGATACAAAAACTACAATGGGCTTTGCTGAGGCTGAGCAAACACACGGAGCAGTAAAGCACTCCCTCAGACATATCGTGGACATACAGCTTAGACTTAGTGGACAGCTTAAAACTGGCTGGCTCCTTTTTCTCTGTGAGATTGTAAGAACGTGTTCCTCTGGCTCTAGGAGCAATTGTGACAGTGTCACGGCGAAGATGAAGGTCTGGTACATGGACTAAAAAAAGGACAATCGTGACAAAATACAGCAGGCATAGGAGTCGCCACCTTTTCTGGCATCGTGTGAAAGATGTGCAAACTTGGAATGCAGCTAAAAAAGATTTGAGTTGAACCTGTTCCCACCGTAGGTCTGTTTTCACTGTTCTATGGCTTGAAGCCCCAGACTCCAAGCCTCAAAAGGCCCCAAAAACCTCCAACAGACCTTGGATAAGCAGCTAATAAATGGAAGGGTAGTTTTATAGGACAGTCACAGCAACACTGGCTGTTTGTTGAAGAAGAAAAAAAGTGAAAACAGGTTCTTTGTCTTACCTCTCATGAGCCTTCAACCACACCTACAGACACACATTAATTATGTTGACTTTGTTCTGCTATTGTTCTTCCACGTGATTAGTTTGCTGCTATTGCTGTACGTGTTCGTGTATTTCTCTTTAGCACGTTTTATTCTTTAACTTTATTGCGTTTTAAGAGTTTGAGTTTTTTCTCTGCCTTTATAGAATTACATTTTTCATCTCCTTTTCTTTCATTCTAGTTGTTTCAGTTTCGTGATAATGGCGGCCTCAATTAATTTGACAACATTTCTGTGTCCATGGCTGAGCTCATTTGTGATTTTCTTTTTTCCATGTGCATGCAAACGATTTAATATGTGGTTTGATATTAGAACTGTTTCTAATATTACAAATATAAAATGTTAATTTATTTATTTTTTTACATACATGCATTTTCCAACCAGCTTGAACCCCCACAGTGTCTAATTAGGCCAAGTTAAGCAATTCCACACGGTGCTTCAACATGCCAGATTGCACATCTATGCACATGCAGGTCTTTATTATCACCTAGTGCACATGTGTCGGATTGTTCTCATCGCTTTCCGCTTGGCCAGACACGTCAGTGAGTCCACATCTGGGCGCAGAGGCTGTGCGGCTCTGACCCCTGAAGCCCTGAACACATTTACAAGCTAACACAACCCTACACCGGCCTGTCAGAACGCAACAAAACAGGAGAACGGCAATGCTGACGGGGAGTCACGGCATCGGATCAGATGGTTTGTGTGTGTGTGTGTACGTGTGTGAATTTTCTCAGACAATGAAGCCTCACAGGGATGGCTGTCAGTCAGGCAGAGGTTTGACGGGAGTTGGGTTGAGGGATGAAGGGATAGTGGATCGAAGGTTGGAGACAAGCGGTTGGGGATAAAGGGATAACCAAGTCTTGACAGCTCTTGTTTTTTTTCCCTGGCGGAGTTTATACCCATGGCAGCTTGGGGAGAAAATGTCTCCTTCTCCTGATTGTTACTGACCTTTTGTTATATTTCTGGTATATTTTTAACCTGTCTACATTCAGGAAAAATCAACTGACCACAAGTTTTGTACAACACCTAGTTTAAAAGAATCCTACAGTATATATCCAGTTACAGTCTTCCTTAATTCGATGATAACTAGAATAACCACAGGATGTGTCCTGTTTGTGACTCATAGCTACTATTGTTAAAACTTAAGTTATGTGTTTGACAACTATAATGTAATTAAAACTCTAAGGCAAGTGGTTTACTGCCCAACACTGGAATAAAATTGATGGTTGACGGTTGTGGTCCTGAAACAAAGCTGTGTTTTTGGAATTCAAGTGAAATTCACTGACAGTTGAATGCCTTTCCTTGTGGTTTGTAGTGTGTTTGCGCCATTAAACCTGCATTAACAAGCTGTAAAAGCAACACTGATTATTACTTTTTATGTTGATGTAGCTAAATTGGTAGCAAAAATTCTTTCCTTACGCATACGGCAGACATGGACAAGCATTAGCATTCATTTCTAGTCGTGTTTGTGTCCACATGACAAATGTAATATATTCAACAAAATATCTGCTACACTATGTTCACCAGCTAGTCGCTAACCTACTGTTTGGTACTGGGAAGATGGCATCCAGTGGGATTTCAGATGTTTTTTGGGGAGAAAAAGCTGCCTGCTGTGTTTGAAAATTATGCTAATAAGAGTGGTCAGCATGAACCAATTTGTAAGCTGTAAATCTGAAAAATAAAAAGCTGAAAGATGTTAACATCTTCCGCAGACCTGAGGCGAACCGCAGAGCTGGATGATCATTTTCTGTGTTCATTACTACAGGCACCATCAATACACATACTCATATAATCTATTAACATAGTAGAAAATATTGATTGCAGCTTAATTAATTCCAACGGTCAAGTCTTCATTGAGACAGGAGAACAGGGAAGTAGGGAAGTAGTGCAACAGTGAGCATTAAGCATAGCCAGAGACTACAATTGCAACATCTGGACAGTCACAAGCTGTGAACTGTGTAGGGGGGGGGGGGGGGGGAGTTGCCCAAAAAATGACGAATTCTGAGGGACGGACAGGCTTGTGTAAGACCAGAGTCTCAAATTGAAGTTGATGCCCACCCACAGAGTGTGACGCACACACACACGCACCCTGACAGTTTCTGCATATTGCTTCCACCTAACTCAAATTCAACTAAATGAAACCCATCTCTGACAGGAGCACACCGCCCGTGTTTTACCCCATGCTGGAACAAGCTAGATCCTCACCGAGGACATATACATAAACACACGCACACAGTCACTTTCAAAAAAGAAAGGTTGATGGAAAGATGAAGACAGAACGGAAAGATTCTGTCATTTCCTCTTCCCTGCTGCCACGCTTGGCCTTATTTCACCTTGTTATGTGTCTCCTTGCTCTCTGCCCCATGCTGTGACCCTGCTTTCTTTATTACTCTTCTTCTTTTTCACCCTAAGGCTAAAACCTCTCTTTCTCTTGCTCTCTCTTGATCCCACGGGAGACTCTCTCTCCCTGTTTCTCTCTATTCAGGCCTTTCTATCTCAAAACCCAGTATACTTTCCATTTCATCTTGGTTCACTACCTCCTATTCTTCAACCTCATGCACCTTTTTTAAGTGTTTCACCCTTTAATGACCTTACTTTAACCAGCAAAACAGTCCTGCAGGTACAGTTAAAGGAAAATTCTAGGATTAAAAGCGAGAGTTCAACATTTGGACGTATAAACAAAGTGCTTACTTCCTAAGATACTACCTGTACAGTCTGTAGAGTAGATATGGATTACAATAAATTATAGGTTCTGGAGCTTTCAGTTATATCATGATCTTCATCACTGTTCACTGTTCAAGAATGAAGTATATTTCTCAGCTTTTAAGCCAGGAAGGAAAAGTACACAAAGCGCCTAAAAAGAGAAAATATCTTATCTACAAATTCCCTAAGTTAAGATTTGTGAAAAACATTTTGCGAAATATCAACTTGCTCCATCAATTTGAAACTTACTGCTGAGACGGTAAGATAATAAACCAAAAATATAATGACTGTGACTCCCCATCCAACAGTACAGAAGACCATAAAATCACTTTGCCATTGGAAATATTTTTGTTCAATTCAGAGGTAACTATTTAATAATTACTAGTTTTATGTTCTTTCTTTACATTTTAAATTATGTGACATCATTTTTTCATAGAGCTACAAAAGCCTCACACTGCTTTTGTAGGTCTTCAGCCCTGTGCTGGTTTTGCCTGTTGATGATTTAACCTCACTTAGTTTAATGCAAAACTAAGATTGTAGAAGCACAAGAGCTACTGCATTGTAATGGTTTCTGTGGATTTAACCATTTTTGGTGAACGTTTTTTAGCCCATAAATAATGTACTGTATATTGTAGCTGTGAATAGTTGGCACTTCATCTGTGATGGAAATTCTATTGCCAAAAGCTACTTTTTCAGTCAGTGACTCAGGTTGTTCAGTGGGCTCCATTCAGCTTGAGGATTCAGTGTTACAGATTCATTCTTTCATGTGCCAAACACTTCAAGGGAAAAAGTGACGGGTCAAAAATTACAAAATAAAAAGTACAGAAGTACAAAATGTCCGTGGTATGATGAACAGAAACTTGTTTTTTGCAGTTTGAACCTCAATTAATCCTTTTTCAACTTCTCAGTTTCTTTTTATTTACTGTGCAGTGTCTTTATAACAAGTACAAACTCAAAAGGTGTAATCTGCAACAGCTTTAATTCAAAAGTGTATTTTATGAAAGAGTACTTTGCTCAAACAATTGTCCGTACAGTCAGCTTATGAGAGTTGGAGCTCTGTTTTTCATTAGTCTTTAACTTTATTATGCTGAAGGAAATTTGGTTGGTTTGCAGTTGAGCATTAAACACATAAATCACAGGAATCCACAGCTGACAATGAAAAACAACCAGCTAGTCTAGTCTGATGAGAAAAAAACCTGTGTGTGTATATAAACATGTCACATGTATAAATATATGTGGGTAAATATATTCATATAGTGTATAACTGGGACTTTTACTCACTGGATATCACAACTACAGTGACACCAACAGTCAGTCTCTCAGGGCTCAGATATATTAATATCTCACCACTGTTCTATAACCATGTCCTCTTATCTCACTCGCTTTTCTCTATTCTCTCCTTTTTTCTTCTTTCCTTCCTAATCCTACATTTTCTCTCCCAGGGTGTTAATTTGCTATGGTGAGGATCAGGAGGCCAAAGGCTCCCAAATAATGTTGGGGTCCAGGGATGTGCAACGTGTATGTATGTGCATCATTTGGAGTGTGTGAGTGTGTGTGTCTGTGAGGCTACAAATGTGCATTTTCAGATGTTTATTTGTCTCTTGGACATCTATTGGACAAAAATCTGCACTTCAGTGACTATCTGTTGTACTTGGAAGTGAAGACAAACCTTTTTTTGTGTTCTCAAGTGCACTTAAACTCTGAATGTTTAAAGGATCAGTTCACTGAAATCAATGGTTTACTTCTAGTGGTATCTAACCATGCAGAAAGTTTTTCTTTATTTGCCCTGGGAAATTTACACCTACATCCAAATATCATTAGAGTGAATGGAATTGGGTTTGTGTAAAGAAACAAAAAAAACAACAACAACTCATGTCTTTCCAGAAACAGTATTCCCAACACTCAGGATGATCCACATACCTCGTTCTTGGTAGAAAATGGTCCCTATGAGAATTGTTCAGGGTTTGTTCTGTGAAATTTCCACAGTAACTGGGACACTGTCACTGGAAAGAGATGTTCCTGTTGAATTTTTAAATGTAATGTTCAATGCTGTGAGCAGCACACATGAAATCTCTTTTACCCCTCCATGTATTGCATTAGGATGATGACATAAATCTAAGGGACAGATATCTTGAAATCTTTGGAAAAAAAAAGAACTACAGTATCTAGGATATCCAGGTCTAACCAGGTTCACTCTGTCTGTTGAATATTGGATGAGGCCGAAGCCGCCTTCCAGCAGGTATAGCAGTTCAACGTGCCAGATGTGGCATGAGTGATACTGAGGCTGATCCATGTTCCTGTAAATGCAGCTTGCTTTGGGACTGAGCACGAACTGCAGCTCTAGGAACAGAATGAGTCAAGTTTTCTGGCAACAGCCAATCGTCCACCTGTCCCTCCCTCCCACCTTCCCTTTCTCCTTTGTACATTCCCTCCTCCTCTGTAGCTCAGGCTGACAGCAGTCACTAGTCAAAAGGTCAAGTGGATGGAACCTTAATTTTGGTTGCAGCCCCTGTAGACATTGAGACCAGAGGTAATCTGGATTTACTGCCTCCATGTTACATTTATGAGAAAAGATAGATGTGTTTGCTTGAGATTTCTCTGATAAGCCGCAGTCAAAAACTCATACTCCAATTCTCCAGTGAATAGCTGCATCCAACTTTTTCTCTCTTCTGCTCGCTTGCTCTGTTTCTTTCTCCCTGCCTCCCCCTCCCTAAAATACAATCTCAGACTCCAGAAATAAAATCGGAAGAGGATCCGCTGAAGGGCACTCTTCACATAGAGCGATTAAGACATTTCTGGCACATTCTCCTGCATCCTGCTTTTCCAGTTTGAGAGGTGAAACAGAGTAATCTCATGCTACATTTGCTCTAAAAGACAAACCAGGCTGAATAATTACACAGAGCAGGACAATAATCAACAAAGTCTTGACATAAAGCTTGTAATTGTCTTTCCAAACTGCTGACAGCTTCCCTGTCGCGATTGCCTTGCTTAATGGTTAGTGTTGAGGCTGTGCAGCCACATAGAAAGATGAATAAATTCAATTATTAAAGGGAAAAAAATCACTGTCAGTGTTGATGAGGAACAGTTGAGGAAACATTCAGGCAACCAGTTTGTTAATCTGGTCTGAGCCAGAAGCAGTAGGTGGCATACACGAGAGGAAAGTCATCTGATGATCTTTTATGCTATCCTTACAAGGTGTGAATCTTGTTCTCCTTTCTTTGCGGCGGTGGCACACTATGGCCACTCTCTAAGGAGCTGCTGGCTGGCGGAGGTGTGAATGAGTAGATGAATGTCACGCCTACAGGCTTTGGACCTCACAGAACAGCCTGGTTTTATTGTCTGCAAACTGTGGATGTGGGCCAACCTCTTGTGCTGCCTGATCTAATGAAATCCAGCCATTTTAACCACCGCACAACCAGTACACAGTGTTTTATTTGGCTTGCCTTATGCTGCAGGAGAGTAAAAATAATTTGAGATCAATATTTTCTGAGCAATTTAGAGAGCAACTTAAATCTTACAGCATTACATGCCAGGATTCTGATCTCAATTTTTAAAAAATAAAATTATCCAAGGGAGTTTTAAACAGAGTAATATATAACTGGAAACACTAATTCATGTATGAGGAATGATCATGTAGATAAAATGCTTGTGCAGAAACGCTTGAGTGAACCTGCTGCATAATCAAACTCGTATCTTAGTTGCGTGTCTTACTGGTAGTTTCTAACTTCGCCCCTTTCAGATACATGAATGCTTGTTTACAGATGATGAAGTGGACAGACCGAAAAACAGACTGAAAAACAGTGGAGCCACTGTTTAAGGATTCCCTCCCACAGTGTATGTACTTTGGTTTAAGGTTTAACAATGTGTGTATGTGTGAGTGAGACAGAGAAACAGTGCGAGCCGAGCCGGACCCCTGCGTCTCCTAGTCATTACAGCTCATTTGTCTGAGTGCTATTCCACTTGGCTGGGTTGAGTTAACAGTTTGGCCTGGCTCTCTCCACCCTACTCTGAGCCGAGCACAGCGACACATGTGGAGAGAAGGAAATGGGAACATAATGTATGGGTTGGTTTGAGCACACACACACACAAGCACACACACACACACCATGTACTGTATATTAAAGGTTCCTTTTCTTGCTCCTTAGTAGCACACAAAGACACATACAGGTATTAACACTGATAAATCAGAGTGCATCTTATGATTTAAGACAAAAAAGCTTGAGAGTAAACTCCAAGCACCAGCGGCTGTTTAATCCCCCTGATCCCCTGGAAAGTCTAATGACAGCTAATCAGATGCACATCCACACTCTAATTAACCAATTAGCAGCTAATGGATGCACATACACTACGAAAAACGCTGTAGATTCATTATGAGGCACTCATAGTTTCCACTTTACCCAAGACTCTTTTCTGGCCAAATAAGAAAAACAAGAGGTTGTTTACAGAAGACATCAGCTATATCCCTACTTGAAAATAAGTTACATTCAAAATAGTGCAAGAACACTTTTAAATTTAATAATTATTAAAAATGATCAATTCTGCACACATATATTCATGCAAAAGCTGAAGCATGGCAAGCTTCTCTTTATGTTTGAAAATCACACAGCCAATTTTCATGTTGAATATTTTCTAAGGGAGCACTCGTAATTAGCATCCAATAAAATTAATAGGCAGAGCAGCCACTCGAAAAAAAAGGCTTCAGAGTACAAAATAGGTGCAGACAGAGGACAAATTAATTTCAACCCAGAAAGGCTGCTCAAAAATAAACTTTATGCTATGGTGGGTACTCAGACGTTTATGACAGAAAGAAAAACAGCTTGGTCCAAATGTCGTCCGGCATTGTTAGACATATTTTTGTTTCACTTTAGGCACTAAATGAAACAATGTGGTCCCAGGACCTGTCACAGTGACTGATATAAAACTTAACCATCAGTAAAAATTGGGCAATTAAGTAGAGAAAGAAATAACTGTGATGCAACACAGCAGGGTTCTATATAAAGAAAAACCTGGATAAACAAGACAATTAAAGGGTGTGTGGAAACCATCTGGCTGCTTCTATTCAGCTGCAATAGAAATAACTTTCTTAGGGCTTATGGCTAATGAAGCAACAACTCATTAAATGTCAGCCTTTTTGTTCAACTCCAAAAAGTTTGTGTCATTCCATCTTGTACATTGTACAACGCATTGTATAGTGTATCTTCATAGGCCATTAATATTCATATTAATGTTTGTTTAATCCACGACATGATATATGATCTTAATTTGGCAACAAAAGTGAACTGGTAAATGAAGTATGTGAGAGATTTTACGCTACTATCAACCAGTAAAACTTGGGAAGGTTTTAACCATCAAAATATAATATTGCTGCTTTAATCAATATTAAATGGTTACATGTAAAGTTAAAAGTTCTGATTTTGAAGAACCCATAGAGAACAATCACTGACTGTGCAGTTCCCCTTAGACTTTCAAAGTCTGGTTTAGATTTATGCCCTGCAGTTTTAAATTCACTCGTACTGCTCTCTCTTCAGTATTGTTTTCAACAGCAGCAGCAGGCAACTGTAGCAAAAAAGCGCTGATAAACTCACTGCATACTACCAGACCAGCACCAAACGGCTGACACATATAGTTAGAGACTAGCTAGTAGCATAGTGGAGCATTTAGCTGACAAAACCCCAGGTATTCCCCTTATATGCTGGAGAAGGCAAAACAGAATGCAGTGAATACTGAATGTACAGAAACGGCTCAGATTAATGCTGACGTTGCTCTGTGTCTGCTGGATGTGTAAATTAGCCAATGTTAGCTAAAACTATAAAATCTTTAGGTGACAATATGTCAATGTTGGGTTTATAGTTACAGCTTCACTGCCTCTTTTAGCCTATGACAGATATTGGTATTGTTGTATATAATGGATAAGCTAAAAGAACTTGCCATGCAGAAATGCCTTTCAATGAATCTCACTATAGGATATACGGCAAATTATTCACTGGAGTAGGTTACTAAACATTTATTTTTCAAAAGTTTCACACAGTTTGAAAATCCACCTGGTGGTTTTAATGTTGGTGGAGAGTCTGACCAGTCTGACACCTGTTGGTCATGGCCAGCATAAACATTTTATCCCATGCTCACCTCTCAAGGAAAAGTTTGATAATGACAGAAATTTGCTTACTTGTTTTCTGAGGCAGAGTTAAGAGATAATAAGATTGATACAAATCTGCCCCTTAAATATAAGGCAAAGATGTGAAACAGAAGGAAACAGGTAGCCTGGCTCTGTCTGAAGGCTACGAAATCCACCTACCAGCACTTCCAAACCTCATTAATTAACACAGTACTTCATTCATTGCACACCTAAAAAAGAGTCAAAATGAATTTCCCAAATTATTGCTATTGCTATTTAAGATCCTAATAAAATGTTATAACATTCGGCTGACACTCAAATCTTGATGTTGACTTCAATAGCTCAGTTTTGGTTTGTCTCTACTAATGAATGGTAATGGAAAATGTGCACTGTGAGTATAATATCTGTCATGGGATTCACAGATTTAAGTCTAAATGTTAATTAAAAATCTGTCTCACAGGAGTAAACAAAATTTCTAGGCAGAAACAATTCAATGTAATTCAACTCACTCATTTATCACTAAAAAGACTGAACGTGGGAGGCAGTCAAAGATGTGACCATGCACATATACACACAATGTATGAACACAAACACACAAAGTTTAATATGCCCACATATGCACGCGACTCACAAGTTCACAGATTGACTGCACTCAGCAAGAAGCGCTTCACGGATGGCAGTTTTCCTTTCTTTTTCCGCCTGACAGACTTATCAGCTGAGCTCAGGTGGTGCCCCATCTGCTTGTGCACATTTAAAATACACACACAAACACACACACACACCTACACACTCACTCAGTGCTTGCACAAGTAGACACATGCTCAAGGAATAAACTCAATCAAGTGTCTGCCCTTCAAATTTAATTTCTGATCCCCCTGCCTCATTCTTGCCCTCCCTTTCACTGACCACATTCTGACCTCTCCTCCTGTTCTCCCACATCTCTTCACTTTCTTCTCCTCTGTGTGCGAACCACATTCTCCAACAACTTCAAAATCTCCTTCCAGTCTTTATTTTATCTTTTGCACTGTCCTGCATGTCAACGTACTAGTCCACACATCTACGCTGCAAACCCAGTGACCATGCACCCTGCTGTGCAGAACCCACTCTGTCCGATGCAGCAGATGGCTGAGCAACACATGCATGCATACAAACAATCATGACCACCAAAAGACACACACGGCATGAAAAATTTAAAATTAAATAAAAACTTTAAGAATTTCACCTTGAGAGTTCAAAAACTTGATCGGAAAAACATATACATTATTTCTCATCCACTGAACCACTGGGGTATAAGTCATCATGAATGTACTCATCCCGGCAGCATTTATGCATTTATATAATTCTGTTGAACAGAGCCATGAGCTGCTGTGAATCAGTACACACTTCAGCATACATAATGTGCATAATGCTGTAGAATGCATGATACGAACATGCCAAACACTATAAAATGGGCCTCGACAGAAAATGCTTCAAGAAACTGCTGAGAACACAGAGGAACTACTGGATTGAGGATGAGCAGTGATGAAGCTAAATGCACATAATGACACAAATGCTCCTCTATAAAGCCTCATGTGGCTACATTACAGGCAATTAAAGATGCAAAAATATTAACCTAACACAATTCCCCTAGTGTTTGTTTACTAGCAAATAAACACAGTAACTGGACAACAGTTGGCTGGTAAACTGACCTCTCCATAAAGTGCCATTTGTTAGGCAATTATCTTTATTCTACCAAGCAGAAAATAGCTTGAGCTGAATGGTAAGGTGTGCTGGTGCGAAGCTCATAATTTCATGCAGACACTATAATTAGGCAGCTCTTTACAAGGGGAAAGAGTGGGGTCCTAGCTGACCTAAGGGAAAAATCTAATGGCATGACTTTGCCTAACTAGTGTAAAAAGTTGTTGGGTATATGTTTATGCATTGGGTTTCTGGTGAAAGATCCTCTTTTCAATAGCTCGCAAAACCCTGGGAAGCTATTTTGGTTTCAATTTCTCATGGTAACCTCAATCAGTAGTTTCCAGTAGTCATTTGTTTGATTGTGGAATAAATATTCATTTGGAAACATGACCTTATTCCCATGTGTACATTTACGTATTTACAACAGTGTGGAAAATATTTTAGCCCACTTCCCAGTTGTGGGCTAAAATAAATACTAAATACAATGGCAAGACAGGATCCCCTTGTGGACACCTGACCTCAGTGTCACCTTGTTTCAGCCAAATACAGTAGTGAATGGTTCTGTATGGGTGGATAGATGTGTTCTTATGTGTTCTAGGTCAATTACACTGGTGGGTGGCAGATCATGTGCCTGCAAACTTGTTCTTAGGTCACCCAGGCCAAAGATGATGCACATTGATTTATCTGTGTCTTTGTGTGTGACTGTGTGTGTACCAGCAGAGAGTCTCGGTCTGGTCCTGGGCGTCTGCATTTCTTGCCGTGCGTGGGGCAGCATGTGGTAACGCTTGGCTTCGTTCACCAGATCACGACACGCCTCCGAAGATTTGATCAGCTCCTCGTTGTCCACAACATTCAGTAGGTAGGACGGGTGGATGAAGGGAAGACGCACCACTGCTAACAGCTCTGACAAATGCTGCAAGGATGGACAGAGAGGAGGAATAGGAGAGAGAATGATTAAATGTTGTAGGCTGCGATCAGTGATTGATGCTTAAATGACACAACAGAGGCAAAAATAAAGAAGAGTGTTTACAGACATCTAAATTAATTTCTGGGTGAAACCACCAGGGATGATCAAAGAAATTTTCTATGAACATCCTTCAACAAATAGCAGATAAAAAACACATAGTGTATCATGTTCAGTAAACACACACATTAACATCTTTCTCAAAGAAGAGCTGGATTAACTCCCAACCTCATTACATTTTTATTTGCTGTACAGATAACCTTTTTTTTTATAATGTCTTTAAAGATATGTAAAGCAACCATAATATTTGATAAAATTCTGGGCTGTTAGAGTGATGAAACATGTTTGCAGCAAGACCATTAGATCACTCACACACAGCATGTGTCAGTTTTCTATTTCTTTACCTGTGTAGACCAAAATCCGCTGTCAAGAACAGAAAATGGAAAAATTTCCTTCAATTTTTTTATGCATGTACCATGATGGGCTTATTTGCTCTGAGATTTCTAAAAGCACCTAAAACCAACTTTAGAGACTTCTAATTCAGTAATTAGGAGTTATTCATCATTCAATCTTCATTCAAGAAGCCAGAAATAGCATTCAGCAAGATCCATTCAACCTCTCACTTTCATATGTGCATTTGGTTACACTGTGAGAGCTGAAGGCAGCAGGGGGTATCTTACCGCTTCCACCTTCTGCTTCTGATTTTTTCGTCTCCCAATTAAATCTTTCAGCAGACAGCCAGCGTTCTTCTGCAGCTAATTTAAGACCCAGTTCTGATTAATCACAAGCCATTCAAGCCAAAAACAATCTACAGTAAAATGCAACAGCACTACCAGATACAGATTTTTAACATAAAAAAACAAAAAGAAGATTCATTTTACACAATAATGGCTTAAAATCTGAACATTTTTCACACCATTTAAGGGTGTGACCATGATTAGGCTTTGAATAAAAATATGCAAATTGTCAACTATAGCAGCACAAATATTTGTGTTTGTGTGCATGTTTGTTCCATTGCTGGGTGTGCATACATTTATGTGTGCTTATACCGTATAGGTGTTCAGACACAGAGGCAGGACAGACTGTTGCCATAGAAACCCTGTCTATAGCTCTGACTGCTGTGTGTGTTTTCCAGTGCATTTGTGCCAGTCCGTACCCCTATGGGAGTCTCATCTATGACAGTAAAAGCTGTAAACAAACATGGACAGAACGACAGATAGGTGGGCGGAGATTGACCCTGTTGACCCTTTTGGCTCAGAGCGATGCGACCAAGCCACGTGGGGAGAACGACAACAACAGACTCAGAAAAACCTCAGTCAGGCGAGACCAAATAATCAGCTGACACTCTGCCTAAGCAGCTCCCTCTCCCACCTGAGGCCTTTTTACTCTGGCATGTGTCCCATTTTTTCTCTACTGATGTCCTGGGCGCATCTGACCAGAAAGGAGAAAATAAGAGAGCAGAAGATAACAAGAGAGGGGCTAAGAGGAGCACAAGAGAGAATGGCTTGAGAAGAAAGGAACGGTCTTTCCTTTGCAGGAAAGAGGCAAAGGAGAAGGAACAGCAGAACAACAAGAGAGAAAAGACAACATAAGCAAACTGAAATCAAGAGACGAGAAGATGTGAGACAAGATGTGACAGTTCCACAGCAGTCAGAGAAATCTGCTGATGACATCTCCTCTCTGTGAGCACGCTTGGAGCAAAACAACGTCCTGCAGATGTGGCTGTCTGCTTCCTTCCTCCACGAACGTACACGGCTTACCCAACAGTTTATAAGACAAACAGTGCGGTATTGTCTTTGACCCAGCACCTCAGTTCAAACACAGCAAGAAGGCAAAGTCAAAGCCAGCTACTAAGCGAGATATTCTTAAGGGAAGAATCACTAGCTCAAGAGAAGCTAGTACTTCCAATTAAAGTGCCTGCATAGTGGGAGATTTGCCCCAGTAGTTACGGAGTCATGTCACACTCAAATAGAGGTAACTTAAGCTTCAGGCTTACTGCTCTGCTTTTCTATTACAAGCTACGTTTCTCCAGTTCTGCCACAACCTTATAATACATTATTAATTCCAGTAATTGAACGTAGACAAACTTAAAAAAAAAATAAAAATCATAGTAAATCCTTTTTATACAAATACCCTTCAAATTAGCACAATCTGAAGAATGAATTCAATTTAGTTTCTTTAAAAGATGATTTTAACTCATGAGATCACACATTTGCGGGTCGTCTGAAATAGGTCCAAAACTGACCGTTCTGACCCTCGGAACTAAATTAAAGCTGTATATGGGGCACTTTCAGCCAGGTGGTGCCCTTAGTGGCATGGCAGAAATAAATGTGCTCAAATGACTGGGGGTGCATGATGAAATCTTACTCCTATTTGGAACAGCAGGTGGATGAGAGAGAAGGCCTAGGGATGAAATTGTGTCTTTGGTCTTCTCTAGTGAGGAGTTTGCATGCTGCATGGGTTTCATTCAAATGTTCTGCTCTCTGCAGTGCCAAAAACGTGCAGCTCAAGTGGGCTGGAGACCCTGAGCTGCTCATAACTGTGAATGTGTATGTCTATGCTAACTATGCGATGCAGTCATGATGGTGTTTTCCTGCATCGTGTGTCATACATGTTGGGATGGACATCTATGATGCTGAATAGCAATAAGAAAGTATGGAAAGTTGGATGTGACTCTTTTAGTAAAAAAGCTACCTTCAGGATTCAAGGACTAGACAAATTCTGAGTGAACCCATCAGCTGGTCCAGAGCTGAAGGAATGCTGGACACACTGAGCTGTATAAGGGCTCCAGGCATATGTGCTCTCATTAGCAATATTGAGGTGGAATGCTGTAAAACCACACCCACATCAGTGCTCAGCCACCGTGGATGCCAAACAAAGTTTCCTTTACCTTTTAGAAAATAAAGTAAAGAAAAACAAAGCATCCTACTGTACCATCTGCAAACATAGCTACATACAAACCCACATCTGTTGCAGCCTCTCTTCACTTGCCAAAAAATCTTTAATATGGCAGTAAAACTATCTCAAAGAGACAACATCTGTTCTCTGCAAAAAGGTAAGGACTGCACCACATAAATATCCATCCACAAACACACCCACACAGAGATGTCCATATGTGAATACAGAAAGATACAGATGGGTACACTGCAGAAACAAGGTCTGTAGCATGACTGTACTGTATTCTAATCATGGTGTTTGCGGTCACAGCTGCTGTTAATCTGATTGGAAGCGTATTTAACTGTAAATCTTGTTGAAGAGATTTAGACGTAAAGTCACTGAAGCTGACCTCTTATCAAACAACCATGGATTCAATTGGAATGGCCTCTGATTGTGTGGATAGATGTGTGGGGCAGAGAGTGGTGGGATGATGCCTGGCTGTTTTTCTCCACTTTAATTTGGCTCCATTCTTTCATCTCACTCCCTCTGTCCTTCTACTTCTAAAAAAAGAGTTACTCTTCATCTCTAATTCTAACTAACTCACTATCTCTCCCACATCTTTTCCACTTTCTGTCTCTCTCTCTCTCCACCTCCATTCCTGCGCCCCGCTCTTCCTCCCACACACGCATATATCGGCATGAAAATGAGGGAGAGTTACACACTTGCTGCTAATATTCAAATCCAAAGTGTCAGACCTCACAAAAAAAAGTCCTGCTTCGTGCCAACCATTGAAACTACTCAAGCAGGAATTATAGCAGATGCTGTTCACTCAAGGTTCTTGTTTATCATTTGAAATAAAGTGTTTTTAAAAGAAACACAGAAGAAAGTTTTCCTGAGCCAGTACGCAGTTATGTCTTCCCTAGACCTTTTTAAGGTGAGACTTCAGACTTTTTGAGTGGTGAGGGGATTTTATGAGTTATCTTGTCGCCACTGCCTCTCTCATGGACAATAAATGGACAGTTAGTACTTGTCTAATTACGCCTTACTCATCACATGCTTTGTAATTCACTGGCTGGCTGAACTGTAATTCAGCCAACCAGTCAGTTATATTTCACACAAAACAGTGTGAGTAGCTACTGTATACTGTGGGATTGGGCAGTTTTATGCCTCTCATGGTTTTAATCACTGGATTTTATTACTGTTCTGTGTTTTTTTTTTTATCACTTGCCACCATAAATGCACTCAAACCATTAAATTGAGGAAGGATTAATTCAATATTTGCTTTGCAGATCTTTAAAATGACTGTTTATAGAACACAAGTGTGTGGAAAGACAAAGACCCTATTCTTATGTCACAGGTGAGCTTGTCAGCCATGCTAACAGGAAGGTTATAGGGATGATGGTTCAAGCTGAAATATCTCAAAAACTACTGGAACAATTTTGCACAGCTTATCAGGAATCCCAGAAGATAAATCATGCTGCACCTACAGTAAATTCAGACTGCAAGTGACAACAAGGATCTGATGTTTTGAAGTGAAATGATGAGTAATTTATTTGATTTGGTTTTCAACTTTCATTGAAAGAGGCATATTTTTTGATAAATTATCAACACAGTTGCGGTATTATACTTCTACTTTACTTCAAGCCCTGTGTCAACTGTTTAGCCCTTTCATTTCCCCTGCTCCACCTGTGTAAACTTACATTACAAACCCAAACTGCCAAAATTTTCTTACCTGTTTATGGATGAAAAATCTCTTGACAGCATGTCCCTTCCTGGTGAACTACAGCTTAATTCTTCAGTAAGTGAAATTAAATCACTCTTTTCTTGTGCTTTATGTATACCTGGATAAGTAAAGATTTTCTACATGTCTAAGTTTGAGTTGGATGCAGTTTTTCTTCTAAATCTGAAAAGTTAGTATTAGATTTGATATTTAAACAAGAGTGAAACCTTCCTTGAATGTTAAGTCTGGCAAATACTGATGAAAGCAAAGGCATAAAGGCTTTTACCATCCTCTCTGAAAGCATGCTGAATGAAGAGTAGGTGTACTAGATGCATGCCATATGAACTGTGTGCTAAAATGGTCAGATTGGTATTTGCTTTGTATATATATATGAATGTGACATGAACCAGACAAATGAGAGTACTACACTTAGACCAATGGATGATATGTTTGCACTCAGCAGATGAGAGCAGGCGGCATGTATCAGACTCCATTTCTCTCCATCTTCAACAAGCTCTCGAGCAATCACTCTCTCACGCACAGGCATGCAGAGTGAATGTGAGCGCTGTCCCTCCAGACAAATGGTGTGACCTGTCATTTTCATCTTCTCGCCTACTCATCCAAGCAATCCGTGTATACTTTTAAACAGAGATGATATTTAATGGATGCAAATCATAACTACTATGCCAACTGAAAGATGCTAAGCCTACTGCACATGAGCTTTTAGAATTACTGGTAAGGAGTTGCATGTTTTCAATACCTGGTGCATTAAGTGTCTACAAGACACTGACTTTTCCTTCTTCCATTCTCACTGTACAAGGAGAAATTATGTGGAGTCCATATGGTTATCCACGTGTTCTCTGATACGCTAACTGAATACATTAAAATCTTATGACATCACCTCTCTAATAGTCTCTATCTTTCACATTAAACTAGTACACAAACACACCAGGTAAACATCCTCAGTGCCAGCATCTGCACATACCCTGCAACCCTGTCAGAATGTATCTACTGGTAAACTTGTAAAAAAATAAAAAATAAAAAAAATTGCTGCACAGCCCATCTCCAAAAACCCTCACTTTTTTCTTGTTCTCTCACAAACGCACGCACATACACACACAAATTCAGGCAGGTGGGCCGAGTATGTGAATGGGTTGAGCCTGGTGAAAGGAAGGGATAATGTGTCTAACAGGGAGCCTCTCAGATCTGTCAGAGGCAGCAGAGAAGCAGCCAGGAGGCCGCCATCCGCTAACTCAGATGACAAACGTCCACTGAGCATTTCCCATTCCACTACTGTCAGTGAAGACTAACGCATCTTACTGCGTGCGTGTGTCTGTGAAGTGATTCAGTGCCACAGTGGCATCAAATAAATGACACACGAACGGTCATATCTATTTGCTTTGCTCTGAGAAGATAGGAGTATGCGCCTGCTTTAGTGTGAAAAATGGACAACCCCTCGCTTAAAATGCAGCCTGTATGAAAAATAGAAAATAAACCACACATACTCACTCCCTGACTCACAAGTGTGTGTTCAACAGAGCGCGTGCCCATGTTTAGCCTCACAGTGCTAACAAACCCACTCAGCTGAAATGACCGCAGCTCAGTGTCCTTTTGAATGTGTGCAGGTTTCTGTCTGAAAACATATGCAAGTGCTTTTTCTTCCGATAACACATAATGGAAGAGTAAAATATGCTCTTGCAAACGGCACTTCATCTGGGTTCAAGAGATGCTTTGCTCAGTGTTTTTGTGTGCTTTTGCGACTGCAAGCCTATGTGTGCGTATCATGCTGGAAGGATGAATGGGGGATGGAAAGAGATGTAGAGAATGACAGAAGCTGACTGCTGCCCTGAGCAACTACTGACAGGTGCAGTGTGTTCTCCTCCAAGGCCTATTTCAGCATGACTTCATTCGAAGACAAAAAAAAAAAAAAAAAAATCAGCTAATTTAATTCAAAGTATACTTGTATGAAAGACTGCTTCCTGTATGTTAACATAAAAAAATAACTTGTTTGTTTCTCAACTCCCTGAATTATAATTGACATCAAGGGTAATCTACTTATAACTTGTAATACTGTATTTCCTCTTTGGTGATATAGGAAAGGACATTTTATTATTCCTCAGGAATCCTGGTAAAATGGAAAGATAGCTTCCTTTGAACAGAGAGCGTAATTTGTTTGCTCTCCATGCATTGTGCAACTCTTGCATGTTTAGAAGAGAGCGTGGTAGATATGAGACACCTTTGACTAGCTCTGGATATGCAGCTGCTGTGGTTGAGTGGCTGCGGTTCAGCTGACTGCACACATCAGGACCAAAAGCGCTCTGGGACGACAAAGGACATAGATGAGAATGGAGGTCCAGAGTTCACTGGCTTGTATCAGATCTCGTCCACTCTCTAATACGCAAGTCACACTTGAGCCAATACCCAGTTTTGTGTGAACATTTAAGTACAGACCTGGGATATGAACAGTGACATCATGAGCTTTTTGTATAAATCTCAATGTGTGTGTGCATGCAGGAATGTGTGTATTTGTGCTGGTAAGAAAGAGAAAAAGAGGAGGCGAGGCAGGGAGGCAGAAGAAAAAGCAATGATTGCTCACTGCATCAATCTCCATTGCCTGGATCCGTCTCCTCAAGAGTGTGTATTTGTCACAGATCATGCTGGCGGTGTCCTGTGTCACGTTCATTTCAGCTCACTCTAAAACATTTTCAGTTTCAGCTTCAAGGGTGATTCTTATGACATAAAAGTCCTCATCTTAAAAAACACAACCTTTTTTAATGCTGCACAATGATTAAGAGTTTCTGTTTTGAACTTGGAGCTTTAAAAAGAGAATCACTAAATTAAAAGTGATGCTTGTGGTGAAAGGATCATTTGTAGTTTTGAAGGTAAATGAATTGTAAAACAACGAGGGAAACTCAGTTTATATCCCTTCACAGCCTCAAAGCATTTTTGTCCTTTGATAATTTTATACTCTAACTACATAATGATAGTATCATTTGTTCAGGGAAATGATTTCTTTCCTCTTAATGAGTGCTGGAGGAAAAAAAGAATCACATCACCATATAACCAGAGTCAATTGTATAAAATCCTCCAAATAATAACTAGAAACTTATAAGCATAAAAAGTAATACATTTAACTATATTAATTTGCCTTGAAAACTGCAAATGTCAGGACAGGCCATTGTTATTTCTGATGAGTGGACAGCAGGTCCTTGCTAATGGCAAAGCTGGCCTTTTTTATCACAAAATACACCATTAACTGTCCTTTTTAGCTGTTACATTAGTTGGCTACTTTCCAAAGAGCCAATTAATCAGCCTCTTTTGTCAGGCTGAGTCACCTGGCAAGATAGGATCCTTTATGAAATATGTTGAAGTGAGGTGTAATAGAGGACCTATTCAGGGATTTGGCAGAGACTGGCCCGTTATAATTGGAGTCATGTGTCTGTGGTCATCCCACAAAAGGCTGCTGGGTGAAAAGAAGGACAGGTCTCTCTCAGCCAGCACCTTCAGAGAGAAAACATGACGCAGGACACTGTGTTGCAGCCTCTTGTAGATGTAACGTATGTAAGCAGTATTCTTTGAGAATATATTTAGTTCTTAGTTTGGTTCTTAATATTCTCAGTCAGTGCAGAACAGGACTCCATAATTAGAGGTACAGTACGTACACATTAATGTATGTCAATAAATTCTCTTCCTTATTTCTGGTTGTAAAGATGCAGAAATGTGTGACATTATTTTCTTACATTTACCAACAAATAGAAAAAAAAGGTCACAAAAGCTTGTGCAAGGCAATTTCCTGATGATCTACACAAAAGCAGGGTTAGACTGTTTTTTACTGCATGCAGTGTTGATCAACAATCACTCTTCTACCGCAAAACATACCTGGATAATGGCTGAAATGCTGGTTTACTGTTTGGACTGTGACTTTGAGCTCCAAAAAGATTTAGCTTTGTGGAATATCTTCCCAGGTGCACTTCTTTATTTACAAATAAAACGTATTTTGTCCGAATTTTCGTATTCCTGAACCATTTTGCATTTTTCAATGCTCCCAGAATTACACTGCAAAAATTAAATTTTTGCAATGAAATTGCAACATGCATCTTAAGCTTTTAGAAAAGCTGCCATAAAATCAGGCATTTTACGCCACAACAATCATAGAAAAAAAATCCTGAGTGAACTGATTAGTCTATAAAATGACTGACAGCAATGAAAAATCCATAATCCATCCCTAATCCATAAAGTAGTGTAAACAAAACAACAAATACATAAATAGTAGCAGATGCTCAGGTTAAGGAGGCTGGATAAAATGTTTGGTATTTTTGTTCCATAAATTACTTAAATAGTTTAATGAATTATACTAATGAGCTTTCTTGTTTAGGTGAGAAGCTAAATCTCGCACCTACTATCACAGTTCGAAATTCCAATTAGGTGACAGCTATTTTAGCATAAAGACGGTAAAGAAGGAAAAACAACTAGAGAGTTGTATCATTATTCCTAGTCCTTTAAAAAATCAATTGTCAAAATCATTATTATGGCTTTAACTCTTTTTCTTGATTTAAATATCCATATACAGACATTAGCAGGGCAGTACACCTTCAAAGAAACTCAAAGAAACCTGAAACGGCTCTCTTCTTTCATTCAGTGGTTTTGTGTCTCATAGCAAACCGTTATTAACGCTCAAATGCTCTCTGTCTGTCTCTAAGCGATGTCCGGGCCCCGTTTCCTGGTGGCGTTGGATGTTACTGACAGCATAGCGGAGAGAGAAAATTGCATATTATTTACCCAGCGCTTCCAATATGCCACTTTTCCACTCTATAGCCTGCAGCTTACAACCCACAGCACATGCACAGGCGTACAATCATACAAAGACACACATAATGTGCATGCTCAGAGGAATGCATACGCACACGATCATAGCTCAAGGCTAAAAGCTTTTCCTCCCCCTTGGTTGAGTTTTTCAGCAGTGCTGTGACATTCTGGCCTGACGTCATTAAAAAGTGTCACAGGTTCTGATGGAGTGATTTCCGCTGCTCTCTGCCTCCAATGGGAAGAAGTGACGGAAGTGAGGGTGGGAATGATGAGCTTGTGCTGGACCATGCGTGTAAACTGGGCCCTCAGGGTCACATAACCTTCTCCTGTGGCAATGATGGAGGCAGCCTATTCTTTCGCTGCTCTCCTCCTCTCGTGTCCTCTCCGCAGGCACCAGGCCTTGCTAGTTGTTTTTTCGGTCACACATGGGCAGGAGATTTGAGCTTGACCGAGAGCTCAATCACATCTCCACTCCCTGGATATGTCATGGCTCTGCACAGAGGTACAAACCGCTGGATATCAGATTAGAACGCAGGGGCTCTTTTTCCATTCCACTCCCTTTGTTTATCACCATCTCTTTCTCTTTTCTCAATCACTCTTCGCGCTCTGCTTCTTTCTCTCTCTGCTACTCTCGTCCTACTCCTCCTCCTTTTATCCCTCTCTCTTCGGAGACGGAGTGACCCAGGTGTCTCGTCTCAGGAACGAGTGCGGTGGGTTGTTCAGACAAGCGGGAAAATGTTCCATTTCTTCTTTCTTCTACTTCATATGAGTAACTCACCTCTGCACCTCTCCATTAGAGTGTGAGATTGCAGGAGTCTGCCAGACTGGCCTGGCTCAAGGTTTTTGACGCAGATTACAGGGATCATATGTTCTCTTAAAAACTGTGCATCAGCCTTGTTGCAGGTCTTTGTGATTTGCAGGGCTGCCTAGCCAAATTTCTCACCAGTCACCCCACAAATTCCAATTTTATTGGATTTATCAATAAAAAAATTTGATACAGAAAAAAACTATTTCTTGCTTATTTCTGCGAGCAGCTTTGTGAATAACTGCTTTCTCATTTCTGACAAGCATTATCATTTGCATTCAATTCTTTGTCCTTGCACTTTGTATTGCATTTAATAGTCTAAAAAGGTGAAAAATTCAAACATTGATGTATGTGCCTCATAATAATCGGTGTTAACGAAGTAACATTGATTGTGGAGGTCTGCACAGAATCTGACCTAGCTGATATAAGGCTATAGGGGTTGATGTGGAGACATTAGTCTGAGTGAATGACTCTTTCAGTGATGGACCAGAGTAATTTATCTGATAATATTCTCACCTTCATTTTTAAACAGCTATAAAGTACTTTAAATCATCATCTTTAAATTCATGGTTTTTGTGACTGAATCCATAAAAATCTCATGACCTGAGGTTTTTACCTGCTGGAAGTCTATTTACCTTTTCATGAATGTTGGCTGGAACTGGCGCTCTGACCTTGAGGTTTATTGATTCCATTTTGTTAAAATTTGACCTGCTGCACCTCACTGTCAATACCTTTCTGGGTGATATAACCTGTTTGTTATGATTAACATAATCTAGGAATAAATCAAACACCTGTTAAGCTTACAGAAAAAGCACTGTGGCTGTCTGTGTACTGTTGTTTTTTTTCTCCATACAGTACTGTGTCTCACAAACAAATAATGTGTAACTAAGAATAGAACACATTCTGAGGGCAACGCACTCCTGGGAATATGAACAACTGCTGTGTAAAGCTGCATCTGAAGCACAAAGTTGATGAACACTACTGAGGAAGAACGAGGAGTCACTTGTCTTGTTTTTCATACTGTGTGCCTCTTGAAGCAGACAGAGGATCGATAGAACAACTACACTAATATGGCCCTGCAGATGTACAGCATCTGTACTGTCAGTGGTAATGGGGTTTTGTCTCACTTTTTTGTCTCATGATACATTTACAGTATTGGGGGTATATTTGGACGACAACACTGTGGCATCATAGCAGAGCAGGCACACTTCACTCATCGGCTCTTGTTTTATTACCTGCACTCTAGAGTTGGAGTCTTGTTTGATCCATTTGATGACCGTCTCGTAGACAAGCTCCTCAGCCTTTGTGTTTAGACTGTCATTGGACAGATAGGCCACCAGGTCCTCCTTGGAAACACTCAATATCTCTTCCTGCCCTGCCACCTGAAGAGTTATGGAGAACAAATAGTTAAACGTCTAGTCTAGACACTCATCTCTGGGGGCATTGTGAACTGAATATGTATATACATACAACATACCATATATATTAATGTGAGAGTGAGTTCTTTCATTTAAGATCTCTGTTGTCCAAGGCTATCAGTTTATAGAGTAGCATATACTTGCCAACATATATGATATTTTGATTATTATGACAGCCACCTTCAGTCATGAAAATAATGGTATCATTGACATTTTACATAAAGGTGATTGTGCGCATTGTACACACTGAAAGCAAAATCATCACCAGGTTCACACCATGGCATGCCCTCTGACCTTACACAGCTATACGATATCTTATTTCTCATTTCCAGATTAATGTGATTTTCTTTTATGAACAATAGTCACAGTAGTCAAGTGCAAATGACAAGTTAATTACTGGCGATCAAAGCTTTACAAGTGTGCGCTGTTATTATCTGAATGGTTACACAATTGAAGGAACTAGTTCACCATTCTGGTAAAACCTTTCATCTGCTTTGTTTTTGAGAGACTAATGAGAATATCAATATCACATTCATACTGGTTTGGTATGAATGAAGCTAGAGTCAGGAGCTGATTAGTTCAGCATTAAAATCAAGCTATGTCCAAAGGAAAAGTAAAACTAACTGAATCTCTTTTGTTTAATCCATACACAAATATCAAAGTACAAAAGTACTACATAATATACATGTATATTTTGCATCACAAATACATTATTTAGTTAAAAGTAGTTTAGTTTAGTTTAAATAGTAGTTTAAATAAATGTAGTGCAAACACATCACACTCAATAAAAAGTCGTCTATCTAGTAACTCACAGTAAAGACTCTGCTTATTATACAAAATATACAGCATACAACTACAACTACAGCTTTAACTGTACTTCCCTGGTTATGCTTCATACACTCTGCTTTCTTATCTAACTCTCAGCAAGAAAGCATATTTGCCAGAGCTATGACTCAACAAATCTGTATTCAGAAACACAGTTGGTGATGATGTAGAACAATTATCTGTCTATTTTCTTTGTTCACAGCTAATGAAAAAAATGGCTATGGCATCAGTGACAAAGGTGAAATCAAAAAAACTATTTTCTCTCCTACGTGATTTTTGTGTGATTAAGCCTTCTCTTCAGCTTCAAGCAACTTCTCTTCAAATTTCCTGTGTATGCATGTTTTGCGTCTTTGTCTACAGTATATTTTTAGATTAGGTTATCCAACAGCTGCTTGATAACAAGCTTAAAGTGCAGTACAGTACATTACACATAGTGCAGTGCATTTTGCTCCTACAGTAAACTGAATCCTAGATGATAATGCTAACCTGAGAAAAACATTTTAATGTTGCTTGTGGAACAAAAAGATCAGTGTATTTGGTAGTTAAATTAAAAATGCATACAGGCGCTTCATGTGTAGTAGGTTTTACATGTAAGACATTAACCCCAATCTAGTTACTTCAGAGTAACTTCAGAATTTAGTGGATCAGTAAAGTATAGGAGTCTGATAATATGGTGCCAAAGCAAAATAAGTAATTTGACTGATTTATTGATGTTGACTTAAATATTAACTCTATTATGGTCATGATTTCAGATTTTATTGCTGTTCTCAAATAATTTTATTTTCTCTCAGTGGCGAAGCCTTGGTGTAACTTTGTTTCACGGCTATCAATTAACTGAGACAAAGCTCTACCCACCTCAGGGAAGTTCTGCAGTGCAAAAGCTTTGGCCATGTTGTGGAGCTCTGTGCAGCTCATGGCTTCAGCCATAGCCAGCACTCCCAGACAATTAGCTGCTGTCAACTGCTTCTCTGGAGTCGATAAACAAGGTCGGAGGGACGGAAAGACAGGCAGAGAGCACAGAGACACCAAAGTAAAAAACAAACAAAGACACAGGCAGATTGATTAAGACAGGTAAAAACAGAATTCAGACATAATCACAGATGCAGAATGAAACAGAGACAGAAAAGCTGGCTAGCACAGACCCATAGCCTAGCAGGGTGTATCTGCCTTACACTAAGGCAGAACAAGTATAATAACTCAAAACAGCTCCAGGGACAAACAACGAGGGGAATCGATCGCTCACAGCCTAGGCAGGAGGTGGTGGATGGCAGGGAGTGGGATTTGAGATTAGCTGGGCCACTTTAAAGAAGTCCTGTTGAGGTCTTCTAGACACACACAGAGCTGGGAATATATGAAACTACCTTGATGGCCAGGCCAGGGGAAGAATGTTTATTTTACTGCCGGTGATGTCTTGAAACTGCACAAAATTTAATGTGGCGTGTACAGTATATCATTTTAGTTTTTTTAACACACATTATCACAAGATAGAAAAATATGCTGGCAGTGTAGCATGCACACACACAAAGGGAACACATGGATCGACTGGGTCAGTGGCCACTGAGAGAGGCCTGACTAAACAATACCATCAAAGGAAGGCAATGCCAGGCTTTTTATTACTATACACAAAGTCTGAGAGCATTTCCTAAACAAATATCAGCCAATAAAGATCAACTAACATCTGCTAAATCACAACTAAACAAAAGCTTAACTAAACACCAAATAGAAGTGACTTCACACTGTTCATGGCATGATGCCCCTCATTATGCCAGATTAAAAAGTTACTAAGGTTATTAGTAACTAGTAAGGTTACAGGATATTCAAAAAAATCAGTTGCAAACTATGTTTATGACTTTCCTCAATGCTAGACTGCCAGGTCTTCCAGTTTAATTTAGTCGAGGCAGTGAAAATATTTCAAGTGCCTCCAATACCTTAATAATGGTTCAGCGAAAGTAGTATTGAGCATGTTGCTAATTCACTTGAAATATTCCAATAATAAAAAGAAGTCATAATTTCTCGCTGAGTGGCAGGCTCACAGTAAGTAACTTAAGTTTTTATTTGCTTGAATTGAAGCTTGAAGTTTACTTGAATCCGAAGTTGTGTGAATAAAAGTCAAAGTGGCAGAAGTAGGTCGTGGAGATGCGTTTTCTCCTCAGTGTATTTGTTACAAACTTCAATAACATCTGACACTGTATCAATTTCTCTTTGCTCAAGGACACACACTTGCGCCTGTATTTCTCCCCTTCTAATGTGCTGAAATGTCATGAATCTTGTCGAGGAAGAATGGATTGACATCTCCTTGGCTATGAAGCCTACAAATGGCTTTCCCATTTTCCACACTTTTTTTTTTTTTGGCCAAATTGAGAAAAACAAATCAATAACGTGGGCTGCTGCTTCTCTTTTACTTTCTTTTCAGTCCTTTCCTGCTGCTGACCTTTTTGCTAACATGCACTTCCCTTGTGTTACCGATACCCCAAACAATTTATTAAATGGAATGCAAAACCTGACATTTTCAGCTTTTTGGTTCACTAAAATGTGGAACATGCTATTTGTTTTTCATGTGACCCCTTAGGTTCTTGCAAGCCCCTCCCCCCTTTTACTTCACTTTCCATACCTTGTCTAAGTATCAACCTGTTTTGCTATTTTTCAATTCCATCATGGTTCAGGCCAGAGGATTTGACATTTAAGTGACAATTGTTCCCTGACCTTTTCATAAATCTGCCCCCGTGCTTGGTCCTACCCACTGGGTCTAGATCAGAGGTACTGTGCCCAGCTGAGTGAGTTAGCAGTCTAAATTCTCACATGGCTGCTGGCTTTGAAAACATGGCATAAGGGAGCGTGATGTGCCAGAGTCAGGGAGAAAATGTAGGTTCTGTCCAAGACATTTTGTAAGGTTCTGCATAGTGATGAAGCATGACAGTTATGAAAAGATACAAAGCTGTAGATACCGCGTGTTACAGGAAAGGTTGGATGGGAATATCTGAGGTAATAAGCATGCGCATTTACAGATTAGGTGTGTAACAATTCTCCTAATCCACAGTTTGGTTCAGATGTAGATTTTTGAGCCACGGTTTGGTTCATAACTCGATTTTTGGGGGAGATTGTGAAACATGGATGACCTTCGCTCACACCAGAGCAGACAGCTCACACTAATATAACTTGGGCACGCACACACACACACACACACACACACACACACACACACAGTTTCCTACCTAGGAAGGAGACACAGACTTTACAGAAAGTGTTGAACTGGAACTTGTTGGCAGCCTCTAGCAGTGTCTTGGCATTGGCTGAGTCGATCACCAGTGATCCTGTGTACACGAACTCTAGCAGTAGCTCCAGGACATCAGCACTGATGGTACTCATGTTCAGCTCCAGCACCTCCCCGTTCCTCGTCTCTCCCAATGACCTGATCAACCAATCACGGCAGAGAAAAGTGAATTGGTAGAATTCAGAGAGGAAAGTGAAGGAACTAAAACAAAAAGAGGATAGGGATACACATACGCGTATGCTACACACAACACCTATAACACACCTGGCCATTAAGAGTGGGGAGAAAATAAGAATCATTGCACAATAGGATAACAACATAAAGTGAAAAGGGACAGAAACAGAACTTTGGGTGGTTTCTACATTTCTATGAGACTAGCAGATTTACAACTACAGTGCTGCATCTGAAACAAAATGTCCTCTCTGAACAAAGATTAGGCAAACAAAAGTTATTGCTTTGTTTCAACAGGCATGCTAATCACACATTTTCATGTATGCATAGTTTTAGAAGTGGATATGCATACATGGCAAGTTACATATGAGTTATCAGACAGAAA
Source organism: Sandelia bainsii (assembly GCA_032362345.1). Taxonomy (NCBI): domain Eukaryota; kingdom Metazoa; phylum Chordata; class Actinopteri; order Anabantiformes; family Anabantidae; genus Sandelia; species Sandelia bainsii. The sequence goes on from JAUMHL010000017.1 coordinate 6,144,541, forward strand.
ACAGAGAGAAAGAAAGTGATGGCACAGTTCATACACTGACATACAGTATGAGAGAATGTAAAGTATGCTGGTTAAAGCATGTTGTACTGGAGAGGTCTCGCTGTTCGTGAGCCTACACCGCTGCCATGTGCGTGTTGGATGTCAAAGCAGTGTATCCACTCCTACTGGCATGGTGTAAGATGTGCTGGGGAGTGCTTGGATGAGCAAATTAAATAGAATATGATATCCCTTCGTAATGCAGAGTCTGAGATGTGCTGGGAGTGGAGGTCTGCTTTCAGATCTTGGCCAAGTTGTGACTTCACCGGGATCAAATGGCCGAGATTAGTTCACATGCAGGATCCCTCCGGGGAGGTATGAGAGTGTTAAATAACATCTCGCCACCCATGTTTAATGTCCCATGTGCAACAGTAATCCATTCAAGGGCAAACTAAATGGAATCAAAACCCCGCAGAACGCAAGCCCCCACTATTATGTCTCTCTCCCTGCGGCTATGGACATCAACAATATGAAAAGTAGCCTACATTAAGATGGATGGAGGCTGTTTGCGTCTGTCAGTCATGGCAGTGCAGTAACGCTCTGTCTGCTTCTCTGTGTGTGTTCCTTTTATGCTTGAGCCAGTTTGTTGGATGAGAAATCATGACAAACAGTCAGCATTTAGTGAGACACAGACAGCAAAACAAACAAGATGAGACAGGTAGATGGAATGGTTAGAGTGAAGACGAGAGAGGAGAGGTTGAGGGGAGGTGGGAGTCGATGAGGAGGAAGCAAAAGGAAGGGAGGCAGGGTGAGACGGTTCTTCCACAGGGTGCCAGCAGCCATCCTTCTGAAGAGAGGGGTTGGGTTGTTCCATGACTGTGCCTTGGTCTTTTGAATAAGAGATATCCCCACCCACCCCCGGAAAGAAAAAAAAAAAAAAAATCCACCATCACCTAAACAGAGCCTTTGTCCCCGCTGCAATAATCATCAGTAGCCTGTAGTGTATGAACTGAGACATTAGTTGTCACAGGAGGTGAGAGGGGAAAAGGACATCCAAAAATAAAATAAAAGACAATGGCATTTGTCTCTGGATGGACATAGGCTGGAAAAACCAAGGTAGTTACTCTTTTTCCTCCTGTAAAGCAAAAAGCCACATAGTGTTATTGCTCTTTTTCCGCACAAACCCCTGCAGTGGGGACTAGTAGTAAGACAGAAAGAAGGGAAGGGGAGTGTCGTTCAGGGTTAAAGTGATGAAGGGAGGTGGGGAAGAAAGGGGTGGGGAGGGGGAGGGAGGGGAGCTAAAAATAAAAGAAGAGCATGCTCATCAACCTGGTCAATTAGTGCAATAGGAACCAGCTCAAGTGGCAGTTTGTTTTGTCTGAGCACTTATGTTATGGAAATGACTTTTCCGGAGCTTCTAAAAGAGGTGGATATTTATGCTGCTTCTGATTGCAGACTTGAATTTAAATAGTGAAAAGGGGGAGGCAGGGAGGACAGCAGAGACAGAGGAGGAGAGATAGGGCAAGTGGGGGGAAAAAGATGGGCACACTCAGGCAAAGAAATTTGTTTGTGAAAAATGCACCACTTATTCAAGAGGAGGTCTTAAAATCAGCATGGCGGTGAGCAGAGGCGAAGAGAAAGGAGGGGAACAGCAACACGCGCACACACACAATTCCTAATACATCCTTCAACCCTAAAAAAAGCCTATTTTTCAGTGAATACATTTAGCTTGTTCTTACAAGACCATTTGTTCTGTGGAAGTACATACACTACCAAGACATGTTAAGATAGAAGCTTATTCAGATGTAAAGCCTACGCTGTCTAGGCTAAAAATGGCTTGCATTTACATCTTCTGTCACAACATAAATCAGGAATAAATTATAAAAACAAACAAGCATAATGTGGTAGCTTTATCATTGTTGGGATTCATGTTTTGCTTGCATTTGCTTTATATTATTGAGGCCACGGTATTCCATCTATGATATGATAACAGGGGAGACTTCAAGGCTATCTGGTTGAAGCAAGTCCAGTTTGTGTCAGACACTCTAAAGGACAAAAAGGACATGGTGACAGGTGGAGAGTTTAAAAGCTCAAACCACCATCCAAGTGCGAACACTGGGCTATCAACATGAGAGAAAAAGCTAAATGCAAACATTGGATTGACAGAACTCCTACAAAAACTTTCAAGTAAAGTTAATTTTGAGGAGTGAAGACAGAAATTGAAAACAAGTCAATACATTAGAAATTGATGTACTACAGCAAACTCTGACCATAACATTTTTCAGTTGTGTTTAAAAAGGCACTTCACTGAAAAAGGTATCTCGTTGTGCAGAAAGTTGTTTTGCTTTTAAGAGAGATTTATTTCAAACGTTCCTGCATGAGGCCCATTGTCTAACCACTGTTGTCATTTTTCACAGTTTAAGCAATACAAACAAAATCATCTCATCTTTGTTATATTATGATAGTGGCAAAAACCCTAGACATATCTCAATGCATTTTTAAGTAACACTAGAGGAAAGTGATAAATGTTCTTTTTTTTGGGGCGGACTGACCCTTTAAGTACAACCAGTAAGAACAATGATGCTAACTGAAGTTTGAGTGGAGTATTACAATGTCCTGTGTTCCCCTCAGGCTGGAGCAGCAGAGGTCTGAACAGTGCAGCAGGACTCAGCTGTAGTGTTCACACAGGGCTGACAACGTAATGGACTTTAACACAGCTCTCTACCCATCTCACACAAGAGAGAAGAAGACAGAGAAACCAGTGGCATGGAAGTGTGTGTCAGGACTGCTCAAAGATTCGGGAGCTTTTTACATTACTGTGGTGTGGAGATGCAGTGGCCATAAATTAAAGGCCTGCAGAGCATACTTATTGGAAAATCCCAAGGGATAAAATGGAATTACTGGAGATGATCTGTCTCCCTGCTCTGTCCATCGGCCCTTTAAAGGGTAATAGGTTTTTGGGTGGGGTGAGGGGGACGTGTGTGCACATTTTGGAGTGGCATAACATCCTTCAGGTATCATGGGATAAAATGGCAAGTTGAACACATATTGCAGGGGAGGCCTGAATTCTCTGGGCAAGAGTGGGCCCTGGAGGAGCATTTTAAAACTTTTAAGCATCATCTTAAAGTTACTTTGAAAACATGTCTCTTGAGGAACCTCAGGAGTGTCTCTCAAAAAGAAAATTTCCAAAATTTTCAATTGAATTTTCATAATTACTTTGCCTTGCTCTATGCTGCTAAATTTCAGGTCTTTGCCAATTTAGCCTTTAAATTCTTCAGTGAGCTACTGAGTTGGTGTCTGTCTGTGTGTGGATAGGCCAGAAAAAAAGCATGATGTGCACTCCCTCACCCTTTAGTATTACATCTCTACTTTCTCTCTGGCTGATGGCAGCCTGCTTGCAATGCATGCATGCATGCACTAAAACATGTGTACACGCTTTATGTGAAGTACAATTGCGCGCACACACACACTTTCCTCATTTCAAGCACAAACTGTACACATGCATTATTTATAGTGGCCTGACTGTGGGTATGAATGGTAGGAATGGCTACTCAATGAGCTGCGTGAGAAAGCGCATATAAGGAGATGATGTCTCTCTATCTCTCAAAGATATGGACAGTAGCAAGTCACATGTAGCATCAGCATAGTTCCAGCTGCGCTGAAAAGTGACCTGAGTGGCACCTAGGAAGCAGTAACTCAATAATTCCAATGACACACAGGCCTTTGGCTCTCTTTGCTCCTCTCTGACCCAGCAACACTTTGCCTGGCTACAAACAACTCACTGCACGATCAAACCCCACACCCCATTCACTCTTTACTTACTTTCAAGCTCTTTTTATGAGGACAAGGTGTCTTAGCATAATGCTAATAATCATGACTTTATTACATCAAACCAAAAACGTTTTCTAAAACAATTACAACTTCATTAGATATTCTCCAGTGTGAAGTCAAATATAAAATGTTTCTTATTTGGACATAATCTCCTGAAAAATGATGACGTTATGACAATGAATCTAAGTAGTTTTACAATTAATAAACCAATTAATGAGAATTTGCCATATTAAAGTGTCAAATTAAACAAGAAAAATCAGACAATGTAAGCGGCAGCAGGCATGAAGATGAGCTTGATGAAATTCAGTCCACTCCTCTGGTAGCTCAGTGTGTTTCAGGGGCCCTGTCTTTATGCATAAATGATATCACTATGTCCTGGATAAGAGGCACAGCCGAGACAATCTGATAGACAGGTTGACCAGCATGGGGGCTTCAGTTCGATCCAAAGTCACTTCAGTCTCTCAGGAAACTTCTCTGCTATTGTCAAGGTCAAACGAAGTCTAAGTGTCTTTTTTTTATTCATGGGGTGTGGGATGAGTGCAGCTGTCATGGAGATGAGTGTCCTAGAACAGATGTGACTCTGTGGCTTTTTCTCAACTGATTCTCTCTCTGGTCTTCTTCACTCCATCCTCATTCAAGAAGAACAAGTGTATCAGTGCTGAGCGAGGAGGCCGCAGCAGCTGATAAGAAGCTCTCCACTCTCTGATGAGCTTGCTATGGATGTGGCAAGGCTGTGGGGTAAAGTGGGAAACTGCTCTAAGGCATTCCAGCGACCACGGCCGACTGTGTGCTTCTTTCTGTCTTTGTCCTTGCTCAGCATTTCATCTCTAGCCATGCAAGTGACAACAAACACACATCCATGCCCATAAACAACACCAAAGTGGCAAAACAACTTTGGGTCCGGGAGACTTTCAATCAAGCTGAAACACCTGCAAGGGTTTGAAATAAGGATGAGGACATTAGGGAATTATAGTATTCCCTCCGCAGAAAACAAGGCAGATAAAAAAAGACAAACTTGCGCTATCAGACTTTACACAGCCACACTTAAGCTTGTGGGCACATATTTAGAGACACTAAAAATGTATTTAGCTGACACACACACACACACACACACACACACACACACACGGGCATCCAAGGAAAAAAACACAAACAACAAAAAAAATATGGAGTATGAAGGGCAGAATAGTAGGGGAATACTGAGATCCACATCAAATGAATACATTATTGAAGGGTGGCATTAACCTGTGAAAGTGGTGATTCAGTAAGCTGTCTTAGATGTGCTTTTGTTTTGTCCTTTGTTTATGACTCTGAAATGTCTTTTTGATTAGACTAACCATGATGTATTAGCATATGAAAAGGCTGTTTTGCAGCAAAAATTCATGAATTAGCAACACAAAAATATGGTAGCTTGGGAGACAAAAATCCCTCTGCCCCGAAGACAACGTGGCTTTGGTGAATTACCACCCAAAGTGTAGAATGTATGATTCTTTTGTTTTGGCCCTTTGGTGAGTTTTAAAACATCCCCAGTCATGGAACATTTTCACTGCTCATTAAAATGGAAATGTGGTTAAATTGCCCTACATGGGGAGGAAAGGTAATGACGAGGGTTGACCTTTTTTCTCTAGTTTCAGATACATTCATTTGAGTGGGAAGAGGAAGGAATGGCTGCTGGCCCTGTGCTAGGAACCAAAGTCTTCAAACACCTGCAAGAGAGAGAGGGGAAGGGAAAAAAGCGACAAAATGCGCCCTATGAAAAGAACAGATTGGATCAACAGCTGGTGGGAGGGGAAGCGAAGGCAAACCTTTTCACCAGGTCCTTGAAATACAAGCTGCAGGAAGCTAGAACATTTTGGTGGACTTCAAACTCTTTGCCTTCAACAATAATTTTCAGGTCTGTAAACTCTTTCGCTCTGCGCTGTTGGTTCAACTCCTTCAACATCTCTGTAGAACAAGAAAAAGAAACAGACAATGCCACATTTGGGTTTAGAATTTTCTTTCTCTCATTCAATAATGTGCATTAAAAGCATGACAGCAAGAAACAGAGCAAACTGTTGAAAAGTGCCGATTGTAGAACACAGTAATGCTGGCCAGTCAGAAACAATGTTCGTTATATCACAAAGAAGAGATAGCACATCGAGATTGGATTAAACATTTCAGCAAAAGGAAAATGAAGCGTGTATATAAATATGTGCAGTAGCAGAAAACAGGATACATATAAGAAAGAAAATGTAAGCTCACATGTTCTGTACTGTACAAAGCATTCTACTGAACAACAAAGAACTAGGAATTAGATCAAAATCTAGGATTATTATGGACAAAGATGCTCGTCAAATGTATTTGACTTCTGTAAATTTACCCTGCAGCTTGAGAGCTTCAATGAAGGGAAGTTGAATGAGATTAAATGGCATTTAAAAGAGATGTGGCTGAAAACAGAGACACTGTCAGTACATTATTCATACTCAAATTCTTTGGCTAGTGCCCTACTCGGCGTAGAGTTGACCTTCAAATGATGCTCAATGAGAAAACAACTGCTTATCCCCAAATCCCAACACCAGATTCTATTTCTCTCATAGAAAATACCCACCACCTATCCTTGTCTTCCTCTCTGGAAAGAAAAAAAAGAGATACAAACACAGGCACGAAACACAATCTGAGCAAACCAAAGTGCTGTTGAAGGCCACAGTACACTGTGAGCTGTATAATGTGCTGTAGTAGTACCAGTGTTAGGCCTGGTCTCACAGTGGCGTTGGGTTGGAGGTGCTTGTTTCTCTGTGTCTTAATGAGGTATCATGAGGGGTTGTTGAGAGTGAAAATCAGCAAGAGACTAGTAAGGTACTCTACAGTCTTAGGAGAGAGAAGCGACACTGCAGCATTGTTAATCTCCTATCAAGCCACTAAACGAGAACAATAAGACATTCAAATAGTAAGACGACACAGAGACGATAATGTAGAACATTATGATTATAGAGGAAGACAGCTTCTATACCGTCATCCTACTGTTAACAAAGCATTTCATAGAGATTGCAGGCTGTGAGGCACAGTAAACACTTATTTGGCACAAAGCATAGTCTGCGTTGTAGAAAGGCACATATTCCACACTGGGGGAAGACAAATACTATCTACAGTTTGAGTTACATGCTGATTTAGATAAGAAAGGTGGCAAATCTCCCCTAAACAGTAGAGGTTTACTTTTCCTGAAGCTCATCTGGTGCTTAGATACGGTAATGAGTCATTTGTTGTCTGTAATGTCACATTTAACAATCAAGGTGTGCGTATATGGATGAATATATGCTTTATACAACCATTTAGCAATTAAATGTGGGAAAATGATCAGATTTGTGATTGTAGTGGTGATGCCCGAGCTGAAATAAAGGAGTTTTTCGTTATCATCCTGAAAGAGGTCTGTGTTCATGCCGGACTCAAAGCAGGATTTAATTAACCTGGGATGACATTCTCCCCTCTATTTGGCTGGAATATTCACTCATTTAGCTCTTTCCATTCTCCTGACTGACACTGGGAGCTCAGCTCTGAATTAATTTTGTAGCTGAAATTATACAGTATAAAGACACATGACAAATAAGGTGCAATTCAGAAGCGTACGTTGGTAAATGCCTTTTCTCTGAATGGTGCATTCTTCACAGTTATAACATCAAGGAACTAATGGCCAGAAAGAAAATGGCTTGGTTATTAAACATGCTGAATACCAAATTGGGGCAAAATAATAGATGCAGTGTTTAACTATATGTCTGTTGTACTTTGACCAGATGCTCTGCTGAATGGTTAGAGTGAGCCATACACAATCACACGCACACACAAAGGCTGACATTTTCCTTGTCTTTCATCTATCTCTCTCCACTCTGCACATTCCACTCCACTGCTGCTTGTCAGTTGGCCAGTTATCTGATTACTATGTGGGCATGGACTGTGAATAGTGAATACACAGTAGTTTTGAGTTTGCATTAGTGAATCTCCAGCGACCGATATGGTTCTCACCTCCAATCAGCCACACCGCATACCATCCATTCACCCCGAGAATAGAGAAAGCGAGAGGGGGAGACAGAGAACTGCACTTGTCAGCAAACAATGGCCGCCACCCTTGGAGCTGCGCAGACACACCTGAATGCCTGATGGAAAGCTAATTGTGGCTTCTTGGGGGTAGATCGGTGAGCACCCTAGAACAACTCATCACCACCAGGGACCATGAAAGTGCACATGGCATCCCCATTCTCAGGTTTGGCGTGGAGTGTGGTGAGGCACAGCCATCTTCAATGGGTCAACGGCAGCTTTAAAAAACCAAATGTCTCAATACACTTACAGGAAAACTCTCCTGAGGACCGTCAAGTTTTGCAGCAGAGAGACGCAGCAGGCGAATAAAACAGTGGTAAGGTTTGTTTTGTGCAAAGTGCACAGATATTCTCACAGGGCTATAATGTGGTACACTTCTGGAGTATATCATGGACTGCAAATAGTGGGGAAATGTGCTAGCGTAGTTTCCTGCCCCTAAGCCTTTCACAATAAAAACAACACCCTATGCTGGCTCTTCATGATTGGCTGACACACTGCACAGGGGGTTTAACACTGTGCCAACTCTGCTGTTCAGCCTAGTAACTCTACTGTCAAACATCTCTGAGCGCTGTGGCCAATGGAGTCCTGGGGTGAGATTTCCACTAACCTATCAGCACACTACTATAATGAGTAGTAAGTCACTCACTAAGCTGTGATTGGCTGCTGTAGAAGATCGACTCAACACGCCATTGGTTTCTGAACTTGGAGCCATTTTAGCATTCTACGGTACATGAATTTTACATGTGCTTCTATAGAGCCACCATTTTGGGTTTACTGAAAAACTTAAAATCTTAGATGCGCCGTCTTAAGCTCGCGATATTTTCTGTTTTGTAAGCATCTCACCAACTAATCTAAGTTGCTGTGTACAACAGTCAAGGGAAAATATTTTAAAAGTACGTACAGCATCTACATCTTTGTGAAGATGAGCGGTGTTAAAAAATGTATTTTCCCTTGTTGAAAAAACCGTGAAATTATTTATAAAATATAAAATTTAATATACTGAATTGAGTTTTCTAATATTTAATTGTTTAATTTAAAACTGTAATATCATAGTGTTAGAAGAATGTAGGGAAACTATGTTAGCCTTATTTAGTCAACTTATGTTAACCTTTTACTCACATTTATCTACCTTGCCTTAGGGCTATATGTTAACCATTCACCATATAGGGTTATACGTTTAGTTTTTTGTTCTCCCCTCAACCGTGGAGTTATGATCCCTGCATAGGGAAAATGTTGGCCTTTAACCGACATTCAGAGACTTTCAAGGTTATTTTATATATGCATGTGGGGGGAGATGAGAACTTCTGTATCATGTTTTGTCTATAAAAACTTGTGTGACCAAGCTGCCTGGGAGCAGACACTGACAGACCTTACTGCTGTAAGCTTGTGTGCTCCCTTGCCGGCAAGAATAAAAGAATACCTTTGGAATTCAGATGATGATCTCCAGTGAAGTTATTTAAGTATAGAGAATTTTCTCTATCTAATCAAATCAAATCAATCTAAATTATTTCTCGTATGAGCCTTGTTTATCTTATTACCTTTTCTGATACATCTTTCTACAGCAACATATAATAAAATATAATTGTCCTCATCTCTATCCAACTGGGCAACATTGAACGTTGCCCTGCAAAAGGACCCTGTATGTTCACATTGACCTTTTTGCTGTATTTCAACGACAAACTTTCATAAATTTTACACAAACACTCAAACACTCTAATGTACATCTCTGCCATAATGGGTTTTCATTAGCACGGAGAAGACATCAGTGTAATAGACAGTTTTTATTTATTTTTTTAACTGATGCATTGCTTCATAATTTTTCTACACCTTTACACCTACACCTTTTTCTACACATATGAAAATTGATTGGAATTGTATTTTGATCATGTTCTTTTACTTCATAGTTTTTTTTGTAACATCTACTGAGAATTACTTACATGCTCTGTAAGTAAATATTTTCAAATTAAATTTGATATAATGTTTTGTAAATTTTGTTTGTCATAATTATTTCAGTACCAGTACACCTGAATTCAATTTAGAAAGTATTATATTTTTAATAATCCACTCAGATTGACACAAGGAAATATGAAATACATTTATCATTCCAATTTTATCATTACAAATTTGTTTATATTTCATGGTAAGTAATGCCATCATGATTCAATTTTTTTTTTTAATTCATATAGTTGATTATGATGATTATGCCCAAAATAATAAAGATCACGTCATCACTTAATTTTTTTTTATTATTAAAAATATCCTAAAGTAATAGGTTTAGGTCACATTTGTCACATTTGTTTACAGACAAATAGAAACGTATTTATATTAATATATTTACATATATTTTTTATTTTATTTTAACTAAATTAGATTCAATTTTGCAGAAGAAAAATTTTAAGATAAATGGAGTCTGATTTTTGAGGAAGCAGCACTGTTGCAAGAATGAAGCACACTGCACTTCTGGAGTACTGTATGATCGAAACTAACTTCTTTTATACATGGTTCATGAGAAATACAGATAAAAGAACTCAACAAGAATGCAAAAAGCTTTCACACCATTGAGCTCCCCAAAATGTCTTTCCCCTGCAGAGAACAGAAGGCCTGAACCTCTGCCATAAAAACACTAATGTCATGTCACAAGGATTTACGAGGGTTCCCTTGTGAAGTGGTGCACTAATAATAAAACTAAATTAAAATGAAAAAATAGCTGAAATTAGTTGTTTTTGTTACAGAATCCAAAACATTATCTTGTAGCTGTGCATGTTATCAGATGGATATCTGAAGAAATAGCTTCCTCTCCCCTGCTGACTTTGATAAGGCAAACACTTTAAATAGCATCTGTGTATGAAAAACACCCACATGCAGCATTCACAGGCAGAGAGATGGTCAAAAGTTCACTATTAGCACAAGTTGCTGGATAATGCAATCTCTCAATTCTGCAACCTTAGGTCCCAAGCAAAATAGCTGAGAAAACTCAACATCAGCTCTGAAGCTGAGAGCCATTTACACAGAAATAAAAAATGACTTGACATATATATATCTATATATAGATATATATAGATAGATATATGTATTTATTTCTTTAGGGCAAAAACTTTGCTTATTTAAATTCAAGGTCAACGATCCTCAGACCATAGTTTAATAAAGAAGAGAAAAGAAGATTACAGAAAAGATTTATTGAGTCCAGATAGGATTTCTCCTATTGTGAGTGAACTTGATAGAAGGGCAAAGCGCAGTAAAGTAGAAAATAAATAGTAGTATATAGTATTTATATATATACATGCACACATACTAAGGCTGTAGAAAAATATGTACTAGAAATGATATATAAGCAACTTGCAACTTTATGGGAAGAACCAGACATTACTCCAGACTCTGTTCAGTTTTTTTTTTATCCGACAAGATAAAATTTAAGGTTTATTTATAATACATTTTATTACATTTTTATATGTTGCTTAAATTAGTTTTATTATTTTGTTCACATCTATATGAACAAATCTATATCCATTGATAATGTGAAAATTGAATTAAAAATATTTTAGTAGGTTGCTCTTTTTGATTTATTAGTCCATTTTGGATTATGATCAATATCTGTTCATATGAATGGAGTTTAACTTCATATTAGTAAGTGAGTAGGGACAGATCTGACTTAAAGTGTACAGGCTATGTGAAATACTATTTGCTTATATTATTTAAAAATGTCTATTACATTTGCATAATTTCAGAGTAGAATCACAATCATTAATTATGTCCTGATTGTAAGCACTACAGTATGAAAAGATGCATTCACTGTTCAAGGAACATTTCATAAGCCATTGGTACCTCTAACAATCACCGCCAAATTCTTTTCTGGGGACGTCTCACTAGTTTGTCTATTTCCATAAAAATAGGCTCATGCAAGGTATCAGAAATCCTCAAGACTCTTAGTCTCTATCTGTCCTGATTTCAGTCTCTAAAAGAGCAATGGCATCACATATAGCCTTTGATAATAGTCCATGATGAGGATGCTTTATGTTTTCCTGCTCAAATTTGCTGAGCTGAGCTTCTTGAGCCTCAGCACTGCTGTCAATGAGCCTGAACTGAGCCGGGGGAGACACTGGGAAGGGAACTTGTGTCCCTCAAAGATGCCGTCTGGACCTTTGTTGCTTTCTCCAATAGGCATGCAAGAAATGACCTGGAGTAGTATAAAGCACACAGTTGTAGTCCCTGCGCTGCACACTTAAACCTCTAGGTATACCCTCTGGTACGAGGGTCAGACTCATGCAAGCCAACTACTGGCACTAGTAGCACAAAGTCAAGGAAAATACAAGTACAGGCTCTGGAGAGGAAGAACATAAACAAAGAAAGCCCAGGGAGCATCCGTTGGTCTGCTGCAACACTATGACAGGATGTCATGAAATGTTGTCTTGTTCTTTCTGTTTGTATGTAGTGAGAGAAGGCTCTGGTCCTGGCTGGTGTTGTGACTTCCTCATTAGCCAGGTACGGGGATCAGTCGGTGACAAGCGGTTGTGCTCAAACATCTTTTAACAAGAGGACAGTTCTGTGGCTAGCAAACTACTCATGTGGGCCAAAATTTGGTCCAAAAAAAAAAAGGTGCAACAGTTCATTTGAATGTGCATTCAAATGGCAAAAAGTGCCTATGAAGTTCAAATTCAGTGCTGCAGTTATGACAATACAGCTCAGAGAATCTCCTCCTCAGCTGATGCAGCTATTATATAGTTCATAAGACAAAAACAAAACTGTAGCAATGTCACTGCTCCTAAAATGAACAAAATGTAACAGAGAGGATGGAAGTTTCTTTGTAAAGTTGTTGCCTAACATGCATTGTGACACAACCTGTTCATTATATTCTATGTATGTTATCTGAAATAAATAAAAAAAAATAAAAAAATAAAAACATCAGGAATTATCTATGATGTCATGATACATCTGTAGCAGAGGCCACTCTTCAGAAAAAATTTAGCCATTATCAGTGTCTTTCTGCTGACAGTATAATTCCATTGTTACTGCTGCTCTATTAAAATGTTTGTAAGATGTAATTGCAAAACAAAGAAATCAACAACAACTGATACGACACCAACAGAATGATGTTTTAAATTAGGAATATCATATTTAATTACAATTTAATCACGTGCATGTCAGGCTTTTGATCACTGTGCCTCTGTAATGCCATTGCTGAAGGTAGGTTGAAAACCAAAATATCTATGTATAAGCAAATGTTTTGAATTCAACTAGTTTTTAGATACATTTTTGCAATGCTGTCTTTTGGTGTACAGTGTATTTGTCTCAAATTCACCATGGTAAATAACAAAAATAAAGAGAGGAAAGACATTCACATCTATCTTTTGGCTTTGTAATCAATGTTGAGTGAGCGTAAGCTTCAGCAGTTGCACAGCAGGAATAACTCTACCCAAAGAATAACTGGGACATGACTTCTGTTCCAAAATAATTCAAAGGAGGATTGTTGAGTTTATTCCAGCTGAGAGCATTTTAAGCTACAAAAACAAATCAAGTCATGATGCCTATTTCACTTCCAATTAAAATCTTCCAAGAGAATCAGCCACACCTGAAGGCATTGTAACAACATGGCTTAAATCCATGCTTTTACTAAAAGCAGGTATTAATTAAGGTGTACAGGGTTAATACTGGTTGTCCCAATACCTGTCACCCAGTCAGGTCATGTAACAGGAAAACGAACTAGACCTTAAAAGGGCCCATAAAAGCATAAACAGAATAGGTGTAATTACATGGACATGATTACATGGCTCTAGATTTATATTCCTGGAAACCTATTTGTCTTTCTGTGTGTGTGTGTGTGTGTGTGTGTGTGTTGTCCCTTTATAGCTTTTTTGGGTTGTTTTTGAACGTGCTTGTAATGTCAAAGTCAATATGGCACCAAGCTACTAATGTGACAGTCCTGACTGAGTATATTAACATATCATACTCATATATTTTCCATCAAACATCAATGAAATAAAAAAAAGCCACTCAAGCATTCAAAGACACACAAATAGAAATACCGTTTTCATATTTGATCCTTTTAAAAGTGGAAAATAGCTTAGTGCTAATTCATTGCTCTCTACCTGTATTGTGTGTGGATCTAACAAACAGTTTGCTATAAGAATATTATGGGACATTCAATTTTATTAAATATTCTCCACATATAAGCTGAGCTGATGACAGCTCAGTAAAGAAGAGCAAGGAAACCTGCTCTGACTTATGATTTTATTCTTAGAGTTGGTTAAGCTAGATGTGCTTGACATCCTCACACACTTGTGTTTCAGCCTCACAGACACAAAAACTAAATTTTAGTCAGAAATAACGAGAAAATGACAAGTACCAGGTGATGCACAGATCTACCATACTGCCTCTTACAAAACACACAAAAATAAAACAAATTCATATTTTTCATTATTGACCTATTTCTGATAAATGATTTTAACTAACATCTGTTGGTAAAGTTTTAATTCTGTGTCATAAATGCCACATCCCAGTAACCTGGGCATCATTAGAAAATTATAAATCTCTCTGTAATATTTACCCGCTTGCACATTAATTCACGCAATCTTAACTAAACATTCTGATGTTTCTGACAGCACCTCGAAGGCAGGACGTTAATTTTCTAGATTGACGTGGCCACAAATTTATTTAAAATTCAGCAGTATACAGGAAAAGACAGAAAAGCACTAACAGCAAATATCAGTTCACAAAATAAGCGAGCGAGGCAGAAAGATGGACTAATGAAATGTGATGAACATCGAATTAACTGATAATTATAAACTAATTAGTTAAATTAACTGCACAGATGAAGTAGAAGTTGCTTTTCTGTTTTTCTGCCACTGGAAGCAGACAGAGATGTACTGTGGGGATGAAGGCCTTGCACACCCATGCACACAGAGGCTCTACATGTCATAACGATAACGTCACTATTTTGGTTGCTAATTGAATGTATTGAGCGTTATCAATCATTCCCCATGGCAGAGCAGCATGTTGATTCTGAATTGTTTCTGTAGCCAAAAGATGTATTTGCACTTACAAGAGGCAGCAGCCAAATTGTTCCATAACTGAGCCTGATTGGACAAGTTAAGTTTCCTCCATCTCCTGAGCATTTTGACAATTGCACTATAAATTGAAGCAATACTGCTCCAAAAATGACTAGGAATTCTTCCAATACTAATTGATTTAGATGAATGGGTTGATTACCATGTTGAGTAATCATTTGATAATAAATCTTAATTACTCATAAATGTTTTATTATTAAGATTCCAACTTCTTACTTTATTTACTTTTCATTCCAATAAATCATTATTATAGGTTAGTAGGAGAAGCTTTATAAAAAGAAAATTCAAAAACTCTAAACTTTTAAAAAGAACTACTTTTGGGAATGGAGATAAAATGCTTTAGGCCTGCAAGCTTAAAAAAGCTCAGGCCAAGCTTAATCCTTGAATTTGTGGATTGACTTATTTGTCACAGTGCCAAAGAGGCAAGATGCCAATAAGGATTTTAGCTACTTTTTTAAAAGTGTGCCACATGAAAATGTAGAAGTGGACGCTGCCACCTGTATCACAGATTACCAAACATTCTACTTAGGCATAATGGAGGACGTCATTGTCGAACTCAGCTCAGGGTTGAGTAGTTCAGACACTCCAAAACAGATGACATTGACATTGTTCGGAAAACACAAGCACTGATGCGAAGAGAAACACATGCAGCCATGCATATGTAGAATCAAAAGACAAATACAAATACACCTACAGTACACACAAATGCACACACAAGCAATGCGACTTTAGGCAAGACAATGTCATAAGAGAATAATCCTAATAACAATGTTGTGCTTATGAGGAGTCGCTGGCTGGTGTAGATAACATATTGTATGCTTGGAGGGGATTTGATTAGAACTGAGTGGGTGTGCAACACTTCTCCATCTTCGTTTTTAATTAAATTGCTATATTACTATTTCATATAAATTACTGCAAGGGGCAGAGTTCTGCCTAATCCATATTATAAACGGCAGTGGAAAAACAAGGCTAATTGAGTGAAATGACTCATCTGGACAAAGGTGTTGTGTATCAGCTTCCATGCAACCTTTAGAACAACATATGTGCCAGCTGTTTTCATTTTTTTTACCTCGAGAGGTACAATTAAATTGTGCATGTGACCAGCTTGGAGTGTGTCACACTTACTCACATGAAAACTGAGCGATGCTCAGGACAAATAAATGCAGGTTTCAATTTTACTAGATCCTTTCTTTTCCAAGTACTCACAGAGAATGAGATTTGACCTTAAACCGCAACATCACCACTACAATAAATACCAAACTTGGCCCCAGGGCTTCTATCAGAGAGTCTGTCCACTCTGGCATCATCATCCAATGTCTGAAATTTCACCTGACTGGAACTTTTTATCGCCCTAGGTAATAAAAGAAAACATTCACACCATAGCCATGTTGTATTTAAAAACTTTCTTCTTCATGTAATAATCATATCTAAACTGTAAGTTGATGCAACTCACGTTAACTGAGCAAGGGCACTTCTACGGCACACTGTTATTGCAGGGAGCTGAGCCAGTGATTAGAGAGACATTATCAACATACCATGGTTTTAGGAGGTGCATGTTACTGGCTTTACAGCTTTTCAACTTAGAATTGCAAGCTGGCAAACAGTGGTTTGTGTGGTCAAAGGTTTATGATAAGGAGGCAGACCCCTGTGCTGCTGTTGTGGAGGATGAAGTGCAGCTGTGCCAACTCTGCAGGTTGTACTGGCATTAAAAAACAACACCACATTTTCAGCTGACATGGCAACGAGACCATAAACACAACATTAATAGTTCAAAGATTTGATTGAAGTTCTCCTTAAAAGGCAACTGGTAGAAGTGTCATTAGGGAAATACAAAATATGGTTGCACTTTAAATGTTGAAAATACTCTATGGAAATGACTCGCATGTCCCCTTACGAATAGCTGTCGAGTTGTATTAAAGTATTCAAAGTGCAAATATACTTCAAATAAAACAAAGTGCAAACTCCACTTTATGTACTAATTAAAAGTTTCAAGTTACTTTTGGGTCCGCTGATCCAACTATAGTTTGGAACCAACAGCCTCAGCTGTGCCAGGCGCTCTTCTACCCTTCACATTTAGGCACGTACTGGTGGCTGAGCACAGATTCCAGCGTATGTGTGAAAGAACGTAGATATCCTACCCGGCTTGTCTTACGCCTCGCCTGTGTTTATGAGTTCACTTTGTCTACATTCCTTACAAGCTTTGCACACTGGTGAAACTTGCCTCTATGGGCTACATGTGTTCCAAGCTGACCCTAAACAGTAGGACAACGCAACTACACATACAACCCCACAACCCTACAATCCACACACACACACATACACACACACACACACATATAGAGAATAATACTGGGCAACTTCGTGAAAGTCATAGTAGTCCATCCAGAAAGGTTAGTGGTGGGGTGAGGTTTTATGTGGGAGTCTTCTCAGCACATTGCACACGTGAGATGAGTTCCCAGCCCACAATGGAGTCAGGTGAGTACTCTTTGCATTTCATCACTTTTTTTTTGTCTCTCTTTCCTTTCACTCCTTGTCCTCCTGTTGCCATCTGGTTCTCTCTTTCTCTCTTCAGGGACAAACTGGGCTGCCCCACAAATTCTGATTGTGTCCAGCATGCTCCAGTGCTTATGTATGGCTGATGTGTCCTTGTAAAGTTGTAATCTAAGTATAACTCTCTATTACAGTACTTTTTATCCTGCACTCAAGCAAGCAGCTTTACAAAAGAAAACAATGTCTGTGTGTGAGCGAGGTGAGTGGCTACAATGACTATGATCATTATTCTGCTACAATAATCTACAATATAATTCAGAGCTGCAGCCTCTAGCAACAAAACACATTCTGGAAACTTAATAGGGCAAAAGCATATTGCTGTTTCGGCATCTCATTGTGCTCTACCTTACTGCTAAGAAAGACTAAGTCCATTTAGCTTACAGAGTTCAGCACTAGCCTATAAAGATCACTTGATTGCAATTCAGGCCATTATCATTTGTCTAAGTCACAGAAGAATTATATATCTTTGCATGCTAAGCCTGTTGCTAACACTGTAGAATAATGAGTTGGTAAGGGCAGCCATTCTTGCTAATGTCTGGTCCTGTCATTAGTATTTATTAGATGCCCTGCATGCATTATCAAACCCATTTAAAAGTTTCTGGGTAAGGAAAAAGTTTGACTATCCACTCAGATAAGTGAACACATCGTGAACAATAGCAAGCTAATACTGCTGAACTTCTTCCAGATTCTTGCAGCACATCTGCTGCTTGTTTTGGATACTGAGTTCCCTCCCTGTTGCAATTACGCTTTCTCATTAGAGAGAAACATCCGCTATTGACTGACTTCCTGGTAACATCTGCTGTGTTTACACACGGTCTCATTGATAATGCATCACCATCTACTTCATGGCTGATGTGCAGAACAACACATCGACATTTGACTTGTGGCAATTAATCTCGTCATATCAGATAGTCTCTAACACAAGGTGCTTGAGATTCTGGCCCATTAAAGGGTGTAACCTCAATTCACTTTCACACAACTTTGCTCACAAACCAATTTACTCCCACATAACTGAGGGACGTTTCGTGTGGGCAAATGGCACTGTTCCAGATTATGAACTCTCAAACACTCAATGCATGAGGCTGTAGCTCTGAGGAAAGTGCACACTTCATGACAAATGCAGGCAGGCTACTTTGAGTGTGAGTGTATATGTTCTGAAAATCTGTGAAGGAGCCCAGATGTAGATGACAGATTAAAATGTAACTTTAAAATACTAAACGGCCAATGTTTGAACGTGAGTATATTTCCTCGTACAATTTAGAGGTATTTGGCCCTTTAATGCTATGAAACTTCATAAAAGTTACAAGCAGTTCCCAGCCTTTTTTTATGTATCCATGGATCCTGATTCTACTACTACATTTTGCTTTGTCAAAAACTAGTTGCTTAATTCATTTACCCATTACTATTAGAAAAAATATGTCACGTTTATATTCACTATGCTCAACATTTTCAATAATTTATCTTACTCTTAGCTATCAGTTTAAATCAACTTATGGACTTTTAGTGATCTACTGCAACCGGTCCATTACTTTCATCCAACTGTTTAAACTCAGTAGTATTAACACTCCCAAATACAAAACATTGTTTAGCAGTGCAGCTAATTCAGTTTCATACTTACAGAATATTTTGCAGATATTACTTCTGTATTCTCAGCTTTAAAATATAAATATAAAAAAGTTTTCTAATATGCTATTCTTTAAAGGAAACAAATATGAGCACTTCTTCCACCACGGATTAAACTGATTATAAATGTTAGAAAAAATCTTTGTTTATAAAGAAAAACCAGAGCTACCGCCTCTAGAGACAAGTGTTTGATTTAGCCACACAATTTTGTCAATAGCTTATTATTCCATATACAAACACAGAGTACGAAAGAATCAGAGAAAGATCTTTTGAAATCCTTTTTTAAACATTCACAACACTTTTGATTGTTGAGTTAAAATTCAGTATATTTGTTTGTTGTTATTTGTTAAAAAATAATATTGCATTAAACTGGGAAGGTCTGATAATAAAACTTGTATTTATCTTTAACTATGTACTTGGCTTTTTGTGCAGACTTTTTGTGAATAAGGCAAAATAGACAGTTTGAATGGTATTTCAGCTGAAAACAACCATCTCACACTTGATCCAGCTGCCAGAGGCAAATGAGCAAACTGGGCTGACTGGACTTTTTTCTCTCTTTAATCCTTTGTTCTCTTAAATTCTCCACCGCTACTTTGCTAACTGAGGCATCACTGGGCTACAAAAAACAAGCTATGAGAGAAGTGGCTAACAACTTCAGCATCAGTGGAGTAGAGAAAGCAGGGCGGCAGTGAGAGAAGTAGAGAACAGGTGGCCGGTACAGTGAGGAAGGACAATATAGAAGATGAGATAGAAGAAAAAAGAAAGAGGAGGCAAGTGGGTGAAAAAGCGAGGAGGGGGTAAAAGCTGACGCTCTAAGTGGGAAGCAGGTGTTAAAATAGTGGCAGACTTGAAAAGATGCTGGGAGACAACAGCATGGGAGGGGTGACATCAGCAATGGGAGTGGAGCTGAGTGAAAGAGACAGACAATTTCAGTGAAGAGGACAGATGGGGAGGAGGGGAGGGAGGAAAGTATAGGTTGTAGAGAGGATGGAGAGGGGAGAGAGGCGTAGATGTGGTGCCCCCTCTAGCATGGCAGGGAGTTGGGCGGCTGCTTCTTGGCTGCAGCGCGTCTGTGATTATACATGTAGCAGCCGGGCTGTCAGATTCCAGGTCCTGTGTCTATGCTGCCACTGAGCTTTATCTTGAAATCCCAGTGATTAATGAAGCTAGTGCCTTGTTCTGCATGGTGGAGGTGGACGAGAAATGATCAATCTTAATGAGCTATCCGCCGTTCCTATATTAACTGTGGGGGGATATAATGTATGGGTCTCCTGGCAGGGCTCCTCTCCTTTAAAATACGATAACGAGGGAGAGAAAGAACGAGGGTGAGCAGCTTTCCTTCCTCTGCTTATGACACACTGCCGCTGTTCACCTCACATTTCTCCTCCCCTCCCTCTTCTTTATGCTTTCTCCTGAGAGTAGAGTGTACTAGAAACCGTTAAGACACCTCAACGGAAGCCATCCTTAGCAAAGTTAAAAAGACAGCATCATGGTGGTGCTAGGTTACATGCACAAGCAAGCCCAGTGGTCTCCAGACCTCTCGCGCTGTTCTAAAACGAGATGTCGAGTCAATACCATTAATATGGAGGTCCCATTTGGACACATGTCAAGATTACCCATAAGCATATCTCCATCATCCTGCAAGTATTCGTTTAACAGGATACGGACATACTAAGTTCATAGTGAATGAATTTCAATTTCATTAATAATTTCCAGATCTTGTGAATCCCATTTGAGTTTACACTAGAGCTATCTAGGAATGCTACGAGAAAGAGGAAAAAACACTTTAAAATCCATGCATTTTATATTCCAAGTTCAGCTTGTTTTGGAATCATAATGACCCCAGTTCTGCTTTAGCTAATACTGATGTGGAAACTTTAAGATAATCACCCAGCACAACACCACAGGGACTTTAATGAATCTGCCACTGTTTATTCCATGTACACTGATCCGAGTCAGCATATTGGAAATTAATATAAAAAACCGTACAACTTATGCCAAATTCGGTGTTATATTCGTCTTGGAGAAAAGCATAGTTTTTGTATAATTTGCAGTGAGGTTGTAGTCAAGATCCTCTACACACTATCAAGTAGAAGAGAGATGGAGAGAGAAAGGAAAGGGGAGGGTTTAATTAATGTGCTTGCTATGATTAATGGTCGCAGAGTGGCTATCACAAACTGGCTGTGTTTTTAATAACTGGTTCGAATGGCCTGTCATGCTAGCGCCGCACTCTTGTTGATTCGAAGGGAAGGAATATTTATGCGTTGCTAATAATACTGATAATACGGCAAGGTTTATGTTTACTTAATAACTGCAGCTACTTTAGTCTAGACGATTATGTGGTGAGAAAAGTGCAATCTGCACAACATGGGCCAAGACCAAAACGTTATTATCACATCCAGTAACATAATAAACCAGTTATAAGGTAAAACCACCCAATAAAATAACATGTTGAGTCCAAAATATCCTTTGACCAGTATGATGAGTCTCAAGATAAAAGGTCCACCCCCCCTTAATAAATAGGACTAGCACACATAACCTGGCCTTCAACAGTCACTATCTAACTAGTTGATGATCTATAATTGCCCGACTCTGTGGCGATATTGCAGCATTAATGTGCAAAGGACCAATACGCATGTGGACAGCGATGCTGCAGTGCCAATATGCTCTTTCCAAAAGTAAACAAAAATTAATATGTAATTAAAGTCTTACTGAGACCAAAGTTTGAATAAGGCAGATAAGACAGATGAAATGGCCACAGCAAAGGAAAGGTGAGCTAGTGCTGGATGAGAGGCAGCGGCAGTCGTGCTGTAGCATAGAAAAACACTGATCTTAACTCAGCAAGGCATCTTAATTGCATTTACTAGCAGCTCCAGAGCTGCTTGGTCCCCAGATGATGTCTGATGTGAGCTGACTGGAAGATGAACTTCCTGACCAAAGACAAGGCAGGGTGCTGCTGTATGTGTGCAACAGTAGAGGAGTCTCTCTATGTGTGCCTTTTTTCCCCCTTGTGTTAATTTAACATCTGTGCGCATATGTACCTCTCTGCCAACGTGTGTGAGAAAGGGAGAGAGAAGAGAAGGGGACCGGCAAAGGCCAGTGAAGTGGAAGAAAGCGTTAAAATGACATCTGACATGAGAAAAGAGGTGAGGAGCTGCAGCACATGCTCAGCACATGCTCAGCACAGCAGCAGGTGGCCTGACAGATCTGTCTGTGACCCCAAACTTCAATCTCAACTAAAGCTTCCAACACATGCGGCAACTGTACTTCATTAGTGGTTTATTTTTAGGCTTTTACCAACAAAAACAGCAACTGCCCTCAGCTTAGACCACAATTCAGCTATAGTAACAAAAGTCATTTCAGTTCAAGATAAAATGGGAAAACAATATCAAAGACATTTCAGTGACTGGCATAGGTAACAGTGGCAAACTGTAAAACAGGCTCTGATATGTGGAAATAATAACTTCCTTTTGATATTAATGTGTTTTTCAGTCGTGAGCTGCTTTTAAATGGTGCTCAATCACGTTTGCAGTGAGCAAGTCCGTCCCTGCTGAGCTGTGCACTAGCTTCCCCTGGCTGATATTCATCAGGACAGCCATCGATTTTAATGACTTGGTCAATAGACACACACCGACTCCACTCTCAGCATCTCCCCGTCTCTCATGTTCACACTCCCTCTGTATCTATCTCTTCTGCTCTCACCTCCTCCTGTGTCCTGTTCATTTTTTTTATTGTCCTTTTAAAAAACGTCAATCAGCCGGTGTTCTCACACTCCACAAAATGTGCTGACAGTTGTGATTGCTGTAGATCAAGCTACAGATGTTGATATTTAAGTGTGAGATTCTCTTTTTATTCAGATAAAATCTGCAGTTGAGAAAAACAGAGAAGACAATAAGAAGTGAGCAAGGAGTGGGTGGTGTGAAAGAATTTAACAATCAGCAAGAGAGTGTGGAGTTTGATTTGTACACTATGACAGGCAGGTATTATGAAAAGCCCTGCTGTGGATGGAGAAACGAGGTAGGCAGATCACAGCTTGGTGGCTGGCATATCTCAGTAGGTGATGAGGTTAAAGGTGCCTTCAAGCTACTCTCTGTGAATCTTTACACAGACACATTCAGTCAGGCACACAAACATATGGCATTTACGAAGAAATCCACAAACACACATAATATATATTGTAAACAGAAAAGCAGACAAATTCCTAGACAGACACACATACACGCAGAGAGAGGAGCACACAGTTGTTGATGTGCCCACTGATGCAGAGCGAAGACAAATTGCTCCCTTTGAAGGCAAAGCCAAATCAAACATGGAGTGTGATTTCTGTCACTGTGGTGTTTGGCTTTAAGGCTGTGAGGCTGACATCTGACAAAACATCCATACAGTCACACCCAAGAGGTTGTGCATGTGTGCAACCATACACATATAATTGTGTACACATGCACAAAGGGGCCTGTTGTGCAGCTGGATTAAGGAGAAGAGCTCAATCAGCTCCTCCAAGATCCAGGCCTTTGCCTTCAAAAATCCACAAAACCTCCTCTGCACATCAGTGCTTAGCAGCATCGTGTCTGGAGGCTCAAACCTTTGTTTAATGTGGCAACAGA
Source organism: Sandelia bainsii (assembly GCA_032362345.1). Classification (NCBI taxonomy): domain Eukaryota; kingdom Metazoa; phylum Chordata; class Actinopteri; order Anabantiformes; family Anabantidae; genus Sandelia; species Sandelia bainsii. The sequence goes on from JAUMHL010000017.1 coordinate 6,168,254, forward strand.
AGCATTTAAATAGTGGCTTTGGTACTGTATCTGACTGTTCAACCACTTCTGAAAAACAAGAGACATTCATGTCAAGGGGTTTGCTTGACCAATTAAAGTAAAAATTAGAAGATATTCTCTCGGATGGAGAATGTCCACATTCTCCAAGTTAATGCCTAATGTGCTCAGGCTGCATCATTTGTTGGATCTCTTTCAGGATGATAATTCATCAGCTATTCATTCGCATGTCAGTGTGTGGCACAGTGCGAGTTTGGACAACTCATTTATTTCTTTTTGGCTTTAACCTCAGAAAACCTGACAAGATGTATGAATGAATTGGTGTCCAGTTTGTGTGTGTGCCAGTAGAAAAAGCCTGTGTCTGTGTTTATGAGAAGCAAACAAATAAGGAAATTTAGCATGTCTGTGTGTATGGACCACTTCATTTGCTGCCTACTTTTATAGCAGATGTCTGTGTGCCCTGCCTTCTCTGCCCTGGGATCAGCTTTGCCAACCCTCTCGTCCTCATCTCAGCCATTAGTGGGCTGCAGAAGCACTGACCTCCAACCACTCTCCCTTCTTTTCCCTGACTACATCTATTTAGTTTTTTGTCCAAACACAAAGTGCCAACAGCAGGTCCAAGATAATTGTAACAGATGCAAGCCAGAAAGCAGGTCACAAGAGCTTACCCGCTATATTTTACCACTATGCCAGTGCTGCAGGACAGTAGCTACACTTGCCACATTGATATGCAGTGTTAACTGATTTCTAACTAAATGCTTAAGACCTGTGGGGGGTTTGGGATTTGTAACTTTTTGGAGTGAGTAAGAAAGCAGAGGGAAAGAAATAAATGAGACAAGAAGTGACAGATAATCAAAAAGACAGAAAAGCACAGAACAAAACTACCTGTGTTTGTGCCAGCAGAGAGGTCTGCCTCAGTGTTTTACCTATTTCCAGTCTCCTTGTAACATTATTCCAATGATGTATCTACTTATGTCTATTCAGTGTCAAGCAAAGATGAAAAAACTGTTAAACTGTTTGAGGAGATGTGAGATTCAAGTGCCTCTATTTTCAGTTTGACCTTCATGTAGGCCTACACAGGATTTCAAGTGTGTGTGACTTCTAGAAATTGACATGTTTTCCATTCTGAAACGCAGCAGACGACAAACTGTAACTGCACAAACCGAATATGTTTACTTTATCATAACATGAATCAGCCACAGTGTTTCCACTGCTGAATTTAAACAATCCTAGTCTCATGCTTGCCTGTAAAAGTTATCCTTATAGATACTCATGTTATTGCAAATAAATTTTAGCTTCTTTGGCCTGTTTAAAGGTCAAATTTTGACATATATATGGTTAATGGATCGCGACAGCTTATTCAACATGACAGAATCTAAAAAGCTCTCATTTGATAGAGTCTGGATAAAGCCGACAAGTCTGTCTAATTATCCATTTCCAATTTTACCTGCAGTCTCATTTCAATGTATCACAGGCAGCTCCCAAAATAATTGCTTTTTTGCAATCTACAAGTTCATTTGCTCACATTTTATTGATCAAAATGAGTCAGGAAAAAGAAAACAATCTAAACCTAAATTAAAAGCTTCATTAAATGTGAAAATTGGTTGGGGAATTGCAAACATCTGTTTCTAGTGTCCTGCATCATAAACCTCAAGGTTAAACCAAACACCCATTTATGGCTCGCAGACTCAGGCACGAGCCAGAGCTGAGAAGCACCTTCACAAACACAGCACAAGTCAACAAGGCTTCAAACGATTTTGAGAGAGATTTGAGGGCAGGGACTGAAAGCTCTTCCTGCCGTGTGTTTAGCAGGCCTTGGAAATTGTGCAACTATGAAAAGATAAGTTTGACACATTTTTAACCAATTTCAGAGCAAACTAGTACAGATGTGGCTGTTATATAGTAGTTTGAGTTTGGTACAACATGTTCTTCTTTCCAAAGACTTTACTATAAGCAGTATAACAGGTTTTAAGAAGCCCCCCAGTCCCTGCGACCTTGGAGCAGCTTTGAAGTGAATTGGCTCTTGTTACAAGTTGTATTGTAACAGCCTCTTGCTTGAATGTTTGTTGCCTTGTTTATGACTGTTGGCATCAAAACTGCTCTGGTATACAGAGAGAGGGCAGAGGCCTGAGCGTTTCATTCCAGCACAGCCCCACATAAGGGGAGGTCACAAGGAATAGAGAGCCAAGAGAACATTGATTTAATACTTAACACCTCCCCAGCTTGGATTCACTTCTGAGCCTGGGTTGCCAGCTGAACAGATCTGCTTTGATTCAGTCTTTGAACGTTAGTTGTGACAGGCTCAACATCTGCTAGAGTGATTGTAAAAACACCTAAACTGTGCAGAGTGCATCAACTCAGACTGTCTCTGCTTACCTTTTGGATGTCCTGGGTCACTGAACTCGTACTTCCCCATCCCGACTGTCCGCAGCATTTGCAGCCCGTTTGGACCATCCTGGTTATCTGCAGGTGTGACTTGAGGCTGTGCTGCTGCTGTCTGTCCGTTGGTCAGAGGCAGGGCGGAGGGGTGGATGAGGCCGGGATGGGAGGTTAAGTGGCCGTTGCCCATCACACTGTGAGGGCTCGAATGAACCACCTGGTTGGCCTGGGCGGTGATTGCAGATGGTGCGACTGTGGGCTGAGCTGAGGGGTACGGAGCCTGGCTAGGGATGCTCAGCACCATGGAGGGTGGCTGCTGGGTCGACTGCGGTGTCAGCTGGAAGTGGGTGGTCATGAGGGGGTGTTGTGGGGGCATGGGTGTCTGGATGGACGGGGTAACACCTATGATGGGTGACTGTGCAGTCACGCTGTGGTTAAATGAGGGTGGCTGGGGAAGGGCGTATGTGTGGGGTAGGAGACTGGGCTGGCTCACCGCTGCTACTGGTGCAGCCCAGGTTGGACCTAAATGAAAAATGGATGGAAGAAGGAAACAAAAGAGATTTCTCAATTATTCAGTTTATACACTATAATACCGTGTGAAAGTCGAGCTAAATATATTTCAGTGGTAATTTGTGGTATTTTGTTCAGCCACAGACTAAGACAAAATAATTAATATTCCCGATATTAAGTTGGGTATTAAATAATGGAACAGAGACAAAAAAACAGCATGAGAAGACGGCTTTAGTCTATTCCTCTCCACACCACAACTGTCACCATGCTGTGCCGCTTCAGTCCAAGTTTGTTCTTGACTTGAGACTAAATATCAAAGATGGTATATCTGAAGTGATGTACAGATCCGCACCAAGATCAACATCATAATAAGATTAAGAGATTCATTTTGCAACAAGACGAACAAATGCTTTTCTGAATGTGAAAGTAAACATGCACAGTGTATGTGGCAGCCTGCACTATTATTTGTGTAGGAGTCTGTGTTTACACTGAGCCAACCATTTCTCTACCCTGAGGCGTTAGATGCTGAGGGTTTGCTGGGAAGATGTAGCCATATTGGATCTGAATGCTACCTCCCTCGCTCATTCGCTCCCATTCCCCCATTTCTAGCTCCTCCTGCCATGGTCTGAGCTCCAAAAATAGCCTATCACTCTGCCAAGAGGCCAAAGGCTAAATCACTGCATGCAAAAAGCTGCGGAAAAAAGAAGCACATATTATTTACAATGCAATAATGATTTATAAATTACTAATCAAACCAAACACTGTATTTAATTTCCCCTCTTTTATAGTTAATTTTTATAAAAAATTCTAATAAAATGGGTGAGTATGATAATCCACATTTAATAAACTCTTTTTTAATACGATGAGGGATTAGATTAAATTTTTATACTTATATGTTATATCTTTCCTCCAATGCTATGACCCTGCTCTTGTCTAAAAAAAATGACGCAACTGCATTAATTTAAATGTATTCAGTGTTTATAATTGCTGTCTTATATCTTAATTAAGATTTTCATTAAGTGCTACACTACCTTTTAAAAACTCCACTTTTTTAAAATTAATTTATGCCACAATTTGCTTAAGTCTGAAGCTTGACACCTACATGAACTATTGTACAAAGAAACTAAAGTTGAAACAAAACTTATTTTTCAAAGACAAAGTTTCTTTAACTGACACAACAGTGAAGTTTCTGTTGAAAGAAACCGTTGATTAATTCTGGCACAGTTGGCAGAGAATTTTCTGGCAACACAGTTCAGTGAAGTGTGGAGAGGAGCTGGCTTCGTTGCAAACGCCAGTCACAGTTTGGAATAGCGCACACACGCAAATCAATATGCAACACTATGCTCGGATTTGAGTGTCATATGCGACAGCGCACTGGGTCGGTGACATCTCACTCTCCTTTCGTTTCACTCAAAGCCGTAGTGTGGGTGTGGGAGCTGCAGTTGTGGGGTGAAGCCTTGTTCACTTACACACAATAATAAGACCTCTACAACTTTGTGGCCAATTCAGCCACACCCTCAGTGCACAGCAGGAGGCTGTGGCCTCACAGCAGGGGGGTGCAACATTGCCGGAGGCAAAACAGAGCTCCACACTCTCCTATCACAACTGCATCCTTTAGGCATAACAGGAATTTGAATAGTTTCTACCATAGAAGCATTCCTTTTAGGTAACTGATTAAACTGTTCAATAATTAATCCACTAAGCAACAATCTATATTCATATTCTATGAATCTATATACATATTCAAATTATAATTAGGAGATTAGGTAAACAGGCAGTAGCAGGGAAAGAAGCATGTTTTTTTTTTCTTCAGTGTGATGCTTTACTGCCACAGACTAGCAGCTGTCTACAATCTGGATCTGTTGAGCCAGAATTTCCACTGGAACAAGATCTGTGCCAGTATTATTCTTAAATGAGACACATTTGTGATGAGCAGGAGGCAGAGGCCAGCAGAGCAATGGAAGGAAATTAACTGCTCTAGGGCAGAGCCATTCTGGGTGAGTTCATTACAATAAAAGTAAAAAACTTCAACATTGGCTTAACTCGTTAATGTCGGGTCTGCGTACTGCACTGCAGAGCCAAGATTGCTCTGTACACATTTTAAAGTGGCATGAATAGAATAAGGTCGACATCTAAATTAGACCTGGTGGAGATCATTTAGAGGACTTTCGCTATATACTGTAGATTTAATTGAGACCAAATCAGTTTAAGCTCAACATTAACAAGGACAATAAAATGGGAGCAAAATGGGAGTTAATGGGTGTCTGAGGCTTGAAAAGGTGCGATATGGATTTATACTAGCTCTATTTGAAAACCTTCTGACGATCACAATGACATTTCTATAATTATGCATAATTAATCTGGATTATGTAAAGATGATGTTTGTGGATGCACATTATGCATGATTGTGTATGTAAAGTATGCATGTTTTGGAGGCAAGCATGGATTTTATGTAGGGCAAGGCAGCCAAGATGCCTCATTAGCACTGGCTAGCCAGAGCTGTCTGGGTTACAGCCAGTGAGTGTGTGTACAAGTGTGTGTGCAAGTGTGTGGTCCATGTACATACATACATCTTCTGTGCACCTATAAACTCACATCAGTTGGGACTGGTGGATGTGTCTACCAGTACATATGCATGTGTGTATGTAAAAGGTGTCTGTGTGATTCATTACCAGTGGGTTCGCTGTCTCGATGTTGCTTGGTGGGGGGCTCATCTGTATCCCATGGTGTGAGCTGGTTGATAGGCGTCTGTCCCCACCTCACCCCTGGAGCCAGCAGCAGTCCTTGGGTCTGGCTGTCTCCAGGAGACAGACCAGAGACCTGGAGAACAGAGACAAAAACATCACTGATCTATCATAGGAGAAAAAATAAAAATCCATTAGAATCTAAATTTATTAGAATCCAAACCAAACCACTCTGCACCCCGATATTTAAATACCATATAGAGCAGCTTGTTTGTAAATTATCCTGAAATCAACTTAACCAACAACTAATGCTTACGATTAAATACCACATTTCTCTAGTTTAAATGGAAAATAAAACAAACCACAGCTATTTGAACTATCCTTTAAGGTCTTGAAGAGAGCTGTGATGATGGAGAATAGCATATAATTAGCAGTGAGCTCTGATTACAGCCTATATATAATAAAGAATAAGGAAATAAAAGGAATAAGGAAAAAATGTTGTTCATTGCCTAAAGAGTCTTTGAAGAAAGACCAATATTTCCATCTTTATATACTAATAACAATTAACTTTCTAGTGTGAACTCTATTCAAATTCAGATCCTTCCTCCTGAGAATTTGTATATCTCAATTTTGCCACAAATTAAACAGTGTTCAGTCAACTGAGATAATAGAATTCTGAATACAAATACGACAAATGCAAGTAAATTGAAAAAAGTCCTTTTACTTAGTAGAGACAAAATAAAAATTGAATTTCTAAAAGAAAATGAAAAGCTGGATGACAACATGTGTAAATGGGATAAGTCCAATGCATCTTCACCAAACCAAACTAAAAGTTCTCTAAGCCTTTCTTTGCACCCACATCTCTAATATTTCTCTCAGGTAGAGAAGTATGAAATGTTATCAGGCAAGTCCAGGCTGATGAAAACACAGGGTCAATCACCACTGGACCCTTGAGCAATATTCGCCTCTCCCTATCTGCAGTTTGGACGTGCGGTCTAACAACCAGGCAGGGAGAGGGCAGAGCCAAGTCTGATTCCCCTGTTCACCCCAACCAGCCTCCTGAGTTAATAGAAAAGACCTGGTCGCCAGGCCCCCTCTGTGTCCTCCTGGCTGATCCCTCCATCCCTCAATTCCATTATCCTCCCTGACCTGGCATCTACTACATCAAGCATGCCATCGTGCATTCCAACAGCTGTGTCGACAAAGCCCAACAGTGTGTGAGCTGACCACACAACAAAATGCAATCCAAACAACTCAGTTCACAGTGAATTAATGTGCGGCTTTACATATCAGATCGATCCCATTGCTAGAAAATTTCCCTCCCTTCATTAAGATGGATTTATTACAACTTTACAGCCTTAAACACTTATATGGTATTATATGGTATTGATGGGACACAACATCTGCTCTGTAATAAACAACTTCCCAACAGCAGAAAAGTTCAATGAGTGTCACTTGCTTGATAAATCCATGCTGAAAGTTATCTAAGATTTTGTGCTGGGGGCAAATGAAAAAACAACAACAACTAAGTAAAATATCTCAAGGCAAAGCAGAAAACAGAGTGATGGAGTAGGAATATGAAGCTGGGTTTAGAGGGAGACAGGTTGTCAGGTCTTTTTGTCCAGCTCAACCTATCGACTTCAGACAAGAGAAAACTGAAATGGTTTACTCAGAGAATGCCCTAAGCGCTCAATTCCATCTGAGAGCCCTGGAGACTCAGGGAGGGAAAATCTGACCATTTTCAAGGTAAGGAGTTGGTTTCTATAGCCCACTTTTTGTTTTAATGAGTGTTTTTCCTCCTCCGCTCTGTGTGCTTTACTGTATTCCTCTCCAGTTATGCTTTACCTTCCCCTCTATACAGGCAACTCCTCATTAACTCGCAGCACTGACTCCCTTACTTTCCTTTAGTCCCGCATCTGCCTCATAATATTCTCTCATTAATACTCCACCCATTTACCCAAAACAGAAAAAAACAACATCTCTTCTGCTGAAAGGCAATCCATCTGTCACGGTTTTAGTGCACCAGGAAAAAAGAAAAAAAAAAGGTTCTTACTCAGCGGCACCACATTGACAGCGTATCAGCTAGCTAGGCTCAGGAACAATCTTGACTTGAAAATGATCAAGGTTAGATAGGAAACACACACACACAAGTGTGTATGCACCAGCAGGTAGAAATACATGCACACACACAAACACACACACATACACAGACACACACACACACAGAAGCCAGGAGATATCAGACGGGATATTTATTAAGACGGCAGACTTGCTGCAGGCAGACAGGAAGGTACTGTAGGTTCTGGGACAGCGCCTGCCATTTTCTCTCAATTTTATTTGCTCTCCCTATTTCCAGTCCCCTCCTCCCCAGCCGCCCATTATCACCGGGCAGCAGATGGTTTCCTCTGACTTGACAAAAACCATGCTGGAGAAGAGGAGGGGAGCCAGATAAATAATTTTTGAGTCGTGCCAAGCCGTTCTATATTTGTCGTCAAACTGCCTGGGGAGGGTTTTTTGTATCGTACTTAGCATCCATGCATATGGACCACATACTGCAAGCATGTGACGTGGCACTTGCATACAGGTACACAAAGACGAATTCACATTCGAGCCATTTACATGTGCATCTGCATATACACTGTATATGCATGTGCACATGAAAGTGGTCTCTTAACCATTGAAAACATTATCTGGGTTTTATGCAGAATTGGTGTAATATTCCTTATCTATTTATCTGTCAAATACTCTAATTAAGCAATACCAATCTTTAACTGATTGATCATCCATCTATACAATGTCCCAAAGCCAAAGATGACTTACAATCAGTACTTGTTTTCAGAACATCAATTTCATACCAAAACATATTTAGCAAGACAAACAAAACACGAAATCCTCACATTTGAGAGACTGAAAACAGCAATTTTGGGGAATTTTCCACGAAAATTACTGTCCCTGGTTATTTTTTTGTTGATCAACTAATTAGCTAACTATTTCAGATAAGTTGAATAATTGTGGAAAATGGGAGCATTTTCTATAAACTACATTTTATATTTGTGACACAGCTCTGTAATTAAAAGGAAATGTTCAATAATGTATTGTAATTCAAACCTTAAAGAATATTGTGAGAATTTCAAGCAGCTGTCCATCTGCTTCTCCTGTACAAGCCCACATGCAGGTACTCATGAGCACACATACGCACACACAGCAGGACTGTGTGTGCATATTCCTTCCCTCTTGTCAAACCTCTGAATGTTGCAGACATGTCAGAATCTGTCTATTGAAGAGAGAAAGATAAAATCGAGATGCATCAGGTCTAAATATATACTTATCCTCCTCTGTCCTGGCAGCAGAGACAACAGTTTGATCCTGGCTGGTGTTTGGCAAAAGCTGACATCTGTCACTATGCACACTTTACTATCGTGCAATAGCAAGCAGCATCATTGTGCCCACCAGAACCGTTTGCCACTGACCACCATCTGCTGTGGGTACATATAGGAAGGCCCTCGTAGTGATCCACGGCTCTGGGCTTTGATTGCTTTGAGTCATCCACAACATCTACGAGCAAATAAACAGAAAGTGTTAGCTCATGGCGTTGTGTTTGCCTTTGCATTTTGTTTGAGCCAGCCCTTGTCTGTGTGAGTTATTGCACCAGTTCAATCCTATAATAACACAGAGTAGAACAGTAGAACTACCATCATGGACATTTTGCACAAGCTCCAACTCATTGTAAAGTATTGTACTTGTGATACAGTATGAGCCTGAGTCTGAACATGTAATAATACTAATAATATTAATAATATACTTTATTGAGCCCTGCCAGTGGATGATGGCGCTACTACGGGGTTTCGGTGTCTTATCCAAGACACCTTGACATGTAGCAAGAAGGAACTAGGACTCAACCGCTGACCCTGGGATTCACAGACCGCTGCTCTACCAACTGAGCTGCTGCCACCCTGTTCCCATGCAGTTAAGAGATGGCTTTGGTTTCCCCAGAGAAATTACTTTATTGCTTGACTTGAGGAGAAATTGCAAAGAGAGTGAGAGAGAGAGAAATGAGAGTATGTCTATAATACCCAGGTCCCACTGGGGTAAACAACGTTAAAGCACACACTGATCAAATTAACTAACTGCTATGAGATTTAATAACAGGTCTGGGTGAAAACAGAGGTGTAGTGAGAGCAAAGCAGGTTTTGATAAAAAGAGAGAAAAAACAGAGAGGAGGGTTAAGGGACAGATAAGTCCTTAAATAGAGAAACATGTGCCTGCACACTCAATCACACACACACACACAAAGCAGGTCAGTAACAATAGCACAGTGAAAAGCTAATCTTGCGAAATGCCATTAGCACAACTGCCAGACACAATGAGGTAGCAATGTGCAGGGTGCAGGTCAGTGCTACACCAGTTGATTATGTTCTACCTTTTAAGGTTCAGTGTTCCTCTTGTGGCAAAGCTCTGTACACATGAGGGAAATAAGGCGAGGTTCACTGTTGTGTGATATCACTGAGCCGACATAACAATCAGGAAGGCCTGTTAATGCAAAGTTGTTTTCCTGATAGGTTTATCTGTTAATCTTTTCCGAACGGATGGATCTGGAATGTTTCTGGATTTCTAGTGGCCCAGTGTAGAGCTGCCATTATGATTTAATTTAAATGCATGTGAGAAAACACAGCTCCACAATCAGCTGGCTATCTCTGGGGAGATGCATGTACACAAATGTAATCATAATCAAAATTTCAATAACAGCAGTCACCGCCGCGCCTTGCTATATTGTGTGCACCCATGAAATAATATCACATTGTAATTCCCACCATGAAAAAATCATAAAAAAACTGTATGTGCAGGCAAGGAAATGAAATTCAGCTCCAACAGAATGGCTTTTTCTTCCCTTTGGCCAGGCATGGACAGATACAGTGAATTTGGCTGAAATGTGGAGGGTGATGGAAATAATGGCTTTCCTCAGAGAAAAGAAACAGAAAGAATGGCAGCGAAGAAAGGAGTGAAAGATTGAGAGGCAGAGTAGGACAAACCTATCCATCACATAGCCTTGTATCATTGCCTTTGACAGATCATTTCCAGCTTTTCTAAACTGAAGAAAAAAAAATCCCCCTTTTCCTCCTATTGCTATGTCCAAAAGCTCCAACCAAGTGTGGTCTGACCAGAAGAGCTAAGGAGAGTACAAAAACGCACAACTTATTCTCTGTCGGACATTATTCACTTACTGTATAAAGGTATCTCCCTTCCATGACAACGCGCTGACACCTAAATGTGAAGTGGATTTGTTCTGGGCTTCTGTCATAGTGGTGCTGAATGCTGGAGCTGATCCATGGAGCTGCTGTGTCCAATCTATTAGACTGGAACATAGCAGAGTATCTCACGAGTAAACAAAGAGGCTACCACGCCATTTTTGGCAGCCATCTTAAAATGGAGTGGTGCACCAAGATGCCGAATAGTGAGTTCCACAGATGGAGAAGGTAGGTAAGTATACTAGGTGGATATCGAAGAGAGGCAGACAAATGCAGGTAATCTCTTTTTACTTCAAATAATCTTATAAAATAACAAAATAATAATATAATAATAAAATAGAAAAGACATATCCACTCGGCATCGTGGAAAGTACAAAATGTCGCATTTGATGAGCATTAAAAAGCAAATCTTAACCTGGTGTTTAAAGACCTTGTTGTGAACTGGAGAGGCTCCTACTGTATACTGACTGAAACTTTTAAACAGTCAGACAGATTAGTATGACAAAACATCAGCACAGTTGTATAAAACCCCTCTCCTTTTAAAATTCCCTTTGGCACTTCTGTCTGATTGCAAAAAATACGGTTCAGAATAATACCTGCATTACATAAACAGCCTGTAACCCTGTGTATTCTCACTTCTCCATTATGAAAAGAAACTAAGAACTCAGTCAACCCAAAAAATGAATTTGACTGCTAAATAGTTTTTTCATACTTTAATCCTTTTTTTTAAAGGAAATTCTAAAACATTACTTGGATACACATTATTTATCTAAATAATATTTATCCAAAAGAAGTCAAGAAAAGTTTCTCAAGGTCTAAACAATGTTTTAGTTTATGCAGTTTATTTTATTTTTCATGATTCTACTGAGCAATTCTTGCAATATTTACAATATCTGCCCGTTTCTTAGAAAATACCGCAGTTCAAAGCATGTCCAATCTGTAGTCTCCATCGACGCAATTTCACTTCACAGAAGACAAATTTCAGTCATTTCTAGAAATTGATCCAAAGAATTGTTAATGCAAAAACTGAACTAGAAACTGTTGGCACCTTCCAGGCACTGACACGTGGCAGCACAGTACACAAACATAATGAAAGCACACAACACAACCTAGCTGCTTATATGCACCACAGAAAGCGATACAGATACAGACATTATAATTTCAAGCCCTGAGCCAAACGAGTGAAGAGGAACGGACTTCACTTTCACTGAAATTCCAGCTAAAAAACCCGGACAGCTTGGAAAGCTTCTGGCTTGACGCACACGTTTGGGGAAAAAAGAAGCGTGATTGCAGGGGCGAGGCCGATAAGCTTCAATGGAAAAGCAGAGCTGAAACTCCGCGTAATATCCCATCAGTGCTCTCTGAGGTTGCACTGCTTGCCCTCCAAACTCTACCTCCACCCCCCCCTTTTCTTGAGCTTTCTTTTCTCTTAGGATGTGGCAGAGGTGCTGCAGCACCGTGTGAACATGTCCTATGTGTGGGACTAAGCAATAGTGTTGAAGCTTCTTAGAGAGGGTGACAAGTGCTTGTACATGTGAGCTGGGGACAGTTCCTTATGTCATGGTCACACCTCCCAGAGGAGCGTGTCAGGGACCATGTTGCCCTGCACTGGCACTGTCCGGGACAGTAAGAGACATAGTTCTCCATCAGGCCATGACCCTGCCTGATATGTGGCGAGTGTTTGGGGAACAAAATATCCAAGGCCTGTCACAGCAGCCGCCTCAGAGCTTTTGTCTCTGGTTGAATGACTTCTATGAGTGTCCTCCTGTGTGTGTGTGTGTGTGTGTGTGTGTGTGTGTGTGTGTGTGTGCATGTATGAACCTAGAATACACGTGTAGCTGTAATAAATGGGCGTTAACTGGGCAAACAGCCATTTAGCGCTAAAGAACAAATTGTATTTATATCGATATTGCAATATAAACAGAAACAATAGCTACTTTGCCAAGAGTGCAATGTGGTGAGTTTTAAAATGCATGCAGTCTGCAAACCAAACACTGGAATGTTTTGGCAGATAGGCCAAAACCCAGATGACCATATGGCACGGATATAGAAATCAGGGGGAAATGGAAGACGTACTGCACAGGCAGATTGTTTGAACAAAATAATTTCATTACCACCATGTGCATACACCTATGGCTCTCTGACATACAACGCTTCAGCACTTCCTACAGTAGAATGTTTTGTCAATGTGGTTCGATTAACATTTTACAATGTGCAGTATGCATTAAAATGCCTTACATTATCAGGTTGCTATTGTGACAGCTAAATTGTTTTGAATCAATCCATCCTTCAAGGACAAGACAGCGGTTACATTTAACAAATTAATAGAAATATTTACCTTCTGTTTAGGAAAGTTAGTTTTATAAAATGTGCACCCCCTCTTCACTTTCCTCCATTAATCCATTTATTTCCATTAAAGCAAAGAAAACTCTGGAGTTTAGGAGCCCACATGTCCACTAGATACAGCTAAATGGTGTGCATTTAAACTTTTTGAGCATTATTTTTACACCAGTTTCATTACACTTTGTGTTTATATAGAGAGACTAACAAGATGGCAAACAACTTTGGCAATGAGCTGAGTTCTTGCAGGTCTGAAACATGTTTTGTGAGTTGAACAGGCAATTTTGAACTCAATCTGTGGTGCATGCATATTATGCACAGATAGATTATACATCTGACAGAGCAGACAGGTAGTAAGATGGATGCTGCTATCCCATGAAGCCTCCTATTGACTTTTGCTGGACACAGAGTTCTGGCAGACAAAGAAGCAGCCCTTGGTCAACAGGGACCACAAGTACAGAACAGTCAGGTTTCTGGCCAACACCCATTTTGGCACAAGTGTGTGTTCTGAAATAGCTTATTTCAAACCAGATGGTAAAATAAGTTAAATAAGCAACGTTTATTTTAAACTTCACAATGACATCAATAGCAGAATTATTCTATTGAAATGCACATATTGAAGCATTTTAAACTGTTACATTAACTAAGCACCTGGAAGGCAAAATCTCTCCTCTAACTACACATGTAAGTAATTAAACTGAAAATACAGGTAAGGCCAATGGCCAGGATTTTCTTCAAATGTGCTTAATTAACAGCATAGTGCTGCACGATTATGAGAGCATGATGTCCAAACTCAAATCAGATGAACTCTGGACATTGAAATATATATGCCAGTTGGCTTCAGAGAACCTATCAACTTTCACTGAGGTGCCTAAAAATAGCAGTATTAGGTGAGGTAGACTACAGCAGAATGTGCATTACAGCACTGTCAAATCAAACCCCCCCATGACTCCACTAAGGTATATAATTACCAGTGTGTCTACCACCCTCTTACTATCTGCTTTTTGTACAGCATTTTTATACACTACAGAGCCTTTCTGGTAAAAAGACTCAACTGCATTTCAACGTCTACATCTGAGCCTCACAAGAAACTATGCTCTATGATAAACGCTGATATATTTCATGTAAGTGACATCATGTGAGAATAGCTATGGGCTTTCTCAGACAAAAGGACAAGGTCGAATGAAGCATCACACAACCAGCCACATTTGTAACCTGTGGTGGTGATCCAACCTTTGAGGTTTCATTTGGAGCACCAGCACTGTCCCCCCCTAGGGTTTAAGGGGAGACTGAAAGACTGGTTTTATCCCACAAGATGAAGTGGTCAGTGCAGCTCTGTGCCCCTGCAGGCACAGGGGGAGTCCACGCAGCGCACTGCTTGGGGTAATATATACACTATAGAGACATGCTGGGATCATTAGACACCCAAGACGCCTAAAGAAACTGAGAAATAGCCGTGCCCCGCACTGCAGCAGGTGGATAAACAGACCTTCTCTTGAATTATGAGAGGATCTTTTAAGCAAAAGGCTTTTTTGTCTGCTTGAAGCTGCCTTTCAACTGCCTGTGAATGAGCTTCTCTTGATTTGCTCTAATGTTGTTGGTTTTTCAAATGCTAATTCTATTCTATACAGATGGCAAAAGTAATTTCAAGGTCCATATCCTGTGTCAAAAGTTAGAACTGAAAAGTAAAATTAGGATGTTTTTGAAGATTGGTTGATGTCTCCACGCTTGTTTTGTTTTTTAACAGCATGCAAAAAGGAAAAAAAGAAAAAGGATTTCCAAGCTGACTCAACACCTAGTTTCTAAAGTCAACACTACATAAATATCGTCAAGAAAACCACATGTCAAGTCTTCGATGTAAACTGACATTCCTTGTAATTCTCGGCTATTATCACTAATGTCACAATAAAAGGGAATCCATTTAAATAAACTATAAAACACTGCATCATTTATGTTCTTAGAAACCCAATGTTTTTTAATGTTTTCCTATTTTATATAAATACTGTAAAAGCTCGGTCTTGTCTGTAAGTACTTATTTTAAGAGGTAAACTTCAGTGTGCCCGTCAGTGTTGTAGTTCACACACATAGTGCCTTTATTTTCTGTTTTAAACATGTCCAGCTTTCTTCAGTAGAGTCCTGAGTACTGAGAACCAGTAACATTTATGTAGGAAGTTACCCGCCTTCTTGGCATACTTCTGTTCTTCATTTTACCTTAAAATCTGTGAGAATCACAGTTTACCATCTATTTTATCAGTCCCAGTGCCAGTGAAATGGGCAGACTTACAAAGAATTGCGTTGGATAGCTGTAGCAGGTAGATACAGTACACTCATCAAATTTGTGTGAAAGCTAGAACTTCAAAAACAAAGTGCCCTCCAAAAAAACTGATTAAAATGCTTTTTAGGCCAAAATTTATTCCCTTTGGCATTTATAAAGTGTTTTAATGTTGTTATTCATTTTACTTATCTGGTTAAGTGATAATGTGAGACATGACTGTTTCTGCTGCATGGACACAGACAATATTAATATTCATGAGTTAGATGATTAATCACTTACATGGATGAGTCATGTTACTAAAAACTGCTCCTGTAGCCAAATATAAAACCAGCATACCAGTGTGAACGGCAGTGGGGCTTAATACCTGAGTCTTCCTTTCTCTCTTTCGTCTCACTCACAGTATGTAAGAACACAAATCGCAGATGATCAACAGAATGCAGAAATAGAGACCATTTCAGCATTTAGACTAGGATATGTTATGTCCACAACAGGCACTTCAGAAAAGTTCTATAAACTTTAATATCTGCATATATGAATGGTTTTGCAGCAGCTGATGCAGCTAGTTTCTGAGTAAAGCTTGAAGGGACTTTTCCAAAGGTCCCTCTTGACCAGGAATGTGCCCAGACCCTCTTACTGTACCTGAATGAGGTAATGATGCCACTAGAGGCGTACTTTAAAGATACCTCTGTTCACCGATTCATATTTTTCTTACACAACCCTGCACACAGGTTCCTTGTGCACTTGTTGACAGGAGCTTGTAATCTGAAATAGTCTGCAGGGTTGAGCTGTTAAGTCCCTTGTAGGAATGGGATACAGTTATAGTGGGAAAGGGAGGATGAGGCGGAAAAGGAGGGAACATCTTCTGTCCAAAGCTTATTGAGCTGTCAGGTTTCAGTCCTTATCAGAGAGCATTGATTTCCTGCCACATATTTGACTGCATGTGCTTTTACATCCGTCTTTGACAACAGTGCTTCACACAATGGGTGTGTGCTGGTGGTTATGACCACATCAAGAAGCCTATCCACATATTGATCTATGTTGACGCCAAGAACAGTCCTTTATTTAAAGTGATCCATAACAAAGTAGCCGAGTGCTGGTTTCACACTCTGATCTTTATTGAATACTATCAGAGTGTACAGTGTACACTGAGCGAGACACAGGGGAGTCATCACAAGCAGCACATGGGGGTGACACAGACAGCTAACACTGCTAATATTTCTGGATGTGGAGATTTAACATTTCCCTTTTGCAATATATACTCTGAATTGTGAAGAGCTGACTTGAAATTATATTTTGGCATTAGCATTTCAGTGACCTTTCCAGCACTCAATTCAGCTGTCAGAAACAATACTGCTGAAAAGCAATGAACCAAAAAGAGCAGGATACACTTAAAACAACTGATGAAATGGATGTATTAAGCTTTTTTTTTAAAACATTTTTTGTTACGAGCAGCTGGATGTAAAATTGATCCTTAATAAAATCCATTATGCTTTAAAATGTCCTAGAAACTGTAACCTGTAAATAATAGCCATTGCACTGTATTAATATCAATCTTAAGTAATAGGAGAAGACAATAAATAGGTTGTGTTTTCCATAGAGACTAGGCCTCGTGGACATACACAATGTGCATGCAGAGGACACTACTTGTGAGAACAGTCGCAATCTATTGGGCCATGCCCGGACATCAGTGAGAGTCATTAGGCGTTTTTAAATGAGGTCATTAAGCTGATATAATGAGGCCGTATTTAAGTGCCGAAACAAAAGAAAGAAGCCCCCAATTTCTCATTGGTTCACAATTTCTTCTAAGTCAAGTACGCCATCACTCAGGCTAGAGAGATGAGCCTGTATGAGACATTTTGAGAGGCCGAACCAAAAGTCACTGGGCCCAGACAGTTCACAGCATTCTCTTACACTGTCAAGTATACATTAATAACAGCAGTGACTGCAACAACATCAACATGGCTCTTAGTTTGTATGCAGTGTAACTTGATAATGCAAGCATTTGGGTGCTTTAATTAGACTGTTTGATTTTGCTTTCACTGTAGCTAGTATTATTCAACCTGGGGTGACTCATCGGAGTCAAAGAGGGTGTTCTCTTACTCGCAGCTATCCATCAGCTAAAGTGTTTTACCATGCACTCATAGCTGACTTTTAATCAAAAGGAGTCCACTCTTATGAAATACAAAATATAAATGCATGTTATTAAATGGGATTTTCTATAAATTACTAAAAAGGGAGGGCTCTGCAACAATGGTCATGTTTGTAACTCCAAAACAAAGGGTAAATAAATCAACAAGTGCTCCAAATAAAGTGAAAAAATGTACCATTAGTAACTGCCCTCTAGATCCCTTTCAAAAATGTTTACGAATCACTGTTGCAAACCATTTGCTGCTCTAATACCTCGCTAGTTAACACTCCGTTAGTTAAAGAAGAAAGATGAAGGTTTGCGTTAAAGTACTTTGCTCATGCTTGCGGGCCTTTGTCATCATTCTTACATTAAAAACAAAGGCCCAAATTTGACTGAAAACTGTGAGCGAACAGTGTCAAAGCTTGAAGTCTTGGTGTAGATTTAGGCACAAAAATAACTTACTAAATTACTAAACTAACTTATTAAATAACCTACTACTTATGGAAAATATCATGGTTTGAAACTCAGCCTGGCTCTGGTGGAGGTTTTTCCCTGGGGGCTCTCTACTGTTGGCTAGTGCATGATCAAGGGGGATTTGTTGGGTTTTTCTACTTAATTTTTTAAGGTCTTGAACTTACAGTCTAAAGTGCCTTGAGATGATGTTTGGTGCTATGTAAATAAATTTGACTTGACTTGATTAAAATAACTACTTTGTTTAAAATAACCAGTGGAGCTCTGCTGTACCACTAGAGGGCTTTGTCAGCTGAACAAAAAAAATATGCTGTTTTGATAAAATTAGTTTTCATGGGATAACAATCTCACTAATTAATAGTTGTACTGTGATTAATTTTGTAAGCTTACTCCTATGAATGGCACAGGTATAAGAAAGGAGGTCACACACAAACTAATGCCAAGATAAGAGAAAGAGATAAAGACAGAGAGATGCTGTAGCTCACAGTTCAACATTTATTGTTACGCCTCTACGGTGCTGTCTAAACATATTGAGAATTGACAACAATAACTCGTTTAGAGACAAATCTCACTTTAGTGCTGATCTAGGATTATGGCTTTGATTAAAAACTGTGTTCCTTTTGTTGCTCAAGTCTGATGAATAAGTTAAAGGGTGATACAGACAGAAGATGTGCCTTGGAATTAATCACTTCCCACCTCTTTGTATTTGATAAAAGTGGGTCCTCTTTTCCAATACTGGCTCATTTTCAGTGCAGAGCACTAAGACTGAGGAGGAGCTCACAAAACATTCACAGCAAAGGATCTCAAGAGGAGATGGATGAATTATTAATTACCAGTGTCTTTGTAAACTCCAGAAAATCATAAGATCATGTTTGTGGGCCATGTAAGGTTTGAAACATTTTTCTCTTGTAGGTTTTCTCTTTTTTTGCCTATTTTTGCAGCGGGGTGCAGTTCCATTGAAAATGTGGTGTATGGTAAATTGCCCTTAAATTAGGTCCCTGGCCTTCCAGCTTGGTTATCTGTGATGATCGGAACAGTGTGTGCTGCTTGAAAAGACCCATTTTCCCTCTGGCACATCATTTAACATGTCTCATTTACCAGGAAACTATGCAGGTCACACACCAAGAGATTTCTGGTCACATCCTTACCTCGCTCAATACAAATTTAAAGGATTTGCATTAGAACAACTATTACATTTCTTCTACTCCCTGTGTTTCCACCTGATAAATATTAATGTTTTCTTTTTCTTTGACACAATAAATTTTAAGTAGGTGCCTTCAGAAGAAAGAGGAAAAAATAGCATTTTTACTTGGTAATGATAGCTCAGCCTAGATCTTTGAGGGGCACCTTAATATACAATAAACAACACTGGACACGGTAGAAAGAACATTTTGTCAGGAAGTGAACAACCAGTTCAGCAGCAAAGAGGAGGGGTCCACATTATATTTAAAGGTTAATTTTCAGATTTTAGAGTGAATTTGATGCAAAAATTGTGTAAAATATTCATCTCATTGTGAGAAACGACTCAGGAGAACACAAAACCCCTAACACAATTTATTTCAAAATGCCAAGCTTATTATTTAAAGAAACAGAAAAATGTAGGGTGTTTGCTATATAGACACTAAGTAAAAAGTTATTGAAAATGTCACCCTTGAAGAACAAATATGCTCATTCAATAGTAAAGGCTTTTATACTTGGATTGACTTGATTTTTTTAAAATTCTTTTTACATCAGCTCTCAACTCTCATGGTTGGTCTTATTCAAGACCAAAAAAAAGCAAAATGCACCTAGTGCACCTACTCTCAGTTCCTCCTGGTGACCTGAGAGGATGTCCTTGGACAAGACAACAAAACCTCATAGTAGCGCCGTCATCTACTGCAGCTGTCCAACAACAATTTGCTAGTTCTAATAGTTTGTGGGGTTTTGTGTTAATGAAGGACATGATCTTGTCACATACAGAATGCACTCAATATTCTCTTCGTTTCCCAGTCGCTGGGACTATTATTGCAAAGTCGTGCTGGCTAGTGGTGTGCATTTTCCAATGGTAGCTGATTAACACACCTGCCAGGAGCCACATCATTCATTTGAACAACATACATTGTTTGCATTTCAATAGCTGACACATCCTGTTAAAGATCTCTTTTACTGAAATGAAATGCTATGCTAATTACAGTTTCCCATGCTCTTTTTGTGGTAGTTCTAAACTTCTCTACCAAGTCTGTGTGTGGACTCAGACAGTAGAGACATTCAAATCATGACACTGTTGCATGGTTGGTCATGGATCTGCAATATTCAAACAAAGTTGGATATAGAAAGTCCACAATAAATTCTCTGCCTAAAAATAGCTCACAAGCAAGCACTGTATACTGACTGTATTTGCCTTGTGTTTGACATTATTTATTGTCCTCTCAGATGCACAGCACTTCCCATAATGCTTCATGATGAAATGGTTCCAATTTCAATCTGACCTTCAGAGTGTTCTCTTTATGCACCGTTCTGCGTTACAGCGTGTCATCAGGAGACTCTCAAGATGTGGCGGGACTGCACAAACAGTCCCTTGAAATCCGCTTCTTAATTGAGATGGTAGCTGGAGGATTTCCAACAACAACAAAAACAACCGCAACACAGGAGGAGAGGCTGTGTTGCGGGACAGAGACATCTTTTTTGAAAAATGGAAATATGACTCAAACTGGGTCGACATTTAGGCTGTAGCTCTGGGTAATATCGCCAGTAATGGATTGACACGAGCAGGCGATGTCATAATGGAATGAGTTAGCAGGCAGTGATACAACAATCATACCTTATATTTTCTTTTGTGTCAATTCACTACACACACACTTTCTCTCTAAATGACAGGCAATGACAGACAGTACCTCCTGGCATGGTTGGCGGAGAGCGGCACTGCATCAGACTGCCAAGTCCACTGGCACTTAGACAACAGCACTACACTGACGGAGATCAGTACATTTAAACAAGTCTTAGATGACACAAGAAGTGTCCTATACACTTACACTGCTGTAACGATGAAACTTAAAACACACAGGTTGCTCACACACCTGTATTCCAATTTAAAATATAATCACCCCAGTATATAAAGAAGTGCACCACTTCGGCACCAAGCAATTATAAAGTAATTACTTGATTTAATAAAGCTGTTACATTGATGATGATTGATTATAGAAGAATTAGTTTACTTGTTGAAAGTAACTTTATAGCTGATGTCACTGCTAACCAAGTTAAAGAGTAAAATTTAGGAGTAAAACATTTAAAATAAATTAATATTGATTTTTTAGAGTAGCTGTTACTCCAGAGAGGACAAGTTCATATTGTACTGAGCAATATTGTTTATCTAAAACCATCAATAGTGTTAGAATTCATTACCCAAATAGAGCATTACTTAAGTGTACTCTATCACATATTACTGCTCTGTTACAGATTACAGTACCTACTTCAAATTCTCAACCAGTAGTGTAATCCACCAGATTAATTAAATTTAGTAATCATAATCTAATTGCCTTCAATTACTTTTTGATTGCTTTGCCTCTAGATTCAGTAAAATATTATGTTGAACAGACAATTTATTCCATTCCAATTTGCAAACTAATTTGAATAGGGATATTATCCTCCTCTTCAAACATTATCAACTGTTATTTCCCAGAAGTATCTAATCTGATTACGGTTGCAATATAGTTGGCTGTGCTGTTATTAGAGCAGAATTACAGAGGAATACAAACTGAGTGGTCTTTTGTTTTTCCTCTGATGACTATCAAAACTTTCAAAAGACTTTCAAAATGTGTCAGGGATCGAGGACTAAGTGACTCCGAGGACCAGTTGTTGATTCAGCAGCAAGGATTGCGGAGATTGGACTAGATAAAGTGTTACCAATAAATACAATCAGCAAGACATAAACTTATAGACAACATAATAAAAAAAAAAAACTATGTTCACATAATATCTCAGAACAAAAATTTGGAGAAATTTGCAGTAGTTTACAAACATACAGCAGTTTTTATAATGTTATTTGTCATTAATGGCACAGCAGTTACACAGTGGTAATTCCTACTGACTCACGTCAAACAAGGTCCACAGTTTGGACCCATATCTGTGCGATTCCAGAAAAGAGCATGCTGGGATACCATCCGCAATATTCAACAGGATAAACAGGTATAGAAGATGAATGATGAATGCATGGACCTTAATATACTAGCATTTTTTTGCAGGTCATCAATCACTTTATATGCTACAAGTAAACAGTGCATTCACTCCAATACCTTTCTTACTGTATGTATAACCCAGTGGTCCTTATAGTTTGAGAATTTCTATTTAACACTAATTTCTATTTCTATTCTACTATACTATAATATTTCATCGGTAAATATAAATATTTTACATCTGTAGTTAGTGTACAGATAAAGTATTTAGTTAAAAAAATTAAATATGCCTATAAAATACATTGCTATAAATTATTTTTGGTTCTCCACCTTTTAGACCTTTGGTAGGACAAGTACTTTTACTGTGATCATTTAAGTCAGTTTTGCCAGTAATAAGTCTGTACCTTTAATTCAGTTCAGTTCAGTTTATTTATATAGCGCCAAATCAACAACAGTCACCTCAAGGCACTTTACAGTGTAAGGTTTACAACCGCACAGAACACATTACAGTTATATTCTGTAAGGAGCCTTTTACTGAGGTAAGATTTTAAATGAGGGAATTTTAATAGGATACTTTTACATAGTATTTTTTTTACATAATACTTACACTCAACACCTTTTGCCACTGCCTAATTCTGATAATCACCTATTTACTAATTATCCACTCAGTCACTGGTTGATTTATTTCAGAAAATGTCTTTTTAAAGAAACACAGAAATAATACTATCATTATCACTCTGTATTCTGCTCCAATATCAGCAACATTATGCTGTAGATAAATTATGGATCACAACAATTTTTGTAATATGAGTGGGATGCCATTTCACGTAAAGGATTCCTTCCAAACTATGAATGCCACTAAACATTTAAACTGTGAAAATCATGCTTAAAAAAAAGCACATCATCACAAATGAAAAAATATGTAAAGATGAAAAGGAAGCATTTACATGGAGTACACAGTAGTTGTAGTTATGGCAGAGGAGTACTTGAGCAGTGTGATGATGCGTGGAGCTCCTACTGAGAAACACCGAGCTCCCAGTAATTTGCTATCCCAAGTTAAGGTCAAACCACAAATGCTGCATGATTGAGTCACCCCCAAAGTCCCTGTTAGAATTTGCATTTAAAATATATCTATTATTTATATGTGTATTATTAAAATGGCTGGCTGCAGTTCCCCTGAGCACAGTGCACAGGGAAGGCCCACAGCAACTGGACCACAATAGTTGGGGCTGACAACTGAATAATGGACAGAGAGAAATTGAAGAATAATGAGATATAAAGTTGTCTGGTGTCCAAGAAAAGTGACTGTCATAATGACGAGCTTTTTAGATTTAGGGGAAATAAAAATAAGACTTCAAGCACTATGTAAACTTTTAAACTTGTGACAGAATGTAAATGATCTAGTTAACATATAATCAAGAATATAAGAATATCTATTCAATTATAATACTTATTTAACAGTTAAACATAGCTGTCACAGTATAGCATAGCATAGTTTTGTCTTCACCACCTCCTTCTTCTTCTCCTAATTACTGCTGAGTACAGGTGAGGGAAATGGGATTAATTTTGGAAGTATTTAGTCATCAACCACCATGCTGTACAAATAATTTTGACCTAATGATGGTGCTGCATTAAATGTGTGCCAGGTAGCACAAAAGTCATTACTAGGGCACCATAGACTCATGGGTTTTACACTCTGGGAACCACAAGTATATGAACAAAATACCATTGTGAGATATTTGACCACGAGAAACTGTCATTCCTACAGTCACACAGAGTAAAAAAGCAAAAATGTATTTTCCTGTTGAACATACTTTGTACTTCAAGTTGTGTTTGTTCTTTAATTGAGACAATAAAGCTAAACAAATCACAGCTGAAATCCTTCCCATATATCAGCTTTGGTGAAAGGAGAACACAAAGTCTAGTGGCTAATGATTTTGTTACTAAGTATTTTCAAGACAGCTTTCTTAAGCCTTGCTTATTGTCCCTTTTGTGCACCCAACTGAAAACCTTAGAAAGTCAAGCAAAGGAATTTCAAAGCAAGCTTGTCAATGCCTATTTGCAATCAAAGAAAGTGCAAACACTTTTTGTCCACCTTTCTCGACTAAGAATGAAAGAATCAATGTCTTAGTTTTAGCGGATTCATTCAATTGCCCAAAATGTCTGTGGACGGATTCATTAACACAAATATAACCTGGGCAACACACCAGCAAAATATGAAAAACCCTTTGTATCTTTTTCTGTAAGAAACTGATACTGAGAGCAGCCGTAGATATTAATACTAAAGGTGTGAGACAAAGCTGAGCGAAGTGCCAGACGCGCCAGAGAGAAAGGCATTGTTTACCTGTGTATCTTAAAACACTGTTCATTGCCCTCCTCAGTGATATTCCACATGACATGACTGATGGTTTAAAAGCTTACATTCACCATCACCTTTCATATGGAGTTAACCTTAAGGTGGCAGCACTTTGAATGTCAACCCCTCCACATGTGGACCTTTTTAAATGCCACTGCTCTTTATTCTGCAATTGGGGAACAGGACAGACAAAGGGATAGGAGGTGGCTATGGAGGAAAGGAAAAGAGACTGGCAGATTATTTCTTTTCCCACCAGATGAAAACCAAATGACATACAATCAGCTAGGCTCAGCAGGGGGTTCATTTAACACTTGAAGGGGAATATGGGTACCAAGTGTGGGTCTTTGAAGGGCTAGAGAGTGGATCCGCTCATTTGATGATGTGCTCAATTACATAGATGGATGAATGGCAGCCTTGAACTTGAGAGCAGAGTGTCCTCTTTTGGGTTCACCGAGCTTCTGTCTACTGGTTTGTCAGAAATAGCCTCTAAAATATGCAGCAAACTTATTTAGCCAATGATAAGTCAGCACTTTTACTGAAAACCTGAACAAACAAACAAACCTGAACATAAATTTCTCCAAAACTAGTGCTGCATGATATTAGAATCTACATCACACTTAAATACAGATTGGACATATAAAGCTATGAATTGTAGGTACTCTGGTGTAAATTGGAGAATACTTGTCTGATTTAAAACTTGATTTAGGCTACATGTTTTTAAGTGAAAATCTGACTATTAAAAAATCATTAAAAAATTTTTTTTTTTATGTTAGAAAGGTGGTTACAAAATGTTTGCAGTCTCCCCAGTGACAAGACAGTGGCTGTAGTCAACAAAAAACACAGTCACATCAGTTATGAAATGTGACTTCTGATGGAGTTTCTGAGCTTTAATGAAGGTGATACTGAAGCTGACAGTGAGTGCAGTGGTTTTTGCTATATTCTGTACCAGTTGGGAGCAAACTGAGAATATAGGGATTAGCAGTGAAGACATTGACTATGCTGCAGGAGCAGCTTCAGCAGTTTCTATGGATGTTTTGATACTATTTTTACTTTGTAAAGTTGCCACAATTAGAAACTAGTGAAATAAATTCAAGCTCAGTACAGCTTGGATCAGACTATCAACTTTACAGCCACCTTTCAGGCCAATAAAGGGTGTATGTATGTGAGATAATCACAAGATAAATTTGTGTGAAGTATCACATTCCCCTTTTGACACAGAGCTCCCACCCTATGATGAGGAAATAGAGGAGTGAGGTGCAGCTGTGGTAGCAATGACAAATGATAATGGCAAATCTAAGATGACAGCCACTTCGAATTGCCAGGGATCAACAATGACCTCTTGATACTTGAGCAAATTGAGCAAATCTGACAACCTTCCACATGCTGTGGAGTTCAATGTGCCTGGCCACACCACGTATGTTTCTTTTTGTTGTTCAGCAGTGTTTTCATTTTCGTTGTTATGAGATTTGCCGAGAGCATTTCCAGTCCTGAAGAGATGAGGACTAGAAGTCAGGCGTCAGCTATGATCCCTCAGTGTCCTGTAACAGCTGTCTCCAGCATCAGAGCATCCGGCTGCTGCTATCCCATGTTGCATCTCTGCCACTCAGCACCGTTGGATAAGCAATCCAATTTCACACAAGTGCGCTCGGAGGGAGGCAATGCTGACGCAGAAATGAGGATCTATGCTTCAACAATGACAAGAAGTTGTTTAAAAGTGGCTGGAAGGGTGTTGGTCGTGGGGGAGGAGAGAGATGGGCTGAAAAATTAGTCAAAAGTAATGGAAATGTGATAGAGGGAGATAACAAACAGGGGTAATAAAGTGGGAAAGGATGTTTCTGTGACTGTTACTTTCATCAACTGAGCTGTTGTAGAGAGCAGAATAAGCTTCCAATTTGACACACCATCTGGAAGTGACGGCAAGCACAGAAGATGGACAGAAAGCAGGAAATATCATCTGACACCAATTCACACTCTGTAAACACACCTTTGTTTGTTAAGTGCTGTCCAACTCGCCGGTCTCTGCTCAGTCAAAGACCAGTAAGACAATGATTTCAGTGTACTGCTGGGAGAGCAGATGCACAGTATTGGATGACAACACCCTCCTCAGCCTTTTCAATACACTCATATTGCATAGTCATTGTGACATAAATGGTGAAGGGGCTTGCACCTCGTCTTCCACAAAGCTGAGAGATGTTTGAATCTGATATTGAATGACTGGTTATTAGATTGAGCCATCAGGCCGTCAGTTTGGAGCCAGACTCATAAGACAGCCGGTGTGTTGTGGAAGCTGCGTTCCATTCCCACCCACACACACAAAACCTAGCAGAAAAAGAGGAGCGCAATCCCCTGCTGGACCAGCTTCTCTCCTGCTGCCAGCATGCAGCCTTTTGTAAAGCTCGCTGCAACCAGTACAAACCCACCACAAAGCAAAGACCCTGAAAGGTCTCCTGTTTTGGGATATCCATAGTTTTTAGAACACAATTCGTCTATGTTGTATCTTTTCCAAGAGAATTAAAATCCAGCAGATGCATCTAAAGCAGAGGCAGAGAAAATGAGGACATGGCCAGGTCACAAATTGATTAGAGATTTACAGAATTGTGTCTTGTAAAAGAGAGGCGGTTGGATGGATAAATGTGGCACTCCATTGTTGGTACCAAAGGTCAGCAGGAATACTACCTCTGTAGACAGGAAGACAGACAGCAGAGAGCCCAAGAGAGGATAAGAATTGGATAAAACCTGCAGAAAATCCTGTCACAGCGAGACTGACAAGACAAAGATAACACTAACCTTCACCTATTCTTTGACCTTTTCCATTGTTATCATCCCATTTCTGCAAACTGTTTCTTTTTATGTGGATTCTTTTCTTAAATCAACTGCTGTCAATATTTTTTGTTGACAATAAAAGATGACTATTTCGTGACTGAGTGATGAGGGTGTGAGATTTCTGATAAATCTGTCATCAGATTCACAACTCCAATTTTCCATCTATCCAGTTTCAAATGTTGATAACAAAAAAAAAAAGAAGATGTGTGACAGTTTTCTTCAGTTAGTTTGACAGTGCACAGTCCTCATGACTGAGGTGCTTGTCTTCCAGTCTGGTTGGATTTCTGTCTGTCTGTTTTGACTGTCTCTCTCTCTCTAACAGTTCTTGATTAGCAATCACTGCAGCATAGCCTGGTCTGATTCAGAGTGGAAACTTTAATTCTCCCCACATGGTGCCGAGACATCCAGACCGTGGTGCAATTGCTCCCGGTAAACACACAATCACTGCTTCTCGTTAACACTCAAAAGTTTCCATAAATCATCTTAAGGAAAATCACTGCTTAATCCATGCTATGCTCCTTTGAGGTCCTCTGTTTCTTAACGACTCTCTTGTAGATGCCTGACAGTAGATTCATTTGTCCACAAACATTACGATGATGTTTGTTTTTATGGAAAAAGATTAGAAATAATTAATGCATGACGACTGAAAAGTGAACAGCAAACAAGAAAAATTACAACAGCCCATAAACTGACCAACTAACATCAAACGTATGCATCTAACTAGACAAGCCATTAATGTATTCCTCAGAAACAGTCGGCATACAATGTGGTGATCGGAATTAATCCTGTTTTCCCAGTGAGGAAAAATCCACTTAGAAGAAGCAAAAAGAAACCATCACTGCTAATAGTTGCATGTCTAATACTTGAGGACAGCTTTCTGCATACTAACTAAGGCCTGTCTTTATCCAAATTGACATTTTGACCGGACAGTCAAGACATAAAGAGCTGACAGGTTTGTCTCAGCTTGATGTCAGGCAAGCTGACTTTCAGCACTAAAATATACTCTGACACACGCACCACTTACCCACTTACAAAGAACAAAAAGTGAAACAGACCTCTGGCTCTACATATTTAAAATTACATAACTGTTTAAACATTGAAAGTCAGATAAGCAAATACTCGACTCACCAACTGAAACCCTTCAAGTTTTACATGATGGTCTCTGGATAATGAATGAAAGCTGTGGTGGTAAAATAAAATATTTCCCTATCCATCAGTTTGGACTACTTCTGAGAGCTGGGATTTGTGACATTTCCGGTGTAAATGTAAATGGCACAGAGCAAGTCTGTGATAGGATGACATCCCATACAGGAGAAGCTAATAAATCAAATCCAGGCGGCAGAGTGTGAAGATTGTTTACCTTGCTGCTACTAAGAGAAGGATAAAGGCAGTTCAGGAAGCCTGAGCTACTTAAGATTTAGAAAAAAATTGATATTGTTGTGTTACTTCACAACAACACTAACTTATAGTTCAGTTCACATGGATTAAAACAACTTGTTCATGTTAATAGTTCACAAATTTGAACTTTCAAAGTTCACAGTCAAAAAAATTAACCAGTTTACATTAATTTCTTCCTCTGTTCTGAGCTATTCTTTTTCCAGTAGAACCGTCTCTTATTCATCCCCATCCCTCAGTCATTGTCACTTCCCACAAGTCGCTGTATACTTACATTTGTGAGTAATGTATTTTATAGAGCAGAAATTGGTGATATACCAGAAATGTAGTAATGTGTTCTTGGTGAACATGAACATAACGAAAAAACACATTCACTGAATGTGCTCTTCAAGGCGTATATGCACTACACATCAACACAGAAACTGAGTGTATATTTCATATTTTAATTTCATATCTTTAAGTTAAAATGCCAGGAATAGAGGAACAATCAAATATTGTTACATTTATCTGCAGAGAGTTTTGGTAAACATTACATATTAAAAGAATTATATAATCAAACCGGATGTCATCATAAAGTTATGTCCGTTACTATAAAATAACAAAAGGAGGGTAGGGATGATTTTATTTCAAGCTGTGAAGCAATTGTTTTTCTAGCAGCTATGTTTAGAGTTCTTAGTTTCCTCATAAGGAAGTCAGGTTTTCTTTAAGGCCCCATGGAGAGTCAGTCTGCTTTAGACACGTAAATTTTCATCTCATCTCAATGATAGAAGACAGAACAATAGTTTTTTTTTTTTTACTTGAAGCTAATTCAAAAGTAACTCTCACCTGCCACCCTCCCCCGCCTGTCTGCCTCATCCAGCTTACCCAGCGCGCTGCTTCTTAAACTTTAATCATCTCCTATTCAATACATCTCACAGCAACTCGTCACAAGGTTATCCCAATTTTCAAAAGACTCCTTCTCCTTTTAGCCTGAACCTTAGTCAAGACACTGTGATTTCGGAATCCAAAAGTCTGTTCATTACCAGGCTTTCTGACACAAGAGTGTTGTTCACATGGAGATTTTCTTCTTAATGCAGATTTAAAGGCCCAGGAAAATAAAAAGCTAGATAAAAAAGCTAAAACACTGCTAATCCATCACCGAGGTAAGGCACAGTTCTATCAAACTGTCTATTCACATGCTGTTACTGCAGTTGCCTTAAAAATACTGAAGGTTTTAAAGCTGACCAGAATATATTTCATCTTAATTTGTTTACTTGTCGCTCATGTGTCATGAAAATGACAAATGTGCCTGAACTTGTTGCAGAAAAGCATGCCTCCCAGAATGAGTTTTCTTTCTTTTTTTTGATTGTGTCAGAGAGAGGCCATGACACCTGCTGTTCTCTGGATACCACGTTGTGTTGGTCACAGTATGTGGTCTGCTTCAATCCATTGGCTAGCTGACCTGGCTGAAGTCAATGTCCAACAAGACGCAATGTGTGATTTTGTTTCAAGATGAGATCTATTGATTGATGATGTGAATGCTTGGAAATTGGAATTAAAAAAAAAAATCTAATTTCTTAAAATTAGTTTCAACACAGACACTACAATGCTTTCTCAGTATGCGCTGACAATGGCAAAAGAGTAACCAGTTAAGTTAAAAGAATCGCTGCCAGGTATTGAGATTTATCACAGGATGATGACATCCTTTCATAAAAAGGGGTACAACAAATAAGCCAATACAAAAAGAATTGATGTATAGCAATTTCTGTCAAGATGTGCTCAGCAGACACAATGCTTCATTTGGCCTTGCTGGGGAAAACCACTTTAATGTACTGCCGGCAGCAGGTATTACACTGAATCCCTATCAGCTGAAGATCAAACAGCAGTAGGTTTCATAGCAGAGGCTGCAGGAACACTTCTTATGGAGGATAGCTTTTAATAAACAGAACTAAAGGTAAATATCAGGTTTATACATCTTCATTCTTGCCCATACTTACTCCTGGTTTTGAATTATGAGTGAAGTATCTACTAAAATCAAGAAAGACAACTCATAACTGACATTATAGTCAAGACCACTGTCTATTACTGTTTGTAAGGCAATACTACCAATTTATCTGCACTAACCCTGTAAAAAATGGAATGAAGTGATTTGAAGCAATGCCAATGAGAAGGATAATATCTTAATGTACCGTATTTACTACAAACTCAAAAACACTGTATTCAAAAAACAATTAAACAACCACCTTTATATAAAAAAATATAAAAATTCTACTGCACTGTGATACTACAGTTACAGTAACTGGCCAAAATTACACTAGCTCACATATTTTAAGAATGCTAACTTAAGAGTTTCTTTCAACAACATTAATTTAATGAGATGGCTACAGGCTAAACAAATAGCTCATTCTGCTAGTGTGAAACAGTTCTGTGTGGCACTCCCTACATCAGTATATAACCATATACAGTCTGCTCCTGCATTTGTGTTGAATAAGAATTGGGTAAAAAAAAAAACGTCGAGCATTACTGCTATTAAATGTCAGAGGAAGATGGATTAAAAATTTCATATTAAAAGATTAGACCATGGAGCAAAATCCATGTTTGAGTGGACTTCTGTGGAAAGATACTTTGAGCGATATTATGTGTTAGCTGTTAAAAACAGCTTTGGCCAACGTTTAAACCTTATAAAAGCCTTACTAACTCTCAATAACAACCTGTAACATTCATGTGCAAACATCTATTCTGGCACAAATATGATGGTGAATATAGTTTTTAAAAGCACAAATCTTTCCTCAATCATTGTTTGCATCATTGCGATACAAAATAATACCAATAACACTGCTCCTGATTGAACATGCAAGAATAGGAACATTTCGGGTGAAACTGGTAATGCATGTGGCCCTTATTTCCCAAGTGAGTTTTCGAGACTCACAGAATAAGTACAGTCATTAACACCACTAAAAATGCATCTAGTGTTTAATGAACAGGGTGAAAATGTACATAGATGGTGTGGGTTTATTAGTGTGTACTCGGTGTTTTAGCCAAAAATTACAAAATAGGATGTAATACCAGTGTTTGTGTTCAGTTATGCATTTCCAGTTCTCTTCATGTGAGAGATGTCCATTCTGTTATTATTAGTACAGGATGTACTTGTATAGCTAAAGGATGGATGGCTATTCTAAAGACATTACACAGTAGATGACTATTACTTGGAAGCATTAAAATAACATCCAAAATGAACCTGGACTTCATTTTGACATGCACAAGTTCATCAGCGGCAGACAGAAATAGTTGTGGTTATTAACAACATAGATTTAGTGTGTGCACTAATTTAAAAATACATAAAAATTAATTAATGACCCGGCAGGGGATAACAAAGTGTAGCTCTAAATTAACTATAGTCCACTGTTCCATTTGGTTAGCTTCACATCAGAATGGACAATGTGGCCAGATGGTAGTTTTCAACTCTCAGCATTTGTCCTACACACACACACACACACTTACACACAAACACACACACACCAGACATGTGCACAGGCACACACACATTACCATCATGCCAACCAGATAACTCTTTATTGATCATTAAAGCTGAAGCAAACAACATGAATAAAACTTATTTATAACAGAGCACTAAAAACACTAAGACACGTTGTTACTATACACCTGTTTAAATTACACCCATTTTACATTAAAGAAAAGGATTACTCCATTTATGGCTTTATTACACAGTGTGTAATATGTGCAGGGCTATCACTTTCAAACACACATACACGCACAAACTCTTGTACATATCTTGCTACTGGACTGTGTCCCCACTTGGATTGTTGTGTTTATGAAGAAAGAGTCTCCAAACAGAAAAGATCAATAACAGCCTGTGAGCTTTTTAGTGTAGCCATGGACAGAGGAGAGACACAGGGACCACGGAGAGAGAGCTGCATCTGTCCATCAGACTCTCAGTCATCCCCAGCAGCTTTGATCGAAGATTACAGAATCGAGAGAGAGAGTAAATGAGGACAGCAGAGAACTACGAAGACAGAAAGAGAGACTCCAATGGTGCTGGCCAGCTCTTGAGGTCCCAGTATCTTTTCTAGGTTGTAATTAAAGCTCAGCCCAGACTCTGAGTATTTCCCTTTTTAAATTTTGCTAGTCTCTATTCCCTGCATTACAAAGGACTGTCAAAGGCAAGACAAAGTAGAAAGGTAAATCCCTGAATAAAGCTAACAGAGTGGCATCTAGGGAGGGATCTGCATAATATGTGCTACATGTACGCACACACATTTTCAAATATACTGTACCTTTAAACAAATGTGCACTGAAGTGCAAGGCAAAGCACCTAATTGCTCTGGCAGCCACTGAATGATAACAATGGCCACGGTGGGAGTTGGTGAGACTTTGTTGGGATGTATGTAATTATTCAGCCACACAAAAGGAGGGGCTGATGCGGTGCCAAGGCAGATTTACTATGTCTGTGGTCAGTGCATTCAGCAGGGTATCTAATAATGTGCACTTATGGGCTAAATTACCAGAGTATTGTTTACTTCTGCTCTTAAAGTGCAGACCACACTGAGACCAAGAAGGTGCCAGAGAAAAGCCTAGGTTGAGCTACTGAAGTTCAAATTAAAGCAAATGCTCTGATAGTGAAGAAGAGTGTTGGTGTGAGTGAAGATAAATGGCATCCATGGAATAAAAGGCAGGGGAGCAGCTGAAATGTCTAAGTCATTTTTGTTAAAGGCCTGTCTTCACATACTGCTGACAGCCAAATAGCTAGCAAATCCCCAGACAAGGGGGTGGAGTACACAAACTGTACGGCTCTTGACTATACTTTTCAGATATTTCCAAGCTGCAGTTTTCTAGCAAAAGGTCTAAACACGAACACAAATATGATTATGAATGTATACACCTAAACCACAATGCCTCAAACACGCTATTTCTGCGACTCAAGGCCTCATCCACATATTCTGGATCACTGGATACCTAAGCTCTACCTTCATTAAGAAATAAGTGATTTGAAAAGGAGTAAAGTGCAGCTATGAGAGAAATACGGTATAATACTATAACTTAGGGTTTATATAATGATGTTGACCTATGTTTGTTTGCTTATGTAGAAAAGCACCACCTATAACCATTACTTCTAACAGCAGCATCCATGACTGTCAGAGGTCATTTACATAATGAAAGAAGAAAATTACCAGGGAGGCAAATGCAGGACAAGCCTGCCATTTGGCAGAGAGAGAAAATGAAGATGGAAGGAAAATGGTTTGGCAAGAAATGGGGCAATGGATAGAGAGAATGCAGAGAGAGCAGCTGAACTGGGGTGAGGGATAAGGGTGGAGAGTGCAGAGAAAGAAAAAGAGAGTGAGTGGAGGAGCTTGCAGAGCTGAGACAGTTGAACCATAAAGACAGGCATGCCAGTAAGTTGGACGATGCAGAAATATTTGGAAAACTGGAACACAGTGAGAGAGAAGGAAGCTGGAAAGCTCCGAAAGCATGGAGAAAGTTGGAGATTATGTCCAGTTGGGGAGTCTTCACAGAATAAAGAATTGACACAGGGAGAGAAAGACTAGAATGAAACTTGACAGCGCAGGAAGAAACTCTGAGATGACTGAAAGACGAGTCAGAGGAAGCAGGTGTCCCAGCATCAATTTGGACGAGCTTCTTACCTTGGCTGATGCCGGAGCCACAGATCCTGCTACTGTGATGCCTCGCTTGACCGCTATGTCACTGCTGGATGTTGTCACGGCAACTGTAACTGGGGTGGGCAGGAGAGAGGGGATGACCGGGAGGGGAAGGAGGCCCGGACGATTGTTGCCATTGACAACAGCAGAGGCACAGCTATGATTGGCTCCCCCATTGTGGAGGCCAGAAGGACGAATGTCCCTCCGCTCCCAGGGTACCCGGTAGTCCCTCTCAAAGCGGTGGTGGTGACGTGACATCACTTCCTCTTCCTCTTAGAGGGAATAACAGGGGTAGGCCTGCAAGAAATGGAAAGAAAGAGAGTATAGGTCAGGTAAATTTTCTTTATTATATATATGCAAATGACTGTAAGAGATACAGCACGGACACAAAGACAGGCTTTCAAAGAGATAAAAACAGCCAGAGGACAAAGAAAGAGCAAGAAACAGTAAGAAAAGGAGCAAACATGTTGACATGAAGGTGTAAATGCTCACAGCATCTGCTCCCTCTGCACCTGACTGACATGAACGCACCACAGCTAATTTTTTGCCTCTAATTTCTATTTCTCCCAGTCATTAACAACAAGAGTGAAGGAAATGAGTACTGCTGGGTAGGTCTATAAAAAAACACCATCAGTGCCAACACCACAAGGAGCAAAATTTGTTATTGTCTATTGTAGGCTCAACAATGGGTGGGTTAAAACAATACAGTCAAGTCAAACTAAAACGGGTACATGCTCAGTCAACTTGTCATAAGGACAACGCAGCAATATCATGACCTTGTGGTCAAAACTCATTCATCTGAATAGATAAATACCCCTGCAATTACAGCTCATCTCATACATCTAATGGCTGGTTAATTCAATCAGATTGCCCTTGAAGTGCATTTGAGGGTTCTCCCCTTTTCAAGCACAGCAGGCTGTGATAGGCTAAGAGGCGACAGTGAGCTGGAATTACATCAGTATGGGATATGGTGCTATTGTGTAGCATAAGTAACGTATAACTCTATATTATATCATAAATCAAAGCAGTTCAGCATCTAAGTAGTAAAATCCATCACTTTGGGGTTTGTAGTGCATTGTACTCTTCTTCACCAAAGGCACATTATGCTTTTCAAGCCCTTGATAACAGATGAAATAAATAAATAACAACCTCAAACCAGGTTCAGCAAGCCCCATGCAAAATCCCCTGGTCTGTAAAAGGAAGAATGACAGCAGATGATAAGTCTTTATTCTGCACGCTGGGGTCTGTCACGCTGCTTCTGTGCCTCACAGAGGAGCAAATGCCTTGAAATGCCAGCTTCTCTGTGTGTATCTCTATGTGCGAGTGTACAAAAGCAGTACATACTACAGCTGAATAACTATATCTGTGCAGAACGTTTTGGCAGCTGTAATCAGCACACACAAGTTCAAAATCTAAGTGTAGCATGTGTGTCTTTGAGTAGGCAGTTGGAGGTTCTTGATAAAGCTTTGATGCAAGTGAGAGCACCGGCCCTACTATAGATTTAGCTGCTGTGAGCATCCATTTGTTTAACTGCTAAAATACTCACTCTTTCTTCCTTTGTCTTTCTTTGTTCTGCTCCTTTCCTCCTCTCTCAACCCCCTCTTTCTCCCTCATACAAGGTCTGCTCTGTCCAAACAGAACGAGCTGATGTGTAGCCAGAGCCAGACAGAGCAAGTAACAGCTGTGACATACTCAAGCTCTCTTTCTCTTTCTCTTTCTCACTCTCTCCCTCTCCACAGTAACCTCTTTTAATAACCTCACATTTTCCATCAGAATAAGCTTGTATTATCTCTAAAAATATGTGAGACCGAGAGTAACAAGGTGCTAGTACAGTGGAACAATGGCAGAGTTAGTGCCAGGTAATATTTTCTTATCGCCTGAGCTTCACACCTCAGCTAAGAAGTAAGAGGACAGACAGAAAAATTCTTTCACACAGGAATAGGACATTATCACAAGTCAAAATTAGGGGCCCAGTGCATTTGCATTCACAGTTCACTACAATTTATTTGTATCATTTTTAGAATGGAGTGGGTTCACACCATTGTGCATCTACTGTGCTCCCAAGTCTACACAGTTTTGTGAACGTCGACACACTTGAAAACAAGTCCATTAGACTATGCAAAAAAGCCATCTGACTAATTATTCCACACACAACAGCTTTGTGGAATAAACTTTGGTTAACAACAATACACAAGGGAAAGAATGACGAGTAAATAAAGTTGAATAAGAGTCATTGCGTTGTCTTGGTAGTATAGGACCACGTATGAAAGTGAGTCTTCAGTTTTATTTCAGCACCAAACTATGACCGAACAATTATCCCATTTTCATTCTGCCTTCTCTCAGTTTATACTATTTCTAATGATGAAAGACAAAAGCAGTTAGGACCCTAATAGTGTAAATTAATTCACCTTTACAAGTTATGCTAGTATCTTGTGAACCACTATTTTACCATGATGTTATCATTCACTGAGTATTTATAATCAAATCTACAATATCCTATGATTCATATGTAAATGCTTAAATCAGTAGTTTGTTGCAAGCGTTTTCGGATCCACCACCTGTTTATGAGGTTTAGGATTTGCAACTAAAACAACATGATCTGGGAGAGAGTGGTAGGAGGAGACAAGACATACACCACAGTCACTTTGTACGCTCTGTAATATTTGACAATATATTTGACAAACTACTCTATCACAATATATGAAATTTTCTGCCATATCAACAAACTATATGTCATAACAAAGACTAACCTGGCATGCTGTGATTCAAAATGTTCAATAAATGCTTATTCCAGAGAGTTGGATTCAATTAAATAGAACAAGAGTCCAAGCTAATGTACTTTGTTCTTTCCAAAGTGGACTTTGAACTAGAACAAAATATGTAAGGAATGTAGTCCTGCTCTTTTATTTACAACACTGTCCACAATGATTTAGAAACAGATCAAAAAGTACAGTTTCTAATAGTTAAACACTTTAATTATCTCACAATATGTGTTACATTCTCAAACCAGGTTTTGTGGTACATCCCACTTCTTCCTTTAATACTAAACATGAGTTGTTTTAAGTAGTGCATACAAATGACAAATGCTGTTGTTTTTCTGGAGAGGAGCCTCTCACATTACCATGCTTTAAATTGTATCACTCACTTACCCAAGTGGCATTTTCAGTATCTTGGCACTACATTTCAATATGTGTGCAACCCTTTAAGTGAATTCCTGTCATCCTTGCACTATGCATGTCAGTATGTACTGTGTAGC
Source organism: Sandelia bainsii (assembly GCA_032362345.1). Lineage (NCBI taxonomy): Eukaryota > Metazoa > Chordata > Actinopteri > Anabantiformes > Anabantidae > Sandelia > Sandelia bainsii. The sequence continues at coordinate 6,205,919 of JAUMHL010000017.1, forward strand.
CGGAGGCTGGCAGCTGATCCCTGCAGAACGGGTGTCACCGAAACAAATCCCACTACGTTTATGGTCCTTGGTGAACAGAAGGATTTAAGCTACTAATTACAGAGACTTGAATTCCCTTCACAACGACGTTTCTGCAACTCCTTTTTTCTGCCTTTGTGTGTGTTCATGTGTGTCAGTGTATGAGCTCACATCACCTTGAGGCTGAGGCTGCCCGCTGTGTGCACGTGAGGGTAAGTACGAAGAGGTGATAAAAGAAATCTCGCTTTCAGAGATGCCTGTGGAAATCAACACCCAACACACCTGTGGACTCTGCCAGACCAGATAAACACTTAAATACATCACATCTCCAATGACACTTTGCTCCACACTGCAGTGCTCTAGGGAGAAGGTGCCAATAAAGATATGCCCATTTTCTTTCACATCCAATGAAGTCACTGTCAGGCCTAGACAAGACAATGGTCTTTCAAAGGAGAGATGATAACCTCTGCTGCAGGGTCTGCATGCTAAGCCAAGTTTTTTAAGGGCTCTTTCAATTTTACAACTAACTAATGAGTGAATATCAGTCATATCCTAGAGCAATTAATGAGGCTCTTCAGCTTCTGCAATCCTGTCAGCATATTAATAATCTTACCTGAAGGTGTAAGAGTTTCCCACGCCAACTGCTATTTTCTCTCTGACTCTGGCTCCGACTTAAAATAAAAGCTGATGACTGAAAATCTTGGGAGATGAAAATCTGAATAAATGATTAAACCCACTAATGCTCTTGAAGCCTGAACAGCAACAAATAGGCTCCGGTTTCCAACGGGAAAAGAGGAGTCGACAAAGAAAGTGAGAAATACCGTGTCAGCAATCAAACCTAATGAGCTGACTGACTAGTTGACTGGCATCTCCATTGTGTTGTCAGCCACATCATGAGTTAAAAGCAGTCAGCTGCAGCGCAAGCATGTTGGTTGCTGGTTGTTTTAAAAGCCTCTTTCAAAAATTGATATTTTAGCACTGCTGATGCATCAGAATCCAAATTACACCCAGCATATGATAATCCAGATGTATGTGCACTGAGACACAACAGTGAGACAGTGTGGGTGTCTACATATGTAAGGAAGGGCTGCAGGAGCAGATAAAAAGGAGTGTGTGTGTGTGTGTGCCTCTAGGTGCGAATACACGCTAAGGTTTTCATGTGTGCAAGGCCAGTTGTTCCTGATATCATCATGACCTCATTACTATCTCCATGGAGATGCATGTTCTTGTGAGAGTCCATGCAACGCACATCAGTGAACTTCCATTCCCGAGCAACAGTGGAATGATTAGCCAAATTAAAAAGTTGTCTGGCAGGTGGAAACGTGAGACACACACCCTAAAGAATAGCATCTGTCACTTCGAGGCAGCATGCAGCATGTCGGGTGTGTGTGACAGAGCTGTGTTAACAAAGGCACATGGGAATACACACGGAGCCACAGATAGACGTGAGGAAAGAGGGAGCACAACAGATGGACAGAATGTGGCAGCGATGGAGAGACAGCAAAACCGTGTGAGCGAGCGAGAGAGAGAAAATGAGATATAACAGCAGTAAAGTGTGTGTGCGCAGCCTGAAATAGCGTGAAGGGTGTTAAGGATGGGATCAGGGTGGGATGGGTGTTGTGTCATGCGTCTGTTCTAGGGTGTGATGTTTGTTTTGCTGGCGCATTCTGCCCTACGTATAAAACCTCCAGCTTTCCACACGCTACAAATACTAAGAGGAAGGGCTCCATTTCCAAGCTGTACTGGTGCTTACTTATATTGACCGAGCGACAACCCAGCTTTCACCATAGTCTCACACATACAGACACACACACACACCTGGTACAAGTGTGTGGTAATGACCAGTTCATCCAGCAGCGATCTGGATAGTACAAATGAGGGCCAAGGAAAGTAGATATGCTGCAACTTTACTGAGACAAGGTACTGCTGTAAATGAGTGGCCCTGTGGGAGGCACACACATCCACTAATAGACACACACTAAATGACACAGGTGCACATACTTGCTTACACGCACCTTGCATATACAGTAAGACAACTCCACTGCAGTAAATGGGGTGACAGTTCAACCAGGACAACAGAGGTATTCATGCAGATATTTAAATAATGGGAGAGACTGCTGGTACAAGAATAGCCCAGAGCAAAGCAAGCCAGAGTCTCAGGCTTTTTAAATTCTCCTCCTCGGCTCGAGCTTGTACTACCAAAGACACACCACATGATGAAGACACAGTCTTCATTTTAATGTTACATGTTTTGTGGCCATACATAAATGCCTGTTTACTGCCATGCATATGCACACATGCACAAAAAATGACTCATTAAGCAATGTGCTGGCACACTAAAAAAAATATTTCTTTATTAGGAGATTTTACTTTCCAGCATCACAGATTTTTTTCCCCCCACTTTTAAAGTAATGATTGGTGAAGCATACTGAACCAAGGTTTTCTGGGTATTTCAAGCTTTTCCACTTAAGGATATGATACAGGAGATGAAACTTAATTGATGTTCCAGATGAAGGCAAAAACAACAACAATAGAGCAGAAGCTAGAAGGAAGGCAAACAGGAAAAATGGAGTTCTGTGTCTGTCTTATCAGCTCAGACAGTGTGTGTGTGAGTGTATGTGCATGCTCACGTGTAGGTGTGATGTGGGAGTTGCAGTGAGGAAGAGAAAGGGCCATCTTCGGGGATAAGAAGCAGAGATGAATGCAACTACATACTGGCATGGAAACAAACCTATTGTTGGGACTGATTCTTAGCATCTGAGAGGATGGAAATGAGTACTTTTTGTAAATATTTGTACATCTCATTAAAGGTCGAGTAGAATCCAGAGACATAAAACACAGGATATCTCAAACCAGGAGCCTGAGCACCATTCAGATCAAAATTAGATTTCATATTAGCACATTATTAGATGCATATAGACTGGTTTTACTTAAACAGCTAATGTTATATGACAATTCGGAGGCATTTGACACACAAATAAACCTGAACCATGGTGTAATCACCAGTCATGAGCAGATCGAGAGCTAATCTGAATCCAGTGCCACACATTTCCTTATCTGATCTGCCTATTAGGATTTCCGCCGGGGTTTCAGAGAAGATGATAGTGAGAGATGGCACTTTGTACATTAATCTGACACCTTGATGGATGAAACACTGGTGTGTGACATGCACACACTGCCTTGTTGTGCCAGAGACAGACACTTCCTGATCATCTTCTCTTTGATAAAGCATGCAAGCACAGGCCAAAACATTCGAAGCAGATAGAAAGGGGATATGGTTTATTAGGTAGACAGAGAGAAGAGAAATAAAAAGAAGAGGCTGAGGGTTATTTTTTCGTAAGATTAAGAAATATTGCATATACCTGCACCATTGGCAGCAAATGTCCCCCTCAGTGTGCATCAGCACAATTCTTTTAACAGAACATTAACAAGAAAAACTTTCTTCCTATCTGGAAAATAGCAGCCTGCGTGTGTGTGTGTTTTTGTGGGGGATAAAACACAATGCAAGGGTGTCCAAGCTGCTTGCTTACTGTAGTTTGAACACACAGACTCTGTTTTTACTTTTGCATGATGAAAATAGCATGAGTCGACAGTCATTTTTCTGTCCAAAAATGTCAGCTCTCACTAGCACCCATGCACACAGGAATGACAACAGATTTATGAAATATTAGAATTGCCGACTAACAGGTTACTAACAGCCTGCCAGTGTTTGGTTGTCAGTATCCCAGGGATGTGATTAGTCTTAAGAACAGAGAGGCACTGCTACCTCTACGGCTGCACACCACACGCTGCTGCTCAGTTAATTAAAACACAGACTTTCAACAAAACGCCACATTATCACAACGGCAAGACACAAAGTTTGAGAAAAACCCTGGGGCTAGTGTGCACAATTTCCCATCCAGCCTTTCTGCACGATTTTTCTACAGGGCGTGGGTGCAGCAGCTTTCCAGACGCCAACCACGCAGTGTGTTAATGCTTGTGTGTTTTTTGTGTATTCTCTGTGGCCCATGGCAGCTGATGCCTTTTCTCTCCCCGCTGCATCCTTCTGCGAAATTCTCTGTTCTCTAGACAAAAACCAACAACGGCATCAAAACAAACAGCTCTCACTGCTGATGCCACACACAGACCTGTACATAAACACAGGGTAGATCAAACTAAAAAAAAAAAAAACTGACATTTTCTCTGGACTATTGTGAGATTCAGTGTTAATATATCAACATGCATGTGCATAGTTTAGCTTTGGTAGTGGGACATGAGGCAAGTGCAAGAATAGTGACTTAATTATCTAAATGGCTGCTGCAGAGATTACTGAGGGCAGTGAACATCCATCTCTTTCAACACCACCAGCTTAGAGTGCATTGCCAAGCTGGAGGAGAGATCAGGAGATATAGACATCAATAAGAGAGACAGAGCGGCAATGCGAGAGTAAGGAAGAGAATAGCAGAGTTAAACGAGAGCGAGAGACAAGAGATAATGTGGAAGAGAGCACAAGCAGTGCCCACAGTGACAGAGATTTACAATAAAGAAGTTTGTCAGCTGAGTGGTCTCCACTATAAAAAGCTGCCGTGGTATGTGATTGTATCTGCTGACAACAGAGATTATAGCATCACCTCTGTTGCCATGAAAATGCCCTATGCATTTTGAATTTTGCACTTCCCATCTTTACCATAGAGATGCTCCGATGCTGTGTTGTATCTTGACCCTGCTCTACATTTAGGTCTATCCCTCCCTTATATGAGCACGCAATATTGACTTCTGCTTGGCCAGGCAGTTACAGAGATCCTCAGACTGAAGAGCCTCAGGCTTGATCCCCCTGTGTGCACTTAGTACTCCAAGAGACCTTGAGCAACATATTTTACCCCTACCTGCTCTAGATGACCTGTCCTGCTGGTTAACCCTGCACTCCAACCAGAGGCCTGGAAGAGAATTTCCATTTGGAGGCTGAATAAAGTATACTTTATGAAAATAAAAAGATTTATAATGTGAGCATTCATGTGAAGCACCATCCAAGATTGTAGTACTAAAAGGCAATTTAGCAAAGAATGAAAACCCACCACCACCACCCAAGACACCGCTTTCCCCAGCAGAAATTATTAAATGGCTCTATTAATGTTCTTGTTAAGTTTAGATTTTAGGGGAAATGAGTATGAAATGACAGCTTATACCGCCAACATTTCCCTTGTTAGAACTGTAAGCTTCAGTTCCTGACAGCAGGGACAGTGGTAAGGAAAGCATGCTTATGACTGAAATGCTCATTGGTTTGGATCCCTAGACTGTCTGGGGAAACAAACAAAAAAAATCAAACAGAAAAAACACTTTCTGCCTTCAACAGCTACTGTCAATGAGCTACTGAACTAGACGTACTACACTACAACTTCTCAAGTCATACTGACTTGTCTCTACCACAAAATCCACATCCAAGACAAGCCAGTGATTTCACGCTTTACTCAAGACCACTATAGGACTGTGAATCTTTGCCAGTAAAGGAATTATGATCTAGCTCCTCCAGGTAAGGGATGGCCTTCCCCAAGAGACACCCGAGACAACAGAAACAATTTGTAACATGTGGCTTCCTGATGAGGAACTCTGAGGGGGAAGAAAAGTAAGTTTCCATCTGAGAAGCAAAAGAAAATAAATGAATAGCCAATAACAGATGGACAATTGTAAAACTCAACTTCAAAGACAATAACACTCTATGCAATAGACACAAGTTCAATTAATTTCTAAGTTATTGGCTGCTAATGAGGTCTTGTGTTTGTCGCCTGAGTGATGACATCTAAAGAGGATGTGTGTACGTACTTGAAAAATGCAAATAACTACAGCTGAAAACTGTTCAGAGACAGTTTCATGTTGCCTTGTGCACAGATCTGGATACACTTATCCTTTCACAGATGTAAGTCAAAATGGAGTAGTACAAGGAAATATTTAATAAATCAAAGAGCAATGTTTACTTCTCAGAGTCAGTTCTATTAAAGCTAAAGCAAAAGAGAGTTCATGTATTGCACACAAAATTCCCAACTTAGTCAGCTCCAATTATTTCTATCGTGATGACAGAATCTCAAGTCGAAAAGTCTTTACAGCCAAGTTAGTTGCATCTGTTCATTACTTTTTCTTACAAATCACACAACACACAAGCATCAGCATACAGATACATGCATTTATGAGTAAACGCACAAAAATTCCCGTACTCCAACATTGTCCCTAACTCAGGTACACACACAAACACGCATTCACCCAGGACAGTGCTCTCTCCCTGATTAATCCAGGCCATCTGCTTGAGTCCCCTGTCACCACTCTCGGCTGCTGTCTGTCCAGGTTGGCTACGACTGAGCCAGAAATCCCCCAGTGTGATCCAATGGCATATTAATCTCCTCAAATCTCAACCTTTTCAAAAGGGCAGCACCACACTAACCTCAGTACAGTGCTGCTCTGCAACATCATCTCACTCTCTGAAATACGCAATTCTGTCACTTCTGCATGAGATGACATGAAAAGCAAAGTAAGGGTGAGTGCGTTTTCCCCTCTATCTGTATATCCTTAACTTTCTCTCTACTTATTTCAAGCTTCTCAGTGCTTTCTCTAAAAGCCAATCTCAATCTCTGTCCAGGGTTTCATATCTGTATAAACACAGAGGCCTTTCAGAGTGTACAGTGAGTGGCGCCGCAGCCCGGTCTGGCTCAAAGTAGCAGTTGGAGCGGTATAGATTAATGGCCCAGGAGACGGCTGAGGCAAGTGGAATGAACAAATAAAGAGGCCACTGAAATTACCAAGAAGGCAAAAAAAAGGAAAGAGAGGTAGTATCAAGTGTACAATTTAGCACATTAAATTGTACTAGAGCTACAGGCTGGGAATGTGTCCCGTCACAGTATAGCTTTATAACCCTGTCACACTAACAGAAGATAATCAGAATGGGTAGATGAGCACATGTATTGCAACCCTCTGCCCACTAGGTACAGTAGATCTGACACTGCCCAGATTTAGTGAGTAGCCGTCTCTTTTAGTAATGTTACCTTCTTATAATAGTCTACTACTGGTTAAAATGTAAGAAAAAAAGTGAGAAAGAAAAACCATAAGGGAAGGCGACTCAGTGAGCAGGTGACTGAAAAACTTCTTTTTACTACTTTTTGAAGAGATTATGTAATTATGCATCATTTTAAGTCATTCTATATCATCTCATAGAGCTGCAGTGGCAGGCTCAATTATGACAACCTGACAGTAGAGTCTCATACAAATGGGATTAGTGTCTAAAGTTAAAACTATCCGTTTGTCAAGTAGCAGAAAAATTAAAGACTTTCAAATGGTACCCACCTAAAAGTTTTAGAGACATCTCACTCAACATTCTGCGAAGCCCAACAAATTTGGCTCTACTATATAACAGGGGTACAGCGAAGATGTGTGTTTGTGTGTGTGTGTGTGTGTGTGTTTAGTCTAATTCTGTAGAATGAAAAAGACCACTAAAGGATTTTAACTGTGTCACAAACCTGTAGTGCTTGCATTGTTTGCTTGTGATTGATTGAATGAACTGTGGGGCAGCTACCGAAGAATTACAGTGGGAACGTTTTTTTTTTCCTCCCTTTGTTCCTACTTCATTGTTTCTGTTATTTTCACTCCCCTGTTCCCACTCCCTTCCTTTCTTTCTTACCCATGCCTCAGCTGTACACAATAAGCCACATGAGTCCAACACACATATGAGAAAGAGAGTGAGAAAGAGAGGCAGGGGTGGTGGAGGTTGTTGGGCAACATCAGAGACAGCGGAAGTGAAGTGAGAAATAAAAGGAGGAGAGAAAGGGGAGAAGGAGAAGTGTCCAAGGTAGAGAGGGAAAATGGGAAAGCCTACTGAGAATGAGAAAAGACGCACACGCACATACTGTATGTTCAATATGGTGGGAATCGTGCCTGGTGGTGAATCCCTTTCCTGGCAATATCAGCAGCTATCACTTTTTTTTTATATATTGCGAGTAATATGCAGCAATATATCGCAACATCAATTTTGCATTTGCATCGCCTTTACTCAGTAGATATGTTCCATCCGTAATGAATGTTACATGTGTGCAGTGGTTATTATAAGAGGTTCAGTTAGGGTTACAGTGTATTTGTTGTTTGCCAAAGCCCAAGAAAAATGAAGCCAATTAATTTACGAAACAGAAATACTAAATTTATTAAACTATGACACAAATCAGACAAAGAACACTGTGGTGTTATTTTATGAACACATTCATGCAATTAGCCTTATAAAATTTAAAATTAGCATTAAAAGTTGAAATTAATTTGTTCTCATGATCAACGTTTGTTGCACTCGCCACAAGTGTATTCATTTTGCACTTGTATTTTGTAGCCCATACTTTCGCTGTAGTCTATCTAACCTGTTTGGTTTTATTTGTGCATTAGATTATGTATGTAAGATGGTACAAAATTAAATCATTTGACATTTTAGTGATATTGCACTAAAATCTCATCAGTTTTGTTGTATACTGTACAGTGTACGGTCTGCACTAAAATTTTAAAAAAGGGAATCATGATTAGGTTTGGTAAGGTGTCCATCCCAGCCTAACACACTCACACAGAGTCTGGCTGGTTGGAGAGCCTGTCCCCTTTCTCTCTCTCTCTCTCTCCCAAAAACCCTCTTATGTGTCCTTTCTCATGAGCTCTCAATGCATCAAAGTCGGCTCTCCTAAGAATAAGGATCCAGTGTAGTATGAGAGGGGCAAAAAAATTTCATTATGGGGTAAAAACTATCACTCTCCTCTTCTGGTTACATCGATTTAGAGGATATTGAAGGGCAGGTAACTTTTCCACCTTGGCCTTACAAATCTCTGCTTGTCACCAACGTCTGCTTGTCACCATCCAGAGAGCCACCAGATTACACAGTGCTCTGGCAGGTTGACCTTCACTTAACTCTCTGACCACAGGGCACATCATCCACCACATCTTTTATTGACTTGATTCCATCGCACTCAATCTCATCTTCGCCGGCTGCGTTTGAGACGGCTCAGCAAATGTTACCGTAAACGAGAGCGGCTTCTCAATTGACTTGGGTCCCCTTTAAAGTGGTGCTAAATAAGTAATGGGGCGTCTCATCTGCTTTGGCTAGCCAGTAGCTGGATGGGTTACAGTAAAGAAAGATTAATGGATGGGCAAATTGAGATAGATCTGTGAGCTAAATTAAAGTGCCAGACCAGCCTTTGACAGGAGCCAGTGACATACAGCGTCAATACACAACTGGACAACTGTCAAAAGGTATGTCAATATTATATAGGGCGCAAGATACATGTAGAATGAAGCATCCTTTTACTCAGACTCAACTTTATCATCTGGCAGATGTCACGGTATCAGCACAATCTACACCTGAATATAATTTGTAGAAGTGACAACAGAAGGAGTAATGAGCATAATTTCTTCTAAGAAGAAGAACAAACCACTTTGTTACTTATTCAACCCTCAAGAACTGACTACAATTTCATGGTCAGTGTTTGCTAATGAGACAGACAGTCTTAACTGGCAGGTTAAACTGTCTCTACAACAACAGTAACATGGAATCCTACTTGGATTAACAATGTTTAAGCTTTACTTTTATTTTAACATAATTTTCTGTGATCTGTGGCTCATAAAGGCTGCTACTAGACTATACTCTCTACCCAGCTCCACTTCTCTGATTTTGATTTGACATTTCTGCAGACTACAACATTCACAAATATTTTAATCAGGCATTTCATACACTGCTGATGCCTCAAACTTCTACAAACTGTTTTGATTATCCCAAATTAAAAACAAATGCTAGTGTTTTACATTTGGTATGATTCTCCTCCTTATCATACAGTTAAGTTTCAGATGCCTACAGTCTGGATCGTAGATATATGACTGTATCTAATTAATGTAAATGTAGGATCTGTGCCTACGATAGTTAAAGCAGTTGTCGTCTTGCTGACAGACCAAGGCTGCTCTCATCTATCCTCTGTTCTTCCAGTCTTCTTCTCACACAGTGCTGTTGACAGGCCAAACCACACGCAGCACAAACCCTGCTACAATCAATTCACTCAATTTAATCTTAATTAACTGACCACAAAGAGCTGCACATTAATACTGATGCAGATGGTGCGTCACACTCTCCTTTGATCTGTTCTCCCTTTAAAAAACATGTTTATGTTGGTTACATTTCACACTACATGATTTAATGACATGTCTGTCTAATCATTTGTGTTGAGTTCTAGCCTGTGACAAACCCGTGAGTCATGGCCAGGACTAGCCATTTTGCTACCGTTTCACTGGCATCAATGAGAGACAGCTTATCTTTTGACTGGCATCAAAGGAATTGCCACGGACAGCACAGGATCTGTTGATGCTCCCTTGTGAGCAGGCTCTTAACTAGTCACTTCTCATTTCCAATGCGAGATATGAACTGCTTGAACCATGCTTTTCATACTCTACGGCTGAAATATGAGCTATGGTTTAGTACCAATGTAATACACAATACCACTGGGGCCCTGTTTAAAGAAATGTGCTTAAATTAGATGGGTTCACAGTAGAAACAGTTTGGGATTCTGTATAACACGCCCCTACCAGTTCCAACGCTGGGGTTTTGTAACCACTGAAGATAATGGATGTCTCTATAGGCACATGTTCATAAATAAAACAAGCCGAGCTACTCCCTTGGTATCAACCGCACTTTTCAAGTAGAATGGGGAATCGATGCTAATGGAGCACATGCAAAGCAAATACGGACAGTTCTGTAGCCTTTTGACCTACGGTAGCAACAAACATGGCTTTGCATGTAGAGAGCACATTCAGAGAGGGCCTGCATCCAGACAGGCATAAATATGTGGATAATATTCACTACACTCAGCACTGCTGGTATAAAAAATAAAAAAAAGACAAGAAAAAAAGCTGTGAAATCTAGAATTTGATATGCTGTAAGGGTCAGCCCCAGGTTCTGTGGGAGCAGCGGAAAAGCAGATGAGCCGAAAATGGAGGGGATCGACAAAAGCAAAAAAAACAAAAAAACATTAGGCACTACATTGAATTCATACACTACGTATAATGGACTGAGACCTGAATTATGACAGCAGCAAAATGGAAAAACATATTAACACATAAAACATACACCCGCTGCCCGTGTGGTTGTATACTGTAGTGCTAAATGTTAAGCCTGCTAGAAGACAGATGTGTGATTTGTGTGTGGGAGGTCTAAAGGAAGAAAGAGTAAGGGAAACAAAGAGGGATGAGACAGAAGAAGAAAAAAGTGGTGGGGGGAGAGCTTTAGAGCAGAGCAGTAATTTACAGGTATTGTAAAAGCATAGCTGGCAGGGACGTCAGTAAAACAAAAATGCCAAACCGTTCTCTAGAGGGAGTGTGATTTTATACATTTCTACAGACATTTTTCATCAGAGGAGAGTGAAACACTTTTCAAGTAGTCCCTACAGAACATTCAAGTAGGGCAAAGAGCTTTCTTTGGAGACATTTCTTTAATTGCCCTGTAAAGTTGAATTCAAAAGACGACAAAGAGCAGTGACGGAAATATCTGGATTGTAAAGACATGTAGTCTTTAAATTGTGCTCAATTCAATATTTCACCTTCAATAATCATATATTAATTGTTCAAGACTGTTTTGCATCTTTTCACTATTTGCATTCTTTCATTGATGCACGTGGCACTGGTTCACACTTTTTACCCTTTTACACCTTGTTCCTTCTGAAAGCCGAGCACAGATCGATGGGTTTGGGGGCTCCTATTTCATGCACTCCCTCAGGCCCCTTTCACTTTGATAAAGTTGCATACCTCCAGGCATTTTTGAGAACATTTCCCACTCTCTCCTGACACTTCCACCTTACAACCCCTGTCCCCTCTCAGCACGCCCTTTCCCTCCGGCACAGTGCAGTTTACCGACCGTGACACAGCGTGCTGGCTGGATAATCCCAGCGAGACCAAAGCACCATTAGGAAAAGGAGGCCGCTAAAATGCCAAACCATATTACCAACCCCTCCTCCTCCTCTTCCACTCGGTTCCCTGACTGTGTCTTTCCCACAGAGGGCACCTGGTACCGCAGCTCTTCATTTATGCATGGAAGCGGGGGGAGGGTCTCACACACACACACACACACACACAAAACTTCTCCTTAGCCACTTATCTATCGTGAAAAGCATGACTACATTGCGGGTGCCCTTTGACAATAGGGACCCGGGAAGGAGGGAAGGTGTGTGAATGTGTGTGTGAGGCCTCAAAGCAACAGTCTAGTTTAGAGCTAATCATGCTGAAGGTAATGAAGCTACCTTGAGACACTGTTGGCCTCCAAGGTTAATGGAACACCTGTATGCATACTGTGTGAGAAACAAAAGAGTGAGAGGAATGATGTGCATGAACCAGTGAGAGTCAATGTGTGTGTTTTTGCGGAGTCATGTGGCTGGTGCATGTGACTGTGCATGTGTACATTATTCACTGGAAATGCTGTGAAATGCCTTGAGACACAGCAGCTCAAAGGGAAACGCTAAAAGAGATGCCACCGAGTGCTGCCACTGCTCATATCTGTCAGCATCACAGAGGAAGAAGAAGCCCGCTCCCTCCGACACGAATGCATTTTCGGGGGAAAGCGTGGGAGTGTGTGAATACTGTAGCAGATCCTGAAGGTGAGACAGTTCAGAGAGGTACAAGAACTGTGAAAAGAATTAGGTTAACTTGTCAGAAGAAAAAATTAAACATTTAACTTTCTGTGAAGCAGATCAATTTAGTTTCTTGGTATTCAATGGTATTTTAGAGGCATATTTCTGTAGTTCTTGCTCCGATCTCTAAACAAATATTCAAATCTGATCAAACAAGCCATTATGTTGACAGCTTTCAATTCCATTCAATGACAGAAGCGTCTGCAGGCAACCTTTGAGGAGGAGAAAGCGGGCAGCTAAATTATGCAAATATCTGTCAGTTTAACGAATCAGAGGCAGAGAATTAGCAGGCTGTTAGTCTCTCTTAGACCCGCAAATGCTGCTAATACAGATGAAGGGCTGGAGCCTGATTTCATTATCGCTGCTCTAAAAAAGAGAGGAAGAGAGAGAGGGAATGAGAGCAAAATGAGAGATCAGGAGATGGAGACAAATGTATGTGAAAACACGGGCCTCTATTCAGAGCCCTATCAACTCCAAATATCAAATTAGCCAAATGAATGGTACAAGATAAAGGACAGCACAGGGAGGAGAGCAAGCACAGCAGAGGGGCAAATGAAAGGAGCAGAGGGTGGGGGAGAAGCTGCAAGGGCGTGTTAAGAATGGGAGGGAACGGAGAGTATTTCAATAATCGATAGAGCGTGAAGTGAAGAGAGAGACACGGAGAAAGAGAGAGAGAGAAGCAGGATATCACAGTTCATTAGTCATAGCTGGTGACAACTACAGACTGTAGCAAGAAGATTGTCACTGGGTCTTAATCAGATGAGAAACGATGGAATGCCAGTCGTTAATTCCAATGGCATTATAGCATCTATTGTCTGCCTCTGAAGGGGCTTATCGCAATCTCTCTACCTCCGACTGCTGCTGCTCCTCCTGCTGCTACGCCAGCAAACAAGCTGCCAGCCAACTCACCAGGGAAACTCTAAAGAGCTGGGGAGAAACTAAACTCTCACTTTCTCCAAAGTCTCACACTCTTATACTCTTTTCTCTCTCTCTCTCAACTCCTGTCTCCCTCTGCTTTCTCTCTCCACACACACACACACACACACACACACACACACACACACACACACACACAGGAAGGGAAAGATATACTGCCACAATAGCCCTTCGTACTACACGGAAGCATCTCTAAAGCAGAAACAAGGAAATCAATTCTCTCTTTTTAAGCAACCCATTAAATGGCGCCAAAGAGAGTTAAAGCACTTACTCAAGACATACCATTAAAGTATATCATATATTCTGTTCTCAAACCTTAATGAACACTTACCGCTGCAGAGAAGCTACATACAAAAATTTAAGCTATACAGTTACATTCCATGCATACAGTATACCGACAAAAAGTGCAAACACACAAAGATAATAAAACATCATATTTGCTATCTTCTTCCTGCTTTCACTTGTACACAGACATAAATAAATACTGCAACATCCTCTTTAAAATGCACATCTTCACCATGTCTTCCTCTCTCAGGGTCTGTTCCTGTCAGAACCATGGCCCAAAACTCTCAGTCAGACGGCTCAGCTGGGGACGCCCTTTCTTACTCAAACAACTTCCCTGCCTGGCTGGAAATGTGTTTACTGTATTTGTACCACTACGCTGCACTGCCTGCCTCATTCACCACAACCAAACAAAAACTACAGCAGTCATGCAGCTAGCATACGCGAGCACTGTGTACATTTTGTCTGCAGCTCTGTTTGGTGTGTGTGCTGGTGCGTATCCTTCTGTGTCGCTGTACAGGGGGTAGAGGAAAACTTTAACTTTTATGAAAGACGGGTAACTTTATGGACACAAGTTACAAAAGTTGGGTCATGTAAGGTTACGTATCAATTAACAATTAACTCTGTGGCTATATGCTCATGTTACTTTGTTTCAACCTGTGACATTGAAGCAGGTTGTAACTATTAGTTAATGTTTTTAATATATACAGCTCTGGAAAAAATTAAGAGACCACTGCAAAATTATCAGTTTCTCTGATTTTGCTATTTAAAGGTATATG
>JAUMHL010000017.1:6220683-6232684 GCA_032362345.1 Sandelia bainsii
TTGATGGCTTGTGACCATCCATCTTCCTCTTGATCACATTCCAGAGGTTTTCAATGGGGTTCAGGTCTGGAGATTGTTTGCAGTGGTCTCTTAATTTTTTCCAGAGCTGTTTATTTGGGTGTCACGGTGTTGGGCTGGCGCTTTCAGTTTGAATCCTTTCTGTATGGAGTTTGCATGCCTGACTGGGTTTTCTCTGGGTACTAGAGCTTCCACAGTCCAAACACATGCAGCTGACACTAAGTTGCCCATAGGCGTGTATGTGTGTGTATGTGTATGTGTGTATATATCAGCCCTGTGATAGACTGCCAACCTGTCCAGGGTGTACCCCACCTCTCACCCAATGACATCTGGGATTGATTCCAGCATCCCACCCGCGACCCTTAATAGGAAAAGCGGTTAGATAATGGATGGATTATACATGTTTTCTAAGATATGGAGGGAGAATCCCCAAATAAGACTGTGGAAGAGAACCATCTACGATTAACTTTACAGAATGTAAATTGTGTTCTCCAGTCTGACTTTGAGACTTTGTGTGACAACACAGTTCTGTGCTTGGTTGTGTGTGTCTGTGTGTGACTGTGTCTGCAACACTGCAGAATTGTGGCTGTGATTCTGTGTATGTACTTTTGCTGCTTGTGTCTGCTAGTGTGTGTACACCACAGTATGTGTGAAACGCTGCAATATAGTGTGAGTTTGTCAATGAGTGAGAGAGGGACAAGGGGAGAGAGAGCTTCTGCTTCAGTTATTTGTCAGTAGTGTTGGTGTTTGACTTGGCTAAAAGGACCTAAGTCCCTCTTCCCTGATGACACACTTCTTGCTGCACTCTGACTGACCTCACACCACACACACACACACACAGATATACATATGCAGGTATGAAAGCACACACTCCAACGCAAAAAAAGCACATGGTACTATAAAACATACACTGAACCCATGCACATGTATGGCCACACATGCTTAAATACGGGATACAATCATGTAAGCATCCTACAAGGATATGCGCGCACACACATACACAGTGTAGTTGTGTGTGCCGCATTTAAAGTCACTGCAACTACTGTATCCGAGGAACCAAAGTAGGGTTCATCTGGTCGGATTCAGAGTGAGCACTGGTGTTCAGCAAACCACAATAAATGGCCACAGCTGTGGACCTGTGCTTTGGAGTGTGTGTGCGTTGTGTGGTCGTCGTTCCTAGGTTTTTATGTTTGCTCATCCTTCATCCCGGTATGAAACCAGCCCACTCATGAGTATCCCACTCCATCTAGATTCAGGCTCTCTTCTCTTACTCGCCAGCTTCTCCCTTTCACTTGTCCTCTTTACTCATTTTCTGTCTCACAGTCTTACTCTCCACTTTATTGATTGCACAAAAAAAAAGAAAAAAAAAGTGATTGTGCACCTCAGCAATTATTCTACAAGGGCTTCAGAGTTCAAGGTAGGGTTGTATACTCCGCATTGGAAAAGAAATCTGTTCTGGGAGGATATTTTCATTATATCCCAGCTTTGTTCAACAGCCACATGTGTTAAAGTCATGGCTGCATACATATCATTTTGAAATGAAAAAGTCAGTGTTTTTGAAACCAGTTCTTCCCAGGTGTACCAGGACTGGACCTTAAATGGTATATAGTCTACAATGACTTTGCTAGGGCCTTGGACGGAATTCAGGCATCAGGTGAAAACAGGATTCTGATGTCTGCTTCATGCAATATACAGTGCAGCTCACATCAAGTGGTACAACAATCTGCTCCACTGTTGGGAAGAGAATACTTAAGTAGCTTATTTGTTATGTTATGACGCTGCACCCACAGAACCTATTATAACCTGTTAAAAAAATGTATGAAAACTTAAAAAATTTAAAACATTAAGATGAACTATTTGCTAAATCATACCTATTTACTTACCTGTCAAACTGTGTTTTCACATATCAGTAAATTATTTTATGTATTAACAGTGTCAGATTTAATACTCAAAATTCATAGTGATTTTTTTTTTTAAAACAGTGGGTCACACAGAGGTAGACACAGGTAATGCTGCTCAGTTCTAGCCAGTTACTGTTGGTGTTGTCAGCTGAAACTGACGACGCCTGTTGGAACATTTTATTAGCTCTGGTTAGCTCTGTTAGTGCCAGAGCCAGAGAGTGCTCTGCTCCACTAATGTTTGTGATGAGGTACAAAGTATTCACAAAACCATCCACCCGCATCTTGTAAAGCTCATTATCAAAGTATTAAAATGTGCTCAAATGCTTTTCCTTTTCTGGAGATTTACAGGATAACTCTAATATACACATACTGATCTTGTTGCCTAGTTCCACCTTTTTCATTATCACAAAAAAAGTATTTAAAAGACAGCATTACAGACGTTATAAAAATAGATGTCATTCGTGAACTGACTGAATCTTAGAAAATATGAATTCTTGAATTTATTCTTATGTGAATACATTTTTCACCCACTATTGGGGCAATTTGCTTGAGCACAAACTTCACCAAATCCAAAGAGCAGAACAGAGTAGCTATCATTGCACTACACAGTGATGAAGTAATATATAAATAGCTGCTTTCCATTAGTCAGAGTAGCTAGTACACATTAAAAAGACTGATCCTGTAATGTTATTGAATGAAAAAATGTAGTGATAACAATAATAATATTACTAATAATAATAATAATAATTCAGCACTTTGAACAGCATGGGTGGGGGTGGGGGTGGGAATGATACAAACAGTCAAAGTTATCTGTTAGACAAGCCACTGGCATCAGCAACTTTGAAACTGGTTTTATCTCCAAAGTGACTAATGTGCATTTCGATGAGAGGGTCTGTGCAATCAGGAATACGTGTTAAATTTATTAAAATATGCACCAAACAAACTACCATCAAAAACAAGGAGGAGATTCAATTGGCAAAATGTTCCCTGAGAGCAAAGTGTAATTACTGTGTATGACTAAATAAATAAATGAATGAATAGGGGAGTAAAAGAGCGTATGCTTGACAAGATTAATAATTTCCTCCTTGAGTTATGGCACCAGCTTATTTCTGTCTGTTCACTGGACTTAATACCCGTCTTATTTCCAGAGAGGGCTCCATTCTGTCCAGACAACTCAAGGCCACAACTAAAAAGTCCACCATCAGTGCCACTGGGAAGTCTAATTATCATGTATTAAATGACTCGACCCCTCTTAATTTGCATCCATCTCTGTTCTTCCCCTGTCATTCTTTGCTCAAGTTTTTTAGGGCAAAGATCACACTTGGCAATGCATGTGGGGTTCTCCAATGGAAGTTCTTCTGAGCTCATAAGAGAATTTGTTATTGCTTCTTTATAGTGCACATGCTGCATTCTAATGCCGGAGCTCAGTGCTTTGTATTGTAGCCTATAATACACGCATCAACTACAGCAAATGCTGATATGATGGTGCTGGTGTTTTTGTTTTTCAGGCTCTCTCAAGATATTGTGACGAAAGCATTCAGCTTAAAACCTACAACTGTGTAATATGTTGTAATACAACCAAGACTATGTCAAGTGGCTCTCATAACACTGCAACATTATGTAAACGGCTACAGTGCAAGTAGAAATTTCAATTAGCTTAACTTTACACCAGTGTTTCTTCCATTGGGGTTAAGAGACTAGCCTGTACATTTGCGTAGGGAGGGTATGTCAAAATCTAAAATAGTTTACAACTCTGTCTGACTCAGTAATGTGTGAATTGGAGATGTCAGTCAAAATAATGAACATGCTCACAATAGCTATTCTAACTTGTCACCAAATTGTAATGGATACCTTGGCATCACTTATGAGCTGTGGAGTACCACCAATCCCTCCCAGTCCCCACATTACAAGTAAGTAGAATAACGAAGGCTACTGAAATATACTGAAAGCCAGGTCAATTAGTTTTCAACGGATAAATCAATCGGATACAACTGCGATTAGTCTGTTTTCTGCTTTATTTCACTGGGATATTAATACACACAGACCATAGACAAAGCAACCTGTGTCAGCATCATCAGCTACTAAAACCACTATTGTTTACTCAACCAATTATGTCCAAACTGCTGAGACAGGTTGAAACATGGTGAGGGGTGGAGTCATGGGAGACAAAGTGAGGGTGGAGGGGGTTCGCTAGTATAATAAAGTGCATATTCACACAGCAACATCACATAGCCAAGAGCCATCTTCAGGGCAATAATGCAATAATGAGGAAATTTAATCAGTGGCGCTGGCAGTGTCTGGACTATATGAATGTTATTCATCCGATATGCTCGTCTATTTATTACTGTAAATTAAAATACAGAATTTAGCATAGCTTGTACAGCCCACATAAGAAATCAAAACTGAGCCCAGAATTAGAGGAAATGTGGACTTAAATATATTGGTTACTGCACTGCACGACACAGCTCTGTGGAGACCACTTGAATGGTCCAATGTTTCTCATTGTTCAGAGAGCTGAATATAGGCTTTGACTGAGCAAAACACTGAGGATGGTAGCGATGCCAGAGCAGCGGAGTGGAAATTAGAATGGTTCCCTTTAAAATCCCAGAATCACTGCTACCAAATGAAAATACACACACTGTTTGACATTATTACTTGTCGCTCCGAAGCAATAAGTGGGAGAGATTTACAGAGTAATACCTGCTAATATATCTGCGTTCCATGGGGTCTTTAGTCTAGAAATCTTCCTGTAAAAGAGCCTCTACATTTCTAAATGACTGCAGTACGAGCAGTTAGTGGAGCATATTGGATTTAATCAACCATAGAGCAGAGGTGTGGGTAAAACACTGACAATTCTACATTGGTATATAAGTGAGAAAGGCATACAAGTTTAACATCTGACAAGCTGGGTTTAGTTTTGATTTAATGACATTGTGACATTCATTCTCACATAGGAAACTGATGTTCAGATGTTTTTTATTTTCTTATTATCAAAAGCACATATATCTGAGGTGGTGCAGGACTGATCAGGAAAATGCACAGGGGGCTCACAGGTTAGATACCCTTAGGGCTATTCAACTTTTCTTCTTTTTTTTTTTACTCTGGCTTCTCGTGATCATTTCTCGGAACAACTGTGAAATATTATCATGAGCCCAGGGATTGACATTACCTCTGAATACTGAACTCTATCAGCTTCTTGCAGTTATAGCCTGGCTCTCCAGTGTATTCCTGGGAAACACTAATTTTCTGTGGCTAAGTCACACCCATTCACCAAACTGACATTTAAATGCTGTACATCTTAACACTGCTTTGCATGCTCATTATTTTTCTCCACAATTTACAGGCGTAAGCACAAAATGTGAAAATACTAGAAAATGCTACCATTTTTCTTCCTCGTCTCTTGAGCCTCAAAGGGATTCTTGTGGTAATTAAAGCAGTTATGCTGGCTGCTCTGTGGCTGGACAGCAAGTATTGTGGCTGCTTCATGGCTACAGAGATGGCAAATGAAGGAGACAGCAATCTATATATATATATATACCATGCACACACAAAAAAAGGCAGTCTGATGAAAGGTGGTTCACTATGTCCATTATTTTTGTTACAGTTTATGAATATCAGGAGATGAAAGAAATAAGGCTTGAGGGAGCAGCAGATGGAAAACCTCCATCATATCTCAAGAGGTACAAACACTGACTCTCTCGCACACTCACACACACTGAAGTACACACGCCGGGCACAATTCCGGATACACACAGGATTTTCAATTTGCAATCAGACTGAGCATGGTGAACTCTCCATGTTCGCCTCCACTGTCCCTTGTATTTGACATCAAAGTTCCGCCCTGCCATAAAAGCCAAATTCTCTATGACATACTGGAGATTGCTCTGTCGAAAATGCAATCAGCCAAAGCTGCCTCAAGTGCTGATGAATTACTGTGGCTTAGGAAAAGACAATGACTTGTCAGTTTTGCAACAATTGGCTCCATCGTGGGAAAAGCACATAGAGGGTGTAAAGAAGTCACTATGCAAGCCTGCATTCCTTATATCAAAATGGATCAGCATTCTTGAAAGTTAAATTATGTGTGCAGGACAACGTATCAGAACGCCAACTTTCCTTTAAGGTGGTTATGTCAATCATTTCTATTTTTGCTGGAGAGTGTGATTTGGTCAATAAAACCTTTGTTTTATTATAGTTTTATAATCATAACAGCCAGGACTGAGGGTTCTTAAGATGTGATTTAACATTATTTCATATTATAAAAAAATGTATCTCCATTTGGCTGCATTGATGGATTGTGCACAGGCCCAAAGTCCTATTAGACCTCTTGTCATGACAACAATCAAATGATCAGTTGCAGGCTGAAAAAAACAGTGTGACAAAGGTTCAGGGTTAGGTTAACTTAAAAGATAAAATAAATACTTCCTGGAACAGTCTTGTTACAACACACAATGCCTCACACAGTAAATGGGCTTACCTGTGCGTCTTATATAGATGGGTACCTTTAGTGTTAATATGTGATGACAAAAGACATAAAGCATCAGTATCTGATGCCCTTGGAGTGAGAACAGAAATGCAATACAAATAAGAAAAATGAAAAAATGAGTAAAACGTCTTTTGAATTTTGAAATGTGACCATTATTACTGCTAATTTGTAAAATGGAACGCATACTTAACTGCAGGTGAAGGTAACTGCATGTGTGTTGAGTTGCCCCCATAAAATACAGCTCAGAGACAGAATAACAAAGAGGACGGGTGAAAATATGGCATGTTAACTGTCACAGAGTCCGTTGAATCAGTCCAAAGCACAAAGACATTGTATGTCTTTAGAAACTCAAACTGAGGTGAGGGAAAACTCCCTAAAAGAATTTAAGAACAACAAAGCAATGATGCCACTTCTAGGACAAACGCCTAATGTTGCAAGTACAGAACACATTACATATCTCAAAAAACTAAAAACATTTAATATCCCAATAACGAAAAAAGGGAATTTTAGATGGGGACAGTTTCAAAAGTGTTTAAACATATCACAATGCTCCCTGTCATGACAACATTAAAAATGATTGCCAGCTGTGCTAACAGCAATAATTATAAAGTGCCTTACACCAGACAACCTGCCCTGGTGAACACTGCTCCATAAATGTAAACATTGTTAGTGATGTAGTAGTCCTTTTAAAAATGGATCTTTTGCTGTTATATCCCATTAAAAATGGAGGACGGAGGGGGTCAGCAAGAATTGACTTTGTTCCTATATGCTGTATGTGTTAAACATTAAGCAATATCTGTGTATTATGTGACCTCCCGTTTCCCCCATTCCCCCTCAGTCCAAAAGGGTCCATTGACGTAACATACTCCAGCAGTAAACTGCTGACCTACACATGCTGGCTTTGTCAGCCTTCGTCCCTGCTAATTTACATGGGTATGGGTATGAGTCTCTATGGGTGAAGAAAACACACACTAGGAGCTGGTGTGTTTCCAGGCCTCTGTCCTGGAAACTTTCATTAAATAATCATGCTCCCCGTGCTAAGCTATGCCATGCCTGGATGGGCTGGGCCAGGCTGCTTCTTCCTTAGTGCTCAATGTAGGGTCAGGGAGAGTGCAAGACTGCTCCTTATGGGACCAGTTTATTGTCACTACATGCAAGCCTCAGCACGCACTTTCACAGGCATGAACACACACATGCGCTCACCTTGCATTAACCTGACTGGTTTATCTGCATGGCATAAGGTCACATCACGGTCACTGACTGGTGTGAACCACAGGACGGACTCTTCCTTTTTTTAATATTATTTTGTAAAGGCTGACACAGTGGGATTTTTTGACAGCTGTGTGGTACATGTTTCTGTCTGATTGAGTTTACAGTGTGTTATCTGGTTACATGAAGGTCACCAAGCGAATGACAAGAAAGTGGAAGAAGCTTTGGAGCTCGTATCAGATAATAGGAGCGTGGTGTGTGTGTGTGGAAAGCCCCATCTATAAATGCTTCATGTTTAGAACCAGGACCTGTATCCAACCCTAAAGTCCTAACAGCAGCAGATCCTTGATGATGAATAAAGTCCCTTGCAATACCTGGTGTGTTTCTCTGCACTAAACACACCTGCCTAGCACTGCCCTCTGGCCCCAAGGCAGGCATCTTGCACACTCAACATATAAATGGTGAGAACTAAATCACTGGAGTGATGAATGACTTCCAGCACTCTGGACTCAGCAACTGTTAAATATTCTCATTAGCTGGTTGAGAGATCAGACAGATGCCTGCAGCAGTGCTACCGCCCTTCATGTCCTGGGCCCAAAAAAGTCCAAAGCAACCCATCACTCCCACCACACTTGTGCTTTCTTCTCCTCCTGCCTTCATCACCCTTCATCACCAGGCTGTGGAGCAACAGCCTAAACTAGCATTAGAGCCGTCATACATCGTCTCTGCTAAAGCAGAAGCACCGAAACACTGGAGATGGACAGACTGTTATAACAGGTGCTCCCCTTCTGGACAACTGATCCTGGTGGTTACAGTGAGATTTGAGATTAAGCAAACCAGCTGTCATTATAAGTGCAGTGACTTGACTCCTGTACCATCACTGACATTTGCTGTATCAACTATGATTACAAGATATGAACAGTAATAAATCAGAAAGTTTTTGATAAAAGAATTTCAAATAGTGGTGTTACACTGAACTATAGCTTTGTACTCAAATTTGCTTTATTTTGTTCTCAAGTTCAATTTCTTAACTAATCTAAAATGAAAGACGTAACGAGACATATTTGGCTCCATTTTCTTCAGCAACAACCTAACAATGGGTCAGTTTTGAAGGTTTCTGGGATAAAGAGCGAATAGGAGCAGGAGAGACGAGCAGAGCACAGAGCTCAGGGCAGAGGTAGCTCACGGCCATCCATCTCTTGTTTCTGGATTCAGAGAGTGCTGACAGGTCTGGGTCCCCCGGCGCAGGCCTCCGGGCTGTAACCACGGATACCCAGACAAACCAAGAGCTGTCACTCAAGCAATACCAGCTACACAGAGTCACAGGAGATGGGAAAACAGGATAGTGAGACACCAGGGGGGGGTGTACGTGGTTATACCTCTGTGTATGTGTGTGTGAATTACAGAGCACAAGACAAGAAATGCAGAAGAGTGCAGACAGTCATTGGTCTAGTGAGATATCATCAGTCACTTCTGAGACACACAAACACACACTCACACAAAAAACAAATTCTTGATGGTGAAGAAGGTTTTGGGAAACTCCAGACTCCAGACACACACGCACACACACGCTGATAATAGCAAATGCTGCCTCAATTTTGCAGCTGTCTAAATCACCTTGAAATTTTTATACAAGCATGCTCTTTCTCTGGCAAGTACTAACATGCTGCTTTTAATTTTTCTTTTGATAAGCATTGAAATGGGCACAGCAAAACAAAAATAGCTGGTAATGAAGACTGGTTTGAATGATAAGATTAAGACATGCAACTTTTTACAAATGAATAAATGCACAAGATGGCCTTTGTGAGAACATATTATCAAAATTAAAGGTTTGAAACCAGTCAGTTCTTTCAGGATACTGTTCAGATCTCTTTTTATAAAACAGAAAAAATTTCTACTTCCAAAGGCAATTATTGATTTGTGTACTACAGTATACACCAACTCAATGTACACTCATCACAGATCTTATCAAACAGATGAGAACAAGTGAAACACAAAAAAGAAAAAAAAACATGAAAATCTAAAGTTTCCATGAAAACAGACAAAATGTATTATATTGCCCCATAATGTCTGCAACCTTGATGAATTGTCTACAGCAGAAGAATAAAATAAATTATTCAAATCTCTACCTTGGTGAAGTCAGAGTGGGTTTTCTTTGTTCTACACCCTGGCATTGATTTCTCCCAGTGGCAAAGAGTGGGATGCCTGAAGGTTAGATACACATACTATGTAGATAAATGACTCCTGAGCTCTAGAGTTTGATCCAAATGAAGCAATGATGTAGCTCACTAGGCCGGGGCCCACATTGAAGTAGAGTGTGCTAGTAAAATGTGCTCTCAGTGTGTTTGTGAGAAAGAATACTTGTGAGTGCTAGCTTTATTTTACAGCAGCATACTAGCCAGTTAATATATAAAAAAGAAAAAAGTGATGAACTTTAAAACACAAGATCAATGACAGAAATAGCTTGTCTTAAATGAGCAATGTTTTCTTTGTAAATCTAAACTCTGTAAAACTAAATGCACTTCAGAATCACTGTTGTTTCCTAATATTGTGCTTCTTATTGCGATACTCTGCCAGACAAAAAAAAGAACAATCAGCCATGGCTGAGCAGCTAGACAGCACGGTGAATCGTAGCCGACAGGACAATATACGCGCCCTGAATTTGAAGGAAGACAGAGGATGATCATCCAAGTCTTTGAGTCATGGCTGTCGACGATGCTCGGCCTGTCCATCGCCAAAAAGTCAAAAATCCACAAAAAAGCCAAAAATCATTCAGCATTCAGCAATCAGCCACGAGGAAAATGCAAAACATAGATCAGGAGGATTTCAGATTTTCATTTGCCAAGACCTACTGAGCACTCCTTCAATGCCATTGTCCAAAAACTGACAGACGAGACATTTTAAACTTATGATGCGAAACCAAGTAAAGCTCGTCAGGCAGCACAATGGGACTGAAGGGGGGATCAACAATGTAGTAAAGAGACGCAAAATTCTTTCTTCACTTAAAAATGAAAAAGCACATATGGGTTTCTACAAGAAACCCATTTAGCTGAGTTAGAGCAGCTAAAATTAAGAGATTGGGTTGGTCAAGTTTTTCATTCCTCTTATAATTTTAGGGGGCAGGGGCTGGCGATTTTATTACAGAAATGATTGCTCTTCATATATAATTACACTTATATATATTCCCCTAATACATTTAATGCATCTTTTAACTCAAATCTACTGGCAGCTTTATCCTATAGTACAACCGTTGTAATTTTGGGTGGTAACTTTAATGCATGTTTAAACCCAGATCTAGATCAGAACACAATCAAATCGTACGATCCTTCTAAAATGGCAGTAACCACGAAGGAGCTTTGTGATGATTTAAATATTTTTGACACCTGGAGGACAGTGAACCCAAGAGTGAAATATTTAATTTTTTCCCTCTCATTCTTTCTCAACAATTGATTACTCTTTCACATCAAGACAAGCCCTGGACAGAGCCAAAATGTGTACCACAAAGGCCACAGTGCTATCAGATCACTCCCTTGTTAATCTGGAACTTACAACTCCTTACTACGATCCCTCTGCTTGTCAGTCATTAAACCCTGCACTGCTCTGTAATCCCTCCTCCCTAACTCTTTTGGAGGAACTGTTGAAACTCTTCTATTTATGACACCCCAGACATTTCAGCAGCTACATTATGGGAGTCTCAAACACCTACATAAGGGGAGTAATTATATCATATACATCTGCTAAAAGAAAATAAGCACTTAGACAACAGAGTCTGAAGAACAGATTTCTGACCTAAAGTGGGAGCAGAAGCACTGTCTCTCTAAATCAGCGTTGTTAAACTTCAATGCAGCCCAGTCAGCCCTTAATAACCCAACACAAAAAGCAGAAACAGCCATCTTTTATGTCAAACACAGACTATCTGAAGCCAACAAACCAGGTAAGACTCCTAAGTCTGTTTGGCAAAGGGCAGGACTGATTCCAATGTGATTTCATATTTAAAATATAGAAAGTGGGCTTGGTTAATTGAATTCAGACAGATGGTTAATATTATGATAAAAAATGTTTATACTCTAAAATGTGTTTATAGTGCTCACTACAGGACAAAATCTCTAGACCACATCTGACAACCCTCTCAGACACCGTATGTCGTATGGTCACTAAAGAGGTCAGTGAGGACATTAAATCATTGCCAGGAGAAAGAAAATGGCTAAACTACTGGTCATTTCACTTAAAAAAAAAGATAAACATTCAGATTGTTGCACATCTTACAGACTAATTAGTCTAACTCAGAGGTGGTAAGTAACTAAGTACATTTTCTCAAGTACTGTACTTGAGTACAGTTTAGAGCTACTTGTACTTTACTGGAGTAGTTCCATTTTATGTTACTTTTACT
>JAUMHL010000017.1:6232784-6247700 GCA_032362345.1 Sandelia bainsii
GGATTAACTTCCTGTCACTATATAAGGCGTTAAAATCAGCTCCACCTTCACCAACTTCTGTTTCTGTTCCACAGTCTTTAAGTAAGATTTTGTGCATGTACTTTTATTAGAGTAGAAAAATTAAAGGGTACTTCTACTTGTAGTGGCGTATTTTTCTAGGCAAATACTTGCACTTTTACTTGGATATTGAGTTTCTGTACTTTATACACCTCTGGTCTAACTGGAGTTGTCAAAGTGCTATCTAAACTCCTTGTCAGGAGGTTTGAGGCTTATTTAAGGTAACTTGAGGTAAGAATTATTATTCATCCAGGGGGGGAAAAAATCAGAAAAAAATTACAATAGAAATACCTTGAATAAGACAAAGCTATAATATACAGTATAGCAACATGCACAATAGAATACTATTATTACTACTACTAATAATAATAATGAATAAGTACAAGGTAGAGAGGCTAGATGGGCAAATCGGTCTGGCTGAACCATAGCTGGCCTTCCTTATCAGTTTGTCCAGTTTATTCCTGTCTGCTGTGATGTCACTGCCCCACCAGACCACTGCACAGATGATGGCCAATTTCCCACTGAATCATTTCTGTTTCAGTTTTGCTCCAATAAGAATTTGATTTCCCATTTCTATGACAGATTGCAGTCACTCAATACATTTAACACTGATACAATTAAGGAAGTTGGTGAGGAGGCACAATCTGATGCCGTGGAGTCAATAGGGAAACTATTTTTGGGCATCAGGTTAACAGAAAGTCAGTATAGAATCTTGCATAGGTTGCAGCGTACACCTCAATCTCTTCACTAGTTCAATCCTGGCATCTCTCCCATCTGTGTAAAGTGTGAAAAAGAGGAGGTATCTCACACTTCATTTGGCAATGCCTGTTGATATGCAGCTTTTGGGAAAGAATCTCACAAGAGTTTAATTTATTTTTTTAAGAAAGCAAATGGAAATAAATCTGGGCTTTTTTATGTCGACTTTTTCAGATGATGAACTCCTTTTCACAAGTATTCAGCAAAAAATATTGTTCAAGCTCACGTACAAAGAGGTGTGTCGTATTTCAGTGGTTTAGGCCCGCACTTCCCATAGTTAGCCAGTGGTATGGAGAGTGTTTTAAAGTTTTGCCCATAGAGTGTCTGAGCTCAACACTGAAGGATAATGAAAGCTTTTTTGAAAAACTATGGGGCTCCTTGTTCAGCTACATCCCCAAGAGTGCAACAGACCTGCTACACATATGACAGTGCTCAGTTGCCTGGTAAACACTAAATGCCTCTCAGGATGATCAGTGAGTCCTCACCTCATTATTCAGTTCAGTTTTTATCTTGTCTTACGTATTATGTTCAAAGTTTCATAAGATATTGTTTAAAAAAGTACCCTTTGAAAACGAGACATAATTAAATGTTTCACATTTTTCATCAATGAATAAATTGTCTTAATGCAAAGTGTTATTCAAAAACCTGCGGCATCTGTGGAATCACAAACTGCAGGTCCAGATCAGTAAAACAATTTCCTCCATTGCCCAAAATGATTTTACTTCTGGCTCTACTGTTAATTAAAAGCATCTTACATTCAGTAATGTTCTGTGTCTGTCATTTGATGCAACCTCTTGGGGGAAAAAAAAACAGACAACAGAGTCTGAAGGAACAGATTCAGAAAAAACTGGTTTATGAGCTTAATAAATTAATTGACTTTTCCACTAAACT
The DNA here is from genome assembly GCA_032362345.1 of Sandelia bainsii. Taxonomy (NCBI): domain Eukaryota; kingdom Metazoa; phylum Chordata; class Actinopteri; order Anabantiformes; family Anabantidae; genus Sandelia; species Sandelia bainsii. Next base: position 6,234,489 of record JAUMHL010000017.1, read on the forward strand.
CACAATAGATGAGAACAATGCCTGTAACTAGGTAACAGTCGTCTCAAAATCCCTATATGTGTATTAATATTATAAAAAACAACTACTACAGTATCACTGACAAAAGCCATACTAAAATGTTTGTTTTTTATTTTTATGAAGATGACTGAAAATAACAACAAATCAAATAACTAAATTTGACTAAAACCGATATACATTTTTTTCAAAAGAAGACTGAAATTAAATCTAAATCTGGTGCCAAAATTAAAGGACATACACAAAATATGTGTATGCATTTCTGCATTTATGTCAGGACGTGCTTCAGTATCAATGTAAACTTGTGTGTTATATTCATGCTTTCCTCCACTACTCTACCTTACTCCAAAGCTTAATGACGTCTTTAAGAGCACATATGACTGCATGTGTGCTGGTGTGTGTACATGCATGCCAGTGTAATAGGGTGTATGTTTTCCCCCTTCTAAATTAAATGCCCAACAGTGTTCCTGGCTGTGCTGCACAGCAAAATTTCCCCCTTACAAACAGGGGTAAATCAATAACGTGTCGGTTGAAGGAGCCACTCTCCATACGAAGGTGAGCTGACTCAGCAGTCCCAGCAGCCAAAGGGGGTAGAGAGAGGGAAGTGGAGATGGAAATGATTGCTTTACAAGCGGTAAAATGCATGGCGGTGTTGAGAACCCTCTGTGGACACTGTGCTACACGCCTTCTCAATCCTCTAGTGGAAGAGCAGGATAGAGGGGGAGAGGAGAGCACATGGATACATGCTCGGCTTGTAAATAACACAGGCTACTCTCTCTTGAGCTACAAATGCACAAATGCAATCAAGCTCTATTGGTTTCACTTTTTCTTACCCATACTTGCTCTCTGTCAGTCTATTCCAATACAGCAGCCTGGCAAGTCCTGATTTAGCCTTTGCCAAGTCAATCACAGCTCTACAGTTGTATGATGGAGCCACCAGAGACAGTAGGAAAACTCCTATTTTTACCTTCTCTCTAGTCTATTTATTCTTTTAGGTCTCAGCAGCTATCACTGTTCTGATTAAATGTGAGAGTATGCCAACTCTGAGGTGCTCAGGCTGGACAACTGCTGAAGAGAGGGTGGATAACGCAGAACGCTCCAACATCCTTCAAGCTCAGAGAATCTGCAGCTTGAAAAATGCAGAGAAAACTTATCTCTCATTTAACCAAACTAAATAGGCAAAATGCTGCCCAACTCCCATTATGCCAGTAGTTGGGACTTCACTTTTAACTTGAGTAAAGAGTAAAGTATAATACACGCATCAGTGTTTTATACTTCAATACTCATCCAACTCAGTATTGGTGTGTTTTTGCTAGTCATGACTTAAGCAAAGTTGCATCGCATACAACATGGCAATGATTATGGTCAGTTACTGCTTCACATAAGTTTCACATGTTTGTGTAATAAGGCATCTGTTGGAGGAGAAACAGGAATACTTTAAGGCGGAGGTAATAGGTTAGGGTTTGGATGAGGCTGGTTTCAGGTTAAGTATCATAACATGACTGGTTAGAGACGTCGAGCCACGTGCAGTGGTCCTTTGAATGTCCCCCTGTCGCAGATATAAGACATGAAAATGTCACAACTCTTCGCCCTCGAGCCCCAACCCGCCTTGTTCCTTTTACATAGACTAAAATGTGAAGGTGGAAATTACTTAAAATGAAAAGGCTGACACTTGAGCTAATAAAACAGATTCTTAAAACAGAGAAAGTCTACCTGACGTCACTGCTAACAAGGTTATAATAGTTTACATTGTCAAATGTTTGTTTCTATCTTGAGCATACATTTAGGTTTAGTCTGAATTTCAGTATAGTTTTAGTTAGTTTCACTATATATATATGTGAAAAAAAAAGTGTAATAAAAATAGTGTAGTGGTAAGATCGCTGCCTTTCACACGGGAGACCGGGGTTTGAATCCCAGCTGTGGCCTACCTCCAGTAGGGGTCCTTAGGCAAGACCTCCTTATGCTATACTGTGCCTACCTCAAATATGAGAGAGAAACATACAAATAGAGTCACACCGGCTCAGACGTCGCCCGGATTAACAAGGTCTGCGCCAGATGTTGGGAACAAGGGACTGTTGGAATGCTACTATACAAGTAACCCCAGTGAAAGAGGTTACATGAAGCGGATGTGGGACCGATAGATACGTATGTTTAGTTTAGTTTTCATTCATTCATTTACTTCTATTTCATTTTAGTTTATTTTAATATAACTGGTTTTAGTAATTTTAGCTAAGGATAAAAGTTGTGGTGTCAAAAAAAAAGGCAAGGCAAGACCATGCTGGTACATTTAAACAATTTAATAAAGCCAAGTTATGCACAGACAACAACAATGACTTGTTTTAAACATCAACCCTGTGTAGTTAACTAAAAGCTTTAACAAACTTATGCTCTGAGTTGCACTTGGCATTTTCAGTGCAAGCAGTTAATTTCTATGCAGCCCCCAGAGTTTTGATTTTGAAAGTGCAGCATCAAATTCTCTAAAAGTCACTTTCACATCATCAGTCTGGTTGACTTCATGAAGTCTTCATGAACAGACTGATGAATGTGTTTTACAGTTTCTTTCTCATTAGAGCTGGTCATCTACTCCTCTGACCTTCTCAAACTGTGTTTTTGGGTCTGAAGTTACCCTTGTTGACATTTCAATCATTGTTTTTCATTGTAGTTTTCATTTAAGTGTACGTCTAACCCTATACATTACTAATACTGATGTTAGTTGGTGGAATCAATGTTATACGAAGGAAGACATGCATTAAACATGTAGCTAAGTGGGTTGATAAGGAGAATGCCGTTTAGTAATTGCCTCCTATGGATGTAAGACAGAATGTCAGCTTAAGGCTCACATGGCTGGACAAAACATACCTACAAAGTGTTGGTTCTCAGAATTTAGGATGATAGAATAATAGAATAGAAAAATAAGAATGAAGAGGAGACCTGAGGCATAGCTGAGAGGGATGAAGGAGCAGGGTAGAGTGAGTGAACTTGTAACTTAGACACAAACTACAGGTGATGAATTGTTCAGTATGATGGATTACTTATTTCAAGCAAAGTTTAAGACATGCTGATTTTCAAAAGAATGAAACCTGTAGCTCCCTAGAAACAGGAAAGTCAATCCAAAAAAGTACAATATGCTATGCTTTGAAGTACTATATTTAATTTCAAGTAAATGGTCTAAAACATGCAAAATGCTGGTATAATAATTTAAGCATATGTTTGTCCAGATATGACAGCTATGCTGCCACAGCAGACCTCTGGGGCTGAAGGTCCTAAGTAGCTGTCTTCCTCTCCCACGGTTGTAGGAGGTGGTGGTTGGTTGTCTTCACGCGGTTTTAAATGAGAACATGGGTAAGTAACAAGTTCTGAAAAATTCCAGCAACAAAAATAGACAATCATAATGGCTTAAATTTTTTCCTGAAAAAATGCCTCTTTAAGAATCAAATGATAAAAATTGAGAATAGAGTACAATGCAACACCGTTCTGGAAAAAATAAAAGGTAACAGTGACAGTAAATAAAAATTCTGGCATCAGGCTTCAACATCAGCATTGAGAGAATGGCAGCAGTTGCCATTTTGTCATCTAATACAGCATGACGAACAGAAAATATTAAGGAATGCTCTTGGTGACAAGCTGAATGCGGTAACGTGCCCCTGTCCATCATTCGAATGAAGCGTTAAACGACATATGCACTGCAATATGTCAGAAAGAAATAGCCTATTGCCACATCTCTGTCGCATTTTGGTTTGGGTTAAAGCTGGTCTATTGTGGTGCAGTGTGATAAAAGAAAAAAAAAAACACCCCATAAATGTGATGGTGTGTGTGTGCGCTGTATATACACATGCACGCACACACATTGGTGTGACAGTATTCACACCCCTTTACTTTTTGTACATTTTATATTGCAGGTTTAATTTTAAATAGATAAAATTATGATTTTTCCCAGTAATATATAGTCAATAATACATAATGACAAACAACTAAACTACATAAATACCTCCCAAAAAACCTTAAATGCGCCACCACCATGCTTCAACAAGTATGCCATGGTATTAGCCAGGTGTTGCGCAGGTTTTTCCATCTCTGTAGAGCACTTTCTGATAGTGTGACAAGTTCTTGACTTGGTCACTTCTTTGATCATGACCAAATCTACAAAGAGTCCTGATGGTTCCAATCTTCTTCTATTCAGTTATTGAGGTCACTGTCCTCATGGGAACACTCAAAGCTTTATAAATGGTGTTATACCCTTGTCCTGATCCATTTCTCACCACAACTGTATCACACAAGTCTACGAAGAGGTCTTTCAAGTATGCGCCTTCCTAAGCAACCAATTTGAAATAAAGAAATTTAAAACTACTGTATGTCCAATCAGTCTGTCACAGATGGACTCCAATCAAATTCTGTTCTGTTTGTTTAAATTAAAATACATTTATAAAAATTTCTAAATACATGATTTCACTTTGTCCTTACGAGTTAGCGAGTACAGATTTATGGCCAAAAATAGCCATTTAAAATCTACAAAACAATAAAGTGTGCAGGTAAAGGGGTCTGAATCCTTTCTGAAGCCACTGTATGTAACATATGAAAAACAAAAAATACCCTATATAGCAACAGCTCTAAATAAATCATAAGCCCTGTATCACTGGCTTTCCATTCAATTCTGGGATGATAAAATCTTGCAGTCTGGCTATAGCAAGTTGTTGACAATGTGAGAATACTTGGTGCACATAGCCTTTATAGCGGCTGTCTGCTCTAGTGAGGGCTAGATGAGCCAACCGAGGTGAATATATTACTCTCACTCAGTGAATGTCACAAATGGCATTTCCAACTTCTGAATGTCACAGAGACTGTTGGGGTGACTGCTAACACTGCGGAGCCTCGCGACAATTTTATTTTCGCTGTTAACATCCTGCATCCCTGTTTTCTGAATATTGAACAAAATCACACTTGCTGTAAGCCAAATAAATATCAGTAAGCCAAAAAAATCAAGGTGATTGGTTGGTGTGTTCCTGCTTATTACTGCTGGAACTTTTGTCTACATATGCTGCTATGTCACCCGAATGAGAGATTTTGAAATAGACTTTTTTCCTCGTCCAAATAAAGAACAAGATTAGTGTAGGAATGTATACTTTATTAGAGTAAACAAATAAAAAGTAAAAGCTTTGTGGTGGATAAGCAAATATTTTTAATGAGTGACCCCTCCAGCTGGTAAAGTCGTGTAGCCTCTGCAGGGCACACAGGAAAACATAAAGAGAGAGGGAGTAGAACAAAAAGAGAAAAAAATAAAGCACATCTCTCAAACACACTCCCCTGCATCAGTGGAGCTCATTGTTTGCAGCACAGTCATCAGGGGCACACTGATGCTGAGCTCCAGGAGGCAACGCTGATTATTTCCCACATCTTCAGATATGAATGTTTGACGCCAAGGTCAAACTCCTCCAGCTATCCATCCTGATCATGCAGCCACCATCACTTATTACTGCTATACATCATCTCTCACACATTCTCTGCTCTTTTTACTTAAGAACACTAATTTAGATTTAGGCTACCAGAGGATGGAGGTGCAAGAACAGCAGCTTCACTTTACTGCAAATGGTTCTGATTAAAGCTGACGATGTTGTTTGTTTGGATTCCAGGCTGATTTAATTATTTTTTTCTATAAAGATTAAAGTTTTTAATTAAAAGTTTTTGTCAAATATGAAAAACCTGAATAATTGGCTGAACTATTCTAGGTAAGTGTTTAAGCCGCAACATTAATACCTTCCTAGAGCAAATAAATCACAATACTGTAGCTAAAAACAAGAATAGTGTTGTGATGCTGTTCCTTAGGGCTCTGAAAATATGTAGTAAAATATGTAGTAAACAAGATGTAATAAATAAAGAGCAAACTATGATGACCAGTTATGTTCAACAAAAGACACCCAGTCATCAATATAAACAATAATTACTCTTTCACAATGTTTGAAGATTATACACAGCAAAGACAACGAATTTTACACAATTGCTAATATGTTTAACTGCATTTACTCATAAACTACCTGTCAATCTTTGTGCTTGCAGAGTCCTTAAAGCTTTGTGCAACTGTCAAATAGAAAAAAAAGACACCACTTTCCAGGAAGAAAGGGGGCACTGTGACGACCAGCATGTACAATAGAGAAACAATCTTGAGTAAATTGTACTCCGTCAAACTGAACTGTGATTTAATATGCAGCATAGAGGGAGGCTATGGCAGCACATATTCCAAACCAGTCAACAATGTTGGAACCATCCATCTTACACGAAATCTCAGAACTAATCAAAATGGAGAAGCAGGGCTGCTGCTGCTGCTGCTGATGGCGGTAGTGAATTGTTTCCAGCCAGACGCAGATCATTAGAGTCGGACATGACACACAATAAACAATGAGGCACTAAAAGACTAGGCTGAGCCTGACCTTTTGAAGGTAAAAGGTGGGGGAGGAGTGCACAGGCAAGAGTGGCGCAGACACTTATTGATTTCAGACACTGTATAACAGGCAACAGCTCACACAGACTGCATGAACAACACTTTCATGACTAATTCTATAGATCCAGGCGTAACTGAGATAACACGATGTAAACACAGGCACACATCTGATATCCAACCATCCATCCGTAGAGTAAGTGGATTAAAACTCACCAACGCATTTAGCAATGTGTACCACTGGTCAATACTGAATGTAGACATTTTATATTGATTGGCTTGTTTCTACTGCCCCAATATATAACTATAACCAACTATTTTCGAGTATGTAAATGCATGTGTGCAAGTGGAAGGGTAAACCATCACTCAAAGTCAACACATTACCAAAAGTGTGATGGTAAAACAAAATGTTGCATGTTGCCAAGATTCTGGGGATAAAGCAGCAATCACAGCTCTCCCCCAATTTTCACGAAAGCTTAAAAAAGGTCTTAGACTAGTTCATAAAAGAATTAAAAGTCTGATGCGATTAAAAGACAGGCTGAGAAAAGAAACAGTTCAGTGCCTGGCCTGGAGCACGTTAGTCTCCTCAATCTTTCAGTCGAAATTGGGTTTGAGGCTGGAGAATGTTTTCCCCACAGGCTCATCATGGGCTTCTCCACAGATCAGAGATCATCACACCCGTGCACTCAATCCAAACCTCAGCCAATAGCAGAACAGAAACAAAACGTCATCACAGCAGTCCTGGATCAGTGGTCAGGGGCAGCTTCTGTAAAGCGTTGCTCATATCGCAAGGGCACTGTACTGCTTTAGTGAACAATCCCAGAAATACACAGGATACTGACCAGAGCCTCAAACACTCTCCAGCAATGATTCATAGACATTGGTTAATCTTATCAGGGACTGCCTGGACACAGCAGTAATAAACTGAAAATTGTCTAGTGAATCTCATATCAAATCACAACCATGGGGAAACTAAAGTAACACAGATGCTCAGAGCAGGAATGGGCAGGTCTATGGACTGTTCTTGTCAAGACAAGCTATAATGTGATGGTGGTAATTAATTACATGATAAACAAACACATTTTAGTAGAATCACTAATTAGTTATAATAAACAGCAACAGTTCCTGGCTCTCTGTTTTGCTCATTATGGATCCTTTATCTAATACCTCTTCTAAATCAATAAAGAATGCAAAAATTATATATACGTGAGCTATTAAACAGCAAAAAAATGGCATGGCTTACGATCCAACCTTTAGATTAATCAGACAAGGAAATGTAATATTCTCATTCTCCACCCTTTTCTTACTGAAAATTGTCAGTGAAACCTGAAACTTAACTGAATCCAAAGGTTGTCTGACTGGTCATAAGTAGAAAATGAGATTATGAAGAGGATTTGAGTAATAAAGGAAGCTGCATGTCCTTCCATGATGTGACACACTCCCTGTCCGCCTCAAAGGAGGAAGTAAAGCCACCTACCATAGAAGAAAAGTGTCAATTAGTCCAATTGTGAAATATAATTTGAGGCACATCTATCCAACATGACCTGATGACTTTAGTAAAAGAACTGTCCTGCTGTTCAATTATTAAATAATGGACAGAATGGACTATTGTTATAATATTTAACAGGCATAACGAATACAATCTTAAAATAATTTCCCTCTGGGATTAATAAAGTGTTTTGAATCTTGAATGAATCTTGAATCTTGAATCTTAAGAATGCAAGGTGAAACTTTAAAGATTTATTCTAAACCTTATTAATTCAACTCAGTGTGATGTGAGAAACAATAATGCAGAGGTGTGAGATTTATTGCTTCAGGTAGTATATTTTCTCTTAATGCTGTGTTCAGTACAAAAAACTTCTTATTTTCAAGGGGAACACATATTTTAGCATATATGGTGAAAAATAATCTGAAAATCTAGTAAAATACATGAAACAGCATGTCAGTTTTGCACTGTATTTGGTCAGAAAAAAAAGGAATAAAGAAATGTCAATTCTGATCTGGTAATGAAGTTAGATAAAAATTGTTACAATTTATTCAGAGGTGTGGACCAAATTGTGTGGTAATTTATCCAACAACTGTCATTTCACAAAAAAAACTAATATTAATGTCATGACAACATTAGATGAGAAGTCAGGGGATCATGAAAGTTAGTATAAATCGTCTGGAAACATCAACTGTCTGTAGGAAACAGCAATCCATACAATACTTTATTTATAGGCTAAACATATTTCAGTCTGGACAAATTACTAGTACTGTACATAGCATAGCTGAGGCGGATGAGCATTTCATGAAAACAAATGTTGACAAATTGGTGATTCTAGTGGAAAAGCTACATTATCACCAAAGTGGGAACATGAATATTGATCCCAAATGGCAATTCAGAAATTGTGAAATCATTACTTACACTACAACCAAAAATGTCAACCCGTTTCTATAGGTACACGATAACACAAGTGATGACCAAAGTTACGAATATCTATATGAAATTTCCTGACAGTCCATTCACTCAAAAAAAAAACTCCTTATCCAGCATTAACTAGTATAGTATCTCACCTCTGGCTGTGCTGTGTTTTGTGGATTATGCATAAAGGTTCAACAGGGTTTACATGACACAGGTGGCCCTGCCAGCAGTGAAGCCAAGTCTCAATTTGTTCTTGTTACAATAAATCCCTAGAGATGAGTAGGAGTAATGGTAAAGACTAATTCTGGGTGAATCATTTCTTTTCATCTACCATTTCCCCGAAGCTCCTCATATAAAAATGATCAAGAATTGATTGAAGCAATTTCATTTTGCCTGTTCTGCTTGAGTATTTTGGAGTACAACATGACCCTGAGTTTGATATGAACAAGGAAACACAGAATTACCTGAATAAGCACAAAATATTTAAAAGTTACTGTTTGGTTGGTGGTTTTTGTGAGAAAATGGTCCTCAAAATGTCATAACTGTGTGTGTGTCTTATATAGCCACACACACAAACAAACAAACTACCCACAGGCCTATTCAGGCTCTAAATAAATAAATGAAGCAATTTGAAAAGAAATCCTAATATAGCTTTGTCATCATCTTCACTCCCAGATACTGCTGTTCATTTTCCCCAGTGAGGCTGTGGCCTCGCATAGCGAAGAAAACACCACTCAACAAGCTCATCTTCAAAACGTGTTTACCAGGATGCGACGTGGCAAAGGGGGAAATCTGACTCACAAATTCAACCTTAGAGTGTTCATGTCAATGTCCTCCTATCTGATTGTTTTGGCATTCTGAATGGGACTGGGAGTGTGGGACAAACACTCATGCAATGAGCTGCAGATGGTGCTCCAATGAGAAAATGAGTATCAAAAGTACCGCTAGCAGACATGCCGTGGCTAATCAACATGAGAACACAGCCGAGCCTGTATGCTGGCTGGGCGCAGAGCAGACAGTGATAAAACAATGGGTTGGAAGCACCCACACAATTTCCTGGACTTCTGCTCTGCAGTGTTCTGTGTGAGACAAAGTGTCAGTAAAACAAGTTTCATTACCGTTTATTTCTCCTGCAAAAGGTTATTTCGCTCAATACCAGAGCTATAGACTTGGACTTCAATCAGATTTAAGTCACAAAAAACAGAAACTAAAACATTTTGTTTTGACCAAAAATATAAACATAATAAAAAAAAATACACATCATTCAACTGGTTCACAGACAAAGTTTTTAATTTTTGTAGATTTAAAAAGGACTGATCATCATCTTAGTTTAGCTTATTAGTGTGCTAATTTCCACTAAACACAAGGTCACTGGGAACATGCTTAGTTTTGATATTGGACCAATAAAAAAAAAATCACTGTCTCTGGCACTTGTTTAAATGTGAAGTGGTCCCTTAAGTTGACACAATTTATCGTGAAGAGGACATAATATTTCACAGAAATCCATCCAAAAGTTTGGAGACATTTAATTCAAAACCCCATAATCATGCTGTAATAAATTCCTCAGTTGATGACCTACAAACTTCCACAGCCATCCATTGTGGCTACTGATAAAACCAAGTGACACCTCAACACTGCCATCCTTAGAGCACGGCTAAAAACACAATTAGACACTTTCAAAAGACTATGTTGAAGTGCTGTGTACTTTCAATGATCAGCATTCAAAGACCTGAAAGATTTGCATTTCACCTTGCTTGTTAAGGCCTGTGACTTGACTTAAACTTGACTTTAAGGACTTAGAATTTAAAAACATCTGTGTTCAATACTTTACTGACTATATCATATTTTATTATCCCCACAAAAATGCTTTAAACATCCAAAAGCTGGCATTTGCTCAGAAAGCTGAGCCAGGAAGACATGGGAACGATAGCAAAGCCTCTGTGCCAGTGTAGCTAAAAATCTTTTAAACAGTTGTATAAATATGCTGAACTGTGAGATCCTTTCAAGCTAGTAAATGTGGTATCATAGTTCAGCATATTTAAACTGTTAATAAACTTGGTAATTGCAATGAAGGCAAAACTCTGATATGAAAAGCTGTTATGATGAAAATGCACGCAGAGAGAAAACAGAGAAAATGTGAATGAGAAATGTTTCTAAGTCAAAAGCTCATTAGTAGCAAGCCTGGATGTGGTTTGAACAATGATACCACAGATCTGTGAAATCTGGGCATTATTCCCACCAGTAGCAATTCCAAATCAACGGGCCTCATTCTACCCAGAGGATCTGCTTCGATTCATCTCCCAAGATCCTCCAAACCGAACAGTTTGGGCAACAGCTGGACTTGCACTCTTTACCACGACAGCAAGCTTCGTTTGGACTGTGTTTGGAATCTGCGACTGTGGGCCAATAGAGAAAAGATTACAGCCCACAAGGGGATAGAGATGTTGTAAAAGAACCTTTGCCTGGTCTCACAGGGAGAGATCAGCAGACTGTTAGCTGTAGCTTCCAAATGCTCATTTACACCTAGAGGTATGAATACACATAGGCATCAGTTGTACATTTATACTAAATTGCAACAAAACAACTCCAGGCACAAACTGGGGTTACTGCTATTATTATAGGTCATGAAAAGGACTGTCTTATTGTGGAAGCAAATGGAGGGCAGTGAGGCTGAAATGACAACCTGCAGGAAGGGTCTTACACTAATGCTTTCTCCAGCTGCTCCACCTTAGGCTTATTGTTCCAGTGTGCAGAAAAGGATGGGAGGCCATTTGAAAAAAACCTAAGCCGAGGCCAGGGCAGCACACCTAGACCCTCACATGCTCTATTAAACCAGGAGTGGGAGGACGTATGAGGGTCTTGACAGTTCCTGGCTCAGAGCTCTCCCATTGACACAATTACCTTGTCCCTTGTCCCTCCTTGTTTAAAATGTCTGCTTTTAGCTACGACTCTGGATGTAAACAAAAGAGAAGCTGCAGCCAAAGAACCAAAACCCTAAGAGGAAAACTGTTGCCTTTTACTACAATTCTCTCTATTATTAATCTATTTGCTTGATGTGTTCAAGTGTCTCAGTAGGAGACTGGATTTGGGTAATTTTTAGTATCTGGTTCTATGTGTTCAAAGTCCCAGTAATACTGTTGTAATATCAAGGTGCACATAGTAACAAAGCTGTAAAGGTGAAATAGGAATGCAGAAAATAGCTCCTCTGTGCTTCATGCCAACACTCACATTATATTCTCCCTCTCCCCCAGAAACACACACTCCATAGTGCCTAGGTTTCATCTTAAAAAATGTTTTGTTATGCAAACCTTCTTGATAGTAAAAATAATTGAAGTGTTGGCTGATTTGAGACAAAGCACCATGGTGCGTTGGCAGCAATAACTAGGACGCAGTTAGCTTTTCAGACTTCACTAAGCTTCTTTATGTGTGTTCAGGAGAAAGAAATTAAATCTTTGGAAATGTATATATAAACAAATACCCTGTATTTTCCAATGCTACAAACTCCTCAGGTTCTATTTAAGTCTAACAATGGCTGAAATCTATTTCAGAGCCATCATAGGCCAAATTGGTTTCTACATTTTTTTATTCCGAAATAACAACAGCAGTGGAATACGGTTCCTGCTGATTCTACATATCTGACATAACATCCTGCCTATCCTTGGCCACCAAACAGGATTTTTTTTATTTCTTCTAAGTAAATGGTTATGCATAAAAGTTACTGACCACGACTTTAAGATTTCCAAACACAATTTACCCTGATAAATGACATCAGTGATAAAGAATTCCTACCCAGTCAAGTACATTAAGGCTATGCTTCATTCCATCAGGCTATCCACCATGTTTTGATAAAACCACTGAGCAGTATGAAAATCTGGAAACAAAATCAATTAGTCTATAATTCTAAAGACTAGATCATAAATATAAAAAGAAACAAATATTGCTAACTTTAACATTGCTAAAGTTAGCAGTGTTAAGCCTTTCAGTTACTGCATGGCTTTGTAGTCTGACCTGAAGGTGCCAACAGTAGAAAGATGGTAGATGGTAAAAAAAAAAAGCAGATCCTGCATCACCTGAGGGAAATATAAAGGTTAATTCTGACAAGCCTATCTCCCCTCCCAGAATAGAGCAGAGTGCATAAATGATAACTGCCAGGAAAAAAAACTATTTCTGATTGGATTAATCCACACTCAGGTCATTTTGGAACAAGAAACAATGCAACTTTCTTCCTACTCTACACTTTTTTTCTAATTGAGATGAGCCTAAAGGGGAAACAAGAAAGAAAAGGCAGAGAGAGAGAGAGAGAGAGAGAGAGAGAGAGAGAGAGAGAGAGAGAGAGAGAGAGAGAGAGAGAGAGAGATAGAGA
>JAUMHL010000017.1:6249239-6335665 GCA_032362345.1 Sandelia bainsii
TTGTCACTGTGGGGTATTGTGTGTAGAATTTTTAGGTAAAACATGAATTTAATCCATTTTGGAATAAGGCTGTAACATGGAAAAATGTAAGCGCTGTGAATAATTTCTGAATGCACTGTATCTATGAAAATCTCCCTCTCTATCTCTCTTTACATATATATATATATATTTTACATTAGTTTTGGACAAAATGTACAAATGTAACTCAAAATATATAAATACTAATTAAAATGTTTTTCCTCCAAGTTTCTCCAAAGAAATTCTGCCATCAGGGTTTTGGCACTTGACAATAAGAAGTCTGTAGACATTACAAATAGCTGCTGCGTGACGCTCACTTTTCACTTAACAAAGGCTTAACACAGAAGAAATTTAGCCTCTTTAACATTTTTAAAATATCACCAGTCAGTTTATATCAGAAACACAAAAGCTTAAGCTTCAAATAAACAGGATAAACTGCAGTTCCACAATAGTTAAACTAAATGCCTTAACTGGCTCCAACAGTTGTTTGAATCAGAGTAATGACATCTTATATGACAGACTGTTGGATTGACAAGTAGTAAGTATTTAAAGCAGTCTGCTGCTGCTTAAAAAAAAAAACATTGATCAAATTAATTTTTTAAGCACAAGTCTGAGGAAATTCACCACCATACAAAACACAGAAAATAGAGAACGACATGTGCAGCAACAAATGCAGACAAAACAAGATTATGGGAAGTTTCATAAAAACATATTACAGTATGGATGTATAAAAATGCCCCCATTAACTATACATCCAACATCAGATTTAGAGCAATCACTGGCCTATTCAGCTGTCAGAGTAACATACTGTATGTGTCGCTCCATCCCAGCATGCTTTGCTCTAGGCGTGCAACTCAGTGTTGTTGTGTTTGACATGTCGGCTTTAATCTGATCTCAGTGGGTGGGTTGTAAGTTTGACAAAAGCAGAAGAAGTACACATGCAGAAAACCAAATTCTACACAAAAACAGCTGAGTGGAACATAAGCAACATGATGAGATAAAATGAGAAAAAGGTTAGTGACAGTGAAAGCATACTGAATGCTTTTAAATTCCACAGTATGCTGTCAGCACTCTCAAATCAATACATTAAATGAAATCTGTAGGTGGCATCTCAGAAGTAACACCTGTGAGACTATGGCACAGATTTTTGATAGACTGTTCCCTGACATATCATCAGCTCATCTAGCAACAGAAGGTCAGTATGTTTAGAAGAGAGCTTGTTTTTCAAATGTTCTCCAAGGCTAAAAACGCCTGCTCAGACTCTCTGTGCTATAGTGTGAGATTTTTTTCACCAATTTCTGCTTTGATATCAAAATCAATTTTAGAAGCAAAGCCTTCTCAGTTTACAATTTTGAGGAAACTGTTGAATTGTGTGAGAGGCTAGGTTGATGTGAATTGTGATTAATTTAGTAAGCAGTGGGAGTTAAAACTGAAAGTTGACTTGTTTTGCCTGAGCAATGGCAAAGATTTTGGAAGAAGCTTTTGGGGCAGAACTGAGGAACACATATGGTGCAGGAATGCATGTTAAGTGTGGTTACTCTGTGCAGAGCCCCTATACAATCTCCTCTGCATCTGCACTACACATGTGCCCCATCCATAACACAGCACAATGACCTTTTTAATAGCCTTATAATGTGCCAAATGCACGAACTGACGATCAAAAGGTGCTTACTATAAGTTCTTGACAATAACATTAAGGCCACAGACAAACTCAAGGACAAATATTTATTTTTAAAAGCCCAGATAAATACATAACTGCAAATGACCTGCAGCATGCCGGTGATTGCTGAACTAATGTCTGCATTAGCTTTCTCATCTCTGCTGAAAGAATTCAGCAACAACCACTGAGACAAATGACAGCAGCCTCTTGTGTCCCTGTTTAAGTGGAAAATGCACCAGGTTGTTTTTTTCTGCCTCAAGCAGAACCCGTGTGCACGCCAACCTTGGCACCTTAGTCACGCTTGTGAACAGCAGAGGGAAAACACCGTAAAACATCTGAGACTTCCCCTACATATGTAGGGATAAAGATATGTGCCATAATGAGTTGCACTCTGCAGATGGCCATTAAAGCTTATGTCAACATTAGGGAGATATCCAAATAAAAACTGGCAGATGATACTCGCAATTAATTCAGAGTAAATTTTCATACAGGCCCATTGACCACAGATGATAAGAAGGTACATCTGAATCCTTTGATAAGAGTCCCTGTTGGGAAATTAATTTCAGCAGAGAACATTTGGTTCTTACAGAGCTGCAATGTAATTAAGGTTAAAAAGGAGTTTTCATACCAGGCATGGAAATTGCTTCCTTTCAAATGTATCTTTGTAAATCTGACAGGGTTGGAGCAGGTGGACCGTGGCTATTCACAATATCAGAGTGTTTCCGAAGGAAGCTGCTACATTCTGCAACAGTTCGACCCAGAAGGCAAACAGAGAGCAAATCATATTTCTGACTCACCAAACAGCTTGAGTCAGCTGAAAAATTTAAATGCACAAGTTCAGTGAGCAAAAAAGAAGGAGGAACAGCAATATGTTTTCGTTTTTATCTCCATCTCAGATATTGCATAATACAGTGAGCAGGCTCTATTTTATATGTGCATCATTTCAGCATCATTGTGGAGGTTGCAGTAAAATAAAACAATATGTTATTGGTCAGCTGTAAAAGAAAAAAAAGAAGACCAAAGAACAAAAGCTTACTACCTTTTTTATAGTGGCTTCTGCAGAGTCAGAAAGAGCAATGTAATATAATACAATATATTGTTCTGCAAAGATGAAATTACCTATAACTCTGTTCTCGAAGCACATGCTGTTTTATATACAAGCTCAAGTTGAGTGCTGCTCAAGACATTAAGTGAAACAATATACTTTATCTGCCGTGGTAACTATCTTACAATAGCATGACAACTAATGACACACCAAGACTTTGTATATAGGTTATGTCATAATATCTTGCATTCAAAACAGATATCCAGTATAAAAATCAATGTGAAATCACTTGCATGGAGACGACGTTCAGGTGTAGATATTCTTAAATGAGTCAGTTGACATGACAGACACAGTGTATGTCTTGGTAAATGGTAAGGCCTGCTGCTGATAACACTGGGCTGCAGGACATCTTCACCAACGGGGAAATAGAGATCTGGCAATAGTGAGCTCAGGCAAACCATGGCAGACGGGGTTTTGTGGGTGAATAGATGGATGGACAGACAGTTGGTGTTTTTCAGCATTCTTACATCACCGTGCTCAACTCATTTTCCTTGTCTGAATTGTCATTTTAATACAGGAACAAAAGGAGATACTTTTAAAGGGCCTTTCAATAAATGAATAGAACCCAGTAAAGCATATTTAACAATGTCTGACAGTTGAATGATTTCTCATTGCCTTTGTAAAGCCCAGTATTTCTCTAGCTCATGGTTATATCAATACATTGCACCTGTTAAAAAAAACTAGATGCCTGATTTTTATTATTATTAAATATTTATCATTCTATATTTTTGTCATATGTTGTTTGTCTTTAGCACAATGTCACTGTGGCCCATCTTGGACTGACACCATTGAGAATTTTTTACTTTCCCTGAGGTTTTCAGATTTTATTAAAACAGAAGTTTTAATAAAATGTTTTTCAGTGGATGGCCAGGTGACATTTTGCTTTTCATACTGAAAAGCTTATAATGAATGAAGCTGTAATAAAAGCAATGGGCTTTTTGTAGCCTACTTACAATGTGCTATTTAAAAATAATGAAGAGAAGAGCTTATAAAACAAGTTATTTAAACATCACAATGAGAATATGATGGTGACGTGGAGCCAAAGCAGGTAACATAGCACTTCAGTACTTCTACTGAAAATTAGAGGAGTTTTATCTTCTGAGCAAAACATCGTCTGACAGTTAAATGTTAATGACTTTAAATTTGGGCATAGTGTCCTTATTCTACTTCTCTACTCCTGAGTGAGGACACTGCAGAGAAAGTGGTTACAACGCTTCCTCTCCCTGATGATGTGTTTATGCTGTGCAGTGCCTGAGGGCACTTTAAGGAAAAAATAAAACACTGATAGCAATGCAGAAAGTGCCAGCATGCCCCATTCACAGATATTAGCCTCAATGGCCTGGATAAGATGCCATGGTAAATCCCTGCTGTGTGTATGTCTGTGTGTTTGTGTATGTCAGCCTCTTAGGATTCTATGCTCCTTTAACCATGGGCCAAACCCCTGTGGTGCCTTACATCTTAATCACTCCAGGGGCATGTAGGAGACAATGCCTCACTATTTGTGACAAGAATATAACTGGCTACGTGTGACAGCACAATGTGCAGTCGGTGTTTATGCATATGTGTTTATGTTCCGCCTCTGTTATGGTCCAGTAATGCAGCGTGTGAATGGGATCCCAATGTGGCCCCCCAAAATAGGAAGCAGCCATTCTTATCATTAAGGCATTGCTGTGCACTGTGAGGACTGGATGTTGTCTCATGAATAGCCTGTAAAAAACTTGACCTTGCTCTATGCTTCTCTCTCCCTCCTTCCAGAACACCTGATTATTTTCAGTAGACAAGACAAGTGGCCAAGTCAGAGGTCATGTCATTAGTATCATTATGTTTCTGAAAATACCTTTACCAAGGACTACCCCCATCATTTTCTGCCTCTACAGCTGAATACTTCACTGCACTGCGTCCAGAGAAATGTCCTTCTCAAGACTTTTCCCCCTTTGTCAGCAGGTGAAGACTCCTTCTTGTCTGAATAATGGCGGTTGGTGGAGGCTCATCCTTAAGCTGACTCAAAGGCACCATTTTTAAACAGTGTTTAACATTACATCAGGTAGAAGCTAGTGCTGCCTTAGCAATATAATCGCAGCTCCAATTGTGATGTCAGCCTGTCCAATTATATAACCGCAAAAGGCTGCAACTTAATTAAATTTGTACGTGCGTGACAATATTTTCTCTATGTGCGGTTTGCTTGTGATCTACACCCCTATTAAAGAGCTGTCAAGTCAGTGACTGCATTTACATGCACTTAAGTAACCAGGTTACAGTTGGCTTTTTTGAGTAAGCTAAGTACAATCTGTTTTTTGTAATTGGGGTAGGGGATAAGAGAAACCAGATTTCCCCAGGTAGATTTTTCCCGGAGAATTTCTCTTCAATTTATACTTAAAACCAAGTTTCTAATCTGCTTTTTACAAGAGCACATGTGCATGACAAAAGCCTCCGTTTAAGAAGTAGAGAGTGGAGGTAACAACTTTTCAGACCCCTTTGGCATATTTTGCCAACACAAGTGACTATCGATAAATCTAGCAAGTTTTTATTAACTACTTTCCTTGAGGTGAGTTGCTAAAATTTGTCTGTGAATGTTTTCTTCTGTGGCTGTGACTCCTTCACTGTGTGTTCAGTGTGTGTGGGGAGCAGCAGCTAGAGGGAAGTGTAAATGAAGCAAACAACCAATCATTTATCCTGTAAACTAGTTCTCCTTTGTTTTTGTCAACCACAAAGTTAAATTTAATTTGACCATTTAGGTTTCATTTTATTTTCTCAAACCAAACAGAGTTCAGTAGCATGAGTTAATTCCAGTGCTTGAATTCACTCTTCAGTCTGTATGTACAAGTCTATATGAAAAGCTTTTGAGATAAAAACTAGATTTTAGCTTATGACATTTATGATGTGATAGCGGCTTAAAATAATAGCACGTAAGGATAGGTTTTTGTATGTTTTATGCTACTTTGTATGTTTCAGTTGAGATATACACAACATTAAAACTCATTCATCTGTATATTTCCTTCTTAACAAGGCAATACTGTGCATCATAATCACAATATGACTTTCACCAAATTCAGAATGTACTATGTACAAATTTTTCAAATGTTGTTAAATATCAGTGTCACTATGTGCTCTATAATTATTGCTGTAGGTGACGTGGTTAAAAATCAACATTATTTTAGAACAAGTTTAATAGATAAAACTAAGCAAATATTATATAACTAACTTGACCAGAGATGGTGGCATATTAAAGTTTGACATACATGTATGTTTGAACTATTTTAAGGAAGAATGTTTCCCTCACTGGCAGCAATGCCTGAGGCTGTTAATCTGTTCTTTAAACACAACTAAATATCTCAGAAACTAGTGGCCAGATTGCCAATAAGTTTTGTATGAATAATTGTTGATTGATTATTGATGAGGATTTCTAATTATTTTAGTGACACTGAGCTATTTTCCCCCAACCACAGTTACTGGGTCAAAACTGGGTCTTGCTCACAACTTTGGTGCATAATAGAGTGCAGAGCTGAAATGATTAGTCAATCAATTGATTAGCTGATGGCAGCTCTAGTGGAATGCCTTGAAAATTAATGGAAAGACTTGAGAATGAAAGTGTGAACCTGGGAACAGCTGTGACAAAATACTCTAAAGCAAGATGTGTAGCAAACCAGGATGAGGCTCTGTTGTCTACATCTGAGATTAAAGCACCAGTGATTCCTGTAGTCTGCCACTTTTCTTGAGGAAAACATCCCTAACTCCACAGAAGTGACTAGTGACTATTACATCTACTCACACCCTCTCCTTACCCTGTCCACCTAACAAACCTATTCAGATTTAAATAAATATGAGGTCTCCAAACAACTTTTCTCAGACTGAAGGAGCTACCTGGATGAGTAGTGAAACATTTTGACCTAACAAGAAAAAAGTCTAGTTACCATGACTCAACTTCCAGATAATTTAAAGCAAGGTTTGACTTAGTTTCTTTTGTCTGAGCAGTGACTGGAGTGACCCAATTAATGACATGAAACTGCTGTAGATATTCATGGTTCCCACGCAATTACTGCATTGGCTTATCTCCCAATATTATCTCTACTGCCACCATCATGCCAAATAATTATGTTGTTTCAATATTGCATTGTTTTACCCCTGATTTTAAATGATAGCATGTTCCCTCTCCTCTCTAGCACAGTTTTTACATCAGCTGTCAATTGGGGCCATTGGGAATGACTAACTGCATCGTCATCCTCCTCCTCCTCCTCCTCCATCCATCCTCCTAACCACTTGTCCTCTCAAGGATCGTGGGAATGCTGGAGCCTATCCCAGCTGTTTGGTCGAGAGGCGGGGAACACCCTGGACAGGTTGCCAGTCTATCACAGGGCAGACATATAGAGACAATAGACGGTGGGAGGAAGCTGATTTACCCGGAGAAAACCCATGCAACCACAGGGAGAACATGTAAACGCCACACAGAAGGCAGTCGCCCGACCCGTGGATTTGAACCCAGGTCCTTCTTGTTGGAGATGACAGTGCTAAGGAGAACACCACCGTGGTGCTAATAATTATAATAATAATAGCAGCATATTTAACAAGAGTTGTGAAGTACTACTGTCCACAGTTAAAAACAGTTATCACATATAAGAAACCATTTTGTTTTCCATTCTGTCTTAGCTGCCATATGCCATGCCAGGCCTGAACCCACTGATTCAGAGAGTTCTCCTTAATAGGTGCTTAGCGTCATGCATACGAATAGAAAAGTGACATTGGCAAACTACATATACAATAGTATTAAAGTAATGAAAGTTTAATGCTCAGTACATTCAAGGTTAGTCCTGTAGACTATCACAAAACTGTCCTTGTTCAGCTGAAACAATGTGACCAAGAGGTTTTATCAGAATTCACTTACAGGACGGAGTCATTGAAAGCCTCACTAGAACTCCCCTTAACAGGAGAAATTTAGCTTTCTTTCTCAGTAGCGGTTACAGAGCCCCCTACAGTCTTTTATTCACCACATAAATAGTGCATCAGATAGGATGCCAGCGGATGGCACCTTTGTCTGAATGACTGCGTGCAACCAGAAGACTTGTTTTCCTCCTTGCAGAAGCTTGTCATCTATCATTACTTAAGGTGGCCTTGAGAATGATTTTGGCAGACATCTCCAGCTTACCGTCTGCGGGCCCAGTGTAAACATCACACTGCTGGGCAAAAGAGAGTGATGATGACCATTACTCCCCTATGTGGATAAAAAAAAAAAAAAAAAGAAAACACGTAGTGTGTGTTCCTGCCTAAATTCGAGAGGCAGGCTTTGCAGTCAGTGGTACATTTTTGATCATTTGGATTTTCTAATTTTTCCAGCACAAAAAAAAAGTTATTTTGTTCTGATACTCGGTTGTGATGCTTTAGGGCAAATTCACACTGAGAATGTCTGGATTGGTTTAAACAAACAGTCATGAGATGACATCACTCACTCATTTTAGTTAAAATGAGAACAAGAGCACTGAAACTTGGCTCTGCAACAAATGCCCACACCAGGGCTGTGAAAATTCAAGTCTGTGTGCTACTCCAACCTAAATGTGCTGCAGTTTGTTTGGAACAGTCATACCAACTAATGGAAAAACACAAACCACTCTAAGCTTTATGGGTACTCTGAGAAGAATTGCGACAACATATAGCCAGCGGGTAACCACTGGCTATAAGATACTCCCCTCGATATTTTTAATTAGAGGGTAGATGGGTTGATGGATGGGTTGAATTTAAGGTATCAAATAGTGGATCTTAAAGGTGTAAACACATTTTTGAGATATTCACTGGGTGCAAAGGTGCAAATAAATACTTAGAAAGTACATGATGAGCTCAATTTGTTACAATCAGCTGCAACTATCCTAAATGGACTCATGACACAGATCACCCAAGATTTACCATTTACAATGTAATTTCTGTTAGTTCATACCACAATACATCTGAGTTTGTGAGCTTGGTTGTCACATTTTAGTCGAGTCAGGATTAACTGTTGGATGCTGAATGTAGGCTACAGGACAAAAAGTGCTCAAATACATCCAGTTTGTATTAAAATGTCATCCAGCCAAAATTTTACTATGCAAGACAACCACACCCAAAACGTAGGGTGAAAACCAGCTGTAATTTAATGCAGCAACTTACATTACATTGAGTATGTGACATATATGGGATTTCAAATCACTACAAATCTGGCCTGTTGCTGTGTGAAGTTGAATGTGTGAATCCTGGGATGTTGATTTCAGAAAGTTAGAGAAGTTGTCGGATACGGACAATTTCAGATGCTGAAAAGCCCTCGTACACTAGTGTTATCCTTAAGTTGTCCTTATGGACTTGTGTATTTTAGGTGTTCAGAAATGTGGTAAATTGAAACAACTTTGGGTTTATCAGTTGTGTTCTTTCACTTCACCTTCCACTACTGGTAATAGCCTTTTAAAATATATGCAGCAGTAGGGTTAATTTGGCAAACTGTCAAAGCGGAACACAGAACTACCGCAGCTATGGACAACACAGGCCACAGTATGAGCAGCCTTCCACAGTGCACAAACTAAAAACCACAGAATGATTTTACACCTGAAGCCCCCCTAGTGAGGGTTGAAACCCAGTAAAGGGTACACATAATGAATCCTGTTCATCAGTGATGCACTGACCCAGGGCGAACCCATACACACACAGATACACAATAATACGTACCGACACAAAGCCCAACCCCCCATGTGCTTGTGGCGCCCGCGCCTGGTCACCTCACCCACGGATCAAAGGCAGTATTTTGTTCTAATCAGTCCTCGCAGTGGGCAACCCCATTAATTCAATTCTATTTCATCAGCAGTGAGCAGACCACCAGAGGGGTCTGTACGTTTCTGGGGTCCTGTTGTTCAGGAGTAATCCTATCTCTTAATGACCTGAGATCAGACCATAACTGCCCAGCGATCGACTTGGTTTTGCTTACTGACAAATCTGCAAGAACTTTGCAGGAGGAGAAACAAAGACAGGCATAGCTCATTCTCTGGACACACAGGGAAGTCAAGCAGAATTAATGACGCCATATATCAAATAATGCCAGACGATCAACCCCCCACTAAACCAGGCCAACACCACAGAACGTGTACCCTCACACACAGTAAGCCGTTTCAAAAGATCAAGTACTGCACATTAAGCCTGGAGAACTGGAATTGCAGGGTTATATTAGACCACAATGTCTTATTCCTTTCATAAACAAATTATTTTTAACTATAATAAGAATGCTTGTTAATTACTAAAATGACAATTGCCCAAAATAGTTTGAATGTGAAAACACACAAGGTACAATAAAATAATGAGGCAGAATACGACTGGCTCATATTTTTTTGTTGTTTTGTATCATGCTGTGTGGCTTGCTGGTGGTATAATAAAATGTTTATTGGGACATACAGTAATGAGCTTTTCATATCTTACCGTACCTTTGGTCTCTGGTGGATGGGGATGCTCATCACAGGCAAATTAGATCTTTTGAGTATTGCCTTCGACACCTGCAGAAACAATAACAGTTGGTGAATATGGTGAGTCTTTCAAACAAAACAAAATGAAAAAGTCTATAATTCTGGCTCTAATATTTTCATGCTCACCATCTGTTAATGACCAAAATAAATAAATAAATAAATTGGGCATCTCTTCACTCAAAAAAATTAATAAAACTAAATTTCAAGTGTGGAACAGTCAGCAGAGATTTATCAGTGTAGTGTTTGGATTGGAAAACACCAACAACTCAGCTGAGATAAACGCCACTGTGAAAAACCTATCAATAACTTTGGATCTGTCCTGGGAGAATGTTAGAGGTCAACACCAGATAATTCAGTAGTGGAAAAGGTCAAACTGGAGGCATATGGTTTGCGTTGAAAAAGCTCCCAAGAAAATGGTAGCAAATAAAGAATTACTACAATTACATGCAAACGTGAAGGCTCTGTGCTTTTTAAGATGATGACAAAGGGGAGGGTTCACATGGGAGATGACACTTCAAAGGCCTTCATTGTCAAACATAACAACAGCTCTGGTGTTCATAAATACAGCGATCATCTGACGCCTTCACTGCGTCAGCCTCTGGAAGTCACCACATCTTGCTCTTTGTGTCAGTCTATGCGTGAGAGTCTGTGATTCTGTTGGAATCACTGCACAAGGGCATTTTTATTAAACAAGACACGATAAAAAGGAACCACGGCAGACATCCTTATCACTTTTAATTATGACTTAATCACAGTAAATGAAAGAAATAAAGATCAATGTAGAAAACAAAGGACTGACTCTTCTAAAAAATATGAATTATTCTGATGTTTTGTTTATGCGTTTCTCCTCATTCCACATGCACGATGGCCAAAACCAAGACAACATTTTAACTGGAGCTAACCATATAAAATTAGTGTCAATACCAGGTTCGGGCGGAATCCCCTCACAATCACACAGCGAGGCTTTTTTCTAAACTTAACCACACAGAGAGACAGCTTCATCATAGATGAGGTAGAGATACAACTCTCAAGCCTCCAGAGAGGCCTCTACAGACCAGAACGCAATGTAGCCACGTTCAACTTTAAAGGCTGTGAATCCTGCCATTTCTCAGCTGGAAAACCTCTCGCTCTGCTTTTAAGAGGATTTCTCTCTTTTTTTCCCTTCTTCTCACAGAACTGAAATTCTCAAGCAAGTTCATGAACATTCTGGGTAATGTAGGCAATTTCTTCCTGAGGTAGTTGAGGCAGCTTAAGGGAGAACAAAAAGGTAAATTTGATCGCATCAGTTGTTATAATTTCATTAAATTCACCAGAAAAAGAATCCAAGAGAGGCATTTTTCTCTCCATCCAAACTCTGTCTTTCAGTATGCCGCTGACAGACTCGGAAGTTGGTATTCACACCTTTTGCATTTACACAGGTACATTTCTCCATTTCTTTCCCATCTACTCCCCTCTTTTCTTAAGGTATACTACCAGAAATGATTTTTTTTAATTGTCTGAAAAGGTGAAAGTCATTGCTTTCTCTCAAAATAATATGCTGTCAATACCGACCACTCCTAGCATGGACTGAAGAGTAGAACCATATGTCTGAGACAAGGCAGACAGGAAAAACGTTTCAAAAAGTGAAATGTTATTGAATACTCATTCATCATGTTTTGCTGAATCTGCTTCCTACTCACATACATTACATCAGACTTAATAGTCTGTAGAACATGATTTTGACTGCATGTTTCCTTTTAGGATGAAAAATGGTTATTCTTAAAAAAGGTGATTTCCATTGTGATGATTGTGCAAGAATGGAAACCGCCGCCTTGCCAAATCTTCCTCAAGAGGATGATAAAAGACAGTAGCTTAGTGGCATAAAACCAATTCTTTCCACCATCCGTTTTTGTAGCTAAAAAGTATCTGCTGATGCTGAACAGAGAGTGATTCTAAAAAAAGTTCTGGCATATGGTTGTTTATGTAACCGTGTCAAAATAATCCTAAGTGATATCTCATTAGAATGAGTCTAACTGTGCATATATTAGAGATGTTTAACATAAGTTGTAATGATTATACCTAAATGCATTATATCCTGCTGCTTGTTCCCATTTTGGTTATTTCTTCTTATTTTCTAATTGCGATTTGAAATACAAATACACTAACAACACACTTCCAAATAACATTTATTACAAATCCAACAACTTCATGATGGTGTCTAAACTAAATCTGAAGTGTCTCTCTCTGCTTTTTTCCCCCCCTTTTTAATGAGAAAATGAGTTAAAACCCCGTAGGAAAAATGTTTACTTTGGCATGAAATTAGAGATGTTTTTCATTACCTCCACACAAAGCAAGGCCATTAACTACCTCATTGACTTCTCTCTATAGATTTATATTTTGTCTCCTCTTCCTCTAATTAACTACTTGAATATCCATATGAAAAACATGCTGTTTGCATCCAAAAAGTCACTACTGAATCAAAAACAGTAACTAAATAAATACCTCATAATAGGTAATGCTAAAATTTAAAATACATCTTCTTTAAGGATTCAAACTAATGTAAAACAGTGAAACTTTGCTTCAGCATTAACACACTGTCAAATTTCATTTCAATTTATTTCACGCAAAGAAGCTGCTCTCTTATTCACAAGACCGTCAGAAAAGGTTCAACCAAATGACAAAAATGACCCCCAGCATTAAGTCACTTATGTAATTATCAATTGATTCAATCAGCTATCTAACTGTGAAATACACTTGGAAGTATAATACATTAATTTTAATGGCATTTCCTAATCAGAATTCTCAGCAATCAGCAGAGACCAATTAGGGCCTGAGAGATAGAGACCCACCATTAATAATCAAACTTGGCTGCCATCACATTGGCTCAATTCTCAAAAGGTTGTTGGAGCTTTTGTTTTTTTTGCTCTCAGCTATTAAAGGTAAAGGTTTTTGCAACACGATCAGAAAAAACAAAGATAGGAGTGGTATCTAGAACTGAAAATTCTGTAAAATGACCACCAACAGTATAACTACAGTTTAAAGATTTCTCTCATAAAATCAAATAGCTTCTTTTCCAAGTAGCAACAAATTCATGTCCAGAGAGGGGCAATATCTTGCAAATGCTAAGAAAGAGAAATGTCTATTCGGCAAAGCTATGAAATTCCACTGAGGCCCAAAGGCACAGAGCAATGACAAAAGATATCTTTACAATGCCACCTTCAGCCACCATCTTATTAACATTATGGTCAGTTTTATCACAGCCAAATACCAAAGTCTCTTTGAATAAAAATAATTTAAAAAAAAACAGGCAAACTCATACATAAACCAAGCAGAAAGATTGCCCTTGATGCCTGTCCAAGCAGGAGTTTACTTCTCTCTGATTGTCACTGTTCATTTCCTTGGCTGCTGATATGACCAGCAACCACTTGACCCCAATGAACTTTAAGGACGTAAAGGGAGGTTAAGTAACTAGGCTTCCATTTCAACTTGCCCCGTGTCCCTTTGATTGCTAATTGATGTTTTTTAACTCTATATACAAACAAAGATCTGTTTTGATATTTACATGAACCACTGACACCCAGTTAATGTGGTGGTAATCATTAATAATTATGAATGACAACAGCTAGAACCCCCCTGACAGATAGCAAGAGCACATTTTAGCAAACAGTCTCCAAATAAAAACAGCCTGTTTCATTATTATTTGTTGCCAGATGTCATGCAGTAATTACTAAATACAATTAATGACCCTGGTCATTGTGCTGCAGGTATTTATGCAGAGAAAATCTACTGCCAACATGAATTAATCAACCCTGGAGTACATGCATCACAGCATTAGGTGGTTGGGATGAGGCCAATTTTTTATAAGCTGTTCTAGTCCTTGGATGAATACATCCAGGGTAAAGCAAACAGGTTGTAAACAGAATTATTACAGATGCACATCACATCTCTTACAAACACATGATTTATGTATCCTCTTAACTCAAAAGCCACCTTTCAACTTGCACTGTCGGAGTATGCAAATGAGACATGGTTGTAAGTTGCTGTTATGTATACTTCCATTAAGCGAACTATTTACATATTCATTCCTCTCTGAAGATAAATGATTTCGAGCTTTACAGTTGCAGAATGTGTGGGTTCCTCAGAATAAAATACATGGTAGAGGATTAAGAATCAGTGACATCACGAAACGCAGGCAAACAAAAGCTTGTCAGTTCTGGTTATTCTTCATAATGTATAATGGTAATATAATGATTTCAATAGGTTATTGGTGAAGCCTTCTTGATTTGAAATATTTTCAAAACATTTAATATGCTTTGCTCCTTTTGAATATCAAGACACATGACAAAATCATGGTGGAAAAAAAAAACTCCATTGGGCAATTACAGGAATAAATAAACCATACACTGCTGTTATGTACTAACACCACTCAACTGACATTAGTTTTATTGTAATTTCCCATGATTCAGAAAAGAAAGGCAGGGGAAATTAGTTAAAGTCTGGTTTGCCTCAAGTGGACAAAGCTGGTTTGAGTCTGACGTTCCACCTCAAAACCTGTTCCAGCAAGCTCTGAACTGAGATTTAATTATTTAATTTCAATTAAATTATTACATCCATGCCCATCCATGTTCTTCTAAGGGTCAGTTCACTCTCAAATAAGGTCTGCGATATTCTGCATTTTTGTATGTTTGTACAGTCCAGACATAACCAGAGCAGATTTTACATCATATTATAAATTATGTTTATTCCAAAGTAGAGTTTGTAAAAAAGATACCAGGGGAAGTGGGACTGTCTTAAAGCCACAAAACACTTATATAGTCAAGCTGAATGGGAGCCTGAATAAAGAACAAAAATGGCAGTGCATGTGGCAGTGGTGATAGACTTTCCGATTAAGATTTTCCGTGTCCATCTCTGTCCCATCCATAGAGCAAACCGGTGGTGTCATTGTATGGGGCTAACATGCTTAACCTGCACAGTATCTGAGGCTGTGGAACACAGACCCTGAGATGAAGCTTCACAGGATAGAGTAAAAATGAAATCTTCAACCCCATGCCCAAACATGTCAACTAAATTTAAGCATTTTTGTGAGTATTAAAATTATGGTCATGACTTCACTTATTCTCAGACTATGTACTCAAAGTGGGCTTTTCTTAAGCTATGGGTAAATTTGGAATTGGGTCCTTATCTGGTAAATATGGCCCTTGGCTCTGGCTCTTGGTGTCAGCTTGCCTGCTCAGGGCCTTTTGAGTCTCAGTATTTTATTGGACTGCGTAGCTTGGCTCCATTTCCTGAAAGCATAGCTGATGGACTACATAAAAAAATACTATAGCTACAATAACACTGGGACATGGGCTAATGCACTGCTCTCAACAAATATGGCACATATATGAATAGTATAGTGGTTGGCAACATGGATGGAACCAGAGACAAGAGTATGCACTTCAACTCTGTTAACAGTGGCCAATTTTACTTTTATTTTTAGGAATAGCCATTTTTTAAGCAAATGGAAAACAAAAGAAAACTGAGGGAAAACCTGCTAAAACTATTCTTAACTAATATGCATCCAAATGTGCTGTGTGTTATATATGCAATAGTATATTCAAATACATCTTGTATGTCTGCATGTATAATATGTACAACACACTCCAAATACTTAAATATACATTGATGTATATGGTAATTCATAAAAATATCTGATATCTTAGCATCCACCAATACAAGTTTCAACCATTTAAAAAAGTGAAAGTCAAATCACAAGTTATTGAAATTTCTTCAGTTTCATAATAATAAAAAAAATATATATGACAGCGAGTTATCGACTCAAATCTCCACAGATGTAGGAGTTTGACATCTTAGGGCACTTTGAGACCATTTGGTTCTCTGAACAGGGAAACTGTGGGCTTTTTAGAAATATGATACCAGCATCACTAGCCCTTCAGCGGCTGTGTTCGAGAGGGCAAGTGAAGAGAAGCCTTTCATAGTTCACTGATCTCTAAAGAGCTTGAGAGACACAGTGTTTGCTCATGGCCTTTTGCCCTGTGTACATTAGCAAGTATATAATGCTTTGTAATACCCTCTGATGCTAAATATCCAGCAGCATATTTTAAGTATAGATAGCACTTCCACTTGAGCCCCAAAAAGAACATGAAGGCTGCAGTGGGAATAACAAAAGACTGATTCACTGTTGTTGGTAAAGATGCAAAAATCATCCTTTAAAAAAAAATTAAACAAAAAAAACACCTGTCAATATTAAATTAACTACCTTTTCCTCATTTGTACTACAGAGAATAAGAACCCACATCTACTTTTCTATACAAACGTAAGGTTTTTCCAATTGCTCCATTAACTTGCCTACAGTAATATTTTGTAGTGAGTATTAATAGGTGACTTATGCTTTATAAACATGGCAGGATGGCCTTAATCTGCATCTCACTGTAAACTCCATCTTGATAATCAAAGCTGCATACAGCCAACCAACAGATCAAGCTATTTGCTTGTTACCTTTGGTACACTGCTAAACATGGTCAGGACACCCTGAAACCCTCCACAATCAATGAGGATTGGATGGATCTTTTTAAATCACACTCTTTGAACAAAGAGTGTGATTTTTGTTCACTTGTTCACTTGAGAAAAACTGGCCAACTCTTGGCTCTCCAACATGTAAAGAACATCTGGCTCTGCTGTCATTTACCTGCTGTTTTCCACACTTCAGCATGACTACTTTGACTACAGCCTTGATAAGCATGCTGCATTCACCTACCTGTGTGCACCACTTATGTGGCTGTAGCAATTTAGCTATGATAGGCTGTACTTTCAGTGCTTACTGGGGGAATGTAGATGACAGCTTTAAGTGGAACAAAAACAAAGACGAGTAAAGAATAACAAGTATATGTTGCAAATAGAGTACAATGGAATTGTGGGGTCCATAACCATAACACAAGATTTCTTTGTAGGCGTTGTCTAAAAACTGGGTTTTAATGAAATTCAAAATGTGGACTTTAACAGCGATATCAGCATCATAACAACTCAGCCACCATTCACGTTTAATATTAGTTTCAATATTTTTTGAACATACACATTTGCTTGCCTGTTGAGTGTAAAACAGACTAGTGATACTTTTGATGTAGCGTAAATATGAACTTGTGCCAGCAGCTAGTTAGATTTGTGTATTATAAAGACTGAAAACTTGTAAAACAGCCTTGTTCTGCTAAAGTTAACAAAACCCCTGTAAAGCTCATTATATTACAGTTTCTATATATCTAATTTGGTTTTGAAGCAACTTATGCTTCAAAACCAAATTTTAGAAGCACCATATTGTGGGTTACAGGTATTATGTACCAGACTAAATGTACCTTTATTGCTGATTCTCTAAGAAACATTTTCCCGAAAGGTTTAAAATGTTTAAATAGAAAAAAATTAGGGCAATAAATTAATGTACAAGGCAATTATATTTTTGCCCAAATCACTCTAAAATTATATATCCACTACACACCCAAAGTACATATGGATTATTTATTTTACTTCAATCTAGAAAAGTATGTTTTATTTCCATGACATCACCCCAATGTAAAGTCCATGGACTAAGTGAAAGAGCACAAGTGCAGGCAGACTCATGGCTCATGTGCCAAGTGAGCAGTATATGGAGTCAAAGTTGGTGCCCTCTAACTTATTATATACACACACACACACACACACACACACTCTCTCTCTCTCTCTCTTGTGTCTCGTTCCTATTATACTGAATATACGTAGCTAAAACCATTGGATACTATTCACATTTTCTTCTTCAGATTCTAGGGTCTCATTTTTGGAAAACATCCTCCTATCACCACATTGTCCTGTTAACACAGAGCAACTATCAGTTCTACACCCACTAATGCTGTGGAGGACTTAAAACAAACATCCTTCATTATGACGCTAACAACTCTGCAGGAGCTGCTGTCAAGGGACAGAAAGTGAATCACAGTTCAGTGGAAAGATATGACATCATAATCATAAACAGTCAAATTAAAGAAAAAACATTAGTTATGAGTCCTAAAATTATTATTTTATCTAACATTGTTTTGACTGTTCAAATTATCACATTGTTCCTGTTTTATAGTTTCAGTTAGCTTGGAAGTGACTCCACACAGCCACATAGCCCTATCTGTAACAATGCTATGGTCATTCCTCCATGAGACGCATAAATACAGGTTTACCTGCTCTCAGCATAAAGGATCATAATACTACAGCATTTAAATGCAGATATACAGATATTATCATTGTGCAAATGACTTCAGAACTTCTCTATGGAATTTTCTTCCAATCAAAAAGACAAAGAACAGCTCCCACACTCCAGGATCTCACACTCAAAACAGTGAGAGTGTGAGATCCTAGTGAGATCCTAGCGTGCAGAAGGTGTCTTTTGTATCAGCAGTACGTGCCAGGTGAGTGATGGACAAAAAAAAAAAGTGTTTATATTTTTGTGGTTATGCTTGACTTTGCATTTTGGCTCAGTAATTTTAAAACGGGCATTTGTGTTGCAGGTAAAACATATGCAGAGTAAATATGGAGATAGATTAAAAACAGCCAATGAAAGAAACTTTTTTATTATTGAAAATAATGCACAAATCTGCTAGGGCATATCTTTGAAATGTGGTTACAAAAACATCCATTTTAACCTTGAAGAAAATTGATTTCATTGTCTAGAAAAAGAAAAACATTAAAACATGCACAATTGCTCTTCGTTTTCATTTTGATTAGGGGTTGGTCCAGATTGGTCTAATACCCACTGCTCCAGCAGAATCAGCATAATTGCTGGCTACACTCTCACATTAATATTTTGCTTTGGTAAGCGGGTGCAGATAAACAGAAGCATTATGTGTACATTCTTAAAAAGGAGACAGTGGAAATGCCTCCATCGCATTCAAGATGAGGCACCATTATATTTTTGTGACTGTACTTACATGAAAAACACTAAGAGCCTGGCTTTCTGTGGTCATGTTTGGTAGTGAGCCAGGCACAGCTTCTGTTCTTTAGACTCCTTTAGACTACAGTCCATCACCGAAGGCTAAACTAGTACAAGAATATAGTGTACAGCATTTCATCTGTCATAACTTTTTTCGGTCTCCATTTACAGCTCAATATGCACACAAGTCAAATTATTCATGCCTTACCCTGCAAAAGAGCTCTCCTTCTTGGGGAAAAATAAATGAATAAATAAATGGCCTTGAGCTAGAGTATTGTAATTTGCTGACCATAACAAGAGTCATTTTTCGCTTGGACTTTACTAATAGGATAAATGCCTCAGGGTAATTTCTAAATGAATTCCTCAGGCTAAATCGGTTCCCTTGGCCAACCTAAATCACGTTTGATATAGAAGGATTATCCCTGATTGAGTTTACTGCAATGAAGCTTGTGACAAACTGTGAGAAACCACAATACTTCTACAGAGGTGAGGCATGCCTGACAATGAGACTCTGTGGCTTAACACAAACAAATAACACGCTTCTGTATATTGCTGCAGATGTTGCTGCATAATCATCCACCTACAGTGTCTGGCTGTTCTAAATATGCAGAGACAATTCTCCGTCATACACAGCAGATGAGGCGAGGAGACCCCTGCTAAAAGGCCCCAGCTCTGAGGCAAATGCATTGTCTTACCTCATCGAGTGCAGAGCTCCCTGCCTGTTCAGGGAGGACTACGACTAAAGCCCTTAATCCCTGCCTTGATTCACGCTAGCCTGCTAGGTTTTCAAATGTCATCAGTGGGGAAGTGTGTCCTGCTCCTGCCCCACATGCTCAACCCATTAGTAAAATAACAACACCGCGGTGCAGCCATTTAGAAATTCATACATTAAAAGTCAGATGGCTGTGTATCTATTTATATAGAATAGTAACACATGTACATTTCAGGGCTCACAAACGGGCATCAGAGTTGAGCATGAAGGCTGATAACTCATCCCAAATGTAGACTAAGGACTAAATGTGATAATATTATGCCTCGTACCAACTTCACTCTCTCGTTAATACCTCCTCACATGCTGGGGAAATAAAGGAACTAACTCTCATGGAGGAGAGGCAGCATTTCTAAACAGACAGAAATAGTATTCAAAATAAACTTTCTGCCAGGAAAAGACAAGTGTCCCTCAAAAACGATGCGCTATATTCTACAGCCAAGGGTACGACACTTCACTGTAAGGACACATTGGACTTGTGATGAGTAATGCTCCGTTATCTAGGGGATGGGTCTTGGATAGTGTAGACTATAAGTTGTATACATCAGTGGAACATAATAGGATTTTATTACTACAGACACACTGTAGAGTACATACACAAAATCTTTGAATGCTGTCTGCACAGTTGTGATAGTTGCAGTATTGTCTATTTTGAGAACATAGTGTCCACACAGGTGTAAATTCAAAGATAGAATGTAAGGTAAAGCAATGTACCATTAGAAAATATTAGTTTGGTCATTTGGTCAGTAGTTTGCCAACCGAACAAACACTTTATATATCCTTTATTAAAAGTGATTTAGGTCAAACTAGGAGAAGTTTTAAAATGCTTTTATGCCTTTATAATTTAACTGACTCATTCACCAATAGTTTGTCCTAAACTGTTGACATTCATATCAATCACTACTTTATTATTTCCCTAACCCTCTCAAACCTGAAGTTTTTTTTCTCCTTTTTTGCAGAAGCGCTTGCGCACAACATGAGCGCCGCACACACCATTTGGTAGGCTATGGTCCTCAGCTTAGGGCTGGTAGTGAAACTAATGATCCTCCTTACATCCATTCATGATAGGAGAAGTGCCCGTGTGCTGTCTTAACTCCTATCCGACACAAAGCACGGCCAAATTAAGCGTACACAGAGTCAGCGCGGTGCCCGTATCCACCAACGCTGAACGAGCACTTACCTCCCCGGCCGCTCGTTGCTCCTGTCCCCCGGCGTTTGTCCTTGTTTCGCTACGACGCTGCTTATGTATCAATGCTGTCTTTATCCCGCAAAGACTGCTGTTGCATTTTACAGTCAGGAAACAACACTATGCACTGGCAGCGGCTGTGTGCTGGTCGGCAAGTGGCTTGTCTGTGTTCCGCGGTGCACGTCACCAAGTGGTATGGACAGTACTTGGCAAACGCGTCTTTCTGTGCTCGCTGCGCGGCGGCGGAGAGATGTAAGCGGCAGCTTGGACGGACTGGCACACCGTGTGGCCACTTTACTCCCAATGCTGCTCCTCCCCTTTCACGTTGTTTTGCTCACATAAGCCCCACAGCGCCTCCCATCAGCCACTATGTGCAATTGCACGTACCTGCGGCCCTGCATTCGCACCTCAGCATCAGTACGGAGAATCCAGTCGTCCTGGCATCATCGGGGGCCACTGAAGGAGTTCCAGAGATTCATGCAGATCCCTATCTGGTGACATTTTTATCCCATTCTCTAGATAAAGAGTAAAAGAATCAATCATAATTATTCAATATCAGTTTACAGTAAACTAATTTAGGTTATTGAGAAATGGAGAACAATGTCGACAGAGAGCTTCTCACAGGTCAAAATCTCACCAGAAACACCCCCTAACACGGGGTTCTTTTTATTTTCTCATCCTTGGCCCTGCATTACCCAGAGTACTCCTCTTTTTTATCCTACCTAGTAGTTAAATGCTGGTAACTGTATTCACTTCGCATCCTGGTTCTAAATTAGCCCCTGATTAGATGACTAGAAGGAAAATCAACAGGGCTGTCTCTGGCTAAAATCAATGTCCTTTTGACTTTATTATTATTTGACTTAATTATATTAAGACATCACAGAATGCCCAAGGCACAAGAATGGCACCTAAATTCTATTTAGCAGTTGTGATTTCAGCACATATTTTTTACAGTAATAACATTTAACAAGCTCTTTTCTTTGCTGCCGCTTAGAATCTAAATCTAGTAATCCACAGTTGCTGATCACATAGGTCCTTTAAATGCTGTCCATATCTTGGCAACCACATCTAAAGATGTTCTTTAACAAAGTCACAGTCTTACCTGATGAATTACTCAGTTATAGGTGATGTAGAATGCATTAGTGTCTAACAGTTTCAGCATATTTTCCTCTACTGCCCCCACTCTATAGAGTGCATCTACACAGGTGTTCTCACTTATTTTGCTTAATTAGCCCTGTTTTCAAGAGTGCGCGGGTGTATACAGATGGTTTGATTGACATCTCGGTCAATCAGTGAAGGCGGGGTAACTTTATCACTCTCATTATAGTCATTTCCTGTATAGGTCCACCCATCTTCAACCTGAGAAGGGGTCTAATGAGGCTGAAGTGAAAACACCAGTGTTAACAATCAGCGTGTATATATATTTATATATATATATATACAGTATAATTACGGTGTAACTTACTGTAATGTTTTGTATTTCAATAGACTGTTTTCCAGGAATACATTAGCACAAGTGCAAATAATAAATGATTGATGGCGTTCTTTAGTTTCAGGGTCCTGGTTTTGTGCACATTGTTTCGCTGTTGACACTTCAGTAGAACAGAGCCACTGTAATTGTGGCCTGTTGGATGTTAATTGCTAGATAATAAAATGTTAATTAGCTGCAATGCACTGTATAAACTCTGCAGTGCTGAGATACTTTTTTGTCTTTTGATCATATACCACAAACAGTACAGTGCTATTTAAACATCTCAATTCTGATCACTACTGTAGGCTGTAAAAGACTCAAACTTGAAAGATATGTTCCCTAAAGTAGTTAGCTAGTTAGTTAGTAAATAGAATCATTTTTGCACATGGGTCCTCGTACCATACCATGGACTACATGGTATGATAAATGTCTTACATTCCCTTTTTCATTGTAATTGCATTACCAGTCTTTGGTAACACAATGGTTTCATCCTTTATCTGATGTACTATATATCCAGGAATACCCAGAGGTGAGAAAGTATTCAGGTGTTTTACTTTAAGATAATGTTGGATGTTTAAACAATAGCAGAGTATAAATAGCATGTTCTGAATGCACTCTAAAATGCTTAGGCAAGACACTTGAGTGCTCTCCACTACTGAGACATTCAGTGTTGCATCAAAATGTCACAGTCACACTTGGCAGACTAGATAGTGGGCCTTATCAAGGGTCAAATTCTATTTTGCCGTAATTTCAGAAGTCTTTCAGCTGTGCCTTTCAGCCAGGTCAGCATATGTGATGGTGTGCAACGGTGTGTACAAATGTGTTGCAGAGCTCAGTGAGCCTAATCTGAGCCAGCAGGTATTAGCTGGAATTAAAAAGGGCTGTTATAATGTACAAATAAATGTCCATATCCAAGATCTTTTTTTTTTTTATTGAATGAATCTCTCAAAAGAAAATGAGTATCATGTGCGATGATGGAGCAAGCTCTGCGGGACCGTTTGATGATGATAGGCTTATGTTCAATAACATGACTCAGAAATCATCAAGAGAGAAAGACTGGGATGAGGAGAGTGCACAATGCAATGCCACAGTTAATGGCAGCCTTGATAAAGATGCAATTCAAGATCTGTAAGAAGCAGGGAAAAACAATGGGCCATTGTTGTGTGATAATTAAAACAATTGTAATGTATCTAAAAGTGTTTGCCTTATTTGGTACTGAGAAAGATCAGGAGCTACAAAAACCATACTTAGATTTTTAAATAGATAAACATGTTTTAAAAAGTTACTGAAGCACATTTAGCTGAATGGGAGGCATCTTTTCTGTAATTCTCTGTTTCTGTAGGAGTGTTTTATCTTTCACATTATTTTGCAATTACCTACCTAGAATGCCAGCAATTCTGCAGGGCACTGTGTTACTCATGCCCTTTCCTATACCCTATATGTGAGAAAATGTGGAGCCTGTAAACAACAGTAATTGGGCTCAGGGGGCAGTGGCCAAAAACAAATCGCATCTATGAGTTTCATTTCATCTCACTGTTTGCCAGATTTGTTTTTTGTATAGTCCAGAGGAATAAAATAGGGCATAAATTGATGAATGAAGAAGAGATTCTTCTGCTTTCCATGCAGGAGTTTTATATCTGGTCCAAAATAATTTTCAAAAGGTTGTATTGGAGATAGCGATCTGTGGATCTGTGGATGGACTGTGTGTGTACACGGTGAAATCTTGAAACCTCTTCTTTTCTTGATGCTTTTATTCACTTGCATGGACTATCGATCAACTTCTACCTATCTATTATTCATTTCAAGCTATATATAAGCACTGTTGTACTTTGACATCAGTGCCACTTCCCATAGCAGCTGTACTTTTCTGTGTGTGCCCCAACAAAATAAATTAAAGTTTTTGTGCAAACTTTGCATTTTAACTGTTGGAAGAAGTGGTTCTGAGTAAATGTCTGACTGGGTGTGAAATGGAGTAAAAAGTAATGTGTAGCACAATAAATGAAACTCAAGCCAAGTCTCTAGAAATATTTTAAAATTGAAATCCCTGAGCTAAGATATATTACCTTACATATGTATATGGCTACTGTGAAAACCACACCTAGCCTGAGTCCAATTTTGAATAAAGAAATTAGAAACACCTGGATAAAGCATTACATGATGTGTGCTCCTCACCTGCAAAACAGAAACAGAAATAGATATGTTGCACCATAAAAGTATGTGAAATTTAATGAAAAAGTCTATATTTATAATCTGTTAGTAGAACACAGCCTTGTGATAGACTGGCAGCCTGCCCAAGTTGTACCCCATCTCTCGTCCAATAATAGCTGGCATTTCCTTCAGCACCCCTGCAACCCTTAATAGGAATAACAGTTATAGAATAATGGATGGATGTTGATGGATGTCACACATACTTGTACATTGTTTCCATTACCTAAATATAGGAGATTTTGTAACAGCTATATAGTTTGTTATTCTGTTGCATGACCAAATTCCAGATTTGAGAATATAATTGTATTGTAATGTTCATTAGAAGCTGACTGAAATCAGCTTTCAATGTTCAATCAATTATGTTAATGCAATCTGCAGTAAATTCTATATGCACACATTAGAGGATAACAGTCACATCTTTCTTTTAATAAGACAAAAAAAAATAAATCTCAATCATATTTCTAGGTTTTTGCTGATATACAGAAGTTCTAGCACTCTGTGAGTATAGAAAGACTCCATCCTTGTGTGGGAGACTCATGTTGGCAATATTGTTTTAAGTAGAATTACAGAAAAGGGAAGAGTCAACACATTTATCCTTGTAAAAGGAAATGAAGTAGACAGTGAGTCTGTGTTCATCCATTAGGAAATCCATATGTGTCTGGAAATGAAAGAGCAGTCTCTGAACCACTTCTTCTTTGCAAATTAAGATCTGACCACAAAAGAATTTCCCTTTTAAAATGATTAATTAGCTACTATGATTTTCTGATCAGCTTTAGAAAATCAATGAATGTTAGCATCCTTAACAAGGCACAACGCCAAGTTTTCAGAAATGCAAATGTTGTTAGA
This sequence comes from Sandelia bainsii, assembly GCA_032362345.1. Lineage (NCBI taxonomy): Eukaryota > Metazoa > Chordata > Actinopteri > Anabantiformes > Anabantidae > Sandelia > Sandelia bainsii. The sequence continues at coordinate 6,274,892 of JAUMHL010000017.1, forward strand.
TGGAGGTACATGGCCTGTATTAAATGATAATGACATCCATGCTGCTCACCCTCTGAAACTATCAAAGCATTTCTTGCCTTGTCTTTGTTTAAGAAAGATTTTTTGATCGCAGACATTTCTCCTGTCTAACTGGATGTTCCTAATGTTTTTGTCAGTTAACACAGGTGGTTAGTACGAGGTTGAATGACTTCCATTCTTGCAGCGATGTTGAAGTGGCTTTTTATAAGGATGGAATGTGAATTAAATTGCCAGGCCTACGACAATAAAAACTATAAATTGATCACATTTCCCTTAACGACAGCACGTTTGCAATTTGTGGTGTAACTTGAGAGCATCTAGAAATTGGATTGTCACATTCCTGCTCCAACATGGATGCCTGGAAACCAAAATAATAACCAGGATTTTGATTGTAGAGATGACCACAAGCTCACACTTTTACTGCCGCAGGCTTTCTTCCAGTTAACAAGTCTAATTACATCACAACTCTGCAGAGTTGTCTGCATTGTGTCTGTGTGTGGACGGGTGCTTTTGTATGTGTGAGCGTGTATTCACCATCACACAGAGGGGATTTAAAAACACTGGAAAATGATAAGTGGGGTCAAGGGACAAAACTTTACTTCTTACTTGATTGGATAATTGGCATGAAACATAACACTCTGCAGGATATACTGTGCATTTGATATGACACAAGCATCTACTGCTACATATCTGGCAGTTTAGGAGCCAGAAAGCAATGCAGATTTATCTACAGTTAGATTTAATACACATATTCTTCCATATTTTTCCAAATTATATGTTGTTTTTTTATCCATTTGCAAAAAGACAAACAAATTAATTCAAAGCCGATTTAATCACAGTGGAAGAAATTAAAATGTGTATTGTGTCACCTGTAATCACAAACTAACAATGAATTATCACCAGCAAATAGCTATTTTCAACAGAAAAGCTAAAAACTCATTATACAGAACCAAACTCCATACAGACAGTTAGCTGATCAAATGTTAGCAGCTAAACTGGTGACCACAAGCATTTAGCAGCTAAAGGGCTACAGCAAATCTCTCGGGGGATAGCAGAGACAAAGAACAGAGCTAAAATAAGAATACATTTTAGACTTATATTTGTTAGGTCCAATCGACAAAAACATGATTTCATATTAGTGCTAATGTTACTCAGTATCTGCAGGATGAGTAACTAGGCAACTGTTTGCTAGCTATATCAACTTAAAGATGATAAAAAGTCAATGTGAAGTTCACAACTTGCGCCTCCAGCTCACAAGAGACTAAAAAATTAAAAAGAAAACAACAGAATATGATTGTATTGTTCAGTCCACAAATATTTACAAGCATGTTTTATCAGACATTTTGGTTGTTGATCTGTTGTGGTTGTTGTTGATTTTTTTTTTTAGGCCTCATTTTAGCCCTCAGCCATTTGTAGGTGTGCAGGATGTTACAGTGTCAACCGCTTTATTGAAAAACGTCATCCTGAACAAAAAAGAAACGCTGCATGCTTCAGAGGTTTTACTATCTAAGACTGGAATTCCATGTTGTTTTCTCTTTTCTCGCGCTTCTCTTGCACCTCAGTTGGGCACAAAAACAACCTGTTTCACCCAATTATCTCTCCCACAGGGCACAGTCAGGCAATTTGGCTCAGTCAAGACTGTGATTCATTGAGCCAGATGATTTAAAGCTTTTGGGGGGCACAAGTCAGCCCACCAGGACTAAAACTGTTCCATGATTCTCAGTTGATATTTAGCAGCGCAAGTTGCTCCACTAAAGGTTACAGAAACAAAAATAGCACGCTATTTTTGGTCTTCCCCTTTTTTTAGTCTGTGAAAAACCACATTTCAGAGAGATAATAAACTGTTATTAAGCATGATGTAACATGGCTAGTCTGACATATCATACATTTTATTAAGATATTATACTATTAGATATTGACAACGTATTGATCATTGATGTATATTATCATAAAAAGATCATATCTTAAATATCTTGCAGAATTATTAGATGTGTCTACAAACGTAGATGAGTTTACATAAATCTTAGGACTGCATTTCCAGTAATTACTTTACGAGGTTAAAAAAGTCAATGCTTCTGATGCCTACAGTCAGTATACAGTATCTCTTATATAGCTTATATGAGCCATTCCTAAAGAAACAGTTCAAGCCATTCAAGCCAAGAGACAGAGAAGAAATAGCTTTTGCAGTGAAGTTTCTAGTTGTATGATCTTGTTTCTACTCCAGTCAACCTTGTAATGTTTAAAAATCATTAATGGTTTATCAATGCGTCAAAGTCACTCTGGATTGTTGCAATTAGAAAACAATGCAACAAAAAGCTATTTTAAGCCACACGCTATCAGTGGGGAAAGCAACAGAAAGGATAATTGGGTATTGACAAAAGGTTGTGAAAAGCAAAGACAGCATGGAAGACCACTCTCCAATTTACTCTGTCATCTTAAGGCTCTGATTATGCTGTTTACGGACCCAATAATTGGGGCAATGATAAAAACAAACATTTTAGGGTGAAGAGTCAAATACAAGCAGCTTGCATAAAAATATTCCAGAGACTTAATTGGGATGGTGCTTTTCTGTTTTATGCAACTGCTTGTGACACATGCCTTCCTAGCTCCCTGGAGTGTAATGTACTGTTATTCACTGGGCTGAGCAGCTTTTAAAAGCATAGGGAGTTCCATGCTTCTTCGGGTGGCTTGTTAGGAGATAATTACCAGATTAAGACAATCATGGTTTCTCCTACACAGTCGTTTAAAGGACACTGATCAATCCGACGTACTTCTAGCATTAATTGTTTGTAGACAGCTGGGTTAAGGCCCACAGATCAGCTTCTTAATCTGAGCGATGGTGTTGGACTTTGGCCAAACTTAGATTAAATTTGGTAATGTCACATAAGAGAGTTTTGTATTTTTGTTTTTGGCATCAGTCTTCTCTTTGGTTTGAAATGTACAGGCTTAGGTTATAAAATAATGATGTCAAGTAATTTTGCAATCAAAATGGTGAGGTGTGGGGTTGTTTAGTTGTCAGGTCACTGTGGGTCAAACCACAAAAACACAGTCCAGTGAAGATCATCTGAGGTTTTGATTGTTAGGATCTGTTTTCCAAAAGTGTATCTTTCATTGCTGCAAAGTAAATTGTGTCCTGTGAGGTATGAGTCATAAAAAAACTGTCCGTCCATACTGAACTGTCCGTATCCAATAGTAACATCTCCATCCCAAAAACTTTGTTGCTGAGCACCATCTAGTGTTGAAAGCAATTATCTTTAATCTATTTTTTTCCAGCACAAAAGAACATCACAGTATGTGCAATTAAGGGAGATGATTGGTATTTCCACAATGCTGATGTAATGAACTCAATATTATTTTGAACATGCTTGTATTTTTATTATGTAAATTACAGCAGTCATTGAAGATAATGTGACACCAGCCCCTATTAATAATTATGCAATGTAGGAATAAAATAAAAATCAGTTGCTATAGAATTCTATATTGACTATCTGAACTGCGACAATATATCTCTATGTTGTTCGTTGATCATTTGCAGTAGGAAGCTCGTACACATACTGTATGACTCATATGCTCCACCTGGCTTCACTGCGTCTCTGTTGCTCAGTGGGTTTTGTAACCCAGAGCCAGGAGTCTCATGGTTGGGTGGAAGACAACAGAGGCCATCTGTTGTCTGTGTGTTTTCTTTGGTGCCCTGCCACAAAACTCTGTTGCCAGAACACCCAAGGGTACCCATGTACGGGAAGCTGCCCCTGGGGACCAGCTCACTGAAGCACCTTTATAGCTTGCTGGCTCCGTTGGGGGATGCCTGTATCCTGCCAAAGCCCAGACACAATAGCAGCGGTATTTGAAAAGGGCCTTGTTGTAGCAGGATCGTTACACAACCATGCCATTAACCTTAATTGGAGGAGCTTGGTGGAACACAGAAAAACTTTCAACGCTCTGAGACAGCAAAGTTGTTCCCCTGAGTTACATAAAATCAAAACTGACCCGAGCTGAGTTAATTGAATTGCAGAATGCTTATGCTCCTGTTGAGAAATTGGGGCGTAATTGAGGAGTAAACACGATAAAGTAACCACATGTCTAGAATTATTTACTATTCAAGAGCAAATGAGTCCCTACAACATCCTAGGGCAAACAGGTGAATGTGTAAACAGCCTATACCTGCACAAACATATACAGTATATTGCATCCAGAAATGTGGGGGGAATTATAATACAATAACTTGAACTCAAGCCTCAAGGCTTGTTTCTATTGTATTTCCCATGGAAAGGAGCTAGTAAAATCAACATTTTCCATTCATCACAGAAAATAGCCTAAATGTGTTATCACAATCTGATATTAAGCTCCAGAGAGACTGGATTGGAAAAGAAGATTATTGTGATGGTTTTTTCCACAGCAGCTGGTCACCCAGCATTTGCATTAGAACCAGCAGCGCTGAAGTTCATCTTCCATTTTGTGTTAATAGAGCACTTCCAGACTGGATGTTGGTTTGTCTTGTTGTCAGAAAGCAGAGAACAGAAAAAAGGTTTTCCCCCTTGACTAAACAGCTAACGCACCGTCCTGGTGTTACAATAAGCAGCAAACACACATCAATTATTTATCTCAAACAGAAGCAGAAACTGAGATGTTTTTAGTGTGTTTTCTAAGTCTTGAAGTGGTTTGTGAACGTCAACAGCTTTCACAGTCAGCTCGACAGATTGTGGAAATGCACAGTACTGAAAGAATAGTGTAAACATGAGATGAATCATTCTTGTCAACAGGCAATGCAAGCAAGCAGGGGAGGAAATGTGGCTATCTGCTATTCTGGTCTCATTTTGCACCAACCTTTAAATCTTTGCAACCAACAATGACTTTTGTAGCTTCTAAATTTATATATCTGATCAAAGGCTGTCTGATCAGGACTTCTACCACTGTTGCCTCTAGAGGTCAGGCTCGCTATTACCAGCTCAAGTTCATGTAATTCCCAGTCTACTGAGCTGTTAAGCCTAACCCTGCTTTTTGTTCTTGCATCCTTTATTTGCACGATAGCAAAGTGTACTGTTCAGACATGCTCTGCTTATAAAATGCTGACAAAAATCAAAATACACAGCATTACATTGATTTAATTTTACATTTGATAACAAAGAAACTGGATTTTTTTATTTTTTTTTACATAGCTGGAGGAATCTGGTTGTCCTAGAGAGCCTGTCACAGTACCTTATATGTGAAATCATTTTCACATGAGTTAGCTTGAAGAGGAGGAAGGGCTTGTACTTCCATGCATAACAATAGTTCATCAAAACAACCAAAAGTTTAAAGGTGGTCAAAACTACGTATCAGCAGTTGTTGTTCAGCAGCGACCTATAAGTATAAATTGTCATTGTGTGCCGAAGGGCATTCAATTATCCTTTATTTAAACAGGGACAGCCCACATGCCCTATTACAGCAGCTGTCTGATAGATCTAACCTTAATCAGGATTACCCTGCACGAACATGACAGGTGGAAGAGGTCTGGGCCCAGACATACACAACTACAGAGACACGTATGTGCACAGATGTTGGTCCATATACACACATGTCCTACCACTATATGAACTAATGGAATTTAAAGCAATTTTCTTCCTCCGAGGGACTCCAACAAAGGATGAGGTCAGCAGTGCCAGAGTTGGTCAGCCTTGCTAAACTACAATGTTGTCAACTGAACAGAAAATACTCTAGTTAGGGGTTTCTCATCACCAGGCAAATTGTTTGACTAAAGAGCTTTATCCTAGAGCCCCGTGTGTAATCATTTGGATGAAGTGGGTCTGACAGAGCAGTTCAGATGAAGCAGCAACCTTTTTCTCCTTGCTCATTTGGAATCCATTCAAGTTCTGCCAAGTGATTGCAATCTCATGATGAACTGGGAGTGCTTTTGTTCGGCCTGTCTGAGAGCGTACTGGAAGTAAAAAATAATTATTTTATAAATGGCTGTGTAAAATAGGTGGCATAATCTTAGTTGTGGTTTGGTGATGAAAAGCCTTCTCACCTTCTTGTCATATATTACTGAAATGTCGACCTTGCATAAACTATGCAAATGCTATTTCTGAAATAAACTCTCACTGACTTTCATTTCATAGTTCAGGAGAAACTGTTAACTTATGAGCAATGTGACACAATTTACAGAAAAACAGTGTGTATGATATATGTCATGTTTTAGGTGTAATTCTGTATATCATGTTGGCCGGTAGGTTTTATTTCGTATGTAAAAGAAAAAGAAAAATCAAAGTCAAATAGCTGTTCACAATTTATTTACTGAATAAATTTGGACAAAACACCAGAATCTGTTACAATACAATCAGAACATCTGAGGCAGGTATCCCACCATGCACCACCCTCCATGAAACAAAAAGGACTAAACATTAGCACCAAATCAGCACCAACTTAAATAAAAGGTAGCTCCGTCTACAAAAACAATAAAAGCAATAGTTGTTTATTAAACAGTAACTCAGAATAGGAGCAAATTGAGGATTTTCTTTTTTTTTCTTAAAAAACAAGCACCCTCCTCCCCCCACCCCTCTGCCCCCTGCTAAGCAGGCTATAGCATTCATGGGGCACATGCCAATGAATAGATAAAAACACAAATTCAAGTAACATTGAGATACGACAAAACATGTCCACTGGTACCCATTCCGAGCATGATCATTTCACAGAACCTACAGTAGAAAACTAACATGAGGTCCTGGAGTGAGCATGTCATAGCAATACTATCACTGAATATCTCGTATCAAGTTTTCATAAAGAAATGAGGGAGACCGGGTGGCAAGGGTTGTCTGGGCACAGGAATACTGGCACAGAAGATATTGTATTTTCTAAAACTTCAGACAGATATTTTCTTCTTTGCACCTGTCCTGTGTCAAGATATTGCCTACGTCATACATGAAAAAGGAATCTCTGAATAAAGAAAAACCCTGCAATGTAATTTTAAATATATATATTTATTTCTATATATATATATATATGTATAGCTGTTGCAATTTAAATAAATGTTACGTTATCATTCCTAAAACTGAAGAATGAATTTAAATAAGAGGAAGCTAATTTTAAGAGGTGGAATTGTCATTCACCCAACTCATCAAGTGCATGATGCCATGTTTGGAGGTTTACCAAGAAAACAGTTTAAGGTTGAGGTTGAGGGAGTGATATTAAAGCAGCAATAACAACAGACTGGAATAGTTTAAAAACAAAATGACAAAAAGTATGCTTCACAAAAGTAATCATACTGAAAAATGAAAGTGTGGAGGTGAATGAAATAGGGTGAAGGCTTTAGAGACTGAGGAGAAAAATTTAAATTACTGAAAAGGCCATCAAGGAGTGGTGACTAATTTTCAATAATGTCAAACTGAGACAAATGAGAGCTGACAAAACAAAACTTGAAACAAAGTCGAGGTCAAACATGTTGATCATGGATGATCAAAGAAAAGCCCAAGCTGTTCCATTTCTTAACCAATGGTCCCAGGTCAGGTATAATCACCCTGTATTAGTTTAACAGAATCTGGGGTTGTGATTTCTGACCCTGGTCTATGGTTTAAATTGGTACCGCCTAAAGCTATGACGGAAAACAAAATAAAGTCTTTAAGAAAAAGTGTGGTGTTGCAGTTCATTTTGAATTGTTGTCCTTGGTTTCCTGTGCACTTATGTCCCTTCATGCTTTCCATAGTGTCAAAAATGGTGAATGTGTCTACTTTTATGAGCACCACATTAGACCAAACTGATCCAAAAAGAACATTTGCTACATTGTTTGCACGTTGCATGTCTGGTGGCAACATCCCGAAACAGGACGTGCGTCACCAGGTGATGTATAGATGCCATTTGTCATGCCAGGCTTAAGGTTTTCCATGACAGGATGGAAAAGGAAACAGGATGGAAACACCTTTATTATGAGTGACAAATGTTCACCTGTTAATCTCTACACTACTGTTTTTGGCTCTGCTGTGAGAGTGGCGAGCCGACCGTGGCAGAGTCATCCGTTTGTGCTTGGTGTTTGCTCAGCTGAAGAACTGCTCTAGCTCCTCTTCCATGTTCACTTCAGGCACCATCTGCTCCTGTTCTCTTTCCCCTCTGCCAAGCACCACAGTGCCACCTAGTGCCCCGGAAGACATAAACCAGGGGTGCTCCAGTATCTCCCGAGAGGTGAGGCGCTCTGCGGGTTCCCGGCGGAGGATGGAGCGAATCAGGCACTTGGCCTTGGGTGTGAGCGTCTCAGGGATATTGTAATGACCTCTGCGGATTTTGCTGAACAGAGAGCCAGGCTCAACGTCATGGAAAGGGTAGCGCCCCACAAGAATGGTATAAAGCATGACACCAAGGCTCCAGACATCAGCTGCCTTCCCCGAATAACTTCCACTGGCGTTGAGGATTTCAGGACTCACATAGGCTGGGCAGCCATGTTTGTCTGACAAGGAGTCATCATGACCCTCCAGGATATAAGTGTCCTCAAGGCTCTCCAGCTTCACAAAGCTTCTGGAGACACACAACGAAAACAAAAATACATTAAACATGATGATACCTCTTTACAAAAACAATAGACACACAGAATCATCTGATAATGTGAATGATATTAAGGAACGATTACTATCACAGTTCCAATCTTTGGATGCCAACTGAGAAATATGGAGTACAAAAGACACTCAAGTGGGGTAATTTGCTCTGATGGAAATCTTAAGTTTTTCAGATCCATTGCTTTTGGATATTAGAGGAAGTAGAGCACGTAATGCTCTGGGCTTAGGTTTGACATTTCCTCTCACTTAGATAAAAGCCCAGCCACAAAGCATTGACGTACAAATAGGCTTTCCAAAAGACCTCCGCAATTCAAAAGAAACACAATTATGGGTGACTGATCGTCTTAAGATTCACACACTGAACCGTTTCACTCTGAGAATCGAGAATCCGACAAATGTGGATTCTTTTTTCCTACTCTACCTCCTCAAAATAACATCTATTTGCACTCTTCTCTAAATCCCACAATAGCAGCTATGATACCCTTGAGTGCTGATAATAATGGCTGATTGTTTGTCACTATAGAATCCCGAGAGGCTCAGGCAAAAAAAAAAATAAAAAAAAATAATTACATGTGCATGGTAAAATGCATGGCTGTGCAAACGCTGCCATCTGTGTGTGAGGTCCATGAGATATGATGCACCATACAAAGAGTCAGGGTGATAGTGATAGTATCTATTGGGAGCCACCAGGAAAATAAAAACCATGAAGCACAGGCTTAAACCTATTCAAGCTGTGTATTTATTGCAATATACAACATGTGCATGCACATAACCCTTATTCTATGATTCATTGTCTGTATAGCAAATATCCTTTATTAATATGCTGTAGAGACTTTTCCCATTTAAACTTTTTAAAATTCTATTGTTTTATCAGCCAGCGTCCATTGTTCTGCTGTGAGATAAAGAGCCATGTGCTTATTTAAATACAGCATGTTACTTCCTGGATTATTGCTCATTTGGAGCATGTGCAAACCTGCAATTAGTGAAAATGGCTTAAAAATACAAAAAAAAGATTTAGCCCATTTTAATAGTAGCACACTGTCTGTATTTGAGCTATATAAAGTGCAGTGTGTGGTGATCTTAAAATGCCTTACACAGTTATTGTAGAAGAAAAAGCTCAACAGACCCTGTGTGTTGGATTCTACTAGAGGCCAACCTCTGACCAATACTCTTTGAACATGCCTCCATTTGGTTAAAGGCTAAGGTATGACAAAATTGGATCTGGAAGCTAACATGTTGTGGAAGTCTGCTCAGATATCATTTTATGTCAGTTTTTTACTTTACTTTTCAAACACCTGGGTTCAAGACAATGGCTTACACTAAAAGGAAGATGAATCTTCTTAAAGTGTCTCTGTACCCGCATGTCCACTGAGCCAGGAGAACTGAAAAGGTGTAAGAGGATTCTTGACAGGCCATATAGCAAAGGTGACCCAATACTGTCCTTACCCATCAATCGTAAAATTCACCCCACATCAATAATTTAATGGGAGGGGAGGGGGACTCAGCATCTAAGCCCATGAGCAGTCTAGTGCGGCATTCAAGGTCACTGGGCCCGTACTGAATATGTGAAGCAGCTCAACTTCCCTTTTCCACAGTTAGTGCCAAAGACTGACATCACACTTTGAGACAGAGGGCATTGAGGTCCAGCTTGTGCCTCTGCCATGGGGTGCTGGATAAGAACTGGCTGGCATGAAGTTTTCTCTTGAATCTTTAGCACTGGCATTGTCTTGCAGTCAGCAATGACATAAATAAAATAGTAACAAAATGTTTTGAATATGAATCAGTATAAAACATATATATTAAAATCATTGGTAAAAAAAAAAGTGCTCTCTGGTTGCTGTGGCAACAGACGCCTTAATTGTATGGGTGTAGTATTGAAATGCTGCCACCAGGTGGCAGTAAACCTACACTCTGCAATAGTGTCTATAGCTTTCTCCTGCAGATCACTATACAAATGCACAAGTGGCAAAAGATCGACTTTATTTATCATCTGTCACATAAAAAGAGTTAGTAATGATGACTCTGTCCGTGCTTCTTAGTGCAACAGCAATAGTAGAAATAACTGCAATAATTATAATTACCTAACATAACTGTCTTCTTCTATGTGATATACAAATGCCATATGTGCATCTATGTCTGTCATACTGTACACCCTCTACTCAAGATTAGCCTGGGGGGAGACACAAAGGGTTTATATTTCCTGAGCTCCGCATGATATCTGGGAGATGCATGTCAATCTTGTATTGTCTCATTTTACACTGTCCTCATTGTAAGCTGAGACATGACACAGATAACATCAACACGTTGTCATATCAAATGCAATATGAACACAGTGAAAAATAACACAGTGGCACAGTCATATGCTCAACAGAGACTATGTTTTTGCAGAACTCACCTGTCCTCATTCTTGAAGACAAACTTCTTTAGTTTGAGGTCACGGAGGACCAGTCCGTTGTCGTGACAATGTGCCACAGCCGAGACTATCTGATAGAAGAGTCTGGCAGCTTCATCCTCCCGCAACTTCTTGCAGGTGCGGACAAAAGAGTGCATGTCACCATAGCTCCTCTCAAAGAACACGTAAGCTTGTGTCTCCCCAAGCAGGATCTCCAGGATTTGGTTAATATGCTGGTGCTGCCCCAGGGCAAAGTAGGCCGCCAGTGACTCCTGGTATCGGCCAATGTGAAAAACCTGCAATCATAAGAAAAGGAAACATTTATTCTTACAGTCTGCATTCAAGCCAGTTATTCGTTTTGTCACATCTAGAGTGGCTTACAAGTGCAACTATCTCATTAGGTTGTTTTGGTGTCAAGATCTTAGGGTGAGAACATCTGCCACAACAGTCACTTTTTTCTGTTTCCCACTGCAGAGACACACAATTAAACCCAACTGAAAGAGCTCCAAATTGCCCTTTAATTAAGCAAAATGTAACCAAAATGTGAGCCACTTTACCACGTTCTCGTGACACCAGACTGCTGTTTAATCTTTTGGCAGACAGGGTAAGGTTACAGAGAGGCAAAGTGAAAGCATCATGTCAATGCACAGCATTGTACTGCAGGCCAGGGTTGCAGTGTCTCTGTTGTTTCCATAGTAACCCCCCCCAACGGACTTTCTGTACAACCAGTTCAGAGGAGAGGGCTCCTCCGCTCACAGTCAATACAAATACACCCCACAGCCCTTGAGATCTTAAATTGTGACCTAGGCTTCCAGCTTGGCAGGAATGATCAATCCTGGAAGTGGGGAACTGATTAGTGCTGTATTGAAACCAACACATAGCAGATGAGGTCAAACAACAGTTAGCTCACAGGCTGTGCCAAAGGCCATTAATTTGTTATTGCCATGACAAAACATTATCTCAAGTCAAAAGGTACAGGTTATTGGATATGTCATGGCTTATGAGTCCAACAGTGCTTGTAACTATAGACTCAATTCATCAAGCCAGTTAAGCCTTCTTAAAGCTGAAATGTGCCTCGGGGACAACGCCACTGCCCTTATAATCAGTTATATAGGAAAGTCAATATAGGATATATACAGTTTGGAAAGGATACCATCTCTTTCTCAATGCTAAGAGAATAGTGGATTCATATGGTTAGAGAGGTCAGTGCTGGAGCCAATGTCACAGCAGCTGCCTTAACTTGTAAAATGTCTTAACCCTCAACAGAACTGTCCTCAAGAGATTGCAGTCCCAATATTAAGGTTGCAATATGACTACGTGTATGCAGCATATGTGAAATCAAGGGTGAAATAATGCGATTGTAGCGTTGCTCTGTGAAAGAGAGAAGCCATGGGTAAGCTAGGATCGCACTGAGAGGAGAGTGTGCGTGGTTACTCACTCCTTTGTCAACGTTACATCATGCAATCCAAACCACGCAGCTTGCCCCATTCACTTTTTCCATTAGGCTGCTCTGCCAGCTCTCTATTTACAATTCAAGTAATTATTAAAAAGTTAGGGGGGGGGGTTCGCCCGGACTGCAATAGTCAACCCACAGACACCAACTCAACCCTATGTACAGAATATTACATTTAGTGCAACACACAGTGGAATAAAGCAATAATTATTCGTCTGCCAATGCAAATGAAATGCAAAGGTGGTCAACCTGTAAGAACACTTTGTCCTGCAAATGTTAGCTTTTTCCAAAGCTTACCCCCTGTTTGAGATAGATATGTAAAGGTGAAAGAACCCGTTTCTGGAACATAAGGTAGGATACGTGTACAGTGCTGCCTACTAACCTTACATACGAGCTCTTCCCCGCTGTGCAGGTGGGTGGCTCTGAAAACGTGGTCTCCCTCCAGTGGCTCCAACAAAAGGTAGTCCCCGATGCGGGAGATACAGTGCGAGGAGTCCGGGGTCTCCGGCGGACTGGGGGACCCGAGGTTGGGACTGAAACTCTGGTGCGACTCTGTAGTCCGTAAACAAGACAATTCTTCGAAATCGTGCGATTTGTGCCGCGATCTCCCATAACGTGAAATGTTAATTGGATTTGACCTCTGTATGTTCATGAGGAACAAGTGTGATAACTCCACAAAGTCGTGGGGGGGTTTCCTCCTCCTTGTTCTTCTCGTCCTCCTCGATGTGAGCAACACTTTGCTGCAAACTCAAGTGCAATATTAAAAATCGTCCAGCTTTAGTAAATCTTTAATAAAGTAAAATAAAAAGAAAAGAAGATTTGATCTAACTGCAGGTTGCTGCTGGAAATGACAGACTATCAACAGGAAAAGCTGGCTCGTTGGTTTTCATGCAACAAAAAGAGGTCTGTAATTGTCTGCAGAGTTCTTTTGCCCCCTTTGTTTTCCATCCAAGGCCAGGCGAAAATAACAGAACTGCTGCCCCCAAGTCGACTGGAAACCCTTTGCACAGACCTGCTGCAATTTCATTAACGTTGGCGTATCGAGCAGGCACGACTAAACTGCAACAAAGGCTACCAAAGTCAGCTTCTGCAATGAATGGAGAGCGCTTGGACAACCATCAGCTTGTCTGTTAGCTTATTTAACCGGTTAATGCTATGGCACGTTTCATAAAATGGAAACAATTGTTGGATACAGCTTGCAGGCACAGGAGGAAAAACAAATCTGAAGCAAAACGTATAAAGCTCTGCAAACTATTTGTACCAGCTGAATTTAGCCGAAATCTGACAGACAAATGATGGCTAGCAGGTGCAGAGCTAACTAGTTAGCTTCATTGGCTAACTAGTACCAGGTCAGTGCACGGCCTTGTTCCCCGGGATCACATCCATGCACGGCGACTGTGATAAACCACAGAAGGAGAAAACCGCATCCGGAAAACTGCTGTAGCTCTTTGTGTACAGGAGTTAACGTCCTCTCTCGTGGTCTTAGTTTAGTCCAGTGAGAGAAAAGTGTAGTCTGTCTTATGCCTGCTGGTAAAAGCTGCTGGAAGGAAGGATGGGACGGACGGCCGACTTTCCCAGGCCTATCCCTTGATTCAGCAGGACATCCTCTCTCCCGTTGTGCCGCTGTGCTTCTTACGTGGCTGGGAATCTAGTCCATTCAGTGCGGAGGGAGGCCAGCCGAGCTGCACACACTGCACACACTGCGCCTGTACGAGAGCTGGCTCGCGGAGGGGGCTTCTGCACGTGCGCGCGCGCACACACGCGCTCACACACATACACGAGCAACCCGCCCCGCCCCCTGACGTCACTCCCACATCTAAAACCCATTGGCTTTCAACCTGAGTTATAATATGAAGCGCAGTCATGTGAGAACCATGTAGTGCGGCTACACCCCCAAGAATCTAAATGCATCGCATGCTGATAATTTGCTCGGGGAGGGGAATGGAGGTGGGTGTGTGAGAGTATAGCTACTGTACGTGCTGTGTTACAAATATGTTTCCTCTGGAAATGAAAGCGAGGGGGATCCCTCCCTCACAATAGCATGCAGATGTACAATACGCAGCGCAGTTATACAGTATGGTGTTCATTTGCATCAACACCATTAGTCATCTAGCCCAAATTACTAACACAAAATCCACTGTGTAAGGCATTATTTAAACATGAAAATGCAGCAAGTGAATGTGACACTGGTGTGACTCACTCATAAACTGTCCTCTGCAAGGATATGAGAGCAACATTACTAACACAACAAAAACATGCATTATGATAGGACCTAATCCTGTGACAACAGGATTGTGCAATTTCATGTAGGGGCGGTGAGAGGAATGCTTGCAGCTGGACACAAGACACTGACAGAAGTGTTCAAGTTAACCTTTATTCCCCTGCATGCAGTCAGTAGCGGTGCATACACGTACACAAACACACACTATTCTACATCTTCGTTTCTTGCTGCCTGCCTGAATAAGCCCCCGCAACATGGAAATGCATTTTTCACACAGAGGCCTCTCATCTCAGAAACGATAGCTCACAGTTGCAGAATGTGGCTTCACCCACAAGCTTTTATATCCCAATCCTCAAGCTTAAGTGTATGTTTCTGGGTTCTCTGATATAATCTCTGTGAACCACCCACTTTATTTTTTGTTATAATGCTTGAACATTCTTCACTATACACCAAACAATACAAATGCTACTAAACTAGGGAACTATTGCACTGGACTAAACTAAGAGAACTGCAACCCGATTAATGTGGTGACGTATGCACAAGCTACCAATGTACCTTTCTGTTTCATGCAACTATATCACTGAATTTGCCCATAAACCCAGATAGCGATTCTGTTAAGCCTAAACCACAGCTGTGTATGAATCAGGATAATAATCCCCAGAGATTCCTTTTGCCCCCATTCCCTAATACACTGTGTGACTCATTCGCAGTGGAGAGCAGCACTCGAGAAAATCCATTGAGACTCATCAGCTCTCCAGACACGCCTACATGCCGAGGAGCATAATAGCAGAATGCCTCAGCAGTGCCTTCGAGCAAGAGCTTATGACTATGTGTATGTATACCACAAAAACAAGATGTGTCTCATGGAAAACTACAGAGGTCAATGAGGATGGGTGAGCATTTCTGAATCCCCAGGGTGATGTTACTTATCAATTTCTCCTGTAGTTCTGATAATGTGAGGTCTAAAGGTTTGAGGGTTTAGATCCACCAGAAAAAATAATTTTCTATAGTGGCAATCTTATTAGATTACTACGAGAGTTGAGAGTAATTTTCTTTGCATCGTAAATTCAGAAAATCAGAAAGTCAGTTCCCACTGTAGTAATACAAGCTAGCCAGCTCATGTTGACACAAACAAGGATCAGTGCTGAAACATCCATACCCTGCAGGTACGTTTTACTGAGAAATTCATACGCAAGAAGCTAGATGCAGAAGCATAGGAGGAATACGATCACTCAGTGAGTGAGAGGAGCTGAGGTGAGGGAGAGAGATGCTGGAAGAAGGAGGATGGAAAAGCTGGCTGAGTGGTAGAGACAAGGGAAGAGAAAGAAGAAGAAAGAGGAATCAAACTGACAGAAAGTGTTGTTCCTACCCAACGTAGTCTGTGGAAAACAGGGGAAGCATTTTGTGTGAGGCATCAGGCAGATTCCACCTGAGGAGAGGAAAAACATGTTTAATAAAGAAATATGGGGGAGTAAAGAACACCAAACTGAAACAAGCAAGACAAGGATGCTTTACGAGACAAACAGATCGACCACTTTCAGTCATGTTAAATGTGCAGAAGTTCTTGTTTGACTGCAGTTTGGAGTTTATTTTTATATTTACCATTGGGAATTATACAAATTCCGATGATGCTCATTCTTTTTTTGTCCCATAGTAAGTTTGTTGATATTGGACAACAGCTGCAACACCCCCCCATTTCAAATGAGAGAAAAAACTAGTTATTTTGGGGCACATGGGTACATGTGCCACATTGTGCCTCCATGCTGCTTTGGGACCTAAGGCCTGTTTATAACCAACAGCGCTGTGTATTTGAGGACAGGAAAGGGAGTACGTGGAGGGCGTGGAGAAGATAATGTTTCCCCTGATTGTATGATGATGATCACTGTTTGTCCCATTCTTTTCAGATAATCTGCTTGATACAGCAGCTTGTCACATAACAATTGTAATCATAAAAAGTGGCACAATTACAACTGCAAGCTTCTTTTTGATATCAATTTGTAATCAGATCTACCCATTAAAATGCCATGTTATACAATGTAAGCACTCTCACTGAAAGCTGTAAAACTGTAGAGCAGCTTATTATTTTCTGTACTAGGTTCGAAAGTTTTTATTACGATGGGTGTATTCACACTAACAGTGTCTTCATCTTGTCTCAGTACCCGACACAATGAAGACACTTAAAACTCTGTTTTGCACCATCCAGCACATATACTGTGGAAGGCCTGTGTATCTATACAGAGACAGGAGCTAACTTTAATCTTTAAAAAAGGCTGAATGTCAAAGGAACCTGTAATATAAATTTAAACCTCCCGTTTGCAGGATAAAGAGAATGCAAACTGATCAAAGTGGGTCAAAAAAGTACACACACAGACACAGCCTAAAATGTTTCATGCTGTATGATACACTGGAGCAGCAAAGCTTTGTCTGTTTCACGGTATTTAATAACTACAGTCATACACATTTTTCCTGCTTAAAGCAGTAAACAAGAAGTGTGAATTGTGATGTGAGGGCAGATCAAATGAACACTGGCATTTCAACCTGCTGGCTTGTGACCAACAATTAATGTGCTGCTACAGTTGACAAATCAACATGAAAATGTCCTGCACTGTATTACAGGATGTACTGCCTGAAGAGTTTTTTGGTGAGACATTTTTTCCACTTTCCTCTCTGAGGCAGCAGGAAGTATGAGTGGCTGTGAGTGGCAGGTCACGCAGACGAGACCTCCTCTCTGTGGAGAGGAAGGATCTTGGCTCAAGGGGGAGACAGGATTGGCGTCACTGGCTTGGATCTATCCTTCATGAAGTCAGACAGCTGAGTGAGGACTTGTGGCAGCTCTGTCACAGGGTGACTCACTCACTCTTAAGTGGGGAGGTTAATAATAGTCGTACATTAGAGCCACAGAAGTAAAGTCATACAGCTTCAGCAGCTCAAGCCCTCCAAACGGCTCAGCTGCAAAGCAAAAATACATTTCACCACCTTTTCATCTCTCATTTATGTGCAGCTTGTAGGTTAGATGACAATAATGTGAATATGAATGTATTCAATCTATATCGATAACTGTTTGAAAGATATAATATTATTATAACATGCAGCGTTGTATGCATATTTTCAAGTGACAGGGACATTAAAGAATCAAGCATGACATGTTGAAACTACCAAGAAAAGGGAACAAAAACCCAGCAAATACAACATCAGTCGTGTCTTGATTTGCATTTTCTTTCTGGTCCCTCTGACAGCCGTTATTGTGTTCCCTGTGTAGAAAATATTTGGCATACTATTACTAGCAACACTACACCGGCATGGAACTGCCTGAGGTGTCACAGGGAAAACCAGAGACACCAACATACAGTATTACTGCATTTGCCGGTGATGAGTCAGTCACAGCTTTCCTATTCCTGCCATTTAGATGGATGTCATAACAGGGGGGGCCAGTACACTGCAGTATAATGTAATGATGTTATTTGGTTAAAGAAAAATATAAAATCTGACTATCAGAGACTATTATCATTTTCCCTTTAATATAACAGTACCACTATTATAATATGTTTACTGGACACATCTAGAGAGAACATATTCATTAAAGGCAACGAAGACATGTGATTCCTGGTGGTGTAAAAAAAAACTGACCAGACCAGAAGCTGAGACACATTGCAGAGTTTACAAATATGTAAACATTAAAACGTGAAAACAAGAGCAAAGAATCATTCTGTAAGGACAGTCAAAGAAAAAATCCAACAGGCTTATTGTCAGAGTCCTTTTGAGCATGACCAGATTACTGACCAGACAAATTGGGTGCTTTTCCAGCATGGGCCCTTGGACAGTTAGTGAGGCTGAATACTCCAGGTCCAAGACTTGTCACGTAGTTGGTAATAATTTGTAAAACTGCATATTATTGTTTGTTAAAACTGAAGGTCAACGTGAACTGAAATGAAAGGACGCATGCAGTATTACTTGATCTGGAGGCCCCGCCTCATACAGATAATAGTATTACAGCCTTGTGGTTGTATGTCTCCACCAACAAGACATTTACATGCATGTCTGTCCAGATTCATATTCTAATCAGTTCATTCATCCAATTGATGTTTGTGCCAGATGTAATGAAATTTCCTCCTGAGATATTGTGTTGATGTGAATGGGACAGATGTGTCACACTGACCTTTAAAATCAAATCAAAAAAATCTACCCAAAATCTAATTACTTCATTCTTGGCATAAAACATAGTTTCAAGACCTTTATGATTTTAGTTTATATTTTGTTTCCATAATGCATATTACCTAAACAGATTTGTGCTTATGCAAATGACCTAATAAAGTTCAGCTGGGTCTTCAGGTCCCACAGCAGGTTTATCTGGACTGACACAGAATTAACATCAAATTCCAGGAGCAAAATAACTATAGGCACAAACACACATTCACCAGCGCAGATCTAATTATCCAATACTGTTATTGTTATATACATTTAAAACATGTCTACCTCCTTTATAACATGTGCTACAGTACATGAGTTGAATATGATGTCATAAATGACAATGTAAGGACCTTTGCACCACGCTCTCTCAATGAACAATTTAGAATCACAAGTTAAATTACATGTATGGTGAAGTGGATGAAAGCAGTTCAAAATATCTGTGACTAGCAGACAACTATTTTGGCCAGTGTGAGTACTTTTTAGTCACACTGAAGGATGTTCACATTGCGGGAGGTTACTTAAATCAGGTCTTTTCAGTGATTCACAGCTTGCACGATAAGCCATGAAATGATGAGAGCACACTGTCCTTGCCTGGTCTCTGCATGAGAACATACAAACGAGCTCACATACTGTACAGAGACTTCACTGCAATTCATGCAACATCCAAGTTGCTGCCATGGCAACGTGTCTCCATTCCCCGGGGAATATTGTACAGGGCCACAAACATAAACACAAACACACTCACACAGTGAAATACACACAAGGGACCCCAATGCTCTAATCTCCTAAGAGAACACTCTGCTCGTTTAATTAGTGATTTTGTGCTAAAAGGAACATCTCATGCCTGTTTAGAAGGAAAATTATGGCAAAGAGTCATAAGTCACTTTTGTTTTGTTATGCAATGCATCATGATCTAGTCACAGAAATCCGTCATAGCATGATTATGGTCGACTTACTACAGCTTCCATCATCTAAAGTGAATTACTTCTTCATTATGCTGTATTCATTTTATATGCAACATCATTTGTTCTATGTTTTTTTCCTGATGGGGTGGAACAGCCCCCTGAAACAGCATTTAGACCATCCACATTAAAACTGAAATCCATACAAATGAAATCCATTTATATAGAGGCAGCAGAGTGTGCACTATTTAGTTTTGGAGGGATATTTTGCAATTATTTTATGCTATTATTGTGCAGAACAATCACACACAGCATTTGAAAGCCGCAGACTGAGTTGGGGATACAGCAGTGAAGTAGACATTGATGAACTGCTGGCGAGGACATCACTTGATACCGCACTTTACTGTAGCTCAGCTTCCTGTCTGTAGTGATGCTGCATCTAATGTGAAAGCCTACTCTCTGCGTTTGTACCTACGAGACACTGGCAGGTGCAGATACACGCACAAGGTTGCTTTGAAATCCCACTTCTGCACAGTCGCTCATTACATTGTGAGTGTCAAACAAGCCCTTGTTAAAGACAGCAGGGATAACTGCTGCATGACAATCAGTTTAAATAAACAAGGTTGTCTTCTCTACTGTTTACTCTAGATGTTGCCTTTAAGAAAAGAAAAAAAAATTTGGCAGAAGCCTCCTATTGTGCTATGAAATCTGCAAGAGGAAGTCTTTGTTGTAAAATGAGAATCTAGGACACTAGATTGAGGGGAGCACATATCAGATAAGAGCATGCATCATTTAGTTTAAAAAAAATATCAATGGTTACAAGATGAGAGTCGCATAGGGAATGCCTGCCTTTTGTTGCCATTTCAGAGATGCTTGTGTGGGCTGCTTGCCACCCTGCTTTAAATATGACATGTATTCTCATATTGGGGATGTGCAGCTATTAAGATAATAACTGACTGTCACCTCGAAAGGCCCCTCTCTCCAGGCAAAAGAGCCCCAAGCCTGACAGAAACTAACAAGGAGGGTAGATAGAGGGAGAAAGAGAAAGTGAGGAGTGAAGGAAGGACCTGCGATTACTGTCACAGTAAGTAACATTAACAGCATTAGCTGTGTCAGTAATGATCTGTTTCTACCATATCTGCCTAACGGAGGCTGGCATGTCAAACAAACCATGCCTGTGGCAATCAGCATTGGGCATGGGTCAGTGTATTTATCATACCATTACAGTGCAAATGACTGCATTCTGCTTCCACAGCATTTGCAGAGGGCAGTGAGGAGGAATCTTTTTTTTTTCTTCCTTCTACTTCTTCTTACTCTATTTTTGATCATGATGGCTCACACAGAAATGGATAATGAGAAAGGTTGCCATGTCTGCGTGGAAAGCCCTTTGATGAAGGCCACTACCATATCCTTTACCATTACCATAACCTTTGAAATTGTCTGTGAGAAAGGTGCTGAATCTCATTTTAAGTTTGATTGTAGATAACCTTCTAGTGTGGTACATCATTAAGGAACAAGAGGGTGTTGGTGACTGGAGGATTGGGGTGGCAGATTTTCAGATATCAGTGATGCTACATTTGATGTTTCTTTTTCATTAGAACAGGACAGTCCCTTCAGCAGCACCTCTGCAAGTGAAGCATAGATCAGGAGATAAGGTTGAGGATGAGAACAGCTCAGCTGTTAGTTTCTCAGTGTAGCACCTCAGTTGTCCCTTTTCTGCTGACTCAGACAAGCTTTGCTATAATGCTGACCTCACAGGTGTGTGTGTGTAGGCAAATTAAAGCAAAAGAGAAAGTTTTGCCTAGTTTTGCATTTCCACCAAGTTTTCTTTTTTCTAAGGTCATTACCTAAGGTCTTCATCATGGGCCCTCAGTATTTTCTGTACTGACAAAAAATGACAAATGAAAAGATTAATTTGACAAACACACTCCCTCTTGTTCTATTTAACCACATATTCACACAGATGCATTTTCATTTATTTAATTTTCTCTCAAATGGAATTACTCTTCCTCACTACTCTTCACACATGGAGACACACACACACACACACACACACACACACATGCAAATAACACAGACATGATGTAACTAATGTAGGTTTGGAAAATTCATTTCCTGCTGAGAAATGACCTGCAAATGACAACTGCTGATGTAACATAATAAAAAACAATCACTCATAATGCAGGATGCATATGATTTATCTCTGTTGTCATTTAATGAAGTATATTATATATTTAAAAAAAACAACCACTCTCTTCCTGAGTGGATACAGTCATATGCTCTCCTTACAAAGTTACTGTATGTGTGTGAGTGTGTGTATTCAAGGAAAGAAGAGAAAGACATTTCCTTCACAGTGCTCGCCATCAGACTAAACAGCTGTTGGCTTCACATCCCACCCTTACTGCTGACATCACCATTAACTGCGTTGATGATCCACTATATTTCTGTCGAATAAATTTAGCTGTACTGAGTTGTAAAATTATTAAACAAATTTAGTTCATTTTGCAGGGAAAAATGTCCATCTTTTATCATTTACAATGACTAAGAATGTTGGTAAGGATCAGGATAACAGCAGATGACACCATGGTGCAGTAGTTGGCACTGAGGTCAAATATCATACTACAATGGATTACAGATATCAGTGTAATAAGTCTTTAACAGTTTCACGCTGTATCAGTTTAATTGGATGGAAGTACATAGTAGAGCATCGGTCATGCTATTTGTTGGTTTCCTCTGGGTAGTCCAGTTTTCTCCCACGAAGTGTGAATGTAAGAAAGATGATGAATGATGGTATAGTTCTATGTATCAGGCTGTGATAGACCACCCACCTCTTGCCCAGTATTAGCTGGGCTTGCCCCACTCCCCACCCCACTTTGACCCTCAAGGACAAGAAAGTATAGCTAATGGATAGATGGATGGATAATAACAGTAATAACTAGATTGCTGCTGCAACAGATGACAAATTTTGTGATCATAACGCTAGGAATGCTGATTAGAGCAATGGAGGGCTCATACATAAAACTCATAAAAGCCTGCAGACATGAACAAATACATTTTGTGTCTAATATTATTCCCTGAAACGTGTCTTACTGTGCTGCAATTCCGTATCAGATGTGGCAGAGCTACAGCACATATTGTCTGCTTGTCATGGATGTTGTTGCAGCAAATTACTTTAGGGAAGCAGTCTGGATATGGTGTGTTATTACTCTGAAATGTGCCACAAGTGTCATCAGGCCACCACATTATATGTATATATACAACCTGTGCAATATATTGAGGCAACCTTTCTGACTTCAGATATAATAACTGCCAAAGAAATAAGGGAGCAAACCAAAAAGCAATCTCTTCAGACAGTGATAACAGTACACTTTGGAGAAAACAAAAGGACTGGATCGACAGATATCAAATATTATACAACGGCTGCAGATGTCTGTGTAATGAGTCTGTCACTTTGTGTCAATTTCATCTTGTGAAACTGTATAAGATGCCTTTTTTAAATACTGTATAGTATAATGATATGATGGAGTATTCCTGTTAGACCCTGACACTAAATATTCACCAAACCCAAATAAAGATGCTGTATTTTTTCCTGTTTTTTATGTTGCTCTACCCACCCATTCATTTTCATAGTTAATCTGTAATCTGTTTATTTTCCTTTGAATATTGAGCAGATGTTTATTTCACACTCTCAGAGAGAAAGAGAGAGACAGAGAGAGAGGCAGATAACATGCAACAAAGGTCCCTGGTAACATTTGAAGTAGTAGGTATGTGTTTGTGCAAATTTCTCTAATTACTGCATCTATCTCTTATATTGGTGTATAGTTTAAATGTCACAAATGTAGGGTTGCACTCTGTTAAAGTGACCATATTATGCTTAAATTAGGGTTTATATTTTATTTTGGGGCCCCACTGATACTAGATTATATGACATTCAAGTTAAGAAATTGCATGCTAATCCCTCAATCAATCCCTCTTAATGAAACAACTCCTCTGGCCTTGAGATGAAAAAGTGGCCTGGAGCACACCTCCTGTCCCACTCTGTTCTGATTGGCCAGCTCGTGGAAAACGTCCGGTGGACCGAAGAAAGCCCAGAACAGCGTCGTCAACTAGCACCATCTTTAATTGGCTTCAAATGCTGCCTCAGTAAACTGCTGAGAAAGATGTCCAGTCCACATGAACACACAAGCTACACAATAATGTGAGCCTACTGCACAAGAATAACAAGTAGTCAGCAGTCAGTAGCATTATTGTTACTATGTACAGAAATATAGTTTATTCTCTGATTGATTGGAGTCTACTGTGTCATCTTTGTAGCTTTAGCTTTGCAAATTTTGTGTGCTGCGTTGTAGAGTAACACAGGGCCAACTGTTGGCATTATAATGTAATGAACCACAAAAAAAAAAAAAAAACTGACACAAAAACAGCATCTCAGGTATATATTTGACCTACCGATTCCTCCACTTGCACAGGTACAGTTAGATCCTAAAGCAATAACCTAGCCGTGAAGTGCTGTGAACATTTAAAAAAAAATTTAAACACTGTTGCTGACCTGTAACTGTGTTGTTTTATCTTGGTCTTGTCTTTGGGAAAATAAAGTTAAACTTCCCTCACAGTTGTGTGAACCCTCAAACTAGTGAGCTGAGTGGTGACAGCTAACCTGAGAGCGTGGGTCACACAGTGTACTTAGTGTGTGTAGGAGTCCAAAGCGGATGACCAGTTATGAACTTCTACAACACTTGATGCCAGATGATATGGCATTTAGAAAAAACTCTTGAAAACGAAGCATATTGGCCAGATGAAACGACCAGCCATCATACAAACAAGGTTCACCTCAAGCTTTGGGCCTTTGACTATGTGTAAGATGGGCACCCAACTTCACAACATTAGACCACGTAACATGTAACATTAGACCACGAAAAAGCACAATATGACCCCAAAAAATAATTGGTGAAGGAAAGTGTTCTCTTCAGTACAGAACTGCAAGAAGTCTCAACATTTGACAAGCCAGCTAATATGTAATTCGTGCTGAGTTGCATTTTGACAGCAGCTTTATTCAAATTGCGATGGAGCTGCTCTGAAGAAAAAGAATCTCTTTGCTCCATTGTGGAAAAATGAACATGTCCACCCTGAGCCAGCCCCCAGCTCTCTCTCTCTCTCGTTTACAGTGAATCTGACTCAGGCTTCCAGAGGAATGAATGGCTACTGCCTGCTCACTGCTCCTCTCTCACTTGGCCAGCTGCCAGAGCTCTAATTTAAGCTCCAGGCCTTCTGCTGTGAGAGGGGGAGTGCAGAGGAAGCCTAGCCCAGGCAGAGGTGCAGCGGGTGGGGGAGAGTGCTGGGCCCTGCTCCCTAGAGTAGAATTGATGGCTGTTAAGCTCATCAATGGGGATGAGTCATCTGAGGCAGCCAGCCGCTTCATTCCTCCTGGTCTGCCTGCCTGAAGTTGAGGAAAGTCAGAATGCTCAGTTACACGCTACTCTCTATGGTAGAAGGCTAATAATAAAGTGCAACTTCCACCATGCACTGTTACTGAGACTGAATGAGTGCAGGTTTGCACCTTTGAATTGCAAAACATTTGTGTGGAGATACTTTTCTGATAATTTTGTGAGTGTTTGCATTGTCACCACAACCTGTGCATACTCATGCAGGACGTGTATGAGTTCAAAACTTGTTAAGCAACAATTTCCATATCCGTCTAATTCTCAAAGGTCAGAAGCTTTTAGGCAGCCAGCAGTAGGCTGATGGCGGTTGGCTGAACATGCATCTGATTCCATTCAGGCTGGTTTCAGTTTCAAAGCCTCCCACCTTCCTCTCTCATGATCACTCCTACAGATTTTCGAATTAATTCTAGCCCAAGCTCAGAATGAGATGACTTCTAATCAACAACTGGCAATCGTGATGCCTAAAAACATTTCACTGTGGTCTGAGAACGATGTTTGGTGTTCACACAATCTTCTATGATTGCTTAAAATGACTCAAAATGGCCACAATGTGAACTCCTCAGTCCAAGATTTCCATTCCTTCAGAGGAATCCAACAGCTCTTTTCTCATCTTCGGGAACTGCTATATATCTGAGTGGTAAATGGCTTATAAATGCTATCTTTAAGTTTTGTGGCAAGTATATTACCCTGACTGCTAGCCAGCTGCCAAGTGTTGTGTGATAGCATCGAATCGAAGTTGATTACTGCTAGGAAGCAGGAGCACAATTTACAATTCTTTATCACATTCATTTTCATGTAGGCATCCTCCTTATCAAGTCACTGCAACCACAAACACACCTCAGCATTGCTACAGGTCATTATGCCCTCTGCAAATCCCTTTAACTGTGTGCGTGTGTTTGTGCGCGCACCTGTGTACATTTGCACAATCTTGTTGGTGCAACAGGAATGTTAAAAGCCCTCATTATCTCTATGGAAGATGTGTGATTGCTGACCAAAGTCATGTTGACATGTCAGTCCTATTATGTGCCATCAGAATGCATTAAAGCTCTGGGCCTGAACTGTGCTGCTATGGAAATTAAAATAAGAGTCAGTGTAGGATGCAGGCAAGCATGTTTTGCGACGTGAGAGGTGAGTGAGAGAAGGTGTGTGAGACAGTAATAAGAGAGAAATAAAAATCCCCCTCTATGTTGCTATTTGCAGCATCCTTGACTGCCTACACCCTTGCTCTGTAAGACAAGCTACCCACCAGACACATGTTTAGGCTGAAGTCTACGCTTGAGTACATGTTCTCTTCTCTTCTCTTCTCTTCTCTTCTCTTCTCTTCTCTTCTCTTCTCTTCTCTTCTCTTCTCTTCTCTTCTCATAAGCATTGCAAAACTAGTACTTCATCAGTACTATGTGAAATTTCCACTGCTCTCACAAAAGGGGTTTCCTCTTGTGTTTTATTTAATGTATACATGCACATACACTGGGAACACATGTGCATTCTGTATATGAAGGGAAACACTGCAAATAACTGCCTGCATACAAAATAAAACCACGCACATCTTTCAATCAGTATACCTAGTTATATACTTTAGATTGACTTGGTGCACGCTCACACAGGCAGACACATAAATGAACACACAGGAAGCCCTGCAGTGACTCAGTGCCACAATGATTTAGGTTCAGAATGGCAAATGAGTGCTCATGACTCAGAGTTTCCATTGTGGCTCCCACTCTCCCAGTGCAACTTTGCGTGTGTGTGCAGGTGTGTGTTTATATGTGAGATTGTGGTGTGTGTAGCATGTCTGCTGCTGTTCATATAACCAGTGCTTACTCTAGGGCTTTACCAACCTTTCCTCCAGACAACCTAATGCCGTGTGTGCTCTATTTATGCTCCATGTAGGTAAGAGATAGCTAGTGGCTGCCGTGAGCACAGGCAGGATAAAGCATACAGACAGCATATGGTGGCACACAGCACAGAGCCAAGGGTTTAAAAAAGAAATTTTTATTCCCACCCTTACAGAGCTTTGGCTTTCATGCTTAGACTCGTCATGTGACACACTGCATCTATCAGAACATTAAATGAATTCTCGAGTGGGCCTGCACAACAAGCGACTTCAAAGTGCAGAAGTGCTTCAGCTCAGAGTTCTTGGCTCAGACATCAAACGTGGTATCACTGTAACTTTGCCATAGATGAAAAGGACAGGATTTTCCTTACTGCGTAATACCTGGAGAAAGTATCCCAAAATCTAGCTTCTGATATGGCTCTGAGAGCCAAATGAGTCCAGTTGTTACTGTGTCTCACTAGAGAGCAGACATGTCTACCAATCTTCAGATGCATACTTTGTATAAACATTCAACATTCAAAACAAAGCTAGAAGGAATTCAGAATAGTTCGGGTTCTTTTGTACACACATTATTTGGAGATCTGTAAATTTGAAGTCAATCTTTGGTCTGTCGGTCTAGACTGCTTTATCACATGGTTTCCTGCCAGCCCGGTCACGTGGTACCAGCTGCTCCTTACTGGAAGACAGGAAACATCAGTCTGTGGTGTCTCACAAGCCTCACGTTTCCTCATGTTTCTCTGAAGATGCTAGCAGGCTCATTTATAATGCATTAATGGACAGGGCCACAGGAAAGCCTGTCTTCTGATGGGGAAGAGCACTTCCATTCATCACGTCTGGATACAGACTAACAGGAGACATACTTATGATGTAGTTACTTATCTCTAATCAGCAGAAAGGTGGTGATCAATGATTTTATAGGCAATTAGGAATGACTACAAATCACACAAAAAATCACAGAAGTCAAGCATGTAACTAACCCTTACACATTTTTTCTGGTACTTTTCAGCAATTTTAGACACGCCCAGTCTTTAAAAAAGATAAGTTCTGATGCAAAGTTTTGTAGTTTTTACCTCAGCCCAAAGCGCTGCAACCTGCTGTCTTTCCAATGTTATGTCTGTTGTTGTGGCTGTGATCAGAACATGATGCAAGGCAGAGCGGTGAGTGAGAAACATGTGGCTGGTGGCTCAGCTTAGCCTGGGGAGAAGGACCTCACCTTGATTGTTGCTGATGAGGACTGACTTTACTTCAGGCACTTAGACACCAAGCTGTGGTTCAGCCCAGAAACGATACAAGGTGCATGATGAGATTCACTTAAATAGATAAGATGGCAACAATGTCCTGTGATTCCAGAGGAAAAAGGCCTAGTATGTATTGTCTGTGCAATCTTCAGCAACAAAGTACTGCCAAGATGATAGAAATGTTTTGAAGATCAAAATAAGACATGCACATTTTCAAAATGTGTGTATGGTTTCCTGATATTTGTAAGATGAAATTAAACTTATGTTGTGTGCACAATAACAGACAGACAAATTTCCACCTTCTTTCTTTTTATATATCTGTGCCTTTCAAGCATTTCATTTTAAGGGTGGCTTGGATGGGAACTGATCCTTTTCTTAGAAGCCATACTGAATTTATTCTGTCAAACCCTCAGACAGGCAGAGGCAGGATGTGAACTGCTGCTCATTACTTAGAAGGAAAGAGGTTAAGGTGCTTCTTCCCTGGTAATTCAATCCCATGGATGTTGGGACAATGTGCGTGCATGAGCTCATGTGGGTAAATGTATTTGTCTATAATGGTGGACGTGCAAGTGGGTGTGGTTAGTGGGTGCAAAATTAACATGTTGGCCTCTGGCTTTTGTTTTTGTTTTTCCCCACCAGTGCACACTCTGGCAGTGAACACCATCTCTTGTTTGTTTGTTTATTCACCAGGACAATTTTCATCATAACCACAATGTTTCCTGCTGTCAATCCATATTGCTATTCTGCATGGATAATCCTCAGAGTCATATTGAAAGTGAAAAGTGGTGAAGGAACATCAGCAAAAATGTTTATACTTTAATTTCTCTTGGTGTGTTTGCTCCTGTCTTTTTTAAGCTAGTAAGTCATACTCTAATGATTGAAAACTCAGCCACTCTTAAGAGCATTACCATTACCCCTTTGTTATTATCAATGTAGTTTAAGTTAAAGCTAATGCATTACCCCTGGGGGTTCTCCTGAGATAATTTGACAACAGCAAATTATCTCAGGAATATATGATGTGTGCATTCATAATTACAAGATGAGTACTGACACGCAGATGTGGTATCAGGTATACATTTATGTACATGTGTATGCATACTCACATACACCTACACATTCATGCAGACACAAACAATGCATAGAGCCTGAGGTATTTGCGTGTGTGTGTGTGTGTGTCTGTGACTCAGCATGCTTAGTTTAATAAATAGATATGGGTTTTAGAGACTGCCACTCTGAAAGAACAATTATGAGTTGCAGACAATAAACCTGACACTGTTAGATAGCAAAGGTTATGTCAGTTCAGAGAGCACAGTCACTGCTGTGCTTACACATAATTAGCATGATAAAAATAAGAACCTGTTCATTTTGCCCTCTCCATTCCCAAGTTTTCCAATCCATTCTTTCGCTAGGAGTGTGTAATTGTGTTGAAAATTGGGATTTTTATTTTCAAGGTCAACTTTGAATTTCAGCAATTAAACATAAGTGAACTCATAAATGTATTGCTCCGGTGGGAGGAGGCACCTTCATTAAAATCAAATTTGTTGTGAATATGAAACATTAAATTCCAACTTTTGATCTGCTTTGCATATTTTGTGCTAATTACAGCACGAGAGGAAATGCCTCCTTTGCATATTTGAAAGAACAAGAGTAAGAGAGCAAGAAAGTGAAACGGGGAACAAAGGAATGAAAAAAGAGGAAGATTACATGCTGTTAGCCTCTGTAATTAGATTGTCATCACATATTCCAACCAACATTAATACCTCTCTGCAGTGTTTGAAGATTGTTTCCATTTGGGCCAGTCTGGATGGACTGATTAATCACTTTCTGATCAGGATGTCTCAGTGAATAATTCAGCCCTTCAACATCTTTTGAAGCACTGGGGCGACACAGTTTTAAATATCTTTGGTCTCGGTTCCTCCGCTTCCAATATTTATCACAGAGGTGGAAAACTATGATTTTAATTACTTTACACTGTAGCGTTGATGATATACTGCATTGCAGTAAAAGATGGCCAGTAGCCAACAAGTGACAGTATTGTAAAAACTGCGCATCCTTTAAAAGAAAAAATAACCTCCTATCATTTACTACATTACATCACTCACCGGGTCTCTGCCTCTTTCTTTATGTCTCGTCCTTTTGTAAATGCAAACCGTTAAACCAGAATGCCTTTCTGTACATAAGTCAGATATCACCCCATGATACTGTGCTCTCTGATTTCTTGCATTGTCTCACAATTTTCAGTGACAAATGACTTGTTAACCATTAGCTCGTGTGGATCACTCCAGGGTCACTTTACATAGATTTACATCATTTGACATTGGAAAATGATGTGCCAGTGGCACAAATGTCATGATGACAGAGTTACCACTTGTAAGTCACACATTAATGCAGATACAGTATGTGATGTAGTGGATGAAGAAAGGGGTGAAAAGTATATAACATTTACAGCACATGCCATGTGTTTTGATGTGCAATATAAGCATATATTAAATGTGTGTGTACTGCTTTGTTGGATTGTATTACTTTTTATCATTATTTGTGATGGTTTGCCACTGAAACAATGACTCCATGGAGCTTTAAAGTTTCAAAAACCCCCTTTGTATGCCTAGAACCAAAGAGTAGATAGACAAAGTTTGTGCACACAGTAGACTATTTAAAGCTACAATATGCAACTATTATGCAGCTAACACTGTCAGCTAACACTATCATGAGACTCAAAGTCATTTCACTCTGCTACACCCAACCCTCCCTCTCATCCTAGCGGTGCTCTGCAACACTCTGCTATGTTCCACCGTGCTCTGCAACACTCTGCTATGTTCCACCGTGCTCTGCACAGCCCTCCAGGTACAATAATGAGAATGCTCCAAAGCTAATCAAGTAGAAACAATTAAACTTTTCTTTTCAGTTAGAGGGGCAAGCCCCACTCAAACACCTTAAGAAGTAAATATCGCTATGCTGTTCATTGAGTCTGCATCAGAAGGTGAGAGTAAAAGCATTTTCAAAAGTTGGCATACTGTATCTTTAGGTAAAAAGGCTGATATGATCAGCTTCTGATTGTATTGTACATATGCACAAACACTTGTAAGTGTTTGCTTGATGTTCCAAAACCGTTGGGATCATCTGTGGGTTATACTTTTACCAACATTACCTTTACTGTATTTTGTTGCATGGTTGAACACCATCTCTTTGTTGCTAAGAGAGCTGTTCACTGCCATCAACTCATCTCAGCTCACACGCCACATCACAGCACTCCTGAAGGAGAAAGGGCTTCTCTTATTCTGTCTGCCTTTCTCTCATCTCAGATTATTCATTCAAGAGTTAAAAGTCAAAGTTTATCTCTGTCATTCTCAGTATTCCTCTACGGTTCTGTCGGTCTACCTGGAGCTCCCCTCTATTATTCTCCCCTTTTATTTTATGATCTTCCAGCCTGAGCTGCAGAGGGTAAAAATTCACGATATTTGTGATGTTTCGTGGAAAAGCAGGAGCAGAGCGGCACAGAACAGTCAGTCAGTCTATCAGTGTGCATGAGTCATGCTGCTGCCACAGTTAGAGAGACTGAAACACAGCCAGAAAGAGTAACAGAGTCAGAAAGAGAGTACAAAAATTAAAGAGAGCATAACTGATTAGGGAGAAAAGAATAAAAGTTGACAAAGATTTCCATCTGGCAACAACACCGCATGTGATTAATGACAGAGTTACTAAAGTAAAATTAGAACCCTCAGGATCAACCTCTAGCCATCAGCCTGCCCTCCTTCATCACGTCCATCTTATCAGCTTTGAATGACATTTGCATTTTGCACATGGCCAGCAGGTTTTGCATGTGGACCACATTATTGTCACCTTGCTGAATTGCATTATAGAATGAGCAAAGACTCCAGAGAGCAAAAAAGGCTGCTCCTTTTTTTTTTGCACTGAGACAATCTTCTCAAAGCAGAGGCGAATTCAATCTGCACCTTCTGAGGGGGAGTTTCTGTCCTGCCCTCCTCTGAATTAGCCACCAGACTTTAGCAAGCTTTTGTCTTACAGAGCAGTGTGCCATGCCCCTTTACTTCAATTCTACTGCAGCAGAGATTAATCATGGCTCAATCTGATTCTTTGGTAATAAAGCCTTGGGGTGGAAGTGCACTATTTCGTGAACTAATTAAGAGCAGAACTTGCTGTTCCAGCCAAATTTTAAAAGCTTGTAATGAACAGTGAATTCTAGCTGAAGAAAAAACTACAACGTGCGTGTTTTGGTCTCACAGTCTCTGAAGAGATGTGGGATGTTGGCCTAATTTTGGCAAAATTGAGTCAGCATATCGATGTGTGGATGCAAGTGTAGACTTTTCTTAGCATAATGTGTCATTTTAGAGTTTTAAGTGTCACATTTGAGGCATTGTAAGGAATGCTTCCTCAGTGCCTTGCGTGCAATTAGTTATCTATTCCTAATACAATGCATACATTTTCTTGCTAATTTTGAGTGATATCTGGTCATCCCAATACAATGATGGTTAATAAAACTTTGTTTGTGGACCTTAGACCATTAAAAATAGCTTGTATAAATGTCATCACCATCAGTACTTTTTCTGTTTAGTGTGGAGACTCAATCTTGACCTTGGTCATGTCTGAAAATAAAATATTCTAGACTCTTATTTAATCTTCTCATGTCTGCATACAGTATATTGGCACTCTCTACATGCAACTGAACTAAAACGCACATAATCGATAGAGATGCTTCAACTGCTGTGATCAGAGTATAAAAGCTTCGAGTGGCCAATACAAACTGTATGTGACAACCTGCCAGCTCTTGAGATGCTGAGACAGAAACGGCAGCATCAGCAGCAACATACAGAAACACACTGAACCCACCCGTCCATACAACTGAAACAGAGAAATCCATCTCAGCTCCACAGTTTAAAGACAGGGGGGAGAGGGATGGAGGGCCAGAGTTTGTCTTACAGACAAAAAGAAAGACAGAAAGAGAGATACTGTGGGGTTGGGGGGGATAAAGTGAGAGACAGAGAGAGACGGTCACTGGCCTCAGCTGGAGTTATTGATGTTCAATCGCCTTTGGAACATCTGCAAGCCCATTTGGTCTTGTTAATTAAACAGCATTAATTTAACTCTCGCTCGGTGGAAGAGACAAGGGAGAAGATGCTTGGTGAACTGTGGAGCACTGTGTCCTGACTTCTACTTTATTTCCTGTTCAACCTGCCTGATGATGACGCTAACAGCCACTGCACGTCTCCATGGTAATTATGCAGCCTTTTGCGTGGTTAACTGCTTTAGTGCCTGGAAATATTATTTACCTACTGAGAAAGAAATCCAGAACTAATATGTTGCCTTTCAGCCAACATTATTTAGAGGATTTTTGCAGTAAATACAGTGAGGCCTCTGTTCGTGAGATAAAATGCAGAGACCTTAAATGACCTCTTCAATCTAGAAATATAAATATCTTTAATTTGAGCCCCCAAATCCTTCAACTATTGGCTCATTTCACTTTAGTTATTGCCACCATGCTGGGGCTGCAATATGTGAAGTTATTACATTTAGGTACATTACCAGAACAGAACACCAAAGCTGTTTTGCATATTTGAATCAATTATTTAAGTGTATTCTAGCCGTGTAACAATGAATATCATGGCAAGATGCTTAGAGACAAACTCATCACCCAGATCTCAGCTATACAAACAGCCCTAAAACTGTGTGTCAAACTGAATGATGAAATCTGAACCCAAACGAAACTGCATCCATAGAGAGAAGCTCGTCGGGCATTCTGATTGGTTATATAAGAGGAGCATACAGAGAGAGCAAGTGTATACACACACACACACACACACACACATACACACAAACAAACACACACTCATACAGACCCCAGAGGTCTGTGTTTGCCTTTCCTGTAATCTGAGCTTCCGTTCTCTGAAGAATGATGTAACTGAATGCCAGCCCTAAAACAAGTAGGAGAGCCAGCTAGACACACTCAAATGTGTGTGTCTGCATGGCTGTGTGTACATTCTTTATATCTCTTTACATCACTCATGTCATTATTTACAACTATTTGCAAGAGGTTGCCAGAGAGTTATTTTCTATTGCAATCTCACTTTTTGCTTCCACGGATTTTGCTGCAGTAAACATGATCTTTTATTGCATCACGTTGCCCTGCAGATACTTTTACAAGGTCACCGAGATGTGGCAGCAGATCAAGACACATAACTCCTGTAAATCTTTTGTGGCCCATAAATGCAAGTGAAGAACACACTGTCTCAGGAGTTAGTCAAGGAATTAGTCAAGAGGGCGTGTAGCCAGAGATCTGAATAATAAAAAAAAATCCTAATCACCTCTTCTTTTCTACCTTCTCCTAACTTCCTGTGCTTTTATCTGCATTATCAGAGTATTCCCAGCTAACCAGTAATGAGTCACTATTCTTCTTGAGCAAGAGGCAATCGCACAGAGGCCAGTGCCTTTCTAACCCTCTTCCTGCCTTCTGCCTGAGCATCACCAACAGGAAGCTGAGGCTACATCAGAGAAGCAAATGTTTATCTCACAAAAGTTCCGTCATACATTTTTCTCTACATCTGCCTCACAAATGGCTTTCCCATCTTCCAATCCTACAGTCTAAGATATCAATAATAAATGACTTAAAAGGAATGCTTATACAGAAAGTGAAATAAACTGCTCTCTGCAATGTGAAGTCTTGTACTAACAAAGTGAAACATATGGCTCACGGTTTTTACTTTTACAGTATGTTTTGTTGCACCATAAGCATGTTGTGCATAAGAGAACGAGTCATTCTTTTGCCTGGTGGTGAAAAAGGTGAGAGGTTTCTTTACTTTGTAACACTGCACTTGATGCACAGGGGGTTGCCACACAAGTTTTATGTGTGTGTGTGTGTGTGTGTGTGTGTAGACCTGTGCTTGTTTTCCTCTCCATGTGACCCATTTGCTGATCGACCACAGTGTTCCCCGCTCTGCCGGGGTTTCCATGCCAACGCAGCCAATGGCAAGACAAAAATGAGGACTCACTTGGTTTTGATCAAAGAGACCACTGCTTCTGTCTGTTGCTCTTCTCTATGTAGCAGGTTCTAAAACTGTGATACAAAATAAGAGTGTATTGCACAGAGTGCAACTATTTTAATCATAAATAACTCCACAATCACCCATCAAGTTCTCAATATATAATTAGCTGATTTTGAATTGAATGTTATTTAATGCAGGTGGCACAGTGGTGTAGGGGTTAGCACTGTCATCTCACAGCAAGAAGGAGCCGAGTTTGAATCCATGGGTTTCTCTCTGTGTGGAGCTTCCTCCCACTGTCCAAAGACATGCACGTTAGATTAATTGGTGACTCTAAATTGTCCATAAGTGTGAATGTGAGTGTGAATGTTTGTCTGTCTCTATATGTCAGCCCTGTGATAGACCGGCAACCTGTCCAGGGTGAACCCCACCTCTCTCCCAATGACAGCTGGGACAGGCTCCAGTATTCCTGTGAGCCTTAGGAGGACAAGCAGTTAGGATAATGGATGGATGGATTTTATTTAATGCAAATAATAATTATTTAATACAAACTTTAGCGTTACAGTGTTGTTACATTGTTTTAATATACTTCAGCTGCCAATCTCAAGGTTAGTCTGGTCAAGTCTACATTTAACCTTGTCCACTTCAAGAGGCAGAAGCTGGACATTTTAACCATTTATCCAATATTTATCCATTATTTAAAGTTAACTGTTTCACTCCAATACATTCGGCTGTTTTGTCAGTTGTTTACCTTTTACATTAAGCTAACCATTTAAATTTTATTTTGTGTTACTCTTAGCTATCATACAAATTTCAATAGTTTATCCTCTAGATTCAACAAGCTCAGGTGTTGTTTCATTAGCCTTCACACTGGTAATGTCTTCAACTGTTATATAATGACTACAGTATTTAAACCATTTATCCATTAGTCCAACTGTTTCAACTTTCCTGCATTTTAACTAACTAGTTTTTAAGCACTGTCAATTGCAATATGCGGTGACAATACACAGGTTATTGGTGACAGGTTAATAGTTACTGTGGCTGCAGCATCACACATCTGTAATCGTCTTTAGCCCTTTATTTTTCTTTTTAATCCAAATGTGTGGCTATGTTTTTGTTATCAAAATTCCACATCATATGTTCTATTGAGTTAGTCAAGCTGAACTAGTTCAGCTTTCCAGCAGAAGCACCTGTGGTTGGGACTCAAAGGAATCAATGTTGCACTAATGATGTTGTTTTAGTGCTGTATGTCTGTGTACTGTGCCTTATTAAAGATGAACTAAAATAGCACCAGTTCACTTGTAGATTTGAAGGTGCATGAAGTGAATAATTAAAAATGAATCAGGAAAATATGCAAAAAATATGTAATTATGCTGATTTAAAATAAGTAGCTAATTATTTGAAACTACAAAATAGAGAACAAAGAATGAGGTCATAAAGTAGTGTGAAAGGACAATCAATATAATAGTTGAGATTTCATTCAGAATAAGAAATGCTGCATTAACAAGGCCAAACATTAACTGCCAACTCAACATTCATAAGAAAGATTTACATGCTCATGTTATAAATGTGTAATTAATACACATTTGCAAACTTACTGATGATTGATTGTTAACACGGTAATGATTCTCTCTATAATATGGATGCACACGGATGTACTGATGTTATAAAATAAGCAGAAAATGTACAGGAAATTAATAATCTCTTGGTAACACAGCAGTATTGTCTTTCCCAGGTTCCTGCACGTCAGCCGAGCAAACAAGCTCATTCATCGTGAAAATAATTAAAGTATGTATGCACATAAACAGCAGAGGGAGAGTAACAGTTGGAAAGTGCAACTGTATTTTAACAGCCTTCTGAATGAATGAGTAAAGAAATGCCACAGCAGCTGCATTTAGTGATACTGCGGTAGAACTTTCCACTCCATTCATCAGCAATGAAAGAGGAAGAGGGGAGTGAGTGAGTGAAGGGAAAAGGGAGACAAAGACGAAGTGATAGTGAGAAAGAAGTACAGATTTGATGAATGAGAAGGGCAAGCAAGGGGGAATTAGTAAAAGTGAGGGTGTGCTGCAAAAAAAACAGAAAAATGAAGGAGGTGCTGAAGAAAGAGAACAAAAGAGAGAAAGCATGGTGTTTGGAAAGACATTTGGGAGAGTGAGCCGAGTTCAGACTTCAAAGAGATGCCGTGCCTCGCTAATTTACCATCGCGGACACCTCAACCAACCAAAGCCAATTTGTGCAGCTCAAGGTGACCCTCTGGGAGAGGAAATCAGTGTGTTTATGTGCATGTGCATGTACATGCATGAGTGTATGTGCAAGACCTGGAGGGACAGAGTGTTCCTTTTCTTTGATAAATCCTCATCAGTGCCGCTGTGAATAAACAAGTGCTGCTTTCACCTGTCAAAAAGCTGCACATCGGCATCCTAATGCACACACACCCCTGCACCCTCATCATGGGGGAAGATTAATGATCTTGCTGTTGTCTCTTCACGATAACTGCCTCATCATCAGCCAGGCAACCCGCATAGCTGATCAATCATCTTAATATAAAGTGATAGGCTCTGACTGCTTTAACCACAGCTGCATTCATCTGATGATCACTTATTATGGGCTCTGTGACTTCCTCCTGTGAATTCTATGATGTACACAGTATCCCCATAAGACAACTGAAGGCTTTCATTGCACATAAATGATTCTTAGAAAAAGGTGCTTGTGTAATCAATGCATAAGTCGATGCCATTTGTCATGATGCTTTGAAATGCTTTATAAGAATGATCACAATGTCTGTCTAGGTTTATTGAAGACTCACTTCTTCATTTGGAAGCATTTGGAAGTTTCATGAAGTTGCAAAAGTGAATGATCAAAATTAAACTTCTAACAATGGTATTCTGTCAGAAAATCCGGGATGTTTTCTACCAGACACAAGGCTTTTAAATAATAAAACGCAGATGCAGATTTGGAATCCTTTGATTAAGTCCTCTCTGCTGCAGATTGTTGAATTCCTCAGCTTTGAATATCTGACAAGAAAATAATGAGATCACTTCAATTTGTGCCCAACTGCAGATGTTTGCATCTATGTTGCATTGTGCCATATTGTTGAAGACAGCTGATAAGAGTGTGACTTCAGGGGCGTGTGGTGTGGAATGAGGAACGCTCTCCTGCGTATTGGATTAATGGAGTCAACAATTCCCTG
Source organism: Sandelia bainsii (assembly GCA_032362345.1). Lineage (NCBI taxonomy): Eukaryota > Metazoa > Chordata > Actinopteri > Anabantiformes > Anabantidae > Sandelia > Sandelia bainsii. Next base: position 6,313,280 of record JAUMHL010000017.1, read on the forward strand.
TGGTGTTTCTCTGATTATGCATATACTGACTCTCCCCGCTCTGCAGGATGATAAACAAAAACAGCTCAAAGCAAGCTGCCTACCCCCAGGACCACACACACATATATGTAGTATGTGCACACTGACACACCCTTGTAATGATAGAATATATTTGCATACGGCCTCACTAAAGTTTGCACATACATAAACATGGATGTTCATGTACATTTAGTGTACAGAGTCATCAGAAAGAACAAGCACACTCTCACACACAAACACACACACACTTCTTTTTTTTTTTAGCAGGGTGAATCACTAACCTGCCAGTCTTCCTTGGGGTCTCCATCCGGATGACTCATCCCTCATCAAATGGTGGCTCTGTAGGAAAATCAACACATTTCCATTCACACATTCACACTGCCACCAATATTAACACTCCAAAACCACACAGACTGTAGCCACACAAAGAAACACATGCACATGGACACGCACACATAAATTTAAACACAAAGGGCTTCCTTTTCTGTATGCTTGTCAGGGATTTCTTTATGCATGTAATGCACCTTTGGGGAGGGAGGGAAGCCCCAGACAGACAAATGTGAATGTGTGTGTGTGTGTGTGTGTGTGCATTAAGAGAACGATCACATGCTCCATGTGATGAGTCATACACAGGCTGGTTGGCCAGGGAGCGGCTGGCTGATTGGAAGCAGTTATGCAGGAAACTCATCAGCTATACACCGCTGAGCTCAAGAATCCGGTGAGATTCACACAAGGTTCTCTGACTTTCTTGTTAACTGATGTTTGATCTGCAGTTGGCTGCAAAATAGCTGCCATTGTTGTCAAACACTGTTCTGGTATGGAAGCAGCCACGCACTTTGCAATCAATGACTTTAACAGCCATTTCCACACCTCATTAGTTCATTTAAAGCATTGGAAGTTTGATATGGTTTTGTAAAGAAGCTGCTACAGGGGAGCAGTATTCGGCGTGTGGGCCATCACTCTGGCCCTTTTCAATTAGGTCAAGGTCATGGAATCAAAAAATCAAAATCCTAATAATATATTTTCAAAAGAAATGTTTGCTCATTGATTAATGGCAAGTGATTTGATTTTAGAGTTTATGTTTTAACTGACCAAATCCTAAAGACATTACTGTATTTATTATAATGATTAACAATACACTTTGATCGTGAATTAACAACAGCATAGCTAAAGCAGAAAATTAAAAAGAATAGGTAAAGCAAACTCAACATTTTCAAGATCAAGCAAGAAGGTTTGATCTTCTTTGACAAACAGGCTTGAAACATTTCTTGAAATGTTGAGATTGTGATCCAAATAAAAGGCAGCATGAATAATCGCTGCTCATATGTTTATCCTGGAAAGCCTAGCTGGAAAAGAGAAGCTCAACAAGCAGCATTCCCTTTGTGACCTAAACCAAGAATTAATGGGAAATTAACAAGCATATGGTCTTAATTTTCACATTTTCACATTCTACCAATGATCTCATTTACAGAACCTACTGCATAATAATTTACAGTTCATTCTACAGTGATATTCCAGTTGGTTGTAAATGCTACCTTATTATTGTTATTATTATTATTATTATTATTATTATTATTATTATCATTAAATCTAAGTAGATGATTTATGAATGAGAAGGAGGAGGTGTTGCAGCAGACTAATGATTAAATACTTTCACTCTGACAGAGAATTCTCATCAGATATATCGTACATTGTTTCCCAAAGACCTATATGGGGAATGTAAACTGTAGTTAAGCCGTATGTAGTCCTCTCCCTCAGTTTGAAGAGGGAGAGAGAGACAGAGTGAGGGAGGGTGTGCGTGTATGTCTGTCCATCCAAGTTAGGAAAAGATTAAAGAGATAAGCAGCCAGATTAAGCTGGCAGGAGAGATAAATGGTTAAGAGTGTGTGTGGCAGGCACAGGAGGAGGGTGCCAGAAGAGAGGCTTTGATGGAACAGCTGTAGGCAATGACAAGAGAACGATGAGACAGTGGGTCACTCATCACTTGTTCTACGTAGCACCACAGTGTGTGTGTGTGTATGTGCTTGCATGTTTTGTCTAGGTACCATATGCTCATCGTCCTCAAGTCAGATCACCTGGTGCACCTGGAACATCTTTGGCAAACACATACATGTTGCCTCTCTCACATCCTTCATCTCATCTCCCTGTCTAGTGCTGAGGATGCTGTTCTGACTTTCCACAGGGCTCCAGATTTTGACATCTGGTGGCCTAGATAAGCATGAAACACTGAAGCACATCAGCCAGTCTGTGAAACTAAAGGGCGATTAAAGCATAACCTACCTGATGCACTGTATTAATGAGAAGAACCAGCCCAGATCACGAAGAGGGAGAGACCTGAAGATAACCACTGAGAAATGGGAACTGCACAGTGTGGTGCACATCTGTCATGTCCTGACAAAGGAATAAGATAAGTGTTCATATCTGTGTTGTTGGTACCTATGCTCTCTAACTGTTCTGAAAACATAGACAACACTTGTGCATGTCTGGACATGTATATGGTATATTTGTGCATACGATTGTGTATATGTATGAGGTTGTCTACATGCGCATGGCCTATCTTGCGATTTGTGTGTGTGTACATTTTTGCTCCTTGGTTTTTTTGTTCCAGATGTAAAAAAAAAGTGTGTCTGAGTCACACTTTCATGGTGTAGAATATCAGTGATCTTAGCATCTCAGATGAAGAGCAAAAGTAGAGAGACAGACAGAAAAAAACACACGGCAACAGTCCGTGACAATGCTGCTTGGTTTCCATGACAGCCTGGCTCTGCTAGGATCGCCAGGAACATAACGTTCTTCTCTAATGAGGCAAACTGGATCATTTTGTCCATCCACCTGTGCACCTTGTACCTTGTCTTTCTCCCATCCTCGTGCCTTTTATCACTTGTACACACGCAGAGGAGGCAAAGGAGGAGGTGGGTGAGGTTATGACTGCAGCCTGTGTATTTACTTTGTGCAGTGCTGAGAAAGTAAATTGCTTCTCTGTGCTCTGATGTGACACTTGCTACACAAAGGTGAAAAAGATGGCCTTCTCTAACTTACTGATTTGCGCAGCAGCGGCAAAGTCAAGGTGACCCCCATGTTACTTCTGTTTCTCCTTTACAAACACACATGCACACTATGTTATGGTACCTCTAATGAAGTGTGATCCAAACTGCCGTCTAATCTAAGATCCAAGACTGCAAATCTAACATTATGCGTAAAATAACTGTAGCATAATTATCACATGGTGTTGGCAGTTATTCTATAAAGCTCTAATACTACCAGTGTCTGTGTTGTTAATGTCAGGGACAGTCTGTACTGAACTGTACTCCAGACACATACGATTTATTGATGGCTTCTAAGTGGATAACAAACACCCTCTCTTATCTTGTATCTCTCACAAATAACCTTGCCAAGTCATCCTTTATCCACTTGCTCTGCTTAAAATTGCCAGATGCCAAAAGATATAATGTCTGATCGAAATGGAAAACACTGTTAAATACTGTTACTGTTAAATATCAGTAATGTACAATGCTGATTATCAAATCAAACACTTCTCTTGAATTGAACTGACATTTATGATGTTAATAAAATGATGGATCAGGCCTTTAAACTATATAGATTATGTATCAAAAGGAGCTTTCCCGCAATAAATGTTATTAAACATGCTGTTTTGCAGGAGCCACAGGCTGGAGTAGTTATTTGGTCTTTTAGACCATTAAAGGGATTTTCCATCCAATTTTCCACAGGACAATCAGGTTTGCACATGTAAGTAGTATTGTGTCTGTGAAAAAACTTACAATATGTACTGTATTATAGACTGTGAGCTGTTGAGTTGCACAATGGGAATTTTAAAATCTAGAAAAAGGTTGAGCTTGATTTATACTAGGGTCTAAAATTTTAAACTCTCAGGATAAATCTGGCACTGTTACAAACAATGGCAGCCTGTTCAAGGCAGATTCTACTTAGTGTCTTGTTTTGGAAAACAGCCATCAGTAAACTGAGAAATGTACAAATTGTAACAATTATGCAAAGACAAGAAAAAACACCATAATGGTTCTTTATAAGTCTGCCCAATACTGGAGTCCTGGAGTCCAGCTCCAGGTCTAACAGTGGTGGATGATCTCACCATCATACCCACAATGAACGCCGGATCATTCAATTATAGATCAACACAATGAATCATTTTCTCGTCTTCTGACAGTCTCCTCCACACTTCACTCATCTGACACCGCAAACCACAGAAGATGGCTCTGTTATCTTCATAATGTGGATAAACAGTGACAGTTGTCTCAGACTGGAGGCCATTTCAATGGCAGCAGATCAAATGAGAACTCATTATGGAAAAAGTGACACATCGGTGTCAGTAGCAAGGCTTACAGTCAGGGTAGAAAACAATTGCAGTCCTGCTCTGATGCATGTTCCCTAAGCAAAATACCTAGCCAGTCAGGATGGAACAAAATTAGTGAAGTGGAGCTTGCGTCCCGTGACTTCACTCAGCTGAGTAAAAGATATACTGCTAACATTTCAGTTACTGTGCATGTGTGTTTGAGAGAAAGAAGGAGGCATTATTTCCATCTCATCCTCTCACTCCCTGTGTCTATCTCTCATACACACTCACATAGTTATCCTGTTCCACAGTAAATGTGCCAGTCATGGGTCTCATCGCTAGAGCAGCCTGTCAGCCCTCCCCCTCATCCCGTGCTCTTTTTCCTCTCTCCTCTCCATTTTTGGACATTTTCAAAAGGATGCTGAGAGAGTCAAGTTCATACACAAAGAAAATGGTGGCTCTTAAAGCAAAGCTGTGTTTCTTTGGATTATTGGGATTTGTGGGATTGTGGTGATGGTGGTGCACAAAAAGTCAAAAGGGCATAGGTCATTCAAGATCAAGGTTTGGTTAGAAACTGTAAAATAAATACCTCCTCAGTATTAAGTCCTCTTCTGACAGAAATCAGAAATCAAATAATGCACATTATATTTTAAATAAACAAGAATTGAGAAACCATGAAAGTGGTTGAAAAACAATCTACATCTAACTGTATGTCTACAGGCTATATTACATGGGTTGGGTCAGTTGGCAGTATGGCTGGGCTTCATTTCACATTGGTATTTTTCATGTCTGTGGTCTCCTCAACTTCTGGGAGGCTACCCAAAGAAAATGAACAAATGTAGTATGGAGAGCACAGATCTTTGCGAGGTAACCCAAAAGTTAATTTGGCAGCAGGGTGCAGTGTTTCTTGAGAACTATTTGTGGTTTATTTTACTGGGAGAGTCTTTCTACTTCCCAGTTAAAATGTCAGTCGGAAAGAACAGTACAGAAATCCCTCTGGCCAAAGTTCATGTCCCTGCAAGTGACTGTCTCAGCTCAAGTGCAGATATAACAGTAGAACATCCTGGGTGCACACTCTGCAGCCCTTGTACTTTACATGCAAGGTGATAACAAAAATTCATTAGGATAGGCCCCTACATTTACAAAAGATAATCTGGCTACACAGAAAACACATTGCATGCTCCATTTTACTGCAGAAAGATTTTTTTTAAATATAGGGACTCTGTACCAAGAAAATAATAATGTTATTTTAAGTTAATCAAATAAAAAGTTACATGTGAAATGTGGACATGTGGACAAATTGTGGGGATCTTAGTAAAGCCATCACTAGCACTGGGACTGACATTAAAAGTACCCTGTGAAGTTTTTGACCATAAGTGGCAGTAAAGAGCAAAATCTTATGAGTGGATCCTGAAAAGCATGCAGGTTTTCTCACAAGCATGCTAGGGTTAGGGTTAGCTAGAAAGTTAACATGGATGTAAGTTTCAAAATGGGCAATTTATGAGGAGGAAGTTTGTTAGGCCTCAAGGTTAGACACAATGCATTCTGGTGAAAAACACGTGTAAACAGAAACTCCACAGGTATGGGATCGTGATGAGTAGATCAACACATTTGGCTTTGTTATGTGGAAGATAAACAGGATAAGAAACCTAATTTCCTCAGATTTAAAAAAAACTATCCCACCCAAGTCAACTATAATAAAAAAGGAAGAAACATGCTTTATGGCTAGATCAGTTCTATGTAGTGTGCTCTAGTAAGATCTACCTGATATTCAAACTAATGAGTCAAGGCTTTAACAGGGAAAAACTATGTTTATCTCCATTAACTGGTGGACAAGAAAGAATGACTGGTTGGAATGGTGTTATTTCAGCTCGCCAAGGCCCCCATTATTACACAAGTGCTGGACCTTTGCCATGTTACACAACTCAGAGACTAGATGACCCCAGGGTTAACCTAGCTGGGTAGCCTGTTGACTCGAGGTGAGAGAGAGCATGTGTGCAGTTGTAAGGCACACAGACCCGCCTATACTGATCCCAGCATGTGTTTCCTGTATGGTAATGAGTAGTGTAGCGCCCTTACAGTAAGTGTGTGTGTGTGTGTGAAGTGAGAGAGAGGAAAAGAATGGACAGACAGAAAGAGAGGGAGAGCGACAGCATATCCAAGGGGATCAAACCGAAACCACAGGATATTTCTGACCTTGAGGGCGCGTGGGTAAAGCAGGGAGGGGGGAGGAAAGAGAAGAGGAAAAGAAAAAGAGAGGAAAGCTGAAGGGAAGGAACAAAGAGATTGAGGGAGAGAGAGAGGAGCAGAGTCGTTGGAGGGCGGCTGGAAATCCTCCAGAATCCTCTGCTCAAACCAACCATAAAATTCCAGCTGAAGCCACAAAACCAGTATGAGGACTGACGAGGGTGCCTTCTGCCCACAGTGGGTGTGTGTGCCTGCATTTGTGTGTGTCTGTGGTGCGCACACATGTGGTGTGCACTTCTGTGTGCGTATTTGTGTGTGTGCCATATGTGATTAAAGGGTCCGAGCAGCGGAGGCCAGGAGCGAGACGAGTGATGCAATCCACAAAAGCGAAGGAGAGGACACGAGGGCGGCAGGAAGGAAGGGAGGGAAGGGAGGGAAGGGAGGAAGGAGGAATTGTTGCTTCTGGGGATCCAGCTCTCCAGGAATGTGCTGACGGTCATGTCCCACACAGTTGGGGAGAGTGTTGCATTCTGGGAAACTCTGCGGAGGTAACGCTACCTGTTTTAGAGTGCTACAGATTGCAAACGGACGATAGAAATCACACATTAAAAAGGGATAGACTTTGTGAGTCATTATTGTTCATTTTCAGAGGCACAACAATCATTTCCCTGTGCAAACTGGCCTCTTTCACGTCAGGCTGGAGGCCCAAATCCACCCTCACACAGCAGCAGCGGAGATCTATTTTGGTGCAAGCTACACAATGTCCACAAGCACCCACACAGGCTTGGTGGGTAAAGTGATTGGTAAGCCCGGACAAATAGTCTATTTATGAGCATCGCAAGAGTGGGCAGTTGTCCTTGAGCTAGTTAATCTGCCGTCTGAGGTGCTAAGTGCTGTATACAGTTACAATAGAACATTCACAAGGACGAGTGAAGGTGGGGAGGGTGTGAGGCAGGGAGGGTGAGTGCAAGAGAGCACTGGGAATAGAGATGGTGAGCCAGAGGCCATTTGGAAAGTAATTTCATCTCTGAATGCCGTATATCTTTTCATCAATGAAAGGAAAGTATTTTCTGAACCAGGCATGCACAAGAAGAAAAACATCTCTGTTTGGTGCAATGGAGCATATTTGAGAGTGAGAGGACAGATCCCATTCACAGGTTATTTTTGCACTATATTAATTTCAGGTGGGTGAAGTTGTTTGTTACAATACACTGCAGTGAAAGACATTCAGTACAAGACCAACAGTCTGCAGCCAACCTAGCAGCTCTGTGAGACTGTTAAATACTAACGTCAGCACTCTAACATTCTCACAATGAGAGACTAACATCCTGATGTTTAGCGCCTGTAATATTTACTGTGTTCACTATTTTTGTTTTACATTAGCAAACTAACACTTGCTAATTAGAATGAAACACATGAAATACTTGGTCATAAAACAAAGTTTATGTCATTATCATTCTGGGCACCATGGAAATCTGTACTGAATTCAATAGCCCTTGAAATATTTCCATTTGGACCATAGAGACATACTCTCAGAATGTCATACCTCCACTCACACAGCTAACAAAGCTAAAAGGGCAAGACCTTTGTTGCCTGTGTGTGATCATATTTGGTCAAGCATGAGGCTGTATCCATCTGTAGAAACCATAACGTCTCATCATTTCTTGCCAAAAAAAGGCAATTTCCTCATTATGGCAACAATGAATTGGTGAATCTTTACCTTTAAATACCCCAGTGTTACATTTAGGTTTACGGGTTTCAGCTATATGCTGGACAGACTGAATATGGTGTGACAAAAAGAAAAGAGAAGGGGTAAGGGAAAGGGACTTGGTGTAGACATACCATAGACAGGCTGGAACTGTTTTGTGTACTCTGCTCAAGCAACCTTGGCCTTGACAGAACTGCACAAACATGTCCAATATTTGACTACTGCCCCATTTCATTCTTGCATAAAAATGGGTGGAGATTCATGCCTATTCTGTAAAACACCAACAACCTCAAAACAACTGCATTAAATCAACGAAGTGTTTCCCAGTGTCAAAACAGGAATAAACCGTTGATTTAAAAAACAGTGCTGATGCGTATTGAGTCTAAGAAGATACATATTTCATTAAATGTGTATTCTATTAGCTGAGGTCACTGACTGAAGGGGAAGAGAGAGGGGTTTCTGGTTGGTCTGGCATCAGCTGTGTGGTTATAGAGGCAAGCAAAGGGAGAATGCTGCGGCTATGTTGGACCACCACTGTCCACACTTCCACGTAATGTTCTAGTGTTTACCATCACTGCTTCAGTTCATCTGCTGGGATCTGAGTTAGAGAGGTCCTGCAAGGACACTGACTGACTGACACTGCATCCAAATTGAAGTGTTTGTACGACTCCAGCACACAAACCGAGCCCGGACATAACCATCACCACCAAACTCCGGAATTCTTTAGTGTTTTTCTTTTTACAGCGTGTGTGTGTGTGTGTGTGTGTGCTCTTTAGGCTCAAATTAAAATCATCTTTGGCTTTGAGATTAGCTTTTTCTCTCTCACACAGTGCACATTTTGTTATGTTGTTTGTGAGCTGTGGAACGTCAGCACTGATATTTTCGGTTGCATGGAGGAGTCCGCCAATAGCAGAGTAAACATTACCCATTGTCAGCAGAATGTTTTGTTTGCTGAGCCCATCACCTTTCAGCAAGTATTTGCACCTCATCTTCTTCACTGGCAACCTGATGGTATATTGGTGGGAATTCACTAGTGATGCAGCTAGCTACTGAGAATGTCACAGGCTGCCAGCGTCTGAACTATTGACTATAACAAGACATCCATTTTCTCTCTCCTAGCTCAAATTTGAATCTCTGAACAACACAAAATACCCTCGGGTAATGTGAAAAGTCAACCAGTATCACAGTTGAAAGTAGATTAAAATGGCATGTTTCTGAGGTGACTGACCTTTTGTTATTTCAGTGATGCAGCATGTGCTCATCCCCTAGATTACACATGTCAAGTGGTGATGACATGTAGAAACCTTAAGTCTGCTTCTCTGGCAGATCTTCAATCAGACAGAGCATCCTGTGGCAACATCACTAACCAGAAATGCTGCACTGACATGAGTTTAACATTTACCACTGACATCACCATGAACCCATACCTGCTTATCTTTCTATCTACAGTATATTACAAAACTCAAAGAGAAATTAAAATGTCAATTAGCTATTAATAGTAATTCCTACTGTTTTATCATTTTACTAGAGGAGTTTCAACAGCTAACTTTTCTATAACATGTCGACTGAATCCCAGTTAGGTTATTTAAAAGTGATTTTCTTTTTTCTCCTCTCTCTAATCTCAGCATGTCAATTTTGAACTAATGGTGATGTGCTGTGAATTAATTTATCTGACTTGTCCCATTAATTTGCACAAAGTAATTCTGTATTCTATTAACTCTCTAGGTTTATTTTTGCACCATATTAATATCTATGCAAATACTTTTGATTCTCATGAACAACAGTTACAGATCATTACATCTGCAGATGTTCCATACAGTTATATTTATTAAAAAGATGACTTGAGAAGGACGAGTTGTATGGAAAGAGTAATCTATAATATAAGCTATTGTGTCTGTGTGGCAGAGGAATAATGTAATAAAAGCCAGAGGAACACAGTGTTCCAGATCAGAGATCAGTCTGCACAGCACTGGTCCAGAGAGCAGCATGAGTCACCGTAACGGAGCAGACTGCTAGCTTGCAGAATTCATTAAGACAAATGTAAGGTATACGAATTTCCTCTGGAAGAAAAAAAAAATCCAGCAGCTGCTGCAGAACAGCACCCTAGTGAATCCTCAAGTAACTCTCCATACACCTCTGGAATGACAGCAAGCTTTCTGTAACCATCTAGGTGGTTTATATTGGTCTGAATGTAAATCAATTAGGTTAAATCTTTCCACATGTTGACCTGTTTGTATTGGGAGCCACATGAATGTTACTATTATGTACAATGGACACAAAATAAGGCATTGATTATGTCTCCTCAGTGAAACTATCTAGAGTGAGAGTAACCTGTGTGAAACCTCATAATGCTTAAGAAAATGTCAATTTGTCTGAAGGGGGTTAAATTGCTTTTCAGTCCAACACTGGCAGCCATTGTCACGTCCCCCTGTGCAATGGCGCCCCCGGGTGGACACATTGCACTACTGCACCCATAAACACAACTCATGCTAGTGCTCATACATGCTTTACAAAATCCTTATTTATAATTCAGTAAAACATTTATTATATCATTACTCTGTATTTTGTCACATGTTGGGGCTTTGCCTAAACAGTAATAAATGAAGTAGAGTTTAATTATAAAGCTTAATAATTAATTGTTATTATTAATATTATAACATAAGCATTTTTTCTGTATTAAAGTATAAGATGTCAACTATAAATTGAGATTGATATATGTACCATAATCATCAAATAAAACGTATAAACAAAAGCTAGAAGCGCTATTTTCAGGCGATAACGTTATGCGCTTATAGTCAATAAACCTGCTAAAATGATCCAGGAGCAGCACTAGACCTCGGACGTCCAAACCTTAAACAGGATTTTACATGACAAACTGATCCTGGATCAGCCAACGCGCCGCCGGATGTCGCTGAGTACATGGACGAGCCACTTCTACAGGAAATACCATCCGCTGCAGAAAGCGGTTGTGCGGGGCTGCTGTTTTACCGAGCTTACGGTAAGAAAACTTGATGCTGTGTAGTTATGTGGCTGCTACACGTTCAGTCACACGCTGTGTGCAGCATGCTGTACATTAAACGCGTTTCATTTAGTTTGTTTGTGTTCACGGTGAACGTTTATGTTAGCTAAGCTAGCTTGTTTAACTACCGTTGTCTCTGTGGTGCTAATGTTAGCAGCTACTCATCGTACATTACGAAGACAGACGCACGCAAAATATCATATTTTATGTGTAGTCCTGACAGACGAGCTTTAGCTAGAAAGTGTGTTTGGGAGACTGATTATTTTAGATGCAGGCTATTTTAACAAACTCGCCAAACGTGGTGTTAGCTAAAGATTAGGTCTTTTTTGCATTTAAGATAATTAACTTCAGATTTGTTTTAGCTTAGCTAATATGTAACACTCACAGCTCTAATTTAGCCCCAGCAATTAATGTGAGGCTGATCCAAAATAAGACCTTCTGTATCTAATGAAACTCTTGTATTTTAAAGCTTCCAAGTCAGCATCCCCTCTTTTTGCTTTTATCAGCAGCACAAATGAACAATGGGAGTTAAAGTGGTCCAGCTCACCTCTAAATCGCATCATGAAAGTATTCTGGCATCCCTGCATCAGATGATGCTGCAGGGTCAGCTGAGTGATGTTACAGTGCAGGTAGACCACCAAGGAGACGTGCAGGAGTTTCAGGCCCATCAGGTGATGCTTGCAGCGTCCAGTGGCTACTTCAAGAAGATCCTTCTCTCTCAGGGCGCAGCCATAGAGAAATTATTACTCTCAAATATGCACTCCGGTGATTTTTCCAAGTTTTTGGAATTTGTGTACACTGGTAAAGTTGAAGTTTCCAGAGACAAGATTGGTGATGTTCAAGCAGCGGCACAATTTTTGGACTGTGAGGATCTGTCAGTGGTTTGTGGTGAGGCCATGAGTGCTGGAATCCTACAAAAACACACAAAGAAAACATCGCTATCAAATGTTGTAGATAAAGATGGTGCAGAGAAAGAACAAAGTATCAAGCGACCAAAGAAGCAGCCTAAAAGCTCATTTCCTAAGAGGCAGCGCTCTCCACAAAGCTCTGAGAACGAAGTAATGTCAAAAAGATTTAAGGCACAGAATGTGTTTAAGGATGAAAAAAGACAAGGAAGAAAGCTTAGGCTGGGGTTGGGTGGCCGTAAAGTCCTCCAGAGGCGTCTAAATAGTAAAAGAGAGACTTTGAAAAATGTGAACCAAGTTACCAGTGGAGACATAGGAGAGTGTGAAGACAGGACTGAAGCCCAGGCTCAGCCAGAGAACCACACGGAGAAAGGTGATGAGCGTGTCTCTGATGGAGATGACTGGGAATCTGAGGAGGATTTGCAGAGTGATAATCCTGAAGACCCCTTATCCCTGGAGGAGGAGGAGGAGGAAGAGGAGGAGGAGGGGCAGTCTAAGGAGACTTCCAAAAGAACATCTAAAGCTCAGTTTCAGTGTAATAAGTGCCAGCGGACGTTCCACTATGAGAGAAGCTATCTGAAGCACATCAGGTAGGACATACACAGTACTCCTGCGTTTCATTCATCCTTTTTTATGAGTTTTCTGGGATTGAGTCACAGCCATACCAAAATGCATCCATATGTAATCAAATATGCCAGTAAATTACTGACTGAGGTGGATAAATGAATGTGTTCATGCAAGTTATTAAAATGATTTTGTTCAGCAGTTCTCTTAGAGATACTGACAGCACTGGGCTGCAACTCTTTGACATTAACCGTAGTAAAATTTTTAAGGCAAATTTCGCCTCTGAGAACTTGTGTTAGATGACCATCATTCATTTTCTGATATTGCTGCTCTCCTGGCCAGTACATACCACGGAGTGAAAGCAGATGTCATCTATCGCTGTGAGACCTGCCAGCAGACCTTCGCTAACCGCAGCAACTTAAAGATTCACGAAAAGCATGTCCACAACAATGAGAGGCTCTTTGCTTGCGAGTCCTGCACAAAGACTTTTAAACGAAAGAAGGATGTTGTCCGCCATCAAAGACAGGTAAGGTTCAATGAAGTCCCACACAGCTCTATTTCTGAAACTCATCTACAGTGAGTAGAGTAGTTCCTTCATACCATACAATATATGCAGTGTAATATTTAAATACGCATTAATAATCATTTCTAAAGAGTACCATTTATCTGCATGTTTTTTTCCTGCTGCATCTCAGGTACATGAACGTAGCAATATGCAGCATGTCTGCCCTGACTGCGGAAAGGCGCTAAGCTCCAAAACTGCTCTGTTGTTGCATGAGAGGACACACACAGGAACAAAGCCTTTTGAGTGCGCCGACTGTGGGGCCAAATTTACCCAGAACTCTGCCCTTAAAATGCACCGCAGGTATTAAACTCACTGATGATGACTGGTCATCATCAGCTTAAAAACTGGGGTTTGTGTGTAGCTGCTCAGCAGTGGCAGGATTTTAACGGAAAGATGATGGGTTTGAATCTTGGTTGCTCAAAAAGAATGAGTTGAGCAAGAAATTGACACTTCTCTTGGAGAAACACCTTGAATTTCAGATGCTGCTGCTACAGAATGTTTTGACCAGGCATGTACTGTATATGCAAAATAATAAACTGAATCTTAGAGAAGCTGTCTGTTCAGTCATCAGTTGTGACTTATAGCTAGAAAATGCTGCAAACCAAAGACTAATTAATGATAGTTGTGAATGTCCATACACTTTAATAACATGACAATATATATAAAATATTCAAGGGTTAAACATGTCTCTTTCACTATGGGTAGGACTCACACAGGAGAGAAGCCATTTGCATGCGATGAGTGTGATGCCCGGTTCACTCAGAAGCACATGTTGGCCTATCATAAGAGATCACACACAGGTAAGAGCGACACAATATCAAAAAAATGTTTATACTAATATCTGTCTTTAGCTTACATTCTTTTTCCTCTTGTTAGGAGAGAAGCCCTTCATGTGTGAGGCGTGTGGGAAAAGCTTTGCATCTAAAGAATACCTCAGACACCACTCAAACATCCACACTGGGTCCAAGCCATACAAGTGTGAACAGTGTGGTCGAGGCTTCGCTCAGAGGAACTCCCTCCACCAGCATTTAAAAATACATACAGGTAATTATTATAGAAATTATTAACATATTTGTTTTTGGTCATTGGTGTATTTACAGCTGAAAAATGTGTTGTTAGTTTACTTTTCATCCTCACTGCCCTCACTCTGGCATTGACGTTCTCACTTTTGTTCCCTCTCAAATGATTGTTAGGTGAACGTCCGTACAGCTGCAAAGACTGTGAAAAGCAGTTCACACAGCTCAACGCCCTCCAGAGGCACCAGCGTATTCACACAGGAGAGAAACCCTACATGTGTGGCCTCTGTAGCCGCACCTTCACAGACAAGTCCACCCTTCGCAGACACACTATGGTTAGCAGTGTTAGACTTATTGTCTCTTTGTGGGTGCAGTTTTGATCAAAGTTGTATTTGAATTTCCCAAAAGTGACATTAATGGTATTAGGGCTTTAGCACAACAGCTTCTGATGCATGTTTATGTTTAAAGTACTTTGACTGATCAGACTGCTGTGAAAATAACGTGAGCTCTTTTAACCTTCAGATTCATGACTCAGATGCTCCCTGGAAGACCTACCTTGTCGTGCTGGAGGGAAATGTGGAGAACAGGAAACCCAAAACTCCCACTAAGGGAAAGACAGAAAAAGCAGGAGCAGGGGAGAAAAAGAGCACAGTGAGGAAAAGCGTTAGTAATGCTGTTGTTGGTACCCCTGGTGCTGCCGCTAAAATCAACACTGACTCCACTGTGGTTTCAGCTGAGCCCGTCACTCTCCCATCAGATTGGACCAGTCATGGAGCTATTGCTTTGGTCAGTCACGGCGCACTTGGTGGTATCACTGTCATCCACACTGAAGTACCACCTGGGATGCAGATCCAGCCCATTGTAACCACAGACACCACAGGGGCCGGCATCATTTCCTTAGATGGTTCGACCATCCCTGTCCCCTTCTCTATACCTGTGTCTTTGGCTCATTCTATCCCTGTGTCCTCTGAAGCCTCCTCCACTGCTCTGTCTCTACCTTCAGTTCTCTCAATTCCTGCATCTGATGGCACATTGGCATCAGTCTCAGAGATCCCTGTTTCAACATCATCTGTGCTAGAAGCTGCTGCTTCACAGACCATTTTAGCTCCTGTTTCAGAGACTAAGGCACCTTCAGAGGCTGATATATTACACCCTAATATTCACACTGTGATTGTCGCTGACGCTAGTGGAAAAGAAGAAACAGCTACTGTCCAAAGTGATGGTCAGCAAAGTACAGGAGATAACATCTTAGTTGATCCTAAGAAGGATTCTGTTCATGATGCAGTGTAGAAAAATTCAATTGTATGAATTTAAAATTTTCATTTCAATCCTACTTTTCATTTTATTTTGTGTCCATAATTTCGAATTAGCAACGTCTGAATGTGGTGTTTCATGATCTCTAAATCTGATGTTCAGTGTTAAATTAACAACCAGACTTGAATGAGATATTAAGTGTTTATCACACTCTTTTGCAATGTCATGATATTCATTAAATAATAATAATTTATACTTTATTAAAGGAACCTGTTGCTCTTAAGTCACATTTTAGAGATATCACTAATGTGTTAAGGTATTAGATATAATTAATTAAATAATGTGCATATCTTATATAATGTGAAATGTGGCACAAATCATTATAAATACAAATAAAATTAAGATGATTGTTAGTTCTTAACATTTTAAGCCAAAAATCATGTCCGATTCAGTCTATTTTACCCCTGATAGGAAAGTCGGACACCTGTTTTCCATACATCATGTACTGCATGAGATACTACTTGGATGTTCTGTAGGGTGGTCTGGGAACCTTGTCAGAAGTCTTTGGCAGCTGCAGAACAGCACCCCACTGAATCTCAAGTAGTTTTCCACACACCTTTGGAAAGTCTGTTGATGATTTATTTTGGTGTGAATGTAAAGTCGGCAAAGGCAGAGCAGCTTAAATCCTACGGAATTCTGGCACTTTCCACTCTTTGGAAATTGTTTCCATAAAACCACCCTCTGTTTTTCAGTTTCTCAGCAGATGCTGCATAAAATCTTTATGGATTCATAAGGCTGCCTCAAATAAGAAAAATAACTTCAACGTTTGTAGGTTTTAAGTTAACCAGTTAAATGCAATTATTAAGTCTACAAATTAATAATTTGTTTTATTGACATCACGAACAGTCTTTACCAATCAAATGCTAAAGTATCAGTTTACAAGGGTCACAGTGGTGATTTTATACTGATAATCAATAGATATATACACAATTTAATATATGGCTGCACTAATAGACTAAAGTCAGTTAGCCTGTCTGTTTACCCATCTCATCAGTCTCCTCAGTTCATTTTCCACTTCTGAAGTAATGTTACATGAGGAAAGCATGTGCAGTATATAGAAAACAATAGGGGTCCAACAATGGAGCCTTGAGTAAGATAGGCCACTGAAGAAGCATCACCAAGACCTGAAAATGTTCTGTTTCACAGATCCAAGCAGTATCCAACCCCTTTTTCTACATAGTCCAACAGAATGTCAAAGTTGCCATGAGGGAAGTCTCAGTACTAAGCAGAAAGTCATCTATGAAATCAAGTGATCAACTTTGGGGGAAACTATAAAAAACATAATTTAGAGGTCTGAAATTAGTAAAGAGGGTTGAGGCTGAGGAGATGGGTGGACTACTATGAGAGAACTATTTAGAACAGTTACAAAACTGAGGAATTGAAACTACTGAAAACGTTTGTTTCTGCAGGAATTTTTCCAAAGGACTTGAATAACACTAATTGATCATTCACAAACCCCCTTGGGGAAATTATTGTGACCCCATCTATCACTGTGAGGTAACAGAACCATTGTACTATGTCTATACTATTTTGTCTGAAACTGGTGATTTTTAACAAAATTGAAAGTATGTATTAACACTGTACTAGACAGCTGTTAAGGAAATGAAATTATGCCAGTTTCAGGGTTCAGAGTTGCTTAATTAGCTGTTTTGAATTTGGCAGGACTGGACTTGTTTCAAGTGCCACTTATCAGTACCTCAAGGAAAAAAGTAGTGATTTCAGTAGTAATTTCATTGACCTTGATTTCCAACATAATGAAAAAGTCTTGTGATATAATATACTCCAATGACGTGAATTTTTGAATTTCCAGTTTTTAATGGTCCTTTTCCTATTTCCTTTCTTTCTGTCAAATAATCTTATGTAAGATGTAAGATTATTTGAAGGCAGATAAGCATTTATTACATTCAACACTGCTGCTTGAAGGTCAAAGGCAGGAACTTTGGTTCATTACAACAGACAGCTGGGATATAATAACTTTATTATTGTCCATTTGCACAAGCATACAGATCATGGTCCATTGCCATTCCACCCGGAAGAAGCTGGATACGCAGGATGACTGACCCTTTTTGTAAAAACTTTGGTCTGACTCACACTAGTGAATGAAACGCTTAACTAGATACAATGACATGCTTAGCAACTGGCCATTTGGAAGGTGCACCGCAGTAGTAAACCTTCAATGATAAGTTCACAACACAGTACGCGATGAGTGAATAATGATGCACGATACCCCAAGTTTACTGCCCTGGGAATAAGGAGTAAGGTTTTCCGTGTCAGTGCTTCAAAAATTCATTCAAAAATACAATTTTCTCAAGCAAACTATAAACCGCATTTGACAGATTCAAAGTATTATTACATCAACAAATTCTAAATAATAACCTTGAAACCAATAAAACCATGACTATGTATGGATCATCTGGTTGTAGGTAGGTACAAATGTTTAACAGTCTACACAGCCTTCACCAAGAATTATCTCTCCTGTGAGTGACAAAAAGGAGACCAAAATCATATCTATGGTAATGACTTCTACTGCTCAAAACAATACAAATTAAGGTAATAAATTAAGATAAAAGTACATTTTTTAAATACATACACACTATGGTATTCTTATGTACAACAAACTGAAACATTTAAATAATTTAAATATAATAAACTACATTAAAAAAACAAGCTGCATCTGACTAGGAAACAACTGTACAAAACATGCAGTACTTGTCGTTGATACCAACATCAGTTTCAATACATTATTATACCGCTCTGAAATCCCCCAGGAAAGATTTCAGCAGAAAAAGGTATGCAGCAATCCTCTAGACAGAGGTGAGGGCGAGAGGATTTACATTCTGAATAGATTCAGATATGTTTGCAAAGAAAACAAAGATCATACTCTTGACAGAATAGCAGTGAGCAGAATAGTCAAAATCATCAGCAGACACTCCTCTCCAGATGCTATACACAGTGTGTATGTGTGTGTGTGTTTGTGTGTGTGGGTGTGTTTGAAAGCATGCGTGATGGATTTGTCCCTCGATGCTGCATTTGTAGCCTGGGTTTCTTTTATTTCAGGTCTCCTTCGTCACTCTGAATGGTCTTTTTGATGCGCAGCAGGAGGGTTGTGTGCCACTGGTCCAGACGTGAGATTGAGTCAAACTCCTTGACCTGCAAGTGACACATCAATGAGCTTTTTTTTCTAATTAGGATTACAGCAACAAGGTTCTGCTTACTTATGTTAAGTTTCCACAAAATTAAATAAGATACTGTTCAGTTAATTTGTATAAACTAACACCTGTTAAAATGATGACTAATTTCTCCTCTGGGTTGTACACAACTCACTGCAGATGAGGATTGTTCACTCTCTGACTTTGAGTTAACTTTGAAAAATCTTTTCAGTTCAGCAACAGTGACACAGTACATCACTGGATACTGGTTTCACCTAAACATGCAGTCCTGGGAGACTGAATGGATACCTGAGATCCAGCCTTCAATGTTCTGAACACACAAGGGATCCAACAAAACTACAAGAGCTGAAGCAATGGGATTTCTGTGCTCACCAAAGAATTTATTTTAAAACTTGAGGACTTTCATATTTCATACAATACTTACCGCCTCTGTGAAAGCGTCACTGTTCTGTTCCTCATGAGCCTCAAGAAGTTTCTGTTACATAAAAGAAAATGTAGGTTACTCATTGAAACTGAACAGATTAAGGGGAAAAGTGAGCCATCAGATTTCGCAGTGCTCTTAACATTGAGCTACCTTCAACAACTTGCATTCTCGGGAGTCTGAAAAAGCCGGGAACATTTCCTCATATTTTTCAACAGCAATCTGTGGAGACATAGTATTTTTAATTATACCACAACTCCCTGACCCAAATCCTACGGAGCCCGGGAGGTGCCGTGGAGGGACCTGAAAACACAAGGTAATAAGGTCACTAAACTGATTGTAGTTCGGTGCTTGCTGACATGCAGAAACATGTCACCCTGAGAGATCAAACGGGTGAAGTGTGCGCATCTGCACACAGCTGTCTGAATTAAACGTCTCCAACAAAACTGGACATGGTTGTAGTCTATGAATAAATACACTGGTTTAGGCTAACACTTGCAATTCGGGATGCAGTGTGACATATTGTGACTTTAATGCTCTCAGTAATGTTTATGGAGATGTAAAGTGTATAAAACTCTGATGTTCAGACGTTGTCCAGCGTGCTAAGGACAGTTAACCTATAAACTACAGTGGGTTTTGTGCCAGAGAGGGACAGACTGAAAGCGGCGACGCCATAAACAAAAGGCAATAAATGGAGAGCACAAGTTAAGTAATGCTTGCGCACAGTTTACTAATCTGTTCCCTCAATTTATTAATCCATGCACACAATTTTGTTTTTTTTTCCTCAATGGCACCTCCCAGGCTCTGTAAAATCCTGAGACTGAACCACAAAGAAAAAAACTCACCTTAGCGTTGAGTTCGTCAACAATAAAATGACAGAGGGCAGCTTTGAAGAAATACTCTTTGGCGCTGTATTTCAGCAGTGGGTTGTCCATTGTGTTGGCTCCAACCTAGATACGCGTAAATCACACAAAATATATTAGAAAACTCTGAATCATTAAGTCAGTGTTGACTGAGAAAGTACATGCATTACAAACAAACACAAGGAGTACACACCTGTTCATAGATCTCTATAGCCTTCTGGTACTGCTCCAGCTGAGCACAGTAACCGCCCACCTTCAGCAGACACTTGTTGGCAGAACTAAGGAAAAGTGTATAGTAGTGTGTGGAAGTGTTTGTAAAAGCAGAAGATGAAATCAACTGGTTGATATTTCTTTAAAGCTTTTAGTTAAAGAGCCCATATTATGCAAAATCCCATTTTTAGTCATTTTTGTACACATATAAGACTCTCTGGTGTATATAGACAAAAGTCCTCTTATAAACACACGGGATAGGAATGATCCCAGTAAGTTCACTTCTGCCCATCACCTCAGAAAAGCACACAACAGGAGATGGAGAAAGATCCAAAGAGCCAACAAAAACTCAACAAAAACTCAACAAAACCAACAAAACCAGGATCTGCTGCAACTGGCTGTCACCCAACAGGCTCCATTCTAGAATATCATATCAAGTATCAGGGACACAGTCCCTCCTCGGGCCGGCCCATGTTTATGTGACATCATTATACCCTGCTGCTACCACAGAAACTCTGTGATCCGACTGCTGTGTCTTTGTAACTTGTAGCAGAGCCGTGTGTTGTTTTCCCCCCGAACTTCATTCATCATTCACAAACGTCACAGACACGTCTACATACTACTGTTTACAGAACAACTTTGTATTCATATTAACTTCTTTGCTGAAAGTAGTCTTGGTAGCACAGGTATACAGGTTGTGAGCAGGTATGATAAATAATAATAATTTTCTCGCTCTTATTTCTCTCACAACCATATGAGTGGATATTAGAGCTGAAAGAAAAGACTTATAATATAGTATAGTGTGTGTGTGCAACAGTACCTGTTTGATTCTTCTCCTTTGTAGTAGTCTGCTGCCTGTTCATAATGTGCTATAGCCTTAACAAAACAAAAACAACATATACAGCAATCTTAAGTGTTCCTCATGAATATGCCTTATAATGCTTGTATGAGGAATTATTAGTATTATTCTTAGACTATGTAACTGCTGACAATGTAGTGGTACCTTTTCAATATCCACCAGATCAGATTCGTAGATCTCTGCGATACTGATGTGGTGTTTGGCTGCGATGGTAAATCTTCCCTGGAAGACAAGGAGGAGAAATCGTGACTCGCTGGATCTTTCCACAGGCGCCTCTCAAGTCAAGTCAAAGAAAGTGTTCTGTTACATTCTCAGTGCAAAGAGATGAGTTCAAGTAGTGACATGTGGCTTCATGTCCACAAGGTTTTAACTTTTCAAATGTTCAAAAGACCCATTCAGAGGACTATCAAGTAGGCAATTTGATCAAGGTATCAACATGAAATAAACAAAGTAATGCATTAATTTTTTTGTTATCCAGATGATGTGATATGTCTGGATTTACTGTTGTGAATCAGAACACAGATGGACACTTTCTGAGTGCACCTTACCATGTCTGTGTATATATCGATGGCAGCATTTAAACTCTTGATTGCCTCTTTTTTGGCAGCATAAAGGGAAAAAGAGTTAGACATCAGTTAGACATGGTGAGTTTTGTTTATATCTCACAGACCAACGAGCATCTCATTCAAGATCAGTCAGGGACCCTCCCCCCAAACCAATGGACACATTTACACTCAGGAGAATATTAAATGGCACCACAGAGAGCCCTATATATCAACTAACAGTAAATACCAGGCAATTCAAGGGAAATAAATCTGACATGATCAATTGCTTGATATATCAACAGCAAAGCAACTAAGCCAGATTGTGAAAAGCTAAATCTGCGTTATAGTAAAATACAACCTTGTAGCCAAAGACTCACTGTGAAAATGTCCTGATTTCCTGTCAACAGGCTGAGTATTCAGCTGGGGGATACAATGTGTTCAGGTCATCTAGAAAAACTACTCATCTCAGGAGATTTTGTTAATTTCCTGTCAGAGGACATGTCCCACTTGAATGGCTTCATTTCTACACTAATGGGTGTAGGAGTCCTCTAAGCAGTCAAGTTTACCACAAATAGTATTAAATACTCCAAACAGTAAATATTTTAATCACTGATAACTAATATACAGCTCTGGAAAAAAGCTGTGATTGCAAATCAGGGTTATTCCACCAAATATTGATTTCTGAACACTTCCTAAGTTAAAACATTAGTAAT
>JAUMHL010000017.1:6340464-6387357 GCA_032362345.1 Sandelia bainsii
GAAATCTGCTTTTCTTTCACAAACATGGTCATTTCTATGTGTGTCCAAACTTTTGACTGGTAGTGTATATATATATATATAATTATTATTATATATTCATTATTTTAAATATTAATTATATTTTTTGTGGCATGCAGTTCCTGAAAACATTCAGTGGGATTTAATATCTTAGCTAGTTAACTAGATTAACATCTTTTAATCTGTTAATTTGCAGGATGGTAATGGGCTAAAATGCTGTAACACATAATGTTAATATCCAGTATTAATCATTGCTAAGTCAAAAATATACCAATGTCAAAATCCTTGTGTTGATTGAAGCTTAGCTTTGTGACAAATTGAGATTTTGTTTTATTTTTAAGTTAAAACTTGAAGTTGTTTTATCTTAGCATTTCTTGATAATAAGAAAAATGTGGATTCATTCAGATGTGAGGATCAACCAGAAAGTATTACATGATAAGCAAGAAAAGGTGTGCAGCAAGATGGAACGTATCAAGAAATATATGTACATAAATAATATGTTCTCATTTTATTTACATTTACACTTGATTCAGTCATTCTCTCAGTTATTCATTTATACAAATATACAGACTATGCATGACTCCATTACCATAGTTTGTAGTTAAGATAATGTGCGATAAGACTGCTCCAAATTGCAGGATCACTTTTGCATTATAATAAGACACATTGCAACACTCAAATTGTGAAATATTTAAAGTGTAATTTATGCCAAAACACAACCTGCCATGCAATAAGTATTTTGTTGTTGTAAAGTGAAATAAGATTTATAGCTAGGAATTATAGAAGTATTTGTTCATTCTGTATAGACGTCCCAGCTCCAGTCTTTTCTAACAGATGGTGAGAGGTATTGTTGATGTTGAAACAAAAAGCAAAAAACAGAAAGACATGATTTGTTTTTCCTCTTAAGGCTGTGGTATGTGTGCACGGTCGCAAATAAAACATTCTTGTACTTTTCCCCAAATCACATCGATAAAAATAATACAGTATACAGTACATGTAATACGCAGTGTGTAATTATAGCTATTGATCTGTAGAAGCATTTGAAGGCGTGAAAAGAGCCAAATTCATAGACTAATTTCCCAAGCGAAATGAATCTATTATGTAGGCATCTTCTAAGTGCTGTAGTATATCCATCATTAATTAATAAGCATTCATTAATGGAAACTTTTATCCAAACACACATCTTGTACAATACACTGTATGCAAACCCAACAATGGATGTGATAAACACACGTCAATCATTTTTCGCACCTAAAATAGTATCGGTTTCCACTACTCGTTGCTATTTGAGACAAAGGAAACAACACTTAAGGTAATGGCAACATGCACAACATGCATCATCGTAGCATCTGCATCATTATGTACGTAGAATCTGCAATTCTTGCATGCTCTGAAAAATCACATGCATATTTTAGCACATGGACTATGTCAATCAAATATCAGGGACAGGTTGTTGTGATCCTTAAACCAGTGATTGTCACACTCACACACAAAAACAAAACAACAACAAAATAATAAGAGCATGTGAATGACAGCCTTAATGTTTTCCACCCACTGATCTAACAGGTAACATTTATAAGAAACGTTTGTGACGGAACTAGACAGAAGACATAATCTGTAAAGAATTAAAGTCGAGTGGAGGTGGTTTTACTACTGTGAGCATGTATGAAGGTAGAAATAAATGATAGATCTATATATATCATGTGAAAATTTTATAACATATATGTATACATACACAACTCAATCAGTTATTTGAAGCAAATAATGTTTTTGTTCATCATCCATTCCCACCTTGGTCCTGTGTGGTGTGTGTGAGCCGTGAGGCATATTGAAGGGTAGTTGAGGTTTATTTATGAGGAGCTGAGGCCAGAGTCGGACTCAGCGCTGCCAGCACAAGCCTTTGAGGCAATGCACGGAGCCATGGAGCAGGGGATGGAGTAGCAGGAACAGGTGGAGCTCTTTAAGGTTTCCTCTGTGATAACCTCCTGCAGGGAGTGTTGCTCCTCTACCTGGAAAATGTTTGGCTGCTCTCCTTGATCCTCACAGATACTGAGAGAAAAGGAAAAAGATATCCTTCAGTTACATCAGTGGCAGTAGTTAATGTTACACTGCAGCCACACGTGTGTTGTTTCAATGCATTCAGATACCAATTGATTATTAGTGATAGTTTCCCTGACTCCTAAAACATTTTCTAAAAAACGTTTAACTATAAATTCACATGGTTATAGCAAAGGAACTGAAATACATACTACGCATCCCTAAAATAGCAACGTTATCTCTCGACTGTCGACTCATTAGACTGCACATCAACTCATGGCACATTTAAGAATTATAATTGATAAGATAGTCATATTTAAATGTGTCACATCAGACAAAACTCTTCATACCTCAAAAACAAACAGAAGCTCATTCTGTTACACTAAATTACAATTTGATGGGAATCCACCATTTAATAACACATGATATTATGAATGATTATACTATCACAATACAATCCACTCCAAAGTTACTAACTGATGAATGATCTCCACGTACAACTGAGTACTACAGTGAAACTAAATCTCATGGTAGTACTAATTATATAATATAATAAAACATTAATTTAGGGTTAATGGATTTTTTAATTTTATCAGATACCAGTAAAAAATAGAAAGATTTGAAAGATGCAAAAAGATAAAAACTACTACTGACTTATGTTGTGATTTGGCGCTATATAAATAAAGTTGAATTCAATACTCCAGTTCTGCTCTCAACTGATTAGTAACAGGGTAATGTTACCATACAGTAGTTCCACGCTTGCAAATAGCAACACTTGCTGCATTCATTTTGACTTCGGTGTGATTGCACTGGTTGCCATTTTGGCAGTGTGAAGGATCCTTTTGTAAACAGTTTATAATGAGTTTCAATGATTTTTAGAGTTCGTCTATACATTTGTGGCACCTCACCTTTTACCTGTCTGACATGTGCCATGTTTGATGAGGCAATGTCTGAGGTAATGACTCACATAATGTGATTAGTGGGTCAGCAAGTTCATTTTGGGATAAACCCTTGCTTATCAGTTTGTATTCGACTGAATATGACTTTTACAACCTCCACCAAGGCAAATTATGTTGATATCAGATCCCAAATATGGTCTCACTAGCCAGGTATGGAAAATAATGTACCACAGATACATTGCTCTAATAAGCTTAAAGATTACATGGAGGTGCAGGTTTTTTGTCTACGTCAAATGTCATTAATATTACATTACAAAGTGTTCCCAAGAAAAGTGCATAAACCAAATGTTTTACAGCAGATTACAGATGACTGAGATTTGGGTTCAAGCCATGGGAGCGATAAGAGTCAGCCAATATTAACAACC
The DNA here is from genome assembly GCA_032362345.1 of Sandelia bainsii. NCBI lineage: Eukaryota > Metazoa > Chordata > Actinopteri > Anabantiformes > Anabantidae > Sandelia > Sandelia bainsii. Next base: position 6,343,844 of record JAUMHL010000017.1, read on the forward strand.
GCAGTGGAACTTTGCACAGACTGAGAGGACTGTCTGTCCTGGAGGATGAACTCTGGGCAAAGGAGTACCCAGTGTACAAGTTATCAACCCCCTCTCTTAAAGTCAGCACACTCATAGGAGGAAGTTTGTAGACTCTATGAGTCCAACAATCCATAATGAATTACTGGACATAAGAAAAGTAAGAGATCTGTAAGATAAGCAAGAGTCAAGACAACTAAAATATATTTTGATTGTGCCAAACTAATGACACAAGCTGCAAAATGCCTCACCAGATGAAGATGAAGACTGAGCAGTGCTAATTATTTTCAAACCTAGAAAGCATGTTCAGTGCAATCACCCCTTTTATAAAAAAAACAAAACACAAAAAAACTACAGTTCAAGCAGATCATCCACAAACATAAAATACACTGGTGACATGTGACCAAGTTGCTAAGAGGTGAACAGCTATTAGTGAGGCTTTAAATGCAGGGTTGTCTTGGTCCAAGGTCATTTCAACTAATGCAAATATATATTTGCATATATTTTGGTTCATACAGAAGCCAATATGTCTCATGCACTAAACAAGCCATTCACTTTTGGTGCTTCTTTTGCAGAGTTAAGGTGAATATCACAGAGTAGCAAAAAAAAAGGAAGTGACCTGGTCTCAGAAATGATAAACATGGCAGTTGACTAATCAAACAACTGTGTTTAGTTCAATCCAAGTTGTAAGAAAATGAAAAGCTACAACAACCATCGCCACTGAAATATCAAGTACTGTACTATAAAGGTGTACATCAAAGATACTGAGCAAATGTTTTAGGCACTTTAGATGTTTAGATTTGCAGACTTTGCGCAGTTCATCATGCAGCATAACAACGAACCCAAGCATGCAGCCAGAGTCCCAGTGAACTAGGACAAAAAGGACAATGAGTCCTGCAGCAGATGGTATGACCCCCACAGAGCCCTGATCTCAACACTGTGGATTACTTCAAGAGACTGAAGACACTTAAACATGGCAAGACACTTGAGACCTACCTGCTGGTCACACTAAATCAGTTAACTTCATACAAATACTGCACTTTGTTTGAAGTTAATGTATATATAATAAATATTAATGGCATTATTTTTTAAAGCATCCTCACTTAACTTTAAGTGCCTAAAACATTTTAACAGTACTGTATGAGAAGTCAACCATCTTGCATCATTGTCAAGGAACATTATTGTGTTCCAGCTGCATTTTAATCAGCAAGATATGAACTTGCAGGCAGTATCTGAAGGAGCAACCAAAAACCAGCCAAGGGTTGTTGAGTGAGTAAATTGACAACAAAGACAGGAACCAGAGAGACATTACGGGATTTTGGAGAACTTGAGTCAAAATATGGCACCAAGCATTCACAAATTCTGTAAGAAAGAGGCATAGTTATAGCAACAAACTACAGATTGTTTGAATGTTTTGATCTGAGATGTCATATTAAGTTACATCTGGAATAATCAGACACTACCGGGTTGTAACATACAGTTCAAAGCCTATGGCCTGCATTCTGCAGGGGTCTGTAAAAGTCTGGGCCAAAGTGCAGACCTTCTGATATAGTGGAAAACAGAACTGAAACGGCTGAACAAACGGATCCCGCTGACCATGCAGCTTTGCTAAGACCAGAGAAAATGCAACCCAAGCTTTATGTAACAGCATTGGCACATGTTGTATTCCAATTTCTCACCCACATACAAAATGTTCAATCAATAATGAAACAATTTTCACCATCAACTGTGGCAGGTTCCAAGTCATTAACATCGCTGCCAGTTATATAAGTTTGAATCCTAACAAACAAGGCTTTTATTTCATCATACCGCAGCATTATGAGAAGCCACACTGTGAATGCTGAAATCAGAGTTATGAAACTGAAAGCCCTGCACAAAGACAAAAGCACCTGGTGCGTTGTATAATTTTCAATACAGGATGTTGGGTAACAGCTAGATTGTAGGTGACAACAATTATGAGAATATACATACCACGTGTAGTAAATGATGTTTGACTAAAATAAATTATTTAATTAAAACCATATTAAAATATTATATATAATATAATATTAGTAGTTGCCACTTTTCACTGAACAGTAACATTAATAGCTTCTAGTCTACACTGCAATTGTTGAGGTCTTAAAGGAGCTGCATTGTGACCACAGAAAAACACAACATTTTTACCTACCTGTCATAAATAAGCCCATCAATTCCCTGCTCTCTCAGCTTCCTTCTGGTCTCATGTTCATTGTTGTCTTCTCCCCAGCTGAACACCACCAAGCCTTTAGACTGGGCATCACCAATATAGGTAAGGTTCTTTAGCAACTCCTCAGTGTGGCCACTGATTCCCTAAAAGATCAGCAAAAGATGTGCAGTAAGAAAAAAAATTAGTCTTGTACAATTGTAAGTTTTTTAACAAATCCAATCTTTCAGTATGATTTAAACTGGTTGGTAAAGTCTGTATGTCCTCTTAACACAGAACAGCAACAACTAATTCAACGACTGACTAATTTGACGACTGCCCTACCATCTGATCCACGGTCGCCCCATTTTATTAGTGTGATACAAATTTTTCAGTAAAAGCTATATAAAACCTGGAAAATTCAGCATTATACTATGATAACAATTTGACTGTCTGCTGTAACTGCTCACCAGAATGTTCTCACTCTGTGCGAAACTTATGGCAATCTGAGTGGTCTGGCAACGGATGTCCATCAGTTCAGGATACTTCTCCGAAATTCCCTGAGTCAGAAAGAGAATGGGGTACTTGTTCTGCTTATGACGAACCCTGAAAGAAACATGACAATTTGTCAGGAGCAGTGGAAGAGCACAGTATTTACATCCTGGCTTTTCTTCAAAACAGATTTTAAATAGCAAGAATCTTTCAAACATTCACTTCCTTAGATCAGTGATAGATGCAGTCATAATCTAACTGACTAAAACAATTTTTGGCAATTTTTGTGTTGTGATTCTTAATTCAGGTGATATTTCCTTTTAGCAAAAGCAAAAATCAAGCAAACTTGATTTAAATGTTTTAGATTTAATTAAAGCTTATTTAAAATAAAATTGATGCAAGTCAAGCACTTCACTGCCATGTGAGGTTATTGGACTTCTTAATAATTTCACTTTCTGCAGTTTAATGAAATCTAGGTGTACTACTAGTTGCCCATTGTGCTTACATGGTGCAAATGTCTGGGTCAAAGCAGGAGAAGAGTATCCGTCTTTTACCGCCTTTCTGCAGAACACAGGAAAGGATGATGTCGAGGTAGGTATTCATGTTGAAGTAAGATGATAAGTTGCCATCCCATGAACCATCCTGTCAAGACAAAGGAGAAATCAAATATGTTTATTATGAAAAGAATATAATTTTGCAATTATCCTATAATGGAAAGAACTGTTACAATACATGATTAATTACCTTCATCTGTGAAATCCATTTCAGCTCAATGTTGAAGCCCACATGCTCAGGAATAACCTGGAAGATCTGCAAAAGACGTATGAAAAATGTTATTCAATGAAATCAAAAGTGATTTAGAAGACAGTGCCACTAAATATTGGGTTAGATGATTTCCTGGTATTTACTGTTTATTCAAATATTTCTGAAGTTATAGGAAACAGCTCATACTGATTTAATAAACTATTCAGTAATGATGATCATCATCAAGTAATTTACCTGCGACAGCGAGGGGAATGGCTGGTGCTCATCGATTTCCTCTTCATCATCCAGTAGATCTGAACAACACACAAAGAAGACAACTGATCATGCACATCACACAAATAGTCTCCTGACCTGATCATACAGTCAATGTCATTTTGCAGCAAAGTAAGATCAGGACACACGTCCTGATAAAACACTCCAACACACTGAGAGGTCCATACCTTTGTGATCATTTGCTTTCATTGCAGTAACATGGGCCAGCTGTGTAACAAAACATAACATACAATATCTTCTCAGTCACCATAACTTACATAACAACATATTCGTTTACATTCACTTATGTGGACTGCAGGGCTGGTTCAAGTCATGAAATTATCTGCTGTAAGGTGTGGTAGGTTAGCACAGGGACGGTTGTAGTTTGTTTTATCACATTGTAGTAAAATGCCAATGACACTGTTGTCCCGACATCCTTAACACCAATATTTGCAGTCTGCCTATTTGTAATTTATGCAAATGAAAGTACTAATGAACCATCTACCAAATAGTTTGTCTATGTCACTATACAAGTACATAATTTTTAGAAAAACTTTTTTCAATATTTATTTTGTCTTTTTTGGAAGATGCCAATTTCTATAGTAGATTTCTCACAACATGGAAATCGCTAAAGTCATTATTATTAATTTCATCTCAAAAATACAGAAGTTACAATTTTATTTTTATTTGCATAGCTTCAGCAAGTCCAGATTTTTACCTTCAGAAGCTGCAGCTGATCAAATGTCAAATCTTTCACTGGCACCTCAATAAGCTCCAGTGTCTTGTCATTTTTCTGTCAATTGGATAAAAAAATTATACTAATTATATTAAGTAGCATTATATGTGTTTTTGCTTACCATTGTCTTAAATGCATGTTAACCAGGTCATGCTTAGATGATGGTAAGTAAAAATGCCAACAGAGTAAAACATTTGAGATAAATTATGTTATTTTCATATTTCCATCATTAAGGCCTTTAATTTACCTTTTTGGTGGCTATGCAGCATGTCAGATCATGGTATATGATAGGAACAGCATCCTTGGAGAGGTGAACATCAAACTCTACATAGGCTGCACCCTACATGTAACCAATTGACACAAAATTCAAGCATAAGTTAAAGGCAAAGGTTAATATATATAAATGTTAATACCAAATATAAAGGTAAATGTGGTTAACTTACATGTTTGGCAGCACTTTTGAATGAGGCTATTGTGTTCTCCCTGATTCTTTGGTGCCTGTAAAATACAAATAAACACCTGACACCTGCAGCATATTTGGAAGTAATCACCCCTACTGACACCACAGTGTTGCGCCATTAACGAATTTATTTTATCTATGCAAAGTACTATCCTATTCATGTTACAGACTTTGTCTTTGTTGTTGACTCACTTTGCTGCGTGTGTGCTGCCAGCTCCTCTGTGACCCACATTCAGAGCACTTCTTTTCTTCCAGTACTTGGTGAATGAGGAGCTCATGTCACACTGCAGCCCCTGGATGGGTCGAATCACTAGGTAATCCACTGGAACAGAGTAACAAATGAGGTTTGTAACAGTTTTTCAGTGTACACTGGGTAAAACGCTGGTTTCATTGTAAAACAGACAAGCTAAAAAATAATTACCAAACAGATTATGCAGCCCCACCCCCTCCTTTTGCATACAGTCAGATCCTTATCAGCCAGTGTGGAATTTGTTAGCACAAAACTTACCTCTGACTTTCCCGATGGTCTGTCTGGAATTTCGACCCATTATGGGAAGCATAACTACTCCGTTGTCCTTGCCACATTCCAAAAAGGAGGAGGAGAGGAGGCAAGCTGTGCCCACATGTCCTGGATGTGCATCCCCCTGGACTACATGCTCACTCAGATCCTCCTGGAAACAATTATGAGATTATCACTATTCTGTTCAAATAAAACCAGATCACTCAGATTGTGATGATTTTTCTTCCTTCTTCACTAGTATTTGTAAGTCAAGAATACATACAATATATCCTTTTAAGATTAAAGAATTTACCGTTTTATTCACACAATTACTACCTCAAAGAACTCAAAGGTGAGCTCAAGGTTGTCTGGGTCCATGGTGTGGATACTGTACTCAGTCCACTGGGAGGGCTCCAGGGCGTACCCACACTCAGGTTGCGAGTGACGCGACTTGTAGCCATTAGCACTGATCATACCGATCCCCAGGGTGGTGGTCATCTTGTGCCAAGATGAAGGACTGTGCACATCCTCTTCCTCATCTTCCTCCTCTTCAATGCCCTCCAATGTCAATTTGATCCTGTTTATGTAGGTCAAATACTGAATACTGAAAACCACATTCCCTTATTTAAAAAAGAAAATCCATCACAACATACTGTAAATAAAAAGGAGACGCACCAATTTCAATTTCAGATCTTTTTAAATAGTCTGACCTGCCAATGCCAATTTTTGGCTGATTCAGATTTACTAATAATAATTGGCAAAATACAAAAAAAACTGTAACTTTACTTTAATGAATAATTTAACTGTAATTTTAAAAAATCGATATAATATTAATGCAGGAGATCTGTTAGACTTAGGCAAAGAGTAGGTAGGGTCAAGTCACTTTCTACAGAGAATTCAGCATTGCTGTCATCCCTACCTGAAGCGAGATTTCTTAAATTTCTTCTTAGTAATAGACACCGGAGACATCTTAGAATAGTGCAGACGCAGACGAATGTCTGTCTGGCACGTCAGCCACCCAGAGTCAACACAATTCACCCCATCTATAGAAAGAGAGGAAGCATTTGATGACCATGTGTATTTATTTTGTCTCCCATTAATGCTGACCAGACAGCTGGTGGACAAAGACTACAGCAGTGAGGAAACAATGGTTTTCTTGTTATAACCTCAAAAAATCTTCTGTACAAAAGGCAGGACGTGACTACTCATTTGGTTTAAAGGGATTTCAGTTATCCTGAACGGCAAATTAATAATGTTTTACATGGCATAAACCATATAAGATAATCAAGGTAGCTCTCAGTCAATATATAACAAAAAAATCCAACTTACTGTGAATTCCAAATTGTCCATCATCAATATTCAGGCAAGATGCTTCAATGGAAAGGAAAAGGACATTAAAAACATGATAGAATAATCTCAACCATATAAAAATTGAGAACAGATCAAACAGAGCATTTCTACTGTACAAATAATTTTTTTTACTATTTTGACCTCTTAAAATAAGATACCACATTTAAACCTTAAATGTTTGCTCTGAATTTGATTTACCTCAAATTCAAATGGAACATTAATGAGCATTACGAGCATATCATTCATTTTAACTTAGCAGGATGTTTATCAATCTCCTCAGAATTCAGAAAGAACACTTCTGGATTGAAAATAATCAACAAATTCCTACTCCAGCAGGGGAAAGCATTTCAGTAGCATGTGTTAGAAGAACTAAAAAACCCAAAACAAACAAGGATAACAGGGGCAGGTAGGGGTCAAAAGGGACATCAAACAGGGTGTGGACATGGCTGCAACTATTCTTCCTATCAAGCTCATTTTGAATTAGCTTTGCCTTTGTTGGACCAACACAATAGGGTTTTAACTAGAGAGTGCTGCAGGACTAGATCATGACATTTACTGCACTGCAGTGTTTCCGCTGTGGCTATAAATTATTCTTTAATTATTCTCCCCAATCATTGCCAAAGCATACACAGACTTACTAAGAAGCAAGAAGCTTCAGAGATTACTAACAAATTACTGAAAGCATTTGAAGTGGAAACACTGGAGTTGATGGCAGTAAGTTAATTTTTAATAGACATAATGCCCAAAACAAGAAATCTAGGTTCAGAATCAACTGCCTGAAATTACCCTACATTAGTAATAATGGGCAAACATTAAATACAGTGCTACGGCAGGGAATGGGAGGTTTATAGGGGGTTTGTGTACAACACACTTTACCAAACCCAACCACACAGTGCACCATTTTTTTGTTGTTCTATACCTGTGGGGATCATCGTGCGGGGGTGATGATGGGTCTCCCACATATTGACTATCACTTGACAGGGACCACCTGCATTCTGCAATTCCAATATTTCGCACAATGTTAGGGTTTTCAAATCAGATACAATGAACTGCTTTTCAGTCTGGTCTCAAAGTTGTCTTTGGGCCAGAGTGTGAGAAAGGATTTAGAGCTGGTATTGTCACCAATCCCCAGCTATGGCAATCAGCCACCATAGGTTGAAATCTGAAAAGTGGATTTGTTAGTGGAGAAAAACAACAACCTTGGAAACATTTCTTTAGTTACACATTAAGCTGCCCTCTTTTCCCCATAACAAATGAATAAAGCCCTTTACACTTAAATATAGCAATAATATATGTACATGTAGCACATGTTGAGCTTTGTATTTTATCATTATAGAGTTGAAATCAATATTAAATGGAAGAAGACATAACCAACACTGATAAAGGGTAAAAATTCTAAATCATGACGTAGGGCTTTTAGTATTACTGATAGTTGATTCCACATGCATGGGACTCACTTAAATTTCAAATATGACTCACACTGCATGAACAAATCAAATAAACCACATTGACAGAGGTTAATTGCTTTAACCTTGCATAACCTACTAAAAGCCAATGACACATTTCAGCTCACATGAACTCTGAGTCTATGCAATGTAGAAGTTGGGCGTCTCACAAATAAAGCACAAACACATGAGGAAGTCAAATCAGAGCAGGCCTTTAGTCACACACAATGTGAGCACCACCCTTTGACCAAAATAAGATAGCTAAAAATAAATAAATAAATATGGGTTTTGGAGTGGTCTACTCAATGTCAGGACTTCAATCCGATTGAGATGCTGCTGACATTGCCAGTTATTGTAAACACTTGGTTGCAGTTGTTGCAACCAAGGGTGGCACAACCGGTTATTAGGTTTAGGCAATTACTTTTTCACCTAGGGCCAGGTAGGTTTCAACAACTTTTTTTCCCTTAATAAATATCATCATTTAAAATCTGCATTTTGTATTTACTCGAGTTATCTTTGTGTAATGTTAAAATTTGTTTGCCGATCTGAAGTGTGACAAATATGCAAAAAACATAAAAAAAAGAAAGGGGCAAATACTTTTTCACAGCACTATACATAATATAATACTTTCTCCTGGAAAATTTCCAACACTTCTTCTATCTTTTCTTTCAGGGAAATTTGATCCCTGATGTGTTTACATCTATGTACAGAGGTGCCTAGCTGAGGCTCAGGCAAGGCTCACATGCCTAGATTAGAAAAGGTCAGCTGGTGGTTTGCCCAAAGCTAGTTATTCCACAAAACTAACCTAAAGCTCGTTCTCAGTGCATATACACAGATGTATGGCAAGTGATAGACAAATCTTGTAAGTGATTTTAGCTTATACTCTGGCAAATCTAATGCTTCCAAACACACTCTTGAAAGAGTGTGTTTGGAAGCAAGTCAGTACAACAAAAAAACAGAACCTGTTTTTCCCTTTGTGCTGATGAGCTGTAAAAGGAAAAGTATCAATTGACAGAAAACTAAAACCTGAAATCATCACATCACAAAATATGCAACTATACTCTGACACTGGCTTTGAATTAACTTTGATTCAAAAATATTTAGATTTTTAAAAGTAACAGCAAAGAGAACTTTCAAATGATTATCTGTAGCCCCTTTTACACAGCACATTCAAGGTGGGTTTTCCATGCCAATAAGCCACCTCACCATTCTTATAAAAGGTTCTATGCTGACATGAGGGGCCATGCGTAAAAAACCTGAGGTGGCGTTGGGTGCTGGGGAGAAGGCGTATGAAATTTTGGTGATGTTTTATTAGGAGACCAGCTACTGAGGAGAACACTGGAGGAGAAACAGCATTTGCAACATGATTCAAACTCATTAATTATTACATTTACATTCCTCCTTGTTTGTCCTCGATCAGACGACGTATACCGAAGTATATTCAACGTGTGTGTTATAGGCCATAGCGGATGTCACGTTAAACTTCACATTGCTAATACCAGGATGTCAGTGTGTAAACACTGAAGCATCTTGAGGGTAGCTTTTTAAAGTTCAGTAAAAATAGGTAAAGGTGTCTAAAAGAAAGCAGGGTTTCTGCATAAGAAGGGCTTTTGACAACTATGGGGAAATTAATCAGCAATTTTTAAGGCTATACTACTATACAAACAAGATAGTCTGTTCACCTTTGACTCCAGAAAGAAGCCTTTAAAATAGCGGTATGTGGAAACAACTCCTTTAGATACAGCGATTGTTGCAATCCATGTGTTTCTGTGAAGGAGTCAGTAGAGATTTTAAAAGATTTCAGAACATCAAAATAATAAGAAAAACAGGGCACAATTTACAGGAAAACATAGAAAACTATTTTTAAAAGCATGTTTTAATGAGTGAGACATTATAAAGTAAGGTTAACCTACCCATCATTCCCAGTGGGATTGGGATGTAAGGTCACAGCTTTTTGATGGCTCCAGTTGCCCAGGGCTTCACAGCTACCAACAACTGCAATCACCTCACCTAGAAATGTTCAAACTGCACTGATATCTGAAGTAACATCAACAAACGTTTTTAAAAAAACAAACACAACTGGTTTAACAACCTTTACAGACTGACACCGTGACATTAACACGTCTGAGATTACTTGTTAACGCTGACATATGCCACAAATCACCTTACATGTGACCTTCCTGTGTCTGATAAATATAACACCTGGCAGACGCTTACAAGTGAGGACATATAGCCAACGTTAAGTCAGGGAGAAGACACTGAAAGCAACGTGTCACGAGAATAAATGTTTCAGTTTTAGTTTCCGTTGTTAGTGTCAGATAGGAAAGAACATATTTCTGCTTAAATCTTTAACAGCTGTTTTAATACTGGACGTGTCTATGGTCAAGTTTAACAGACATACCTGGGGATGTCTCTGCTCTTACAGCCAAAGTCACCTGAGTAGTCTCCATAGTTAACACGGACTGACAAAGACTGGCGGTGGAAATATGCTGAAAAGACATTGACAGATTTAAGATTAACATCTTATTTCATTAACTGACAACCAAAAATACAATTTTAAGCGATTTACAGAAAAATAATACAGTCATGAACCAAATGTAGTTACTAATGTTTCTGTTGACTAAAACTGTTAGCGAAATAAAGTAACTTAAAAAGTCAGGAACTCATCCTAATAGCTGGCTGCTTATTCAAATAACTTAGTCTTACCTCACCGGTAAGTTGCACACCTAGCTAACATACTAGTTATGCTAATGATTTGTCGACAGCAAAAACAGGGACTCAAAACGACGAACGCGAAAAAGAAACACACACAACATAATAGTAAAGCAGCAGCTAAGGTAACTAATGTTACCTACCTGGTTTTGGTAGTTAATAGTCGTCGTCTCCTGGCACCCCGGAAGATGGAGAATTCACAGTAAAATCATCCGCCTAACCCGCTGAGAGGCATCTGTCTGAGGGAAAGCAAACGTTTCCTGCCGGTGCGTCCATTGCTAACGGTCAAAAACGAAAAGACAATAGCTGGAAAAACTAAAGTCGAGCGTAACACAATAACTTAAAAACAGCCGAACCTCTTCACAGAAAAGATAATGCCCTGCCAAATTATTCTTGCCGGTACTGAGGACTGTAAACAATGACCCGCCGCTGCTTTGCGCTTTCAACAAACATCCTGCTGTAGGATCGACAAAGTAAACAAAATTAAAGATAGTGACTTCCGGTGTATACTTTCAAAGTAAAACATTTACTGCCCAGCATAAGCAACAAGTGATAAACTATTAAACCACCCAGGGAAGAATCTGGTGTAAATCATAACACAGGAATTTGGTGAAATCTTCCATATGTTTTGTATTAATCGCTAGAACTGCTGTGGGTTTAAAACTGAACATTGTAGCTACCATTGATAATATTTCAGTGAATTTTACGGGGAATGAACGAGCCAGGAGGAGCTAACATGTTAGGTTTTATGGAATCTTTTTAGGCAAAATTTTTGAACAAGGGTTTCTTGTTCTCAAACACATTAATCCACATGGTATGGTACACAACAAGGAACGCTGCGCGGCATGTTGATCAAGCTGCTTGGAGAAACACTTCAAAGAAGTCACGAATGAATAAATAAACAAAAATGTTGAAGGATTATCAGCTTTTCTTGGCATTAATCGCACACGTCTCAGGTAGGTTGAAGTGTGCTGGAGGTATAGTCTCGGTGTCTATAAAAACCTTTGTCTCTCAAATCGGCTACTCCAATCAGTCTACCGTTAGTAAGCTGTTTTATTTTGGAGGTATAGTTTCCGTGGTTCGTGTCGTGGCGTTTCCCTCGACTACTTGACGGAGCTGGTTCTTACCGCCTGGCTCCGGATTTCTGACTGTCAGCCATGCTGCATTAGAGGACCTTCGGAAACACCACGCTTAAGAGCTGAGTCCACACGTACGCCCTCGAAACTGCTGAACAAACAGGAACGTTGTACCCTGTTGTTAAGAGAAAGTGATTAGCGTAAAAAAAGGCAATTAATAACGTTTGGAGAATTTGTTAACCACAAACAGCAAATATGGTTTCTCTTTTCCAGTTTGTTATAGCAGTACATTGTGATTATATGATTAATATTTTGGTTATAATTTGAGATACTTACTACTACTTACTAGGTCAATTTTGGCATAATTTACGCCAACGTTTGGCCGGAAATCATGAATTATATAATTGCAAAACAACGAAATAACAAGCGCGGTTTAATGGCGTTACCCACAGCGTTGGAGTTTACGAGGTGTATTCAATGCCGCATCAGCTGATTTGTTTGTTGCCGACTGTACACTGTACAGCACATGGACAAAGTAAGCGGAAGGAGAAGTGTGCTTGTTAACGAAAATGACATTGCACGGCAACAAGGACACAGCCAGCGTGAACGCACAGTTAGAAGGGATCCACACGTTGCACATTTAGTTGACAGTATGATGTGTTTGATAGTGGTCCGGCAGGAAGAGACGTTTCAGACAGTGACGTCAAGAACATTGCATTCACGACTGTTGACCGACGCAGCTGCTTCACAAGTTGGACATGATTTCGTAAACACATAAAATAGACTTCCTAGAAGGACCTTACTACAAAAGCGCCCTCGCTAATGACATGAATGAAATGTGATAATCTAACTCAGCTGCTTGACGTTGGTATGTTTTAAACGCATGATCATTTTTCACTGTTTGGCTGCCAGGGACAGACAGGGATCCTATGACGCGAACTGAAACAACCTCTCAAACCTACGTGCACCAAAGAACTTAAACGTTTAAATGACACTTACTATTATTATAACATATTCTAAAGTGACACCAACTGATTTTTAATTGGAAGTCCAGGTTTTTATTTTATTTTATTTATGAACCCATCATCAGAATGATGTAATTTCTGCCTAGCTGTCCAGAACCACAGGTGTGGTCATCCAAGTACTTCACTGTAGATGTATGGTGGCCCTGATAGCTCAGTTTGAGAAAAAACATGCAAACAGACAAAACACAAACAAATTAACATAATTATCAATTTGATAAAAACGGGTGCAACATTTACAACAAAAGCAATAAAGAAAAGAAAAGAGTAAATACAACCAAATACAGAAACCAGCTGCAAATACGCCTGCAGAAACACACAGTCAATGAAAACAATCAAATAAGAATTGAGAAAATGTTTCTCAATACAAAGAATGCCAAGGTCAGATTATAACTGGGAGTTTGCACTATGCTAGTTAGTTCAGGGGTTCAGATTGCAAAGAACAAGAGGACTAAGTGAAAGTGTCCAGTCAAACAAGCAAAGATGGGTTTCCTCAGCATCAAATCACAAAGACTTCTAAATAGGCAGTGCATAGCAATCTAAAACACCTGGTTCTATCCAAAGCACGATCACAGAGACCAAAACTGACCACACAACAATTTAATGTACAATATGTACACAAATGAACAGAAAATAGAAACGTGATGCATTTGTTAAATATAGGACATGCAAGGGGGTCTGGGCCAGCATGCTCTGCTGTCCACCAGACCTCTAGGTTACAAAGTGCTGTCTTAAACCAGATGTTGCTGGTGGATGTAGTTTGAAGGTGGCATGGGATTGAGGTAAAGATGGATTTGTATTCAAGGTGACCCTCATTTCCCATTAACAAAGTCTGTCACAGTGCTTTGATATGACATGGCTGCAGTTGCATACAGAATGAAGTGGCCACAAGTTGTGTCAGCAGTGCAATAATACGTGACTGTAATATATGAAATGTGATACTGACGTGTTGCAAGAGAAGTATTTAGGTAAGCCTATATATGTTAGGATGATTCGGTAAACTTTTTTTTTACTTCCCCTGTAATGCACCATAATTGATGAACCTTAAAGTTACACAGGCAGCCCCAAAAGCAAACTTTAGCCTGTAGCCCCCTCCAGTGTTCAAGTCAAAATAATACACTATAAAATAGAAAAGGGAGGAGGAGAACAGCATTGCAGTACAAATTTGAGGCTATCCCACCTTCCCAGAAAATACACTCTTATGGCTAAAGCTTCCTTACAAGGGCAGTCCATCACCTCTGACATGTAATAGGCCTGTAATAATGGTTTACAGAATCCCTCTTGTTATGAATGAAGGCAGAAGCTGGAGAGGACTAATGAGTACAATAAGAATGAATGAATGAATGAATGAATGAATGAATTTTGAGTTTGGGATGAGCTGTTCCTTAAAGTTGTCTGTCTTCATGTCGTGTCTGGCTTTGTTAATGAAAACCAGTGCGACCCCACTGCGATGAAGCAAGGGCAGGTCTCAGGCTGGGAGTGAATTATCCACCTGACTTGGGAAAATGTTGAAAAAGAGCTAACTCGCTATCAGATGCATGTGTGGGCTCAGAAAGCTCTGATGTCTGTAACAGCGGATAAGTCCTGAAAACTGGTTTGATGTGGCAAGAAAGAGAGGGGAAGAGAGGCATGTTAGGACTTGATGAAAGAGTAAAAGAACAGAGAGAAATAATGATGAGTGAAGAAAGACTCCAGCAATATGAATATTTCAGGTTATTCTCTGCAACCAGCGGTGCTCTCATTACAAACTGCGTTTACGAGTTACATCCATCAGAGCTCATTCATTTATTTGTGTATTTGTGTGCTTTTCTGCACATGTTGCAGTCATTATAGTAGATTAATTATGTAATAAAACATCTTTGAAGCTGGAATCAAATTAACTGAATTATAGTTGATATCACAATATGTGTGCTTGATCAACTATACAAAATTAATGAGTGGGCAAACAAAACAAGAATTAAACCACTAAAATGAATCATAGTTGTAATAATTCTGAATGCCACTGATCTAATACTTAATTTAAGTTTACTTTTCTTATTTTTACATATTTGATCAAGCACACAAATTGTGATATATAAACAATATACTTTAGATAAGTATAGGTTGGAAGTCTGCAGAAGATGGAATGATGACATTAATTTGAACAAAAATCAAAGTAGCACAAAACTAATTAAATATATAAAATGTATCATGAAAAACAAACCTAAGATAAAGATGGATAAATATTTAAGTTATAAGATGATATGTGATAAAAGACACTAATAATAAACTAATAAATAATTTGAATGGTTAAATGCAATGAAGTGCATCTTAAAGCAACAATTAATAAATTAGATATGTGTGAGACTACACAAGAAGGTTTAGAAATATTAATCAAAAATGGGAAATATGTCTATATCTCTTCTGAGAATAATAAGAGGATAAGCAAAAATAAATATATTAGAGATTTAGTTATCAAAGAATCATACTCCACACCTACCAGTGAAACAATATCAAGGGTGATTCAAGTACGCTGCAAAATCACCAGTGTTAAACTAACTCATTAAACCAACTCTGCAGTGTATATATGAGACCCATTCGACCCAACGGGAATTATATATACACTCTCTACACTCTCCTATTACAGTGTATAATTTACTAATGTTATTGCACTTTGTTGTTGTTGTGTGAATGGATTACAACATGTTTCCAACAGTATATTGTCACAACATATCACTATTGTGTGAAAAAACATGTTTTAAATTGTTTTAAATAAGTAACTGGGAAACACCTCTCTTATTAATGTGCTTGCACTTGTTTCATGGCTTTCATTCTCCTTGAAAAATCACTGCCCTCAGTGCATCCTTTAATAGAGTTGGAATTTACTACATTATCTTCTCTTGTGATGCTTAACTACATCTTCTAAGAATGAAATATAACAGTTTATGTTGGAATTTCAGCCAACAAGGCAGGGAAGGAATGTGAAAGCACCACAGTGTATATTAATGCAGATTACTGTTTTCAAAATAAAAATCAGTCATATGAATGAATGTGGGTATGGTAAATGAAAGCAGTTTAAATATATTTACTTATGTGTGCATTTATTGGATTTTTTTTTATTGTGTTTGAATGAATGAGTCAGCAGGGGTGTACAGTATCCCATATTTGTCTGCAGCACGGTCCATCGACTCCTCATGAATACACAATCTCTCTGTTTGCCAAATCCCATTTGCAGTAGTATTTTTGTCAAAATGATAAACTTGGCATTTGGAAGAGATTATAATAAATCTCATAAAGTGCCTGAAAGCTGGGAAGATAGAAAAACAGAAAATAAAAGTAATATCTCATGGCTGGAGACAGAAAAACTATGGAGCCAGTACATTTGAAGCCATGATGAACAGTGAATTGCTGAGTTATCGTTATCATTTCCCACTGAAATGCAGATAGCTGGCACAGTGTTACATAAAACCCTAGTGTGAGTTACTGTAATATATGCAAACTCTCTTTCCAGAACACCACCTTACAAAATTAAATATCCTGCAATGTGTTCTCAGTGAGGAACCAAACCAGATTTGCACAGAAGAAATTTCTAAGGCCCAAAATACACTCCTAAGCCTTTCTGTTGTATCATTCTGAAATAACATTAGAGTGTGCAGCCAACCAGTGACCAATGTTCAAAATGGGCTTGAGGGAAAACTGATGGCACCACAGATCAAATCATTATACCCTATCCCACCTGCCTGTCAAAGGTGGTTGTACAGAGGAAATGAATACAGAGAGAAAGAGACGAAGGCATGGAAGGCAAAAAGAAAGACTAAGGAGATGTGTTATCTCTGTTTGCTTTTGCAAAAGGAAACACAATAACAGCTAGAGGCTTGTTGCTGTGGATCCTTAAGCAGCTGCCTAGATAAGTGAGATAGGGCTGTGTGATAATAAATTTATCCACAGGCTAAATTTAATTTCCTTTGAAAGAGGAGAATGAAGAGCACATAATTCTAGTTTTCTGTCTCTTGTGTGTGATCAGATTTAAGTTACTGGATGAATTCTGAGTAATGGTGGAACATAGTAACAATCTGATCAAGTGTTTCGTCTTTCACTTGGTGTTGACAGAATGTGAGCTACAGCCCACATTCAGATGTTTTTATTTCTCTTTCAATATAGTTCACACAGATAGTTTTAATGCTCGACACATTGTGGGTAGTTTAGCAACATATGATGTTTAGGACAGAAAACATATAAACATTGATCAACTTATTGTAATAATATATAAAAACAGTGACCAGTGTTATATTTTGTATTTTTGTATTTAAGGTGATGATATTCAAATAATTTTCATTATTCACCATAACTCATAAGAAGTTATGATGAACCACAATATGTCCAGTTCAGCCCATCCAGTTTAGACCTCATAGAGCACAATCATCAATGACCGCTGTGCTGTGCTCATTCTCCTGGCTCTGTGACTTCTCATGGTCCTCTACTGAGATCTGTGGCCTCTCCAAGGACAAAAAGGTATGTAACGAACCCAAGACTGGGATGAGAGGCGAGAGGTTATGCCGAAGGGGAGGTCATACATCTCTTCAGTTCCAAACGTGTTGCCGGAGTCTTCAAGATATACATTGTCCCTTGAGAGGCCACGCTCACGTTTAGTCCCTGAATGATTTCCCGAAAGACTTGTAAATAAATACACTGCAGAGTCATTTAAATTGTGTAAATACCATAAAATAAAGGTTGAAATTCTGAACTCTCTTCTCATATCCATATTTTGATCTGAAACCCATATGTCAGCATTAACAAATGAATCAGCCATGCTGTTCCAATATTGTTGCAGGGGACTGTAGGGTACTTTCATGTACGAGAAAAGCTATGAGTTACATGATGATTAAATATGAGTAGAAAAACAATACAACTGAAACAAATCGCATGCTCAAAAACTTCATGGAACTCCAATAAATTTGCTATGTGCATGGAATGCAATTTGATTCAACAACAACTTTCAACTTCAGCTTACCTGGAATTGTGTTGTCAAGAAAAAAGCCAAGAAACCCTCCTACAAACATATGAGTTGTCAACAATATGTGCAACACCTGGTCCACTTCTTTCACACCTGAGACACACACCAAGGACAAGAAAGAAAAGTAGCATCTCAGTAGAACTGATGTAATAGAATTGTCAGCTCATACTAATAGTAATAAATGAACTGTCAAAACTAATGACATATACCTGTTTCTAAAGAATCAGGATTGTTTATGATCCAGTTTGGAATGACGAGTGCAGAAAACATGGAAAAACCAAAGATAAAAATATTCCTGGAGGAATTCATGTCTGTGGACTAGAAAATGTGATTGTGAAATGAGACACTATTAGTACAATAATGCTTGGAAACAATGAAGAAGTGATTTCATGCTGTTGCTTACCTGTAGATTAGAGATTCCAGCAGCAGTTATTACTCCAAACATGACCATGAACATCCCTCCAATCACAGGGGTAGGAATGGTTGTGAAAATGGCTCCAATTTTACCCAGCATACCCATCAAAATCATAAAAACCCCACTTAGAAGAATGACTGATCGACTACCCACCTGTCAAGCAAAAGCCATGCCAGTGTAAACAATGCACAGGTCATTTAAAACATGAGTAAACACAAATAATTGCGTGATGTGGTTACCAACTCTACAGTTGGACAGGTTTTTGCAGTCAGTATTGTTTTATGTATCTTACCTTGGTAATGCCGAGGGCTGCCACATTCTCACTAAATGAGGTTGTGCCATTACCTGTGCCAAAGGCCCCAGCTAGCAAAGAGCCAAGCCCTTCAACACCAATACCCCGGTTGATGGCATGCTTAGGGGGATGAGGTGCCCCTGACAGCCTGGCACATGCATGGTAGTCACCCACAGACTCTGCCATAGAGCATATTATTCCGGCCATAATGCCGAACACACCTGCCAGGCTCACAGTTGGCATTCCCCACTGACCTGAATTAGGAGTCAAATTAATGATTATTGAATAGTATATAAAATCATCTTTCAGCATAGTTTTCTTGTGAACTTACCAGGATAGGGAAATGTGAACCAGGAAGCCTCGTTTACCACATTTCCTTTCACATCAGTGCGGGCCAGGTAGCCATATTGAACTGGATCACTTGGTAGAACATCATAGATGGTGAGGCAGTAGCAGACTAACCATGAAACCGCAATCCCCAACAGAATCTAATCAATATCTAGTATTAGTATCAGTGTCAGTATTTACTGGTCACCATAAAATGCAGCAATATATTGAAAAGCAAAATAGGTTGGAAAAAGAGAGGCTGTCACTGCATCTCACAGTATCTGATTATGATATATCACAAGGAGTAATGACTTTCCAGGAGACATACAGGCATTATCTGGAAGATATAGAACTTTGAGGTGTGGAGCTTCTTGGTTTTGCTGTATGCAGGAACAGGGATTGGTATGAGACGGAGGTACTGGGAGAACAGGATGATCAGCACTGTGGTCCTGCATGTATGAGAACAACTTTCATTAACAAGATGATGTGAAAATTAGAGAAATGCTGTTAAGTATAATACTGTCTCCATTGCGACTACATCATTACCAAGCAGAATTTAGTTTTAAATTAGATTTTAGTCTGTGGCCATCTAAGAAGGTCAAGGCCCAATCTGCAGCACAAACAGAGGCATTCACCATGACAATGAACGGTTACATACAAAGCAGAGATGCCCCAGTGGCTGCCAGCCTTGGCTCCAGCTGAGTCGTACAGTGGCAGTCCTATGAGAGAGATAGTGGGAGCAATGGTTAAGGGGCCAATGAAGCGCATGAGGAAGCCGATGAATCCAGAGAAACCAACCACAATCTGGAGGAGAGAGGCAACCATGATAGAACCCTGCAGCTGTGGACACGAAAATAATAATTATTAGCAAGTCTTTGGCCGAGTGATGGACAATAAGAACAAACATGATTAGTCACTTCCCAAAGTAATTGATCACGAGCTCTGAATGCACAGTTTTTGTGTTGGCTCACTGTTCTCATGCGCGTCTGCCACACTTCTATAAAGAGAGGTGACGAGGTGTTGACCAGACTGGCATTCTGGGTCCAAGCCGGGCACTGCCATTCTGGCATGGACAACATCGCCATGACAGGCGTCACCAAGGCAAATGTACCCCCCTGTAGGATAGGAAGCCTACAGAATGTAGCATAAATATAACTTTCAGACAAATCAATTAATGAGACATAAGTTGATCCAAAACAAAGTATTTAAGGGATGGCATAAAAGAGGAGTACAAAAGAGCACAGTCTGCAATTGGTCATCTCACTCCAAAGAAAGATAATATGAATACTGTAATATGACTTACGTGTTTATGTTTAGTATACAAACCTACTGTATGTTCTCAGTTTCCTTTTAGATATGCTTTCGTTTCCATTCTTATGTATGACAGTGTAGAATTAGGAAAATAAAAGTCCTGGTCAGTTTACCACTTTTGTGCTTTTACGTGCAACAACACACTGACCTAACACCGAAGGTAACCTGCAGCACGGTGCACAGGCCAGAGACGAAAAAAATGGTGTTAATGAGGTGACTCTGAGTCAGGCTGTCATGCTGCAGACACAACCCTTCTGAGAGAATGAGAGGGATGGAGATGAGCCCACCAAATGCTGTCAGATAATGCTGCAGAGTAGAGGAATAATAATCACAGTGATAAATTGATAGTATTGATGACACCACTACAAATTAAGATCATGTGAAAGTTCAAGGAAGCTCTCACGCTTTTGCCTTGTTCCTTTGGGGGTTACCTGATCTTATTCTCTTTGTCACTTCCACATTCCCACGCTGTCAAATCCCTTCATTCACAGTCCCAGTGGCATCATATCTGACCAATGATCTGTTTTTCAGACCTACTACTGTGCAACCCACCTCCCCATCACCCCCATGATAGTGAGGGTGACTGTCCAAAGGTTTCTATCAGCCGTTTGCTGCCTCTACTTCACCACCACCAGCAGTGTCTGGACTCTGAGAGATATGTTAATATGGGCCTGCACTTAATGAAGATGCTTCACATAATTGGAATCTAACTACTAACTAGGAAAACCTCTCTGTTGTTTACAACTAACTAACAGCTAACAGTTAGTTAGTTAGTTAGTTTTATTAAGTTTTATTATTTCTAAAATCTACTGACAACACTGGTAGGGTTACACACACCTGTATGGCCAGGAATATACAAAGGTACCAGGGGGGAACATCCGTTACACAATAGGTCGGTTTATTTCTGTCATCGTCTGCCACATGGCTGCATGCCTTAGCCACTTTTCCTCTGGGTTGATCATTCACTTGCTCATTCATCTGCAGCACCATATAAAAACATGTATGTCATAAACAATTAGATAACAAAAGCTCACTCAGAGACACCCTAGTGTAATAACTTATTCTCAGATTATTTTAACGACTAGTACACATATTTATATTTGTATATTTAACACTGACTAACACTATTTAAAACATTTTGGATTTTCCAGTGAAGAGTGGTTGCTAGATACAGTATCATGGACAGTAAATAACCACCTCTGTCAGAGTATTTATCTCTTTATTTATCTCACAGAAAAATAAAACAGACTTTCTGCAAACCTTGCACAACCTTTAGAAACTTTCAACCTTAATGACTCCCAATTGTCCAAAGCTTTGCGTACTAAGTAGGATTAAATATAACTTGGTGTAGTGCAATTCTGACTATTTAATACAATAAGACATAATTTGGTTTTGCTAATAGCATTTGAAAATAAAACTTGATGCCTTAACCAATTTTACATGAACAAGTCATTGTACTTACATCAAATGCAAGATTGTCAAGTCCAGTACTTTCTTTCCCTGAAGCCATTGCAACTCTAGCGTGAAATAAAAATCCTAACAAGATGCGAATTGAAAACTAAAGACAACTGCTGTGAAACAAACAGGCAGCCTGTGTGCTGAGGAGTCAAAGGAGGAGGAAGGAGTCACCTTCAGTTCCCAGCGAAAATTACTCACTTATGACCACAGGAGTTGTAAAGGTGATTTACTGGCAATACAACACATTTTCTTGACCTGCATTTCATTCCCTGTTATCACAATTACAGCTGAGATGATGTGTCAATTTTAAGACAAATCATCATTCAGTGTCATTTAGATACTGCACATATCTACAGTATTATTAATTATTACTTGCTATTGTTTTGTAATGAGGGATTTCTATTTGGGAGAGTCTTTTAGTTTATGAGTCAATATTTTATCTATTTTATGATCACTGATAAGATGTCATTGGGGAAATGGTTTCTTTAACATACCTAAAATGCCATGAGGAGTTTACATTTCAAAGAAACAAATAATTAGGTGAGTGATTGAATTGATACTTCTTAGTTTATCAAAAAGGTGTTTTGTGCAGTAACAGGCTGCTTTCTTTCTCTAATTTAATTCAGGGAAAATGTATTTGTAGTTAAAAGATACAACAGACAGTTTCAACTTGATGGTTTCTTTGATCATGGTGAGAATTTAGCATCACAGTCACTTGACACTTACAAAATTGTGAAGATTGTTAGATAAATGGATTCATGCCTTCAAAGACAGGACGCTTCCATCAATTAGAGGGTGAAGAGAATATGATATAATCTTTCTGTGTGATGCTGATAAATGTGTCAGGGCAAGTGCAGCACAGCATCTCAGGAAATTATAGCATACAAATTATTCTATAGTCTTTTTGTCGCGCTTGCCTTCATCAGTATCTTTACCAGAGTGGTGTTTGATGACAGGTTTAACCAGACTCACTTATTCATGTCAGTAACATTCGTCAAGGCTACCTCCTCAAGTTGGAAGTGACACTAGTAGAAACAGTATTACCAGATAAGTCAACTGACAATTCCCTTATGTGTCACAAAGTAGAGAGAAAGTAACTAAAACAGGGCATGGAGGGGCAGTCAACAGCAATACAAGCGAGTACTTTGCACTTTGAGGTGTTATTTGTTTACTATGCACTGATTTATTTGCACAGTGCAGTAAGGCTCAGCACTTGCAGAACACCAAACTTTAATGTCATTGGCTGCGATTTCGCACATCATTAACTCCTGTGGCATTTTTATAGATAACGCTACTTTATCGTTTTGTAACTTATTACTAGACAGGTTAGACTAGGTCATGTTTTGAGTTTTAAGAGGCAATCCAACCAATTTGTGGGGAGACAGTGTAAAAAAGTGGAATTCTGTTTTTTCTCATATATCAGCTCATAAAAATGTAGAAGTGCATTTTGCCATAGTACAAGCCTTAATTAGATAAATTGTGTGTATTCATGAGAAGAATCATCTGTTAGGATTCTCCTATTCATGCAAAGTGTACATGAAAACAATACCGGCACAAATGACAGTGCTTTTAAAACATACTGTAAGGTGTCCCTGTTTCTTCCCAGTGGTTCTCCCCTTATGAAATGTCACACATCAACAGCAGCACTGCACCAAACTCACATCACCCTGTGCTGCGAGATATTTCATTGTTTAAGAAAACGACATCCTTGGCGATGCCGTCACTTTACATTTGTACTTCAGTTAACTGTAGTATGACTAAGGCTCATGTTTCAAATCTGTATATTAATAGCGCAGACTCATTCTGACAGGAAAAGGTAGGAAGCATAGATGTAAACACATGGGTTAAAAGCAGCAAAGAACATTCAGTCAGCAGATGTCACAGTACATAAAGTATTTGTTCATGAGACAAGCCATTGTCTCTTTGTGCAGACTGAAGGAAACAAGTAGTAAAAGATTCCAGATCTTCTTGAAATCTCTTGGCTCTGTGGCTGCACAACACACAGCTGCCTATGTACCACATCTTTTTATTCTTGAATCAAATATTTAGTGCAGAATGTTTCATAACTTGCTGAAAGCATATTAAGATAATATAAACACACGCTTCAAATGTTAAAATGTAAATGAGTAACCAATTTTGACCTTGCATAAAATAGCAGGTTAAAGGGCATATCCATGTTTATTTACTCAGTAGGAAGGTTATCAAGCTGTTATCCTATCATAGATTTTATGCTATTTTAATGACGTTATTCATGTCATCAATTTCTCATGTATCTCTGTGAGAGTGATAGTGAACAGCGAGACCTTCATGTCCAGACAGAGACAGTAGAGACTGACTCTTCCTCGTTTTATGTCAAACTTGCATGTGTTTCTTGCCTAAACTCCTTGAGCTGAGTAAAATCAGATTAATGGCTGAATGGCTAATACTTGTCTACAACTGAGAACCCAGGCCTTTTCAAAACAAATAAGTGCCAGCACCAATCCATTTAAAAGTGAAGTCAGAAGAAAAAAAACACAAGTTTGTTCCCAAACTACCACTGATGTTGACATCAGTCTGAGTGTCCTCAAACAGAAGCAGGTACAGTGCCACTGATTTAGACAAAGACATTTATCCCCCCCATGTTCATAACAAAGATCAACATACTTCTTGTAAAGAAAATTAGAATGTTTTTTCATTATTAATTTCAATAATATCACTTTCTTTTTTGCATCTCTCCCTTCGTAGCCATGTGAGAAGCATTTTAAATGTTTTTATGTAGCACTTAAGTTTTATATAAATTAAGTTTTTGCCCCTTTACACAAACTATTAAAACAAGTGAGAACAATATCCAATATACACACAGTCTCTTAATTCTTCAGGGCACGTTTTGCAAAGAAACACTGAGAAGCTGCTGCTAGACTTGATTATTTAGCAATCACTTTGAACCACCACCACCACTACATGCGTGTTTGCTCCCTTGTTTAAGTGTGACAGACGTCCACTTGGAATTTATCCAGTTTAAGTAATCAGACTCGACAAAGAACATCATTAGAAAATGATGTAAGCGATTTTCTTTGAAGACATTTTAAAGGAATACACAGAAACTGCTGTGAATTTCCACACTGTCAAGACTAACATTTTATTTTCTTTGAATGCAATAAACGTCTGTTTATGAAATAGATTAGATTAAATATAGCAGTACACATTATTAATTGCATTGCATTTTAGGAACACATTTCAAGGAGTTAAGCTGTTTTATCCAAATTACAGATAGAACAGGGTTCACCGTTAAATAAGTAAAAGAATTTTAGTTTCCTTTGCTTTGCATCATTTGCAGTGCAACAATGGTAAATCAGTACATTGTTTTGTCAGTTCCAAAACAGGATTTTCTTTGTCAGGTGAAATATCAGGGAGTTATAATCACTGCCACATTTTCAGCCTTGTCCAGACTTGCTGATGTTTCTGTGTTTCATGTTTTTGTGGAAATTGTCATTAAATGTATGTACTGTGTGAATTTACCATCAACCACACAGAAGGAAATAAAGGATGAATAGCTTTGATATACAACTTTGAGCACACACTCTTGTTTTTCAGTCCATTTACTGGGATCAGTTCTGAGATAGGCACCAACACAGTCAAAGCAAAGTGCTGTCAAAATGGACAGATTTAGTCATTCAGAAAATGCTAACATTAGTCAGTTTTCAGTTTTAGTCTCCAGACTACTAAAGAAACTTTGAGAGGCCCTTATTCCAGTGAACCCAGTCATTCACACACACACTGTCAGTATCTTAGCTACACTTCGTACTCAAAGTAATTTTTCCCCACATTAAAGAGAATTTTTGAGGAGTTTTTCCCTATCCGAGTCAAGGGTGTAAGGACAGAGGGTGTCGTTGTTGTGCGGTTTGCAATAGCCCTCTGAGGCAAGGTTGTCATTTGACTTATTGAATTTAATTGACTTTGCTTCTCAGTGCATGTGAAGCACTTTTTGCTGTTGTCAAAAGTGCAATTTCAATTTCACTCATTTACTCCTACAGTCATTCACTTAAGTTATTTATTCATACAATCATTATAATATACACAAAACACTATACACAAGATTATAGAAAAGCACCTTTGATAACATTTTTTGCAATTACCTGTTTAGACAGACTAAACAGTTATCAAATCACAAGGTATAGAAAAAATATTTTTAAAATGTCTACAGCAGCATGTTGTACAGCAGTTTGCAGTAAAACACTGCAAGTATACCTTTTGTGAAGAGTGCAAATAAAGTAATACACTTAATAATGCTAATCCATTTGTCTGTATTTTACTGTGGAAGTGAAAAATAGTGTTTGTATCCAGTAGCTACAAAAAGATGTTAGATGATGTAAAAATTGTTGGCAATGGTTTCATGGGGAAATTCTGTATAATATATTACTTCTTTACAGTAAATATTAAATAAAGAGACTTGAAGAACACATTACATTACAAAGTGCTCATATGCTACAATTGGCATTATTTTCCATTTAAATGTAGGATAAAGGTTGCCATTCAAACCCAATGGCCTCACTGAATGTCACCAAGACAACCCTGGAGGGTTGTTCGAGTTTAGTATGGCAAAAGCCTTATACTCAGTGACAACCTTTAAACCTTTGAAGGAAGAATTTAGACAAACTAATCACATTTGTTTCACGGTGTTGTCTCAGTCCTGACTCTGTATTGCTTGATGTTATCACCTCTGTGAAGAATGCTTAGCATCAGTGTCAATTGAAGCAAAGTGTTGAAGGTCACAGCAAGAAAAATGCTTCAAGGCAGCATCAATCATCTTTAATACCATGTCAATGTGAGGAATTTAGACTATGAAACACTTACAACACGTTTGTTGTAACACAGCTGTTGAACATTGTCCTTTTTTAATCAAACAATCAAACATATCCATTTGTGCATGTTTTATCCCAGGTATACCGCACAGAAAAAAAGATATAACTTACTGCATGCAGTACTGAAATGTTTTACAACCCTACTTTTCAACCTAAGAAGAAAAAGTTGTTCCTGCAGGTCATTTGAAAGTGATTTCCAAGTACTTAATCTGTAATTGCAGTCCTAATTATGCAACACAAGATATTCTCCAACGTGGAAGCACAAGGCCAAACAACTCAAGACCACAGGAACCATTACCTTTAAATTGCAGTTCTCCAGCACACTGTGTCCTGGGTGCCTTTCCTCAGTATCAACTAGTGGAGGAAATCGATGACATGGACAACCTATGTTCATTTGTGACTTAAGGGAGTTTAAGGGTGTGTCAAACTCAAATAGGCACATGAGTTCTGACTAACAAGGTTTTCAATAAAGTTACATTTTTTAAAATGTACTTTAAGAAAATGTCTGCTCTCTAGTGAGCTTATGTTACATGCTGATGTCAGCATCAAAAGATTTAGTCAGAAACACTACAATGTACCTTTAAATGTTTCTAATGCAACGTGTTATATCCTTGGGTTTGTGGATGCAAATAAGTCAACATGTAGTCTGCTGTCAATATACGACACAAAAAGCTCATACAGATCACACAAGATCAATAGAAAATAATTACCGTTTAGTTGTGCATTGATCTTCACAATTGTGCATCTGTGCACCTGACAGTTGTGTAATAGGGCTAGTTTGCATTAACACATCAAAATCAATACTCATGATAGGAACCCAGGAGAGGAAGGTATATGCAGCAGTACTGGCTTATTAAATTTTCATTCACTGCAGAGATTTGGTACAAAGGTTTATAAACATCCTCGGATGTGTGGCAGCTTATCTTTTGTTATGTTTAGGTTGATAAAATATGAATGAGAAGAAGCTGCAATAGCTTTGCAAATTTGAGTAAGAGCAGCTTTGTGTGTGGAAAAGTGATACTCTTTTGCCAGTACTAATTTAAACTATACATGCCCAGCTGACCAGTGGGTTTGAAGGCAAAAGTACTGCACCACCCTGCCACTGACACAGGATCTCAAAATGCAGAAAAACATGGATTTGTGCTGTCTCACTGTACACCTATCAGGTTTTCAAAAGAAGAAAATGTACAGCAGCATATATTGTAAAGCTATAGAGAGAGAAAAATAAATTACTGTTCAGGTATGGATGTACTGACACATTTGATTGCCTCCCTAGTCTGAGTGTACATTAAGTCACTTGCTCAATTATAAGCTTAAAGTGACATATTTCAGTATGTGACACGTTAAACATGACACACTTTCTGCTTGTATTGACATAAACCCTTAGAGCACTGCATATTTACAGTTAGTTTTACAGTTAGTAGGTCTTCAGCTCTTCTTGCAACATATTTTATACAATTTATTGCATACCAAACAAAGATACTACAACCACAGTGAAAACTGAAATCATTGCATCAGTGCAAAAAAAATGGGATAAAGTAAAATTAATCAGAATTTCACTTTCAGTTTTGACGATCATACTGTAAAGAATTCCCCAGTAACCAAAGGGACCTTAGCCATAATCAATACTGACATTGTATCACTGAAGAGACAAAAACACTATAACTGTGTGTAGACAAAACCAGGAAATTACACATGGACTCAGGTTGACTTTGCTATTTTTTAACATGATGGCTTCCAACCAGAACTGAAAAAACCCTCCCAATGGCATCACCTGTTTTCCAACAAGAAGCAGAGGGGCATTTTAATATGTGTAGGACAGATGGAAGTTTAACTGTTCATAAACACGTACTCCTCAAACTAGAACAATAGGATGTAAGTTGAAATCATTGAAGCAAGATTGCAAAAAATAAAACAAAATCCACAACTTTGCTGTGCTGGTATTAATATGGGTGATGAATCTCACCTGTTTGGAAGCCACTGTTTGCATGTTTCCTTTAGCAGGAATTATGAGATTAAAACTTTTTTCATAAATTAATAACTCAGAATTACATGAAAGATGATTTTTTCTATTGTAAGCTCAACAGAACTAATCTGTGAAACTGTGTGTCAAACTCTTCCTTGGGCTGCTTGAATAATTTTGTTCAATGTGTTGAGCAGTGATAATATTGCATCATCCATAATCCTGGGCATTTCATTAGCAAACTCCAGCACATTAAAAATGAGCTGCTCCTGCAGTACTAGAAATGTCTCTGGTGTTTCACCCTACAGCGAACAAGCTGGGTGAACAAGGCGTTCTGGCTGAATGTATGTGTGTTGATATCCTCCGTGACTCCAACACAGTTTGTCAAAATGTCAGCCACTGCAATGATATCAGCTAGAATTGATTTTATTCTGAATATGAAGCCATCACAGAGGCAGGACAAATACAGTAAGTAGCCAAAAATTACACTTCTTTTACTCTCTCTTGTTAACATTTTATATTTCCCCTGCATTGTTGGCAAACCCCTACAAGCAGCAGTGTTGAAGTAACAAACATACGCACACAGTCCCCTAAGCAGCTATTGTAACTGGATTAATGGTCATTATTCTTCTGTGAACAATATAATTTGTTCATATCATCCATGAAGACTTGCCTGCTCTATCCTATTTATAATTTATTTATATTTATCCTTCCTCAGTTGTTCCCATTAATGAATGCATGTAACACAAGTACTATTTTTTTTAACAAAGTTCTGTCTTTTGAAAGAAGCAAAGAAGCTAAAAGATTTGAAAGGAATCTGTTAATTAAACGTAACGTATCATAATTTGTCTTCAGCTGTTTGTCTGATAATAAGAATAATTCAAATCCTGTATTACACAATAAATCTGAGGTGAATCCTCTATACGGGCAATTTAATTCTTGCACTGGCCTTTTGGGTCCTATTAAGTGTTAAGTGTATTGAGAAAGCTCCCTGCTGCTAATAGCTTTACAGCTTGGAATACATGGGAACACAGACACATTATGTAAGTGACTCAAATACAAGCCGTTTAACATCCAGTTTGATGAGTGCATAAACAACCAAGCAGCTTTATAATGTTTAGAATGTGCTTGAAATATTTAAACGAATTTTTTAGCCATTACAGTCTGTATTGGTACTTTTTCATAAGTGTGTTGTCAGATTTCTTGTCTATTTGACCAGTTATTAAGATGATATCATAATTCAAGTTAGGATAAATGTTTAAATTAGTGAGGGCATTGCTTTAGATCTTACATCAAATTGTGCTAGAAGACCAAGAGTAAGTGGCTCCTCAAAAGAAAAAGAAAAATCTTAATGTCAGACAGTATTAATGCATACAGCAAAAGTAAGCGCATTTGACTACAGAGGACTGTACACTGACTCCTCTATTGTTCTTGGAATATGATCAAAGTCACTGAGCAGTTTTGAGCCAAATATAAAGCTTCTCCCCAATAAAGATCAAAGCACAGCTAAAGCTTTCATGTGGTGCGCTGCATTGTACTCATCGTGAGCCACTCGCCCTTTGTTCATGCATGTAAATAGCCGTGATGAGAGGGGTGGTGTTGTTGCATACAGGGACCGATCTGAGTCATGCTCTCAGAAGCTGGCTGAGCTCATTGAGCTTTCCTTCTCAAATCCCCCCCTTTGCTGTCTGTAAGTTCCTGTATCTTCGCTGAAATATTAATCAGGCCGTGAGCAATATCAGTAAACACCACAAAAACACATGTGTATCATTGAATGTGTAGTTCAGAGAGGACTTCTATCATTTTGTGGTTCAGTGTCTTTGATGTCCAGAGGCTGGATGGCTCAGAGTGGAGTATTGAGTCTCAGCCACAGACATGATTTTCTTCCAGGGCACTGTACAGGAAACTGCAGAGCATTGTTACTGTACACAAAACAAGTAAAACTGAAAATTGCTGTCATTCATAAAAAAGACCAGGTCATTTGGGTCCTTTAGATCAGTGTGTATTGCTTAGGTCCACAACAAACTTTCTGATATTACAGTTTTATGCTCTGACCACTAATTATTTCAGTCACCACACTGTAGGCTGGCTGCAGTTACAAAGATATATGTCAGTAACCAGTCATGTAGCCAAGAAGCAGTGAACAGATTTATGGAGCATGCCATTCCCATTTTGCTTGCAGCTGTTGCAGTTTCTGGCCTGACGGTTTCCAACAAAAGATTGAAACTGGTTGAAACTGAGTGAGAATGTCCCATTCATAAAGATCAATGCTTATTGCGCAAACATGTCATGTAAAAATATTCATCAACCAGCATTTTTAAGCATATGCATCACATCACCAGGATCATATACAGTAGATGAGACTGTGAGTCATTTAAAATGCTTGGTTTTATCATCTGATTCATAGCATAAAACAGTTCATTTTTTGATTTGTGTTTTTCTTGTGGCAGATTGAAGGCATATAGGGAGGGAAAACAAATTGCTAAACAAAGAAACAAGAAAGAAATCATGCAAAGTGCTACAAAGAAGATGGCAGCAGTTGTCAGTTTCAATGTTCTGAGCTGTGCTGACTTGAGCCTACTATGTTTGAACTCCAGCACTACACATGTCGGCTCACACCAATCCACAGTGTGTTATGAACACAGCAGCGGTTACTGATTAAGATACTATTCATGCTTAGCCTAGTTTGGAGGGAAGTTTGAAGTGACAATCAGATTACTGTTCTTTCCACATACACATAAATACACACAAATCCTTGCACTTGTCAGTTCAATAGGTATTTTTTATTGTTTCCCTGCACAGGTATATGATATGTTGCATAAATGCAGCATAAAGCTGTATTCCTCTATTACATGGTTATTGCTTAAGTGTTAATCAAAACAACTATTGATCCAAGTCTCCACTGAGTTTTCCCCTACTGGTGCTGAAGCTCACCCCCATGACTGGTATTGTACTGTACTACATGTACTACAGTATCACTAACTGCGGCAATGCAGTCCAATACAGAAGGCACACAAACAGGACGAGCCGATTTAAAAGGAATACTGTATTATAAATATAATGCAGTTCTGCAGAAGAATAACAACCGCAAGCTGAATAAAAAAAAAATCACTATTTTATTTCTTATAAAGTTGGAAGACTAACACCAGAGTGCATAAGAGTGTATGAATCTGATACGTCCGCCTCCGTACCTGTCTGTCCTCAAGCATCTGTCTCATGGCATTAAACTCGCTACATGAACTCTGATTCCAACGTCTCGTAAACCTGTTTAAACGCTCACCTGGATGAAGTGTGACAGTAAACAGATTACCAATTCGCTTTTCACAAAATGTCGGCATTGTGCGTGCATCACATTTCACTCAAGTCATTCTCTTCGCAGGTCTAATGAGTCATGACAGTAACAGAGCCTAAAGCCTTCCTCCCACGCTTCTCCAGCCCACTGCTCTCTTTATTTGAGGAGCTCCTCTGCTCCAGCCCTCAGAGCAGCAGGCGCCCAGTCAGCGCAGCTCTCTCCTGCAGCTGCGGAGGGACGGGAGTTGCTTTCTTACATTTTGTTGGACTAATCCTCATCTCGCCAAGATGAGACTTATTTTGGTTATTATCGTGGCTCTGTTGACAGGTAGGTGAAACAGTGGCGTTTCTCTTCTTGCAGAGTGCAGTGAAGTTCGTGAGCTCGGTTCAGGACCATGGACAGAGGCACCAGCGACTCTCCGCACTTTAATGCATTTTGAACTCACAAATTTGAATTTTCTTAACTCACAATATGAATACTTTGTTCTATTGCAGAAAATCTAGCGCTTCCAGTGGGAAGAGAAGGGCAGAGAGAAGATGTGGTATGTTTTTCTATTGAAATATGATTAAGTTAAAAAGAGTAGCTATGCAAAGAAATATAGCAGAGACCAGCACACTTTATGTTTATTTTATTTTTGCAGGTAAAACGGTGTTTGGTTGAAGTCCTTTCCAAAGCTTTCTCCAACCCCGACTCCCAGCTGGATCAAGAATGCAAAGACATTCTCCAAGCAGGTTTGTAACACAAGGCAGATCTACTTATTGTTTATTCCCATTCAACCTAAATCATTCAAATAATATAATGTGTATGGAGGTATGATGGAACAATCTTTAACAGGTAGGTTTCTGAGACACTGGGAGCTGAGCTGATAAATTCAAATGGATAAAAACAGATAGCACCTACACTACAAGCTTTTGAAATAATCAGAGCAATAAAAGATTATCCTCGTCACAATTTTCATGACACTTCTTCAGAAAAAAAAAAAAAAAGTTCTTCCGTGGAGCGGCTTTTATTTTAATATAAATATGAAACTAGTGATTCACCAGAGCATATTCAGTTTGTTTGAGGCTGAAATCTAATGACAAATCGATAACTTGTGCCTCAGAGCTATTCTAGGTAGATAATTACACTTCTATTGATTTTTCTTTTGTTCTCTCATAGGAGTTAAACATACCCCACTGGACACGAAGAGTGGCGAGACTATAGTAACTCATAAAGAGGTGAACAAAGGTCATGCTCAGGAGTCTGAGGCAAAGCCAGCAGATGTAAAAGACATCGAGGCACTCCTGAAATCTGTGGAGGAGAAGAGAGAAATTCCAGAAGATGAGCGCAGCCAAGAATCTTGGAGTCTGGGTGATGAGAAGGACAAGAGACACGAGAATGAAGAGGAAGAAGAGCGAGAGAAAAGGGGCAGCTGGAGATCTGGAAGATACCACCAAAAGAAACACAAACGGGGGGAAGAAGAAGAAGATAGCGAGCGCAGTCAAGAGAGTTGGGGGATAGATGATAAGAGATCAGAGGAAGAAGGTGAAGAGAGAGAAAAGAGGAATTGGAGACCTGGAAGATATCACCAAAGAAAACATAAACGAGACGAGGAACCTTTAGCAGAAGAGAGGGAGGAGCCCGAGGAAGAACGTAGCCAAGAGTCTTGGGATGTAGACAAAAGGCATGGGAATGAGGATGAGGAAGAGAGATACAAGCGTATATGGAAACCTACACATCGCTACCACCACAAGAAAAAGCTCCACAAACGCAGTGATGAACCATCAGATGAGGAAGACTATGATGACCGCAGCCAGGAATCTTGGGGCCTTGATGAGAGAGACAAGAGGGACTGGAGACCTGGAAGGTACCACCAGAGGAGACACAAACGTGATGAAGAGCTCTCAGAAGAAGCCAGGGAAGAACCGGAAGAAGAACGCAGCCAGGAGTACTGGGATTTTGATACTGGAAGAGACAAAAGAGACTGGAGGCCTGGCAGGTACCACCAGAGGAGACACAAGCGTGATGAAGAGCTCTCAGAAGGAGCCAGGGAAGAACCAGAAGAAGAACGTAGCCAGGAATACTGGGATTTTGATACCGGAAGAGAAAAAAGAGACTGGAGGCCCGGCAGGTACCACCAGAGGAGACACAAACGTGATGAAGAGGTCTCAGAAGAAGCCAGGGAGGAACCAGAAGAAGAACGTAGCCAAGAGTACTGGGATTTTGATACTGAAAGAGTAACAAGAGACTGGAGGCCCGGTAGGTACCACCAGAGGAGACACAAGCGTGATGAAGAGCTCTCAGAGGAAAAGAGAGAAGAGCAAGATGGGGAGCGTAGTCAGGAGTACTGGGGGTTTGACAAAAGACACGGAAAAGATGATGGAGAAGTAGAAAAGCGTGTATGGAAACCAACACACCGATACCACCATAAAAAGAAATTTCACAAGCGTGGTGGAGGCTCATCTGAAGAAGAGGAAGAGCAGAGGGGTGATTTCAAGGAATATGAAGAGGCTGCAAAGAGCAAGGATGAAGCGCTGAGGTACTTCTAGCCTGCATAATATGGGAGCACAAAACACTGCAGGGTTCAGTAATACCAGCCGGGGAACAAAACTAAATTTTGTGAAACAAAATGAACAAACCCCTTATTAAAACTACTGGTAGCACAGCATCTAATTGGGGATGTTTTTTCAGGTATCTGGCAGAGAAGCGCAATCCCTGGATTTACAGAGGCTATTACCATCCTGCCTTTAAAAGGGATTCAGATGCTACAACTTCAAGCAAGGTAGGCATAGAAAGATGTAGTTTTACCTGTACATACATAACAGAAACAATATAATTTCTAAATGTGTGTATCTTTATAGACAAAGATTTAATATAAAAATGTGGGCGGCTGAAGGTTATTTTGCTGAGCACTGTAGAGTTCAGAGAAATTCTGGTTCTACTTTTGTTCAGATGGATGACTTGGCCAAGCTGCTGAGCTATAAGATAAACCAGATGGCCAACCAATCTAATCAAAAGGAGGCAAAGAGAAACACACTCCAGAGAACACTAACTCCGCAGGAGGTAAAACTGTACTCACAAACTGAAAAGATTGACCTTTATGACTGAAATAAGGATGCATTTGGTGCATTGAATCCTCTATGGCACAGATCTGAAAGTTTATAAACCAAATTACATGACAGTACTGTTCTGTAACTGGTGCAGAGTACTACTAACAAGCCAGAATTCAGGCATAAAGAATTTTTTAAAACCTACAGTTAAAGTTAGACTGTCGCTGAGAAAATATACATTCCTGTGTTTCATGTTTGTATCTATCATGATTCATAAAGTAAATACACTTATGCAGTAGCCAGTTCTATATACAGTCTCCATACAACATTCAGCTGACTTAGCAAATCCATGTTCATTATGGAAATCTCCAGTCTACATGGAGATGTCAGGAGTAGCTTTCAGAACTACAGAGCATCAGCGAATGTGCATCTGTGCAAATGCACATTAGGAACAGGCGCCGAGATGGACATGTCTCAAATACATGAATAAAATGGCAGTGACTTGTTCAGTTGTGGCACACTAAGAAACTCCTGCTGCCTTTCTCAGATCAGTTCTTCTTCACAGCACTTGTTCACTCAGCTAGTTTGTACTCTCTACATGAGTGTTTTATGACTGCTGCAGTAATCACACTATAAGAACCTCATGATTATAGCCTCCCAGAGCAATCAAAGTCATAATATGCCTATTAAAAAGAGAGCTAGAACCCACTGAGACCTCACTATCTTGTCACATATTCTGGAGCAGAGAAA
This sequence comes from Sandelia bainsii, assembly GCA_032362345.1. Lineage (NCBI taxonomy): Eukaryota > Metazoa > Chordata > Actinopteri > Anabantiformes > Anabantidae > Sandelia > Sandelia bainsii. The sequence goes on from JAUMHL010000017.1 coordinate 6,379,503, forward strand.
CAAATTTCAGAGGAGAAGACATGGTGATTTATTAATTCTACAGCTCTTCAACTCCAGAGGTAATAGGGGAATGTTTAAGCTAAATTACCTATTCAGAACATTATGCAAATGTTTAAGCAGGCATTGGAAAACTAGGGCAATTTGTGATAAATGAATCCAGATTTCTATTTCAAGCCCAGTCAAAAATACAAACTGTTTCGGTGTCATAATAAAATCAAAATCTATACTAAAAAATATGTTTTTCAGGAGAAAGAGCTGGAAAACTTGACTGCGATGGACATGGAGTTGCAGAAAATTGCTTCCAAGTTGCATGACAACAGCGCATAAACAAGAATGGACTTTACTTCAAGACATTATCAGCTCTCAGTGGATAAAAGCTGCTGTATTACTCTATGTGTGCCAATGTAGTGTGCTTAGTGTAACAAAGACAAAAAATAACATTTAAAAAAACCTGGAGTCTTGCCAAAAAGACCCAAACAACTTGTTTATCATTGTTGTTGTGATATTTTGATGTTAACAAATTAGTCAGCATGGGAATGGTTTTGATGTTTATACATATAAAGAGAAAATAATATATGTATATTACAAATATTTAAAACAATTGTTTTGAAGAGTTAGTTCAGTGTGCATTCAATAAAAGAGTTATTCTGGGACCAAACACACGTCTGTCAGATTATTTCTCAATGGGAAAAAATGTTCAAACATCAGGCTCATGAGTACTGCTTCTTTAATTCTGCACAGATACAGATTTAGTTCAGTGACCCTGCATTAGCAACAGGATCATATAACAAATGGCACTTTCTGCAGGGACAACACAAAGTTATAAATCTAAAATTGGAGAGCATTAACTGGGAAAAAAAGTTAATTAGGTATAATTTTATATATAAACATAAAAGATGTTTATACCTCATCTTAAAGAATAAACCCAAACTTGTGGCATACTCTCTCCACATGATAAACACTTTTCAGCAGCTCCTTACATAACACACAAAAACTGAGCTCAGAGACCCTAAACAGGTTTACAGTTTATTCCTCAGCATTATGCCTTCATCTGCATTGATCTGAATACACAAGGGAAGATGTTCTGACGAATGCAAACCAGACACCGTCTCCCTTATTCCAGATGTGTCAAATCAGTTCAGCAGAAGTGGAAGTGAATGCTGGAGGAAAATTCCCTATAGGCCACTGGGAATGTGCCCTTACAAGATTTGATGCTTCTGTATTTGTTTATCCTTCGGTGTCTGTCAGTTTCAGCCTCTTTGGTGCTGGTTCCTCAGCTTGCTGGGAGCCTGCAGGTTTGGAGTGGTTCATGGCAACCGTTGTCCCTGAGAGGAGGTAGCCCCCGCCCCCGCTGACCAGAAGCCGAGGATGTGTCCTGTTGGGCAACACCTAGGGATGCACACACAAATATAGTCAGGAGACATTAATTCTACTGGAAGTGCTGGGGTAAATAACACTTTGTGCTCAGGGAGAAGATCTCTGAGCACGCACACACACACACGAAAGCAGCTGGTAAGAGCAAATGGTGAGGAGATAAGCTCAAATGCAGAGTTTCTTTCTTGATGGCACTGTGCTCATCAACATCTATATTTTTTAAGACTGAAAAAAAACCCCGAATTCACTCAGATCAAGCCACTATAATTTTTTGTTTAATTGAAGTTTTGTCTAACTTCGCTCATAGAACAAATCTCTTTATACAAGTCATATGCATTTCCACTATTTTCTGACATTTTGTTAATGACAAAAATATCAAGCTGTGGGGAAAGTAGTCAGGTTAAGTGTGGGATTAATGCTATTCACTATTAGCAATACTTCTGATGTTACACATAGTCTTTTCATTCATCGTGACTGAAGCAGATTTAGTAGGGGAAAAAAAATAAACAAAAAAAAACACAAATTTACCTGATAGTGTCTGAGCCAGGTGTCTGTGAGTCTGAGGTTGACTGTACCACCACATTCCTTAAGTTTTGTGTAACACTCGATAAGAGGCTGCAGAGATCAAGGGGGGACAGAGGAATAAGGAACATTAAGAAAAAGAATCAACACACAAAGAGTGATCAATTCAGCAACAACAAAAGCTAATTGGTGCAGGGATGTGACAGGCATTCTAACTCCTCGATGGTGACAGTGATGTCTGCCACAGTAATGACGTTTCCCACTAGAACACTGAACAATAAAAACCTGGGTGCAGAGGCAGGTAATGGGAGATCCTTCTAAGATAACAAATTATCCTCAGTCAATAAGTAAAGATATCAATGGTGTAGTTGTGGTTCTAGCAAATTCCACTTACCTCTTTGTACTGCGAGTAGACTACAAAAGGCCTGGATGGAGAGAGGAATTTGAGCAAGCCCATGAGGACTGGACACGGGTGAAACCGACTGGCTATAACTAACCTGCAAGTGGGAAACAAACAGATGATAAAGCAAACCTGTCCCATATGAAATATACTGTCAATGACACACTTGGTTATTGGAAATGTGTAGGTAGGCAATATCAGAATTTAGCAGTGCAGTACGTGACTTATGAGCTGAGGATTTAGCACCTTTCTGCTGTAGCCATTCATTTCATATTATATTCAGCTGAATGAAAGTCAGTAAAAGAGGCTGATGTAGAACAGTCTGGGAAATTGTGTTCTGTGGTGGTGTTCATGATATAGCTGCTATGATGTTGAAGAAAGTCAATATTCTAGCCAGATCAATATCTATACTTCAAGCTCATATGTCACCTTCACAACACTTCACCCATCAATCCTAAAAAACAGGCTATAAAGCAAGAGCTTCATCTTGTACAACAGGGAAGTGTAATGCCATCACTTTGTTCACCTTGTAAGAGCACCATATGCTAATCATTGACTGTGAGCTCAGAGGAACACGAGTGATTTAGCAGGTTGGTTTTATGGAGACACTTAAACAACAGTTTAACCAATCATCAATTCTTCATCACTGTGGATCTATTTTAATTACTGATGTTCACTGCATGGCTAAATTCACACTGATAAAACAGAGGTAGAAAAGAACTACAAAATCTGAGACCAACCCATCAGCATTCCTGCACTCCAGTAGGGACGTGGCAGCGGCCAACTTCTTTCGCTTCTCCTCCAGCTTCACCTTTTTTCCCTGAGCCTTAAAAAATAAGAAGAGAAATCATTAACTCTCTGTTCCTCTCTGTCAATTTAGATGTTTCTGTTTGTACCATCTTCAAACATGAAGTTTAACTTTAAATGACAATAATACACCAGGAGAAATCACTTTTGTTGGTTATTTAATGAACAAATTTGCTTGTGGCCGTTAGTTAAGCAAAACTAAAATAAAACTGTTTGTTTATACAGTTGGCATACTTTGGCTTCTTTGCGTTTGTCCTTCTCTTTTTTCTCCAGGTCCTGGCCAACATCATCACCAGTGTTGGTCTCCATGCTCTGTTCCTCTGGACTGCCCTGCTGCTCTGCTTCAGGCTGGTTTTGCTCTTCCTCTGCAACTACGTTGGGCTGCTTCTCATCTGTAATGTTGGAGAAAAATATAATAATAGTAATAATAATATTAATTCATAGACAATTGACAACTGCCCCAAGAGTCACTATATGTCAGAAAAGTGTAAATAAATACATATCATAAAGAATGATTAATATTAACCTTTCTGAATATTAGTTACAATTTGATTTTCCAAATGCACTGATTAATCTTGGTTTATGGTGTAGTTATCATAGCAATTCATTAAAATATAAACACTGTGCATTTTGAACCAGGAAATGTGTGAAATTTGTTTTTCCTGAGCATTTCACTACTAGCTTTCAGCTACTCTGTTTCATCTAAAAACTATAAACATCTTTTAAAAAGGCAGGCCCTACCAGCACTGGGGTCTTTGGCAGTGGTGTCCAGAGTGCCTGCCAGTAAAGCGCTGACATGGCAGATGGGAAATTCATGCAGCATATCGTGAAAATGTGCAGGGAAGCCAAAGCTCTCCACACCCGCTCGGACTGGCCCACCTCCTGGGTACATTTGGATCACTGAGCCATAGCCTGAATGAGGAAGAAACAGAGGATAATTGTGCAAAGGGTAGATAAAAAAGCTTTGTTTAGGAAGTACAAAAACGACAATAAATTCTCTTTATAGGTAAAGCTAAATACTGTGGTAAAACAGATAAAACTCCAAGGAGGAGTTCACAGGAGTAACATACCCCCCATTCTTTCCATGACAGCTCCCAGCACGAGGCCAGCACAAGTCTCAAACACCAAAACTTTGCTGCCAGCATGAATGTTTGCCAGAGTCAACATCTGGGCAAGTGTATCATACCGCAGGTGACTGCATAACACAGAAACACACACATCATACAATCATCACTTACTTCTCTATCAAAGACAACTTTCACACATACTGTTGCTGACTCACCAGATCTTTCCTGGTTCCCGGCCATGGTACATCATAGCCAGGATGCGACAAGACGGCCTCAGAATCGTCACAGTATTTTCATACCTGGCAAGTACAAGATGGGAACAACCGATATAACTAATTACTGTGTACTACATTATTTTAAGTCTGTAACAGACTGTAGTTGTATAATTAGAAGTGACTCACTTCTTCTTTTTCTTCTTGATGTATTTATCCTGGGCATACTCCGTCTTATCTCTGAATGTGGAACTGTTCTCTATAAGCTGCTGAATGATTTCCTGTGGAGCACATACACATACCGTCTCTACTCTCAACATTTTGTCTGATAATTTAGATAAAATTCTCATGACGACACAAAAACCAACAATGCACTAGCCCATCTCAATAGTTTTTGACTTTCCTTCCTACTCTGCCTGTGGAAGTCAGCCCAAAGCCCATGGGTTCCTTCCTAAGTTGTTAACAATAGATGACAATAACTTAACAGCTGAGGATTAATACACATTTGATGTAGATAGTGTATATTAACATCACTAGGATTGGGCGTTTGGACTATAGTGCCAAAAGTCACTGTAATAACAGAACATCTCACCAGTAGCGTAAAATTATGGGTAATTTATGTATTTTTTATATTTATACTTTATTTTTTACAACAACACACATCTATGACACAGATTACAGCAATTGTTATTAAGTTAGTTAGTAAGTTATTTAGTCAGCTCAGTTAATTGCTGGTTTTGGTCTTTTCACAAGAATTAAATACACATAAAATAATGTCAGTGCTCTCCTTTATTAAACAGACCCAACACCTGGCAGTACTGTAATACTTTCCCATTTATGAATGTAATGGCAGGATTATTGATGTACCTGACCCTTCAGACCTTGCTCTTTGAGCATCTCAATGTCATCCCTGGTGAGTTTCTGTGATTTTCCATCATCTACAATGTTTCTGTTGTCTGTGCCTGCTTCCTTGGAATCTGGGAAGAAAATGAAAAGTAAAGAAAATGAAAGCGTAACAGGCAGCCAATAGTTTATTATACATTCATCTATAGTGGATATAACATCATAGATGAAAACCCCACTGAAGGTATAAAATAAGTTTGCCGTGCAACTCCAATGTGCTGTGTGGCATTTAAACAGTTACCCACCACTACAGCTCTCTTCGTTCTTCAACTTCTGTGGCTGCAGGGTCCCTCCAGACACAATCTCAAATGTGGTGCTGTACAGATGACCCACTGCATTATCCAGGAAGAACCACTGTTTCTCAAAAATCACCTTCCTGTGAGTAAAACAGACAGAAAAATGTGCATTTTAAAGCCTTTAATACGACCTCAAGCGTACAAAAATGTTGTAAAATCAACTGTCAGTGTTCGCAGGGCGTCTAAGTGTCCATTTCTATCAGTGCACATTTAAATAAGCATTTCAAGGTACACTATATCTAACGTTATCACTAGTAATATGGCAGTTATGGTTCAGCATGTTTGACTAGTTAAATGGCGTACAGTTACTGACTCACTTCTTCGGCTGAATTTGCACCGCTTTGAAGATATCTCCTCGTTTCAACACAACGTAGTCACCCTCTATAATTCTGTACTGAGAATCATCCTCTCCGTTGTCCGCCATGCTAAGGCAGATAAATCAGCTAGTCGGACGAGAGGTAAATGTCGCCTTCAGCTAATTATTCAGAGTCGCCGCTGACAAGGCAAAGTTCAAAAAGGCACTACACTACCCTGAAGTAAAAACAAAATACGACCTATTACTATTCCCACGTGTTAGCTATCACTTCCTTAGCTTCTCAGGACGACTAAACGATTGCAGAGTGTACACAATGCCACGCTTCAACGCAGTCTTCTGTGATTGGCTCGATGGACGTCGATGTGCTTTGTAGCCAATAGGAGCGAAGTACGATCACTCAGGGTAAAAAAAAGTAGAGTTCAGTATCATCGATGAACCTAATCCATCCACACACGGAATATCATCAGACAAACCAGCGAGAGGAAGGTGGCGCACAGAGATCACATTTACGCTATTTAAATTGTGCATTTGTGTTTTGTCTATTTATTTTATTTTTATATATAGATACTTATGTATATAAGTATTATGTTTTTAAAAATAACTTCCAGGTAGCCTATCCCACTATTCTATCCCACTGGCTTAACATGGAATTGATAAAAATCATTAATTAAAAAATAATTATCCCATAAATTAGACTAAAAGAAGCACTACAATCCACCATAAAGAGATGTATCACATTTGGCCACAGTACTAGCAATCTCTAATATTGATTAAATACTGAGCATAAACTATATATAAAGATAATGCATACACAGCATGCGATTTTGAGTTACTGGGTCTCATAAGTGGAAGCTACTTGAAAAAAAAATCAAGTATTTTCTATAAAATTTACATATATATTTATAAATAAAGCACACACATTGTAATAAAATACTGACACAGGTTATATTTTCCACATATCATTTACCATAAACACATGAATCATTGGAAAATGGATGTGGACATGTGGATGTTATTTTCTTTTTAATTGTAAAATAAAATTCCCTAAGATTCTATTTATATTCTAGATGCAATTTATATAACAGAAACCACTATTAGCCCATCTATCAGTGTGGGAGACGATCTTGCTAGGTGGCATTTCATAACAGTTAATAGGTTGGGCGCACAGATCGCAGCTGTCTGACGACGTCATCATACAGCCTGGGTGGGTATGTTTCATATCCCACTGTGGGGCAAAAATCTGGTGTTTTATAACTGCCTCTTAACAATGTGCCAACTCTGCCCACTACTAGTGTACTGCCATTTAGTAGTGATGCTGTTAAAAGAGCAAACAAGAGCATTCTACACTGCACAAGAAAGAAATAATGATTTGGTCCAAATAAATTATATCATCTCAAGTGTCAGTTTTCCAAATGACCTAACTGGAATTAGACAATTAGTCATAGTGGCTTCAGTCCAAACCTGGATGTTCTGCTGTAATTATGTTAAATTTAGCATTACTGTAATGTTTGACTGCAGCATGAAGTTTTGTCAACAACTTTGTGGGGTGAAATATGTCAGACACAACCTTACATTTATCTGACTATAGTTAAGTACAGTGCAATTTGTAATTATATTTTAGTAATATTAAAATGTAATGTAGGATTGTGTGTTTATTGTATAATTTCGTGAAAGAGATACTCAGCCAACTTGGAGAGTTTTAAAAAAGCAGCCAAAGCACCTGAATTGCAGCTGACGTGGAGAAGCTTTTCAGCATCAAGTGTTTTCTGATGCTTTCAGTTTTTCTGAAATCCGATTGGAAGCCACATTTGAAACCCCATTTAACAATGTAGTAACTATCGTTACAAAGCAGCTATAATAAAGTATGACATTTGTTTTCCAGGCACGGTGGTGTAGTGGTTAGCACTGTCGCCTCACAGCTAGAAGGACCTGGGTTCGATCCCCGGGTCGGCCGGGTG
>JAUMHL010000017.1:6403637-6438633 GCA_032362345.1 Sandelia bainsii
GAGAGATGGGGAAAGGGAGGGGGAGCACAGTGTGTAAGGAGTGTGACAAAGAGAACAGGAGTGTGTGTGTGTGTATTATATATAGTGTTTTGACAGTCACTGACCTTGGCTGTGCAAATAAAACATGGTATCACAAGCATAGGAAGTTATAAATGTTATACAAAGCACATTTATATTACATTGTTTTCTGGAGGCATTCTTCCTGAAATATGAACAAAGAGGTTATATTACATCATTTTAGCTACTCAATGAAATTGAATTAATGCTAGTAAACAGTGCTTGAAACACTGTTTACTTGTCCTCTTCAGAGTTATTCTACTGTATTCAAACTATCGTGAGTGTGCCTGTGTGTTTTCTCTTCTCTTTTCTTTTGTGATCTGTTTCTTCTTTGGAAGGCGTCCCTGTGCCTTTGGTCAGACAAAAGTGCCGCGTTGAGCAAAACCTCCACTCCACTTTTATGGTCTGTGTGGGCCGTCCTATTTGTACATGCTTAGAGCAAATTAGACCAGCAGCTGCACATGGCCATCCCATTCCATGTTGGCTTTTCATGATAAAAATATGCTTCGGTAAACCTTGCAGCTTGGATCCAGAAATACGCGGCCCTTTTCTACTGGTGCTGACACCTCAACATATTTACAATCAGCACTTCCATTTTTGGCATAAAAAGAGTAAGACATAAGAAGAGAGACAGAATAGAGTGATGGGAGTAAATGAGTCGGGTTTGGGTAGAAGGAAAGAGAGAGACCACCTATGCAGATGTTTTTCAGATGTTGAAGGAAAACCAGCTGCAGCAACGTGAGTATGAGGAGAGGAAAGTGGGAAGGCTGCACCTGTTGTAGGGTGATGATCTGACAACGGGTGACATCAGTCCTCGAATTGTGTCATGCTGCTTGAGTAATTAACCAGCTACAAGCCAGTGAACGGTCTTTGTACACATTTCAGAATATGTTCTCAGTTCACTCTGATGTAGTTTGGAAATGTAAATAAAAAACGAGTATATATTTTAACGTGTAGTGATGAAAGTATTCAAAGAGCATAGTTAATCTCAAACACTAAGATACAAAACAGCCAACTTGGACTCGTGGGAGGGTCACCACAGAGGTCTGCACATTAATTTGGCATATCTTCATTCTGTAAATCAAAATTTTGAGCTCAATCGTTTTCTAGTTAAACTTTCCAAACAATTCTAAATGGATTTAGAAGAAAATTCGCATTTAAAGGAGAAAACAATTAAAACTTAAATACGAAGGCATTGGTTTACTATTGTGATGCTATTTATTGAATTATGCAGTTAAAAATGAAATATCTAGTGTAGAAGGTTTTTCAAAAATGTTTCTTTCCTATAGATTGAATTCATGAATATTTGAAATCAATCTGTGTGTACCTGGACATGTCAATTTCTGAAATGATGTGTACTTATTAATATTTAAATCAATATCACACACTTGCCTGATTCCACTGATTAGTCAAGTCGCCATTTATGTCTTGGGACAGTTGGGAAAAGTGGTAGGTAAATATAATTTCTGACAGTGTGACAGGAATAAGGAATAGTCCCCGCTCGGAATTGAGTTCTTAGGCTAATCATCCATGATTACAGGCTTGGAAGCCAAAACACACTCTATGTGAAAGAGGTTGTTTTCATCCGCCTGCTGCAGGAGCACGGCTGGCTGACAGAGTTACCTATTCTCCCGAGGGCTCTCACTCTCCTTCTGCCTCTATTGGACTGGCTCGCAGCAGGTCTTGTAGTCCCCAGAGACTGTCCTGGGAGACCTGGACAACATTGGCAGCAGGCGGCTTAGCGGTGTCATTTTGCCATGGTAAGCTATGGACAAAAGCATCTCTTGTTGTTGCATGCTGTTTGTGGTGCTGCTTTCCCAGCCCTGTGGAAAGGAAAGGACAGCCAATGGCCAATGCCAAACAAACCTGCTCCAACTCACCTGTGCAGTGAATGTGGAACGAGTGACCCAGATCTGGATGGAAACCATTGCAAATATTTCCCAGCAAGGTCTGTGGAAGAAACTTTTAGCAGGCCCTCTCAGCAGGGAATTTAACTACTGTAAATGACTCTGACTCCCTCCACTTCGTGTCATCTGTTCCTAAGAATTAGTAAACAGTTGGTTTACCATCAAACCATGCAGAACCTAGCTAACTGTGATGCAAAATGTGGACTAAAGTGTAATTAAACTTCAGTGCCTAGGATGATTGTGTGTTTATCGTATCACTCGCTGAAGAATTTATTGCACAACCAAGCAAGTAATGAGAACGACAGTGTGATCAGAAGTAGAGTTGTTGATGAACAGTGAATCTGTTTATTGCCTTGTCTGTGCGGTGCTGCTGGCAAAGCAAACTTATTTTGCCCAAACTACAGCTCAGTTTAGCAGCGTAAGCAATGCTGCAAATATTTGGTTTGGCCACTGAAAATGAATTATATTGGCACAGAAAGCATAGAAATAAAAAACAGCAACCTTGGGAACAATTATGCAAAGTGAAACATGGTTAGTGCTACTGGTTTTCCATTCCCTCCAAAAAGAAAAAAAGGAAAAAGCTGCTTTAGCAAAGTTTATCTCCCTTAATAAAAATGTTGAAGCATTTATCCTTGCCATGGCAGTTGTAGCTATAGCTCATTTTTGCAGTTTTGTATAGCTTCTTGGTGTTACCCACAACCCTAAAAGTGAACACATTTTCTGGGAAGTGTGTTCATGTGAACCCAGAGCTGTGGTGACTTGATAGTCCATTTCAACCACAGATACTGTAAAACCCCATAACAACTATCATTTAATAAACATTTTATGTGCTGACACACAATAGATATAATTTGAGATAAACAGTAATCATGTCTGTTTCTACAATAAAATTATTATAGGATGATTTATGCATCTGTTAAAGTATTCATTACTTTTCTCCTGCAAAGTTATTGCAAAGCAGTAAACAGATGCCAGCAGTATGATGGTGTGTATGGAATTACCTGAAAAGTATGACAATATGCTTAATATTCACTTTGCAGGTAATGGAATGACTTATTACTGCACATTACTGCTTTGTTGGGTGTGACAACTCTGGCATGGTTGTGTAATTTTCATACACTAATTTATGCATCTTTCGCTGTAAGTGTTCAAGTTTGATTAATCCATCACCACCTGTGACAGACAACTGGCAAACGATCGTCACAGCAAAGTCTGTACAGGATGCACGTGGAAGTTGGTAAAATGAACTGCAATAAAACCCAGGAGCATACAGTACCATACCACTTATACAATATTAAAATATTACTAAAAATTATGTAGATTAAGAGGTGAGTAGTTACCATGTAATCTACATTATGTTGCTATATGATAAATCTGAATGAAGCCTGAATTCTGAATGAAGGTCACTTCAGTATAAATACAAGACTGAGTTGACAGATGAATATCGTGAGTTAGTATAAGCAGATTTTAAGATATTATAGTAATGTCAGAAATTAAATCATACTACTAGCTTTAACTATAACTTTAACTATAACTCGTTTTACAGCAAACATGTTTGCTATAAAACCACTAAACCCTTAAAGACCAGTTTTACCAATTCTACCAGTCCTTATAAGGATGGTATAGCAATAAAAACATACTTTTTCAGTGTTAGTGATTTATTTATTAAGCGCAAACTGGAGACTGGAATAGTTTTTATCTAATTGTAGATTACACAAACTGAAACAGTCAGTATCTAGAGTTTGGATATTTTGGAGGGTTTATTACATGCCGGCAATGAACATTTCAGGTAATGTAATAATAATCCCAAGGCCTACTGAACATGAAACATTGAATGTTTAATTTGGATCACATTATGAATGCTTAAGCTCCACTTCACACTAACCACAAAATATCGTGTTATTGTTTTTTATGATGACCTCATTAAGGGTGCATTAACTGGGTCTTCTCTCATTAGCCATTAAAGCCCCACCTGCAGAACACAGGAAAGACAATGACAATGACATCGCTGTCATTGACACAAACAGCAACACGGCTGGCCAACTAGCTAGCTAACCATCATGCAAACCTTTAAGCCAGCTTTGTCTGCTCGCAGCTGAGACTCAGAAGAAAGGCAGGACCAGTCCAGAAAAGGGCCAGCTTTGACAATTTTCACACAAAGGGAGCACTGTTGGCTAACAGTGAGCAGCCTGTTTCTGGGAAGTTTGCACTGTTCCTGGGGCCCATTTCATGGAACAGTTAGCAAGGCCAAAGGCAACCCACGGGCTGGAGTGATAGTTTAGGCCTTCTGGGCCAAACCTGTGTCTGTCCCTCTAGCTCTCCCCACTGTCCCCCACCCAATTCAGAGGCTTTCACAAAGCCGACTGGGTGCTGCAGGTGTCCTCTCATAAAGACCCACATCACATGGACTGACTGACTGAGCTGGCATTTTTGGACTACGTTTTGTCTCCTCCAGGGTGTGGAAAAAAATCAAGACAACAAAGATGTACCATATACTCGGTATACTCAAATGAATTGTGAGTCATAATTATAATTTTTGTATTTTCATATTTTCACAATGGAAGCAGCCCGTACTTTATTTTATAATCCTCTTGATGTTTTATGGTACCATTACATATCAGTGAACTTTGTGTGGCTTTAAGAAAAATTTTGGTGGCTTCAGTGGTCTTGCATGTCAAGGAAGGTGTGGTTGATTTATTCAGGTAAAAGCAAAATAGTACAGGCAATTATTAATGTAGAGATTAACATAAAAAAAATAGCCCAGACCTTAACTTGAGCTGCTGGTACTATCCATCACTCTGGACTGGGCCAAAGTCAGATCATTAATTTCTTTCTACTGCCATCCACAGTGTTAGTGTTTGAGAGGATGCTTCCTCCAGCTGCAATGTCAATTGCAACAGTTATCAAAAGGAACAGTCTCTGCCTTCTTTGATTTAGCCTTAATGGGATGGAGAATCCAGAAATACGGCTTGCGTGGTGAGAAGGGCTCGGCATAAAGAGCTTGGCGTCTCATTGATGTCAATCCTAGCTGTGCCTATCCTGTAGTTTTCAGTTTGGTTTGGACTGAACAGGCGGCCTGGTCTACAGAGGTTGGGAGGACAGGGCCTGGGGTTTCCCACATCACTCAAGGGCCTCTGATAGGCGGTCACACAGGCCGGTAATGACAGGGGTAGAGATTTAGTATTAAAGTCTCCTCTGCTGCCTCCTCTGCTCCTGTCTGACGTCAGGCTGTTAAATACGGGGATGAGAGCATGGCATAGCCTATGGGGACGGGAGTTAGACCTGTCTTAAGTATACAGCTTTGTGTGAGAGAAGCTGGGCTGGGTTCCATTGGAGTGTTGGACACAAGCTGTACATAGCAATGAGGAATTTGGGATCACAGTCAATCATTAAAGGGATTTACATCTGCCATAAATATGAATTCAGGCAAGGTGATAAGATTGAAGGAGGAGGGACTATCTTACACTAACACAGTGACTCATTCTGTGGTTTGTAATTCACTGGGTGGACTCGGGGTTAGCAATACAATAATTCGGGCCAAGACTACCAATAAAATTATTCCTCATAGTCTTTAGTTGTTCGGAAGTCCTGGCTTTCCATCTCTTCAGTTTTTAACCACTATCCCACATACAATACTGAGGGTTTTTCCCTAGTTATTTATAGAGCATTATAACATTTGAGTTCATGACTAATGAACTCAAAACCACCTAGAACACAGGAGACTGGTTTCCAAATGTCATATACTCAAGTAAAAGACATCCTTGTCTTTGCCAGTTTGCAACTCAAACCTAGAACCCATACCCAAAGCAGCTAAGCAGCATTAAAGCAGCCGATTACTGCACCTGCATCCACAGATCATCACACCATTGTGGCATTTAAAGAAAAGGCCTCAGTCAAACACGCCCCCCTGACCTTCTCCAGCTAACATAAACTAATTAGGCTGACTCTGAAAGGAATGGCCTGCCACTGGATTAATCACCTTCCACAGATCTGGACCATGCAGTTCTGCTCCAGCCAGCTCTCCCTACCAGAACCTCATTATCTCACATTTTCAAAGGAGCGCCATGGCAAATAGCAGAAGGGGCTGAAGGGATGGAGAAATGGAGGAGGTGGTGGTGCAGGAAGGGATTCCCCAGTTCCTCTCTTCTCACATTGGACTCAGAAAGGAAATGTCAAGCGTGAAGCTCTGAGAGTGGTCAGTACTGCTCAGTCCAGCAGGCAGCACAGAGGGAGTCTTTGTCCACCATCACTTAGCGCCAATTACAGCCCGTCAAAATAGTTTTTCTACTGTGGGGCGACGTGTTAATGGGCCCAGCGTTGGGTGTGAGGAGTGGCCTTGTCCACACACACCAACCAGGGGTCAGGGGTTAATAGGGCCCCTCTGATGTGACGGATGAGATTTCGGCAACCTTTAGCTGGTGAGGGAGTGCTAGGACAAAGCCAGTAGAATGTGATACAATTAGGTAGACAGCTAGCCATCCTGAATGGGGTTGCTCCGTTAAAGTGGGATAGCTGCATTAGCTAGGAGCAGATGGGCAGTCGGAGGCTAGCCAAACAGGTGCCATGGAAGGTCAGAACCCATCACAAATACAAAGGAGTACCCAGGTGAGGACAAACAGCAGCCAAATTCGAGGCTTTATTTGGAGTGAGCAGCAATTAAAAATCCTGATGAACAAATGACTGATTTTCTGGGCACAAAGAAGGTCCTTTTGTACTTGTGAAAAGGTCAATCCAGTCTTCTGCAGCATTTCTCAAACCAATCCTGAACCTTTGGAGCTGAAGCTTGGCTCAAACAGAGGACTAGGCCAGCAAGCATGTAGACTGCCCTGAGCCAAACTTGGAAGCTGTCTACACTCCTGTATGAGAAAGTGAACTTGGCACAATTGGCGTCTGACCTATACTGTGTTTCCTAGTTTAAGTAATCAGTGATTATCTGATGCAAGATGAAAAAGGTCCTGCCAAAATTAAATGTTCATAACATTGAATTGTGCTACATGTGTCTGGTCTGGGCATGTGAGCACAAAGCCAGGTCTCCATTTACACCATAAGTGTGGGAACAGAATCAATGCCAAACTACCCATGAGTTCTTAGAAGGCCCATAACATTCTGCCAGGGAGAGCTGGAGATTTTTGAAAAAATACCCTACACCACACTGAGCAAATTCAACCACATGCAAGCCTGTGGGAACTAGCGGATGACATCTTTCCGCATATAAATACTCTCAGAATACTTTCTGGACTTACTGGTGTATAGATCATTCCCCCCACCCAATCCTCTTGGAAATGGTAGTGGTGATCTTAGCCCCAGCTTCATCTTGTTAATGTTGAAATAAAGGAGGTGATTGAACTCAGTCTCAAAATTGGATTTGTTTAATCTGCATCAAGTTTGAACATCCTGTGTAAACACAAGCGTGTGTAGATGCCGGAAACGCCACGGCTGGAAACGTAAATGCCCGTAGTTGACTTTGGCACAGAATCAGAAGAGCAGAAGGGGAATGAGGCTGAACAGAGGTTGGAGAATTTTCTTTGTTAGTGGAGGGTCAAAGGCTACTTCAATGTACAAATTACTACTATGAAATTGTATACATTTAATATGGGTTACACAGTAAGAAGGGTTAAGATAATTTGTACAATTTTGATAATTTATAGATAAGCATTACATACCAAGTATAGGTCCTATTTTTTTCATTACATTAAAATACATCCAGAGCACTAGGAAATGTACAGTCCGTCTTATTAGACTCACAACCTCTGGGAACAGAATCTGCAACTTCTCCTCATAACCTTTACAACAAATTCTACTTTGGCAAATGATGTGGAAGCAAAGTTGAATAAACACAAACATCATTAAGAGTTCATGTGTTCCAGTTAAACAACCCTTTGGTTAGACTCTCATTTCCGTAATGGCTTTGCAGCCATATTTCACCCCTGTGTAAAGTCACAGATCTTTGGCAACCAGTGTTTTTTTTTTGCTTTGTTTTCCTCAGAGATAAGTGAGAATATGACATTGCCTTGATAGGATTTATTTGCCTTAAAGCAAAATCTGTACTGCTTCTAGCACATCTCATTAGGGAGTGTGTTTTGGTGAAGACGGGGAGGAGAAGTGAAGGTCACTGGAGGTTAATTCCAATTGCAGTGCCTCCTTGAAACAGCATGACAGCATGTCTCCTTTGTTCACAGATTGGATGAGTTCTTGGCTATCAGGCTGGCATGATGACAGCGTGTGGAAGATTGAGTCTCTCATGCACGGAAACACATTTTCCTCTTATTGAATATATCTATGTATTTAGTTCATAATTTAGGTTATTTACAGTGTGTGCACATTTGTTTTGTACGTTTATTCAGGATACTATTGGTTGTAACTGCTAAAGGATTTGTGATATTATGTCTGTCATAACAAGGGCAAGTTCTAAACCTCATTTGAATGTTTTGGCAGTTTCATTTTTATGTGATTTATGTCCAATGTCTGGCAGACTTAATATGTGATTGTGCTGCCCTTGTTCCTGCTGCTGCTTTTTATTGTTTTCATTAGCACAAGCTGCCGCTTTATGAATTATCAGTACAACACCTTCATCTTGAAGGAAAGGGAGCAAAGAGGAAGAATGGAAAAAAAATCAGGAGAGATAAGGGAGACAAAGGAGTGACCACAAAGTGGTGAAGACATAACAGCAAAGAAAGAAAGAATGTGAAAGAGAAAAACAATGTGAGACAATGAAAAATAAGAATGAAAGGACAAAAAAAAAAGAAAACAAAGACAGCCGAGAAAGAGTGAGATGTGGGCCATTCATAAGCAGACTTCTCGGGCCAGCACACCTGCTACTATTCACTTCAGAGGAAATAGACACTCTGTGGAAGAGAGGCTCTTGGCCTCAGGACAAAACCGCTGCAGCGCCAAATTAGAAACAGGAAGGGCTGTGGGTAAGGCTCAGATTAAAAACGCACTCCCCACATGG
Organism: Sandelia bainsii; assembly: GCA_032362345.1. NCBI lineage: Eukaryota > Metazoa > Chordata > Actinopteri > Anabantiformes > Anabantidae > Sandelia > Sandelia bainsii. The sequence continues at coordinate 6,412,554 of JAUMHL010000017.1, forward strand.
ACTCAATATACTGCAGCCCTGATCCCGCTCTGGAAACCCAAAACCCAACAGCACTATTTTATGTCCCAGTCAACAGAACGTTCGCTGTTTGCACAGTGACAGTACAGAGATTCAGTCCAATGTCAACCCCCGAATGTTGGTAAACTGTGGCTTTCTAAATGCTGCTCATTCTAATGAGGATAAGAAGTTTCTAAGTATACATTATAAATTTCTGCAGTCACAGCTGTGGATACTTAATAATAGTGCATCACAACTGCATTTTCACCAAGGTTGCATTGGCCCTAACAGGCGATGGGCATACTTTATGAGTTCAGTCATGAGGAAATTACGTGGATGTCACAGAAAAACCAGAGTGTGACTGAGTTTTCCTCTTTTCTCGCACTGACCTCTTTCTGGTCTATACCATCTATCAGCATCAGATCCAGATGGATGTGACACACATGCACACATCAGAAGGGAGGACACTGCACTGATTTTCCCATAGCTGACCATTAGAGCAGCTAATGTTGTCAACATTAGCTATGAACTAATGATCTGTAACATGCACTATAAGTAGTAAAACTAGCAAGAGGTCTGAATGTACTGGAAAAGGAAATGTATATTGATATACGCCTGCTATCTTTGACCCTTGAAGTTTCTCCTGTTCTGATGGTAGCTATATGGCATTTCCTGCACATTCAAATACATGGTCATTTGATCTAAGGTAGAAGAAATGTTGGTTTAGTAAAAAAACATGACTTCTTACAGCCCAGAAGAAGGGAAAAAAGTATGCACTCATTCACATACAATATTTCCATTTACTCATGGGCCTGTCCAAGTAGTGTGTTCCCCTCAATCTATCATTTTCATTGCGGTCACCAATGGTAGAGAGGCCTACTGTAATTATTCCTACAGATATTGAGGACATCTAGAGGTTATTTCTCCTTGCTGGAAAATATAACTACTTCTTTCTCACAAAGGTCAAGTCTTCATTACGTGAAGTTCACTAAGGATTCACAGAAGGATTCTCACAAGTAATTGAATGCACAGACGTGAGGCAACAAACTGACATTAGAGAAGAAGAAAGCAAAGGAGAAAAAATTACAATAATCAAGCTTTGGGACTGAATCCATGTTCCATCTGCCAGTGTACTATTCCTTCCCTTGCTGTCCAATGTGTCTTTCTATTCTGCAAAGCCTTTGCCTCACAGAAGAAGTCATCACTAAAACTATAAAGGGCCGTATTCAACGCAGGTCTGCTGAGTGATGTCTGAGCCAGGCACGCTGATGGATGTACACACATAAACACACATGCAGCATTACGAGCATTATGCCAGATGGGGAGCGTGCTCAGTATGCGACTCCAAGAGAAAAACCTGCCATGACATCACCCAGGGGAGTGCAGGTGCAGGGCTGGGACAGGAAGTGAGTCACAGGAAGCTTGGTGAGGCAGACTTTGCCATGGCACTGACAGGCTGTGGGAGAGCTGCCGTGAAGGAGTGTGAGTTACACCTCGTAACTGAGCTGGCTGGGGCCCTCATGTTGTTGACCTGCTCTTTACATAAACTGGCTTCTCTCATCCCCCTCTACAATTAGACTGATGAAGGTTCCCTTCAAAATAAATGAAAAGTGGTCAGTATTAAACAATTCATAGTATTTTTATACCTTTTTTTTCATACTTCACACCAAAAACTCAAGTGCTAGTTGATGCAAGTTTACAGATTTGGCAATGTTCAAAATAAGTATTTGCAAGCATTTAATATGAACATTTTCTGACCTGCAATACTCCATCGAGTTATGACAGAGCTAGTTTGAAGATGATATAGAAATAGATGGAGATGGTGCGTGTGTCTTTAACACTGGCAGTGGTTTATACAAAACTTATTACATTAATGAGAAAAGTGTGGGGAATGGATTTTTCCCATACCACCCAGGGAAGGAGAGCCTGTTTCCCTTGGTGCACTGCATCTGGAAGCAGCCTCATTGTAATCTGCTCTAAATACAAAATGTTCAGAACCAGTTTGTTCTCACAGACCACCATGTGAGGCCCCAAACTTCATAACAGGTCTCCTTTCATAGCTGAGGATGCACTGATGCTTGGTGGACTGGGTTCCAGACCTGGAGCTCTGATGCTTTGCAACTTGTAACAGTCACGTTAGTTTTAGAATTCTGAACTTTTAAACAATGGAGATGTATCGTATGATCTCAGAGAAGGCACTTACATTACCCTTCGAATCTTCATTGCTGCCGAGCAGATGGAGGAGGGAGAGGAGGATTTGTGGTGTCACTGAGACGACATTAGAGATAGGTTGTTGCCATCTGCTGGCTAATGATAAATTAAATGTTATGTAAGTATAAACATTTTATACTAATATAATCCTACAAAAAATCTAAAGTTTACTAAAGTGAATAATATAGAGAGGCATCAGATATAAGACAAATATGCCGTGTGTGTTCTGCCACAGGTGATAAAGAATACAACACCAATGAGTTTAGAGTTTCTTTGTCATGTTCAGCTCCAAATGAGAACGCTACTGATTTGAAGTAGTATATGTGGTAATGCATGAGATTTACTGTGTGTGAGATTGACATTTATTTAACAGGCATGCTGGGGGATGTCATGTAGCTTCCTTTGATTAATCTCTTCACTTCCTGCTACAAAGATGGAGGCAACTCCCGTAACCACACAACCCCTTTCAAGCCTAGGGTGTAGGAGACGCCCTTCGGCACGCTTCCAGGATCAGTCAAGTCCACCCTTCCTCCAAACCTAACTGTAACCATCAGAGGAGTAAACACAAAACTGACCTTAGATCAGTGTCTAGAGGCAAATTCATCTTCAAGCCTGTTTTAGGAGCCCATATGTGGTCCATATGGAACTCCTTCCTGTATCCTCTGAGGAAATGTTAGTCCACAAAGTTTATGATACACATCCTGATGTCCATTCCTATTTGGTCAAAGAAAATAATATTAAAAAGTTAAAAATGAAAGTAAAATTTATTATTTTATTGGCAATTTAACCAAATCCTCGTATTTTCTCAAACAATGTTTCTTCTTATTTATTATAGAGCAGGACAGGGAGAACACCATGTGTAGATATCATGACAATTTGTGAGTTTATCAAAGTCCGTGCATGACACATGAACAGCTCTGATGTTATGAGGTTGTTTCTCCAGCTGCTGCCCCCCATCGCTCATTGAGAGAATGTGTCTGGCAAAGGTTCTTGTCCATTCTCTAAGACTTCATTGCCTTGTTCTCTGGAGTATTATAATGGTAGACAGCCTTTTAACTTCTTTCTATAGCCTAAGTGCAAGACTGTTCTATTGTGAGTATAAGGCTGTATGATGGTTGAGTCCCAGCCAGAGTTAATGATTTCAGCATGTCACTCCAAGACAGGTCTGCTGTGATTGCATGGATGATTAGCTTTTACAGTAAAAGTAGCAGCAAGATAAATTTCAGAAGCAAGTTAGTGATAGCTTGATGCTGTCATTTCCTGTATGCCTTTTGTAATATTGATGTAGCATTTCCAGAAGTCTAAACTAGTGCTCTTGTGTGACATGTGCTCACAGATGTGCTGTAATTGATGAGTTTGTACATGCATGTGGAAGAATAAAAGGACAAGATTGTATATATGTAAAAGTACTATTATCCATGCAGTCATTCTGGAAAAATAATTTCCATATTTGCTCTGGTCCTGAATCTGTGGACGCCCGTCTGTTTGATGTGTTCAGAGCTGCAGCACAGATGCCACAGTCTTAGCTATGTTGGACGTCATCTCACTGGCTGTTCTCGGAATACAGAAAAAACACCACCTCTAAAATTAGTGTGTGCTGCACATGAAGGAGAAAAATCCGAAGTTATAAAAGACTCTAAAGTGGCTGCTGTCTTTTTTCACTTCTCTACATTTTCGTGTCCCACTTTGGCATAGAGCCAGTTGAGATCTCCCATAGAGACTGAGCTGTCCTTTTCATCAAAGATACATGGCATGCCACATACTTTCCAATTCGGGGCCAGCCAGAAATCTGGAAATCTGATTTTATAACCCGTATGAATTTGGGTTGTTTAGAACTGGAGATAGTTGTGGTGTGGTTTGCTGTGCATTAAACAAAATGCATGAGCCCTGCGATGCTAGTAGGTCCCTGTATCAAGTGTTGCACATCAGTTGTGTTGCTGATGCATTGTGTGATGTACAAATACACCAAAAGACACCTTTAACTGGTTTACCAGATGTTCATGGAGACGAAGAGGAAAAAATCTGTTTTCAGAGAGTGACTTTGCAGAGTTCTGTGTAGCAGGTGAAGAGGATCTTGCCAAGAACACATAGCTTACAGTTGTGCTAAATTGTTGGGTGCACAGCTACACACAGACAACATTTTAGCTCATCATCAATAATTCCATGCCATAAAAGAAATTCTTTAATAATCCATGTTGTGCACAAGTTGAATAAAGAGAGTGGATTTTGAAATATAAACATGTTCTCAGCCCCAACTGGTGGCTGACCACACTTGAAGCCATTAGTCCGTGATGACATGATGAGCCTGGAAGTCAGTCAGTAATGATGCAGATAATAGGTTCTTATTACTTTGACCTCTGGCCCTTTTTCTTAGTGAGAAGTTTGGGAGAGGTCCCTGAGGGGCAGTCTGATACTAACGTGCCTCTAAAATAAGAAGCCCTAGAAGTTGGAGAATAGTGGCCAACTCCAGTGTGACTGGAACCCAGTTCACCTGGGATGGGGTACTGGAGGGGAGTTTCAGGAGTGCTACCCATGTGTCACCCACCCTGGGAACAGTATTTCCAACTAACCCAATGAAAGGTTTATGGACCTGAACTATAATGGCAAACCACTAAATCTCACACATTTTTAACACAAAAATTCCCCACATCCCTCTCCTGACATTACTCCTGAAACTCTAAATAGACATTTTTGAGGTTAATGTTTTTAGTTAATGTTGATTTTTATCAAATGTTCATTATGTGTGCCTGTGAAGGGGTTTCCTCCTGAAGTCCATTAAACTGGCACTGCTACTAGCTTAGGTATGGTATGTGCAGCCCATGTGCAGGATTGTGGTATGGTGGGGTCTACAGAGGAGAAATGGCCACCAGATGGGACGGGGGGGGAGGTTGTGGAGATGCAAGGTAGAATAAAATAACACATGCAGAAGACTGAAACTGTACTGTGGTGGGAGGAAGAGGAGCATGTGTGCATATTGGGATGGTATAAAATAATCATATAGTAATATGTAAACAGACTGGATCTGAGGCCCACCCCCCAAAAAAGGACACCCCAAGTGTTTTTACTGTCTGTGAATAGTCTAACAGCTTGTTCTAAATGTTTTGATTTACATTTCTTAAGTAAGAAACAAGCATAGCTTTGTTCAATGCACATTTGTTTTTGAAGAGAAAAAGCCCACCAGGAAACCCTTGAATAGATGATTGAAAAAACAACCATGTTGGTTTTCTATGCAAGTGTATGCATGTGTCTGAGATTGAAAACCAACATTCCATGGTCCCAATGTGCGCTCACATAAAAAACATTCTATTTAGAGCATTTTGAGCTGCCTTGTGATCCCTCCAAACCCTTTCTAATGCAAACACAGCAGAAAATGCAGTCAGTCAAACTCAAAAACGCAAAACTCTCCCTCTCTGTTTCTCTTCTCCCTGTCATTATCTGATCTGCTATTGTGGCTACACTATAAATTTTCATCTGTGTGTTTCTGGAGGAGTTTTAGTCAATTCAGTTTGGTCTATATATTACATTTTTTCCACCAAAAACATTGGAGAATGAAGATGTTGATTCAGTTGTTCATGTTCCAAACTGTCTTCTTGCAACATTTGATCTGTTTTGTTTTTGACAGCCAGCCATTCACACTGTCTTGGTGAATAAAACATGACTCTTAAGCTGTTTTTGGTGTCAATGTGCAATATTGTTTCTGGTGCCATTCATTATCAGCTGCTGCTGACACGTTTTGTGACACATTACTGGACTTTTTTAACTTAACTGCTGAAATACATTAGAGTTTTGTGACTCAGAGAAGACAAAGGCAGCCAAACTCTGAAGTGGAGCAGAATCTGTCCAAGCATGTGTAGTATGTGGACAGGTGCAGCTCTGTGTGTTTGTCTTTAATAATTAAAGTGCCAGTAGGCTGCGTTCTTGCTGAGGGCCTGTTGTCTGTCTGCCATAGTTACTTTTTTTTTTTTTTGTTAAATCTTGTGATAAATGTATCTTGTGCCCTGTCATACCTCCCTCAGAAGTTCTGCAAATTTACTTTTTTTGTCTGTAAAACAAAAAAAGATCTTTGTAGTGACATGTAATGCACAAAACATGTTCTGGTGTTTTTTCTAGTCTGTAATAGGGAGTCTGTCATATTTGTTGGCTTGTAACTTGTCATTCGCGTCCTGTGACCCTACTCACTTTCCTCTTTACACTTCTGTTGTTGTTGGTTTCCAGTTACATTTACCCAAAGAGTTCAGTGCTTGGTTTGCAGTCAGTGTAGTGTAGTGTCTGGCAGTCACTCCTGCCATGTGTTATATTTTTGCAGCTAATTTCTGCCAGAATTTGAAACTCTGTTTTTCATGTCAGCCACTCATGTTGGCCCCTGACACAGGTACAACAACAATAGCTGGTTCACAGTAGCTGATCTTGGAAAAGTGGAGGGACCAAGTTTTTCCACGATAAATACACAATATTTATTTACAAATAAAGTGGTTATAATAGAAATAAATACAAAATAGAAATCTGAGAATTATACTTCATGTGGTATTGCACCCATTTCAAAATGTACATCAGAAATACATTTTCAAAACCAGTAAAGGAATATTCCTCTGATTAAAATATTTATTTTTCCCAACTTTACGTAGACATAAATATATTCATATATTTTTTTTCTTCTTCCACAATAGCTCTGTTTTGTCTTTTTTCCATATAAATAAATGTCTTCATTGGGAAACTGGGTGTCTATAATAATATCTATAGTCTCTTTCAGTCTTTCTTGTCCACTCTTTTTCTATCCATGCCGCTGTCAGTTTCTCACCGGCAGCCACATCCCTCCACCACCATGTCTTGGTAGTTTTTCAGGATGACCTTCTCATATTCGTCTAAGTAGAGCAGGGAGATGGGGCTGAGGTCAGTGGGCACACAACAGGCTCTGGGGATGTTTGAGTTGACTGAATTGACCAGCGTCTGCACAATGGCATGATTGGTAGAATTGAGGTGGTCTGCTAAGGGGAATGGACATTCCCCATGGCAATAAAAGGCATGGTAGCCCGGGGGTGCCACTATCCACTCGTTCCATCCCACATCACTGAAGTCCACATACAGGGCATGCCTCTTGCAGCTTGCCTTGTGTTGGTGCTTCCTGCGTTGTTTGCGTAATGCTGCTTGACGTTTTTCTCGTGTGTGGAGAACTGAGTCCCCGCGGCCATCATGGCCATACGTCACCAGCAAGGGCCGAGCCTGAGGCCATGAGTCCTGGTCCTGGTGCACGGACCGGCTCACCCTGACATGCCTATTACGTCTCTGGGCATGCTCCCCATCCATCTCTGTTTCCACTGGGTGAAGCACCTCCACCATAAAGCCATGGTTGTGGCCTTTTCCAGAGGTCCACCGAGATATGGCAGTGCTGATGTCAAAGCTCTCCCAGCGGCTTAAAGAGTCCTGCACTAGTCGAGTGTCCAGCAGACGTACCAGAGGTTCCCCACTGTGAGTGGCAGGAACTCCGAATATCTCATAAATGTTGATACGATGGGAGCTGCCAACTTTAGCACTATCAGTAGTGCTGCTGTTTCTGGAGTTGTTGTAAGGAGTTGCAGCTCCCATGACCTGATCTCTGTAGATACGTAATTCTGCAGAGGTGATGAGCTCCTCATCAGGGATGGAAGTGAGGTTGAAGTAGAACTGTTGGGTCGTTTTGCCTTTCAGGCTGGCCAGGGCCTCCATAGACTCTACAAAAGACAGCAGAGAAACAAACATAGTGTAAGATGATAGGGGTGTGAAATGTATGCCAAGGATGAAACAAAGAATTTATGCATGGTACAAGAATGAGAAACGATCTATGATTAAAGCCTGGTTGGCTTCATGGAGCCACTATGAACAGGGAAAGATTGGCCAAGGATGGCTCCTCACATGGTTTATTTTGTTCTCTTTCACTCACACCCACACCCACACATACACACCTGCATACAACTTGCAGCCTTCTTTTTGTGCAGCCATCCAAGCTGCCACGTGGTGATAGTGACTGGGTGTGGTCCATTGTCATAGAGGCATAACACATACATCAACACTTTGCATGTAATGGCAGGCAAATTCTCAGGGTGATGTAATAACTAATAAATTTGGTTAAATGTCAGAAGATGAAAGCAGTGAGCTTCCATCTATTGATAAAATCTAACATGCTAGTCGCTCTGACTTCAAATGCCACATTTGCCTTATGAGAATTGCCTGTGCATACAATTCCCGATATCATTGCACATGAAAAATAGTTGTACAATATACTGAAGTATCATAAAAGATTAGTATGATCAAAAGAGTAATATGGAAATCAATTTAAAACTGATAAGGTTAACAAAAACATAGATACCAACTGTTGCATTAAGCTTTCCAAAAGTGATCGCCTCTGAAATGGTAAATGATGTGATGTGGGTGTTATTAGTCTTTCTAAAAGCAATGAAATTATACAGTGTTTGATATTTTATTACTAACTTGTGCTAACATTGATGAATTGGTGAAATGCAGTCGCCTCTGAAAGTGAATTTAAGACATATAACTGTCCTTAGGCACATTAAAGTTATTTATATATAAAAGTGAATTGGTATAGAAATCTTATAGAAATATTAGTCTTAAATCTTAGAAATCTTAGTAAAAGCTGCCTTTTTCTTTGATGCAGCCCCACTTTGAACTCTTGCTTTATGATGCTCCTAGATGATGTATAGACACACTTTTAAATCTGTTTGTTGTGGTAAAATAAACACAAACTTTGAACTCTGTGTTTTTTCAAAGGCGGCCTTTAGGAAATTCCAGCATCTCATCCTAAACCTCCCTCCAGAGGCATAAAGACCTCAATTAGGCATATCTCTCCTTATTTGATGTGGGAAAGCCCCCTGTCTCTCATTCCCTTTCCTCTGTCCCCAATCCTCCTCTTTCTTTCCTTCCTCAGCTTCCAAATCCCCTTCTCCCTCTGTTCTCTTAGCCTCAAATCCTCTTTTCATTCTCTCTCCTTCTCTGTCACTCTTTCTCTTGCTTCTTTTTGCAGCTCTGAACGGCTGTGTGAACAAGTTGAAACCTGTCAAAAACGTGTGAACCACAGATATGAGTGTATCAACATTCCTAATTTTTTTTAGAGTTGCATGCCAAAACAAAAAGATAAAGGCTAATGTTGGGTCATTCATCACGGACCTGTCTCTTGCAGCTACTTCCTGTATAATACTGGAAATGTTCTATTTGGCATGGAAACTGGTTATTTTTGAAAACTGATAGCAGTGAAACTAATTATCCTAGTGAAATTAATATCAGCAGGCAGATGTGATGAATGACTAGAGCTGTTTGCTTTGATGTGCTGCACTTACATCTGTAGATACATGCTTATTATATAGAGTAGCCATCAATTCCACATCTCTTAACGTGGGAAGACTAACAACCCTGCAGCTCTGTTAACATAGGATGAAAGAGCCAGGGGAACTTATGCAAACATAGTCTGAACGCATTTGTAATGGCCGGTGGTGTCAAGGTGTGTGCTGGCTGGGTACAGAGGTTTCCAGTAGTGGGCAGGGAACAGTCACTCAGCCTGGCTGCCCGGGCCAGGCTTGTTTGTAGTGTGTCAGTGTAGCCACTGGGTGTCATTGCACTAGGCCTCTGGAGAGCACCCATTGCAACTACTCAACCACCCCTCTGACTCACCCCTCATGGAAACTTCCCCACTAAAACACTTAAGACTCTGTATAAGAACTCTGTGTAGAGCCCTTATGGACTCAGTAACTTGCATGTTGTAAAAAATTGGAACATGGGCTATAGGAAATTACATGGCAGATACAGAGGTTGCTATATGTGTTATAGTAAACTTTGGAATCTTTTTTATCATACATAAATCATTTTAATATTATGGCCAGGTGCACCACTCTGCCACTTTGCATTTAGACATGATTTATAAGAAGCATTAGTCATGTTGAAATTTCACTTCTTTGGTTATTTTAGGCAATTTAGAATTATCGATATATTCGGGAACTTCGCATAAGCACACATACTTTATGGCTGGTGAATTCTACGCACATAGAATCAGAATTCATCTGACTAGTACATGTTACTTTGGAAGTAAAATGGAATAGAGCTGAAACACCGAATACAACAGTCAGCCAGTATCCAACTTAAAAAGTAAGTGAGCAATTGTGTTGTTGGAACGTGCGTAATTGCGCACGACACAGCGAGAGGGGGAATTGGAAAGAATAAGGCGCACAATAACCTCTCATCCTCTACCAAGGACTCACTCCAGTCCTGTTAAAATGACTCAGAATTCAGTCTGAAACTATGACTTTGTCATAATGCGTGTTAGTATAATGTCATGTCGTGTGTTATTGAAATAACACGGTGATGAGTATCGCCTGCGCAAAGGCACACCGCCTTTTATCCTGCTCCTTTGGTGCGTGTCTGGAAAAACTGTTTTCAGAGTGCACGCAAACACCATCTATTATTAAGAAACAAATTACCCCTGGGATACCACTGCCAGTTGATGTTTTTGAAACCTGTGACAGTTGCGCCGGGGGAATGTTTGATTAAAAGCTGCATCACTATATGAGATTTCATTTAATTGTACATGAGATGCTTGTTTGTAAGTCGCGTGAGTTTCAAGCAATCTCGAGCAAATTTAGGAGTTACAAATAACATGGACGCCTGTCACCTGCAAAATGACTAACACTCCATAAAACACCGAAGACTCTGAAGTTAAGTTTTGACGCACTGACTCATGTTTAAATATAGGTTTAAGTTGTCTGAGAGAGCAGAGGAGCTCTCCGGCTGACAAGTAAAGGTATGTCACTAATACATACCTTCATGGTGAAAGCTTCTAATCGTGTTGGCCTTGCTGGCGGCTCTCTCTGCGTGTTTCCCCATGCTCTTGGGTCGTTTAGTGCTGTGGTCTCCGTTTGCTGAATGCATGCGGTAAAGGTCCACCATATACTGCGGCACCACGGCTTGCTTGCTCGGGGTCGGCCTGCGCTTCAGTCCAAACATATTGAGAAGCCGAAGCTCAAACTCGTTGAGGAAGCTCTCTGACTGCTCTGGGGTCTGCTTCCCGGATTCGCTGTATTTCCTCCGGCCGACCTCGGGGATAAGTCCCGTAGCACCTTCCAGCAACACCTGAGCGAGCAGCAGTACCATGAGAGAGCGGACCACGGCGACCATGATCAGTCAGTCCCTGTGGAGAAAGTTGGTTTCTGTCAATACACTGGCGCTGAGGTATTGACATGAGGTAGACACAGCAGGGGCTTTACTGAAGCATTCCCCAAACCGTGTGTGATCCCCCCATACAGTAGGAATGACTGAGTGAGAGCAGGTTAAAAAGGGAAGACACCTCTTCACATTGAAGTAGAACAAAAAAGGCATGTGGATAACAAGCCCGCCGGCAATATAGCGCGTCTAAATGAAACAGAAGATTGATCTTAACATGAACAGTGACATGAAAAAATATAAAGGTGAGGAAGTTATGAAAGAACAAAAAGGGGGAATGGCACGAGAAAGACAAATCAAAGAAAGTTGCGGGGAGACTGCAGACATAAAGGCACCTATTAGAAAAGATAAGAAATCATGTTTAGTTAAGTGATATGAAATGCAAGCCTGAAAGAAGCACTCAAGAATGTAGAGAGGAAAACAGAATAGACAGCAGCAAGAGAGGCAGACGGTGCTACAAGCGTCTATTTGCAGAGGCTTTGACGGTCATGTATAATCATAAGGGATAGAGTTACTTCAAGAGACTCGCAGGTGTTAGATCTGACGTGCGTACCAGGACCAGATGTAGCCCTGGACATGAACATCAGAAACATCAAAAAACCAAACATCTGAGTAGCACGAGCTCCAAAGAAACAACCTTTTGCTGTATTTCTCTTTTCACTGTGTTTTCCCCGAGGTTCAACATGGGACCGCTTTAACTTTTTACGCACACACCCATAAGCATATGTAGTGGGAGAACTGACGATATGCAGCTGAAAGTAAACGTTTCCTCGTGAAGCAAGTTATTTTATAGTTGACATTACTAAGATTTCGTTTCTGGGATATAGCAACTTCAAACAGTTAATAAAACCTGTCAGACTTATTTTACCTGACGAGGAAGCGCTGTGTCCGGTCGTCGTTCCACCTTTGGGCTCCGATAAATTCCACATTAATTCGTGTTTAATCCACACTTCTTCTCCTTGGGGGACAAAAGACAACCCATGCCCCTCGCCGATCGTCTCTCGCACATATTCTCACCAGCTGCAGTTTGGGTTAAGTCTTGGTCAGTACGGGAAGAAAAAAATATCTTAGGTCTATGAGGAAGCTGGCTCGCGTAGGCAGGACCGATCTAAGTATAAAGCATCTTGTTTGAACATCTTAAAACGAGTTCACTGGCGCAAAAGTTGAGCGGAGCTGGCTTTTTTGGAGAGATAAGCGCACTCATGTGTTGCTCCTTTGGACCTTGTTGCTGCGAGTCGAGGAGCGCGTCGCCTTTCCTCCGTGTGCCACAGTGTAGTGCTTCAATTGATTGGTGCCTTCTCTTCTCCTAGCGACTCTTTTTGTCGTACAGTGATGTCACCAAGGGGCTGTCAATCAGTTGTCCCCTTTAAAGCACCTCCTGCAGACCTCTAACCCCGAGCCTCTAAACTTTTTCATATCCAACAAAGTCAAATAAACCCACGTTAGTTGGACTTCTTTTGATGGAAATTGGTCGTAGAAACCCTCACAAGAAGATTTTGTTTTGTTTTGTTTTAGTAGAATGAAAAGTGTTGAAATAGTCACTTTTCTTTTTTACATGCATCTTTACATATCCTGAAAATGTGCATCCAAAAAGGAGTTGTATAGTCATCAGCTAAAACTATACTCTTCCTTTAAGTTGGATGTTTTTTGGGTGATGATCGATACATTGGAATTGCAGTCTTCTATTTGCTTAATAACATCAAAATGGCTCGTTACAGTCCCTAGGTGGTGTAATATTTCCATGCATTTGACTACACTGAGCAAATACATGTCAACTTGATAAATGGATAAATTATCAAGAGGTGTTAATAGCAGGATCAAATATATTTGGCTTTTGAAATAAGGCTAATAGATAATGGCATCACAATGTGTGTGTGGTTTTAAAGGATTGGACCCTGTGGAGAGACTATCACATCCTCCTGCTGAACTTCACTGTGTGTGTTAGTGTGTGTAGGGCTGCTTGTACATATGTGTCTACCACCAGAACTGATTTATACGCGCTTCCTCCTGGCTGGACTAATCTTTTCATTTCGTTCCAATTCACAGCAGTTTATCAATATATCAGTGGCAGGTTTTGGCAGCATCTATCGCTGTCTCATTGTGCAAAGTGAAATAGTCTCAAGAGAAACCCCATCAATGTCTAGAGAAGACAATATTTATCTCAGTTACTTATGAGGTACAAATGCCACACTTTGAAATTCTGTGCTAACACAAAACTGAGTCTTAGGTAGACTGCTTGATCAGGTACAAAAGGTTTATATATTATCCTTTTAAAAAATGTAAAATATGTTTTAGTTATGTTGATTAGGCTTTGGAGAGTACCTGCAGCATTTGTACAGTGCATGATCTCAGAAGTACACATGGGTGAGGGAAACTTTGCTGCACTGTTTTCATCCTGTGGGGTGTAGTCAGCAGCACTGATGTTTGGGTCATCTCCATAAGAAAAGCCCCCATTGATTCCCTCTAGACTTCCATTAGGTGATGATGGTGGGGCAGGCGGCTGTGTTTTGGCCAAAGCATGGGGCCTGTTTTCTTTGCAGAGATGGCAATAGATTAAATCCCACAGAGATCACAAGATATCTTTGTCTCCTTTCAGGACAATAACATTTTATGAGGGATAATCCCAGATCATCCACTTAGCAATTAAAATACAGAGAGCCCTGTAGGTGCATGCCAATACCTGAGTGGCACAGTACACTCTTTCTTGGCCTTCCCCTAACTGACTTTTATAGCTGTGAATCTCATATGCTTCCCGGACTTTCCAGGTTGATTTCGCTTTTTATTTAAGAGCCAGAACCAGTTAAATGTGTCTTAATAGCATCATGCACTTTTAAAAAATCTTTCGCAATAAGGCAATTCAAGTCCCCTTTATTCATTCTTTCATTCATTCATAAAGTCTGCGTATGGGAGAACATGTTAATTCATTCATACTTCTCAGATTTGCTCCATTGTTGTGTTAATTGGTTAGGAGTGATAGTTGGGTCTCTTCTTGTTGCCAAAACATCACTTTGTGAACCTAGCGCTCAAAACCCAAAGTCAGGTAAAAGCTGCTCGGCATTTAGATGCTTTAGATTGGTAGATAAGGCCTCAGAGAGTAACCCATGAGTATGTTTAATTACCCAAGTGAGAGGATTAGAAACAGAGGGCTTTATCTGGTGCTTTCTGCCTCTTTTCTTTCTGTATATGTAAGTTGTATGTGGTTTGACTGAGTCGCCAATTGAAGGTGTGTTTTGTGTCTTGTTTTGAATATGTGTAAATGCACACTTTGTATGTGTGTGTGTCTTGGCACAACTTGTGCCAGGCCAGCACTGAGAAAGATGTCTAGCTCAGGCTGTTCAAGGACTTGATCAGTGATGCTCATAGTGGTTTGAGAAGATCATGCGACTTTCATACTGTATATATCATTGTTTCAAGCCAGATACATCATGCTTATCTAATCGCTGCTGCTGATCCAATTACATGCTGATTGAAAGGACAACATCACAGAGTGAAACCCTGGCGGCCAAAGAGGGAAAGTAGAGGTATGCTATCTGACACACAAATGAACGACCTACTGAGGAGTGTTCTAAGAGGTTAAAATGTGACTCAGCCAGACAGTGTTAGCACAACAAGACTGCCACCATCACTAGAGAGTCATTATTTTCTTTCAGCAGACATTTGTGTTTTCATGATAGTAATAAATAGTTTGCAGAGGTGCTCACACATTTACCTAATGTATAAAAGTGAAGAACAATTTGGTTTACAACATTTTTCTAGTTATTTCTAGATGCTCTGCTCTGCTAACCCACAGTTTATAGGAAGAGTAAACATTATTCAAGTGAAAATGCAGTTTTTTTCAAAAGAAAGACATGTCCTGTACAGGGATTACAACACTTACGTTTAACCTTATTTGCATAATGTTTCTACAACATACAGTTTATACTAGTTTCTAGTTTAATTTTCATGGTGGATAAGCATTTACTCCATTTTAAAAAACAGTTTGCAATGGATAAGTCTTTAACATATATGCTGTAAGTACTTATTGTAAGTACCAATAAGGAATCTTTCCATAAAGTAATGTCTAACTTTTGGGCTGCAGGAAGGAAGCAGGTAATCAAATATAGTGAGAATTTTCAACTGACACAACCTAAATACTGTATTTTGTGATCTCTTGGTGATCCATTTGAAGTCTCCCATGACCCACAGGCGGGTTGAAATACAATGCATTAGAGCATCTGTACATTCTCATAACAGTTGTTTAGCTGTAGACTGTAGTTATCAGCTTAAACAGGAGTTCTGGTAAATCCTTTTGTCCCAGTGGTGAGGAATAATATGACCGGTTTCTGATTCGACCCCTGAGGCCTTCAATCTTTACTTAGAAACAACAAAACAGAAATTTCTCACCAAATTTTCTTGATTCATCCCATTACCCTTATTTATTTCTCCTCTTTGAAAAGGAGAACACAATATGGGATCGAAATTAAGTTTAGGAGGGCACAAACATTAGTCTAGTTTTTGTGATATGAAATGCACACATCCTCACCTACATATTATAATTTTTTCTAATAATTCGAAATCCAGAACACCGTTCCTTTTCTTCATCACATTTTGGGAAATCATTTTTGGTAAACAGAAGAATAATGTACAGTAAATCTCTGTTATGTACTTTTGCTTCAGCTAATAGATGTATCTTTGTCTTGTATGGAAATCCCCCTTAAGTGAGAACAATGTGTAATACATAACACGTATAACAAAAATATAATAAATCTATTCAAGGGGGAATGTTTGAGGTTATTAGAGGGAGATTAGGATAGAATGTGTTTTGTTGTCCTGAGGAAGAGAAGGAGACATAGTTTATTGTCCTTTGCTCACCAGGGTCCTGATCATGCACAATTTTTTGCGTGCCACAGTATGTGCACCATATGTGGGTCCATGTACGTATGTCATGCTGGATATGGATGGTGTGGCCTTCTCTTGTCATCACATACATTCCAGGAGTCAGAGGGCAGACGAAGCCCTGAGATGACACTGCAGATCCAACTATTAGCCTTTCACCCACTGTTAACAGCAGCTTGGCTAGACACAGGGCCTGCATTCCTCTGTTTTGAGCTAGTTGTAGTTTTAACACAGTAACATGCCTACAAAGAGATAATCTTCAGATATGGTGCTCGAAACCAGGGAGCAATTTGTTGCTGTGACTCACCTCTAATTCCACACTCACATAAAGTTGTCTTTTTATATTTTATTTTTTATTTGGAAACCAATAAACTCTTCATTAATCCACATGTGTATGACAGCAGAAGCATGACTGCTGGCGATGCTGAGCATGTGCACATGGTGCATGAAAGAGATTGTGGGGAAATGGGACACATTTTGTATAGGTTGATCCCGAAATGGAAACCCACCAAGGTCAGAGACTGCATGCTAGAAAGCCAGATTCAATATTTATGGATACTGAACATGTGGCACACTTCTCTACCCACTAATTTGAGCAACAAGTCCACCTCCAGATTATATGGCCTCTTAGAGATCACAGGAGAAGGTCCAAATCTTGCATGCATGTTTCAAATATTGAGATGTACACTGAGGTAAGTTGCTGACTAGAAGCTGCACATAATTTCTCAAATTGGCACACTATTTGTTTGTGTTTTATTTCCCTTTGTAAATAGCAAATGAGCTAGCTTCGATCAGGCAGTGAGGGATAATCCTTTATCCAGACAAATTATTTTATTATGGTATTAGGCATTTATTAAAACCAGAACATGTAACATGCATACATTGACATTTCATTATGGGACTTCCTCCTCAATGCGTGTTCTGAAACATTATGAACAGTGTGAAAACAGTTTGATGCCCAGTGCTTTAACAATAAAACAGTAAAACACCTCATGCTATAAAATCAGTATAAGCCTACCAGTAAGAGACATTTAGCTCTGTACAGACCTCACACTTTAACAACTTACAATAGGAATCATATAAACACATGCTCCATTTAGTGAAGTAGTTGAGATGAGAGGCAGCTACTTCCATTTTAGAGAGAGAGAGACATAAATACAGGGATCTGCCCTTTGAATGCAGCTCCTCATAAAGACACCACACGTCACTCAATTATACATCTGCATGATTAGAAGCTTGGGCTACGTAAACAGCCAGCGTCAAGATTTACATTTTACCGCTTAAGCACAAGCAGCTGTTTACAGGCCAAGGGAGGAAGGAAAACACTTAGCAAGTATCTGAGGAGAATCAGGATTTGACACATCTCCAGAAGAGATGATTTCAATTAATAGTTGTTTGTGTATTGTGGAATAGTTGATTGCTTTTTGTACTCAATTCTACTACACAAATATGTTAATATGTGTATGCGGCTGAGTTAAAGTACAGTGTGAAATGAAGCTTATTTCTGTTCAGATCCTTTAAAGGTTCAGGAAACCAAAAAGATAAATAGAAACATCCTAAAGTGTTGTGACCTTCACAGGCAAACACAAACTGACAGCATTTTTAATCACTCACTGGATAAGATGAAAGATAACACTTTTCATATATTTCATTTGCTGTTTCAAGCCATGAGCAATTACATGCTGTGTAGCTTCAAATGTTCACCAAACCCTTTCAGCTGCACCAAATGGGATTAGATCATTGCATGTTGTAACCCTGAATCTGGGGATTTTATCATTTATGAGACACTAACAAGGTTGGACAGAACTGAAAATCTCATATCAAACAGAGCAAGGCCACTTTATCAATAAGGGAAAATATTCACAGAGACATTAAACACACACAGTTGTGAAGAGGGTGTTTGCTATGTAGATTGTATTAGGTCAAAGAGAAACACCATCACTGCCAATAAAGTAAACCTTTTTCAAATACACCCAGTTCTGTGTTTATGTTCTGTTCTCAGACCTTTCTTCAGTTTCTATCAAATAAATGTAAAAAAAAACACAACAGCTGACAACATTTTTATTTGACTGTTGAAGCTGTTCTTATGACTACTTTTACACCTCCCACCCTCACCTCTACCCAGCAAGCAACAAGCAAAATGTCGGCGTGACACACTGACAGAGAATTATCTTCCAATTCAGCCTTTTCAGACTGTTTTAGCTTCTTTGAGCCTATGATTTTGGTTCAGTCACTTGTTTTGATTCTCACGATTTCAGACGTGTGGCTGAAATCAACAGGAGGCAAATGTTTTCAGGTAAAATCTGTAGATAATCCATTATACACTGCTCGGCCAGCATTACACAGCCAATAGATAAAGTTAGCAACTAGCAGGATATTTCTCTAAGGAGATGGTAGAAACCAAAACATGACTGAAAAAGTATTTGGTATGTTTACAGCATGTTTCTGCTGCCCATAGTTGGCCAATAAAATAAATTAATGCAGATTTAAGAGTAAGATAAAAGGAAATGATTGTCCACAGCTAAGCTACATATGTGGTGTTAGCAGTCATTTAGCGTGTAAGAGCAGAAAATCATATTTTCACAGTGATATTATAATTGTTGAAGCATTTTGTAGTCTTCTATATTGTGTTTTCATTCAAAGCTAAATTGCTAATGAGACAGAAAATGACAAATTTACAAAAAATCCATATTTGTTCAGATGTGTGAGTGGAATGAATGTACCTCTAGTCTAATCTCAACTATGAGTCTATTAATTTATTTTCTTCCTTTTGAATTGAACACCTATAAAGTCATTAGAGCATCTGTGGTAAAAACAAACAAAAAAACAATTTACAGCATCATTATCCACATATATACACTGTACAGCTGAAATGCCACGACTGTCTTTCCCATGGTTGAAGTTACTCTGGAACAAGCCCATTTCATTGTCACATTTCATTATCATGGTGTCGTGCTGAGTCTGATCCCAGCCGTACAGCCTGGAGGGAGCAGAACAGCAGGCTTGTCTAACAGGGGGAGAGAGAAGGCTAGTAGGCTATAGGGAGGACCTGATTGTACTCTGGCATCCACAGAATGACATTATAGCTGTGTGGTTTCATGATAATAATAATCTTCAGAGCAGCTGTATAAACATTTAACTGACATCCACTCCCTATTGCAGTATGTATCTTTAACTTCTACTAGGGTCAGTCTGATGCAACTATTTGTATCTCCGCCCATCTCTCGCTCCTTCTCTCTCTGTCTGCTTCAGATGCATGATCCATGTTAGTATTTGCTGTAAATGTCAATGGAAAAATGATTGTTCACATCACATTAAGCTTTCACCATTTGAAAGAAAAGCACATCATGTTAGGGGAACAAGCTTAGCAGGAAGATTTACTGTGTGGACATGTACAGGGCTGCGACAGTTGTCTTGTTTCAGTCACTTTGAAAAACTGGGAAACAGTTTTTTAAAAGGTTGGGACTCAACAGAGGCCAATAAATTTAGGCAAACCCTAGCAGTGGCCCCTCACAATGTAGCCTATTTCCTGGTAACATTTGTCTTAATTCGTGGCAGTTTGTGTAAATATTTATGTCACTAAACTAACTATTCTGTATACAGTAAGCTCCACAATCTTCCTTGGAATGTGATTTAATTGGCGGTTTCCTCAGTTTATCCTGTTTCATATGGTTATGGGCAAGCTTACTGTAATGAATAATCAGGTAGATAAAATGAGGCCTCAAATTAAATGTCCTCCTTAAAGGAAATCAAATGAAGGTTAATACCCGCTTCGTGCCCCCTGCCTGTAATTCACATTCTCTCATCACATGCCAGATTACCATTATGTGTCATTTGTAATACAATAAACAGACTCCAGATGGTTTAGATTCACAGAATATACACAGAGCAACAGAAGCTATGGAGAGAGCTGCTGTATTTTACTGTGCAGTCACTTTGCCTGAGACCGGCAGGCCAGCTTTTTATTCCATTGGCTGGTGTATTATCTCCTGAATAACTTACCGAGTGCCATAATGTGAAACGGGGAAATCAGAGAACAATTAAAAGAGGTGGTTCAGGTATTGGAGATTACCTGTGTTTTGTCAGTTACAATAAGAGTAGATAGCTGAGCTTGAATAAAAGTTTCATATTGAGAGTTTTTTTTCTTCACTGTTCCTTCTTCATGTTTAAATTTGTCAGGCTGGCAGTGTAGTGAGCTATAGAAAAGTAGTTCTCTTGCTCCTCACACATCTTTGACATTGTGCGTTGGAGTAGGCAATGTAAACGAAAGGCAAATGAGAGTTTCTGAACTCCCAATTCATCTTGGCTCTTGCCTTGTTATTGCACGCTGTGCTTTTTATATCTGTATCGTGGAGTTTTGCCACAGCAATACAAACGGATGTGTGTGAATGTTGGTTTCTTTCCAAAACACACTAAAACATATGCATGACATATGAGATGTCAGCTGCCGACTTACTTGAACACGTCTGTCATGATGGCTATCTCACAATCGGCAGCGATTAATTTGTTATTTATTATTTGACCTCTCTGCATCTGGAACGAGGGTCAGAGAAAAGATCAGTCATTCAGTTTCTGCATGGATCATTTAAAAACATGGGGTTCCTTCCTCAGTATGATAAATTTTACCATTTTCCTAACATGGTTCAGTAATAACATTGCCTAAACTGATACATAAAGTGTAACAAACAGTAGCATGCAACCCTGAGTTCTTTTTTATGTGCCTTGAGTGACAGATTGACTTTCATCAAAGAGTCAAGCAGAGAATTATATAGTTATTTTGCTATGCTAAGAATATTAAATTGATCCTCATATGTAGAACATCTGGTGAAAAGCAATTTCCACCTAAATGTTTTAGTATTTCCTCCTAATTAATTTCACATGTACATGACAAGAGTGAGTGGCCTCCCAGAACCAAAGCACAAAAGCCAGCTTTGTTTCACCATTAGAAAAAGTCATCTGTGATTCGCGGTCGAAAAGTTGCTGGTGCTTTGCTGCTTGAAATCAATGCTGAAAGCAACATTTTGGGGAGAAAAGTAACATCCAGATTCACAGTGCCACAGGGCCTAAGGCTTCATTTGGTGAATATGTGACTCGTGGAACAATCTGAGTATTTCAGGCAGATTTGCATGAAACAGACTAAGGTGAGAGACAGCAGGCACAGAGCCTGCTCCGGAATGAGTGAAAAGTGAGTGCTAAGCCGCCAATTTAAGCCATAATGAAGGAGTGTGCGTTAAAAATGCAGTGTATTAGAGGCAGTTCTTGGATCTGTGAATGAAATGCTTGAAATGGTCTGCCGTGACTCATCGCACCTTAAAGTAACAACTGTGTAGAAGCAGTAGACGGAGGAATCGCTGATAAAATTTAAACCTTATTTGTCAGCTGATCTTTGTGATATGCAACAGCTTTCCATACAGAATTGGCAAACACGTCTTGATGATGATCTAGATTAACCATTAATATTGTGCTATACAGTATAGCATAACTGTCTGAGAGACAGGCATCCCAGAAAGGTAATTGTGAGCCTGATGTGAGACAAAACACTTCTTGTTAATACTTGTCCAGATGACAAGTCAAAAGAGCTCCTAGAACATTGGCGTAGACAGATGAAAAGTTGGCTTGATCAGATTAATCATTAAAGTCAGAGATATGAGCATACCATGGCATTGTTTTTATACAATCTTGATGCTGCTCAAACCAACACCTCTGTTTGGATAGGGTGTCTGGGACCACCTCGATGAATCCAACTTTTGTTTGCCAAAACCACACATTTCTCACCTGAAGGTCTCTTCTTTACAAGCCACCCCCCACCCCCACCAACCCCTGCAGAGCGTCAGAGTCTGCTTTTCATCTCCACAAGCTCTTCATCTTGAGAGGAGATGTGATGCATGACTACAGAAGAAATAACTGTCCAGAGGTAGCTAGTGGAGGTCTTGTCTGTACGTAGGTGAAGAAGAATGGGTGGTATTTACCCACAGCGATGCAGAGGTGAGATACAAGCAGGTGTTTACAGGAATGTTTGAAGTTGAAAGGAGATGGTGTGTTTCGATTAGAGCCCTGAGGAAGATGGACACTGTAGGTGTTTCTGCTGGCACAGAACGAATAGTCCTCATCCCTCCTTATCTTTTCATTTCTTCTTTCCATATGCTATGTGTTTTTATAGCTAAACTTGGCTTTCAACTCAATTTGGCACTGGGGAAGCATGACATATTGCAATTCCAACCATATTCTTGCTTTGCCCTTTAATACTCCTAGTGACAGCAGAATAGTTGCTCTTGGTCTCCTAGGAAAGAATCTATCACACTCCAGGTCAGTAGTTGTGTTTGTAGAATAAACACTTCAAGGATCTCTGTTGTTCCAAAGATTGCTGTTACCTCCTCTTGTTGTGAAGTTCAGCTGCTGCACCCAGTGCTGCACTGGCCACAGTGAAGAAGCCCTCCTTTCTATTGCAGCTTCAAAGCATTTTTCCCTGGGCGGCAGAGTTACAGGCTCTTTGTGGCATGGGTTATTTGTCAGAGGGTTTGGAGAGTGACTTGTTTCACTCTGCTCTGAAAAAGGCCAGTGCGTGAGTGCTTGAGCGGTCTAAAGTTACAGCCGTGAGCCCCAGTATTACAACCCGATGACTGACAGGAAAAATGGGGTGAACCCTTTTGCTGGTCTCTAACAAAAACACCAATAAGAAGTAGAGGGAAACAACAGATTAGACTACTGATCTCAATCTGCTCTCCTTTGGTTATTGGGAAATAATAGCTCTGAAAAGGAAGTCATTTAAACGGGCCTTTAATCAATTCTGCTTTGACGAGCAAGCGGCATGAAAGGCTGTAGTGAGAGGGAGAGCATGCTCCTATAGCTCTGAACATTTTGGTGTGGGGGAAGTACGCAAGAGATAGGCTCTAATTTGTGTTCTCATGGTGTCCAGGCATCTCCAAAGCACTTGATCACCACCACAGCAGGCCTTGATGCCATGTGTGAGTGTAAATGGCTCCAAGGTTCCCTGGTGGTAACATCACATTGCCAAAATGACCGCCAACTCTAAATGAAACACTACCCCCTGTTTAAAAGGTCCCATTCAAAACCCAGTGGGGTTTTTTTTTTAAAGGCGCATAAGGTAGCAATTTCCCTCAAATATGGCATAGCCCAATAACTGTTGAAGTAACTGACACCATGTCAGGGTGAATGAAAGATTTTTTTTTACAATATGTTTGAAGCAGTAGCTAGATCTAAGATAGTAAAAATTTTATAACTGCATGCAAAATTGTGCAACCTCAGGAGTCGTACTATACTGCAATCTTGCAGTCACTGTAATTCTTTGACTCTTTTTATGTTATACTTACAAAGTAGAAAGGAGTGAGTAGGTACTTTGTTCATTCCAAAGCATGCGCAAATCTGTTTTGTGCTCAGGAGAGGAGGAACCCTTTAATTTAAACCCTAAAATGAAGTCATTCATTCCCTGCTAAACTGCACTGTGACCCATAAGGTTAGGTAAACAAGTGTCCCTTGCATTACTGTCAGAAAATCCTAGCCCCCCTCTCTCTCTGTGATCTAAACTCTCAGTTACAGTTGCATGAGAGCAAAACTGGAATGATGGCAGAAAGGAAGGGAAGAAATGTGTTCATGTGTGCTTTTTTGATGACAGAGGGAGGGAAAGTCAGTACCTGAGGCTGTTCTTAGGAAGGTGTCCTACAAGGAAAAACGCTGTGTTGTTCCAGAGTAGAAAACTGAGGAAGGGAGGACAGGCCACAATGCGCTGAGCCCAGCAGGCCTGCTCAGATCCATTACCAGCTCCAGCTCCGGCACAGACTGGAATGTGAGGAATCCTACTGAGCTGGGGATCTTGTGCAGGGGTCCAAACCTCACATTGCTGTTCACACTCATTTTTCCTTCTCTTTTTCTATCATATTTGGATAGGTGATTGTAATGCAGCAGGAATGTAGAGTAACAGTTCAGGGGATAGCTGCTGACAAAGCTGAATCTTTACTCATTATTGTACAGGAGATCTGATACATCAAGTTTAGGAAATATGGATTTTTAAGATAAAAAAAAAAACCAAGAGTTGGGAATAAAGGATATGTTTATTTTAAAGATGGTTGAACATCAGCAGCAGCTTTGACATGAATAAGAATTATACCTTGGCTGTTCCTAATGTGACACTAATTGCTTCTTACTCTGTCAGAGGATAAGCAAGAGAAGAGACAGATAGACAAGAGGATGAGAAAAAAGGGGGAGAGAGAGTACCAGGTGCTGACTGAGGGCAGTAATGACTGCCAGTGGAATGCCTACACTCATAATCCTCTCTGTCACCGCTGACAGATCCTCTTGACCTCTGAACTGCCGATGTAAGGAAGGAAAAGAAAGGAAGTCACAACTTAATAAAATTACCTGGTAGTTAGCACTTGTTTTGGTGTGGCAGTTGTCTTTGGTTGGTGGACTGTTTAAGTAATAGTTGTTAGTGGCAATCTCTCAGGATTAAATTTGAGAAGCAGCAAGACAAAGTTAGTAACCTCCTGTTGTTTTGGATGTGCCCTTTGATTGTTGAGCGGCGCATGTGTGCACTCCAACACATAAGGTCAAAGGGCAAGGATTTTGTAACCATGGCAGTGAGTGTGAACACTGAGATACACAGAGGTAATAGTTCACATACTCAAGTACCTTAAAAAACTAAATTCAGATATTTCAGGCGGTCATCTCAGCTCTGGCATATGCACTGCTATGCTTTCCAGTGGTTTGTCTGTCTAATCACTCACATATTACACAAGTATCTGCAGACCTGACAGTGTATGAGTGTGTGTGTTGGAGGCACGCTGCGATCTGTATTTCAGCAGGCAGGCTCGGTCTGAAGACATGGGCCAAAGCTGTCAAAGATTTGTCATCGATTCTCTCTGCCTTGTCATCAGTCTTATCTGATTGCACTGTGTTTCTCACTCCATATTCTCCTCCCTCAAGGCTAATGGAGACACAGTCTCCCTTTGCTCAGGAAATTCAGGGAAGGACCTCCAGAGGGCCTGTTTGTGAAACTGTTTGTGTTTTTCTGTATAGTACATTTACTTTTGTATATTTTTTCCCTGTGTTATCATCAATAACTGGAAGTCTTGTTGATATGATATGAAGATGTTTATAACTTTAAATTAACCTTTTTCCATCTAAATTCTTTTAAAATGTACTTTGAACATAAATAGAGATTTGTTCTGTCAATATATTTTCAGACAAAGGGCATTGCAGGGTAGATATATGTACTGGATTACATAGACTATCCTTACTTTGTTGATTGATGCTTTTGGGTCAAACCGCTTTGCAACCTTTTGGGAATATTAACAAAATCTTAATTGTATTTTATTGTATTTACATAGGGTGACACAGTGGTGTAGTGGTTAGCACTGTCGCCGGTGTGCCTTTCTGTGTGGAGTTTGCATGTTTTCCCCGTGTCTACGTGGGTTCTCTCTGGGTACTCCAGCTTCCTCCCACCATCCAAAGACATACATGTTATGTTAGGTTAATTGGTGACTCTAAATTGTCCATAGGTGTGAGTGTGCATGGTTGTTTGTTTGTCTCTGTATGTCGGCCCTGCGATAGACTGGCGACGTACCCCGCCTCTCGCCCGATGACAGCTGGGATTACCCTTATGAGGATAAGCGGTTAGGAGAATGGATGAATGTATTTACATAGATTGTACTAAAATAGTAGCTGTAAATTCACACAGTAGAGCATCTTAGTAGTATATTTTTTGGCCTGGTAGCTCAATGGGATAAGCATCAGACTGGGATGCAGAAGGTGGCAGGATCGAATCCCAGCCCAGACTCCT
>JAUMHL010000017.1:6438733-6525116 GCA_032362345.1 Sandelia bainsii
GAGCAAGACACTCAGCGCTAGCTCCTTGTAAGTCGCTTTGGATAAAAGCGTCTGCCAAGCAAAGTAAAGTAAAGTAGTATGAAAACTATAAGTGGGATGTAACTGATCTTCCTCAATATTCTGTAAACACTGGGACTAGTTAACTGCCACCCATCCAGCAACAACTAATATCTTTTTAGTATGTGTACGCATTTATTTGGCAAGTGGTGTGCATTTTTGTTTTATGTTTTTCCTACAGATCATATAATGGATGATACTAGTGTGCACGTTCCTGTGTGTAAGCGTGTCATCATCATGTTTCTAGCCCTGCTGTCTTCTTCCTCCTGATTCTGCTGCACTGACAATTCGTTTGACAAACATGCAATCATTGTAGTTACAGACAGCCCCTTTAGTTAGGGTAGAGCGCAGTGTGAATTATGGTTGAGATGGAAACCTCTGAATTATGGGTAAGCTCTGAAGTTCCTCTCGTCCAGGGAAAAAAGAAAAAGAGGAGGCGGAGGAGGGATCTTCATAGACTTGTGCCACAGAGTAGCGCTGACAGAGACCTGGCTCGGCGAACTGCAGCAGAACCAGAACAACAAGAGGCTAACCCAAACACGGACCAGCAGAACTGGAGAAACCCAGCCTGGGCAGGGTCAGACGGTGCATGTCACTGCGGAGGGAGGTTGACAACACGTAACCTCTCACCAGTCGATCTGCCATTTGCTCCAGCCAGCTCTGCGAACACACACTTGCAGCATTGCAGGCATTCCTGCCTAATTGTACATTTGTCCTCTTTCAAAGGGAAGAAGTGTTTCTGCCAGATACAAAGAATCTTGGGATAGGGCGATAGGGCCAGCATCCATCCCTAGCCTCCTGAGGGCTATTTAAAGGTACAGTAGGCTGTATTTTCCGCCGCACAGTGAGGCACCCACCCTTCCGCCTGGCTCCATATTGGAACCAGATGCTGCTGGATGCGAGGCCCCACTAATTTAAGTGGACAGGGCAGATGGAAGCGACTCGCCCTGCATTCGTACCACCCCCTGTTGGCTTTTATGTGATTAAAAAATCTCTGTAGTATGGCGGGGGAGGTCTACTCCATGATGCACACATTACCACAGTGTGAGCACTTGCTGAGATATGCACGTGCACTTATACTTTCATTAGCTGTTGTACACAATGGTATAGACACAGCAGACACACACGCACAAACACACGCAAGCACACTGTTAGTGAAAAGGGGATTCTACAGCATGACATATTTTCTAGACTTTTCTAGACTAAACGCTAAGCTGAGAAAAAAATATCTACATGCTGAGGGAAATGTTGGACAGTATAAGATCGTATTTGATATTGTTGGCAAGCATCAAACTAGTTGTTTTGCAGCTTAATCCTTAAAATGTGTATTGAATTCCATTCAAAATCCTCATCAATCCAGAGAATTTTGTTCCAGCCTTAACAGAAAAAAATCGCCTACTAACTTAACTGTATCATTTATGTGTCTTGTTTATATTTTAAACATTCAGCAAGTGCTAAGGTGTCTTCTCTGAGCTGTGTGCACTGTAGAATGTCTCCACTAGTTAGAGCAGAAGGATTAAAGCTCTGTCAGCAAACGCTCATCACCTGGTAGGAAGACACTGATGCGGCACTAAGCCTGCAACCCTATCCCACCATAAATGACAACAGCTCCTAGCAACCCTTAGAACTATTGTTTTGTCCCCCAGTGTGTGCATCTGTGTTTGTGTGTGTGTGTGTGTGTAAACTGTACATATACTTATGTGTATATCTGCATAAGTAAGAGCTGTCTATAGTGTGTCCTTTGTCTGGTGAGGTGACAGGTAATTGAATCAAAGAGGATGGAGGAATTACAGCTGGGAAGCAATTTGAAACGTTGCAAGGCTTTAGAGCCAAACCGTAACTGTGTGACATAGCTGTGTGACACAGCAGCATGCAGTCCCTTTACTGGGTCTAAGTAGCATGAAATGAAAATGTAATGCTTGCACCTTTGAGTAAATGTTTTAAACGCCACATAGCAAATCAAATACCTTTTTATACCTCAACTAATTCTTAAGGTTCATATTAAACAGCCAAACTGGGATTCCAAGGTTTCAACATTTTCATTACAATTTTTGATGCCCTCTGTTTTTTACAGTTATGATCTCAATACAACCATTGCATATGCACTTAAGTGGCCAATTAACAATGTTCTCTTGTACAAAAAGTCATTTGCACACACCCATTGTCTCATCCCTTGAGATCATCTGGTAAATGTACACTAACTGCTAAAAGAAAACTTGCAGATTGGAGAGGAAATTTCCTCTTTGATAGTGTGTGTTTGTTTAGCTGGATTCGGTTGACCTGCGTTGACCTATCTCTCCAAGCTCAGCAGTCCGCAGCCAGAGCCTTGCAACCACAGCCGTACACCAACAAATCAAAATTTGCTACACAAATGAAAGCATTATCTACACTGTTGGTTTTCTGTGACACTGACAGGAACTTTGTATATCAAATAGATATAAGGGACTTATGTGGTTAAAAGTAAAAGTTGATGGCATAAATTTGTTATTCCCATCTCAGGCAACAAATTAAAACAGACTATAGAGCATTATGGATCAACCAACAAAACATACCTTTAAATGTACTCTCACGTGCTGTTAAACCACCACTAAACTTGAAGTTCCTTGTATGTGACCTGTTTGTAGTGTGACTGTTTTATGTAAAAAAGAAGATGCAAAGTTCATCAGGATTTGGAAATTCTTATTTCTAAATTGTTAAACTAATATTAGATTAACTATGTATGTGTTAAAACTGTCACAACCGCATGTACTGTTGGTGGTAGTGATCCTGGCTTTTTGGGTTTTTGGCCACTGCATGACCTTCACAGCATTATTTTTTTTGACAGGTTTATTCAGGGCATATTAGATAAACATTATGGTGGGAATCCCCCTCCAGGTGTACAGTAAATATACCTTATCTGTGTGGATTTACATGTGATTCTCTGAACAGGATTCCTGCCCAAGCTCAACACTGATTCTTCTGTTGACTCAGAATTAAGGCGCTGTGGTCCCCGAATCCCTGTGTTAAGAATGAAGGCGTCTAGCAATCCAAGCACGGCATTGATGAGACACACGCACACACACAAATCTATGCTTACATGCGTTACAGAACACACAAGCACAGAAGGGTTAAGAGGTTGCTTTGTTATCATGGAGGTGCCCTGTGGCTGTGATTAAGCGTTGTTTTCCCTATCCCTCTGGTGTCCTAAAGCTTAGCTAGATGTCACAGCTATGGCAGGAATGCTTGAGCGGAGAGGCCAAGAGGGGGTCACAGCTAGGATGTAAACATCAACATTTTCTTTCTTAAAAGGATTTAGGCCCACTTGAAGGGAAAAAGCTCTACCACAGCACAAAGCCTGATCCCTAAACTCCACACCTGGCCTTAGGCACAGACCTATGCCTAGCTTACCTCCACCTAATCCTCAATTTAAAACCATTTGTAGGGCACAAAACTGACCTTAGATCAGTATCTTAGTGTGGCCTAGGCTTAGTCAGCACTGGGGTATTGCTGTGTGTAGGGATTGGGAGAAGGGTTTTAGCTACAGATTACCATCAGAGCAGACAAGAGTTTTACGCCCTCTCTGGAACTGTGCCATAGCGGCGCATGGACAATAGACCCTTTGTGCATTGCTGCAGATCTACTCATAACAAACACACCAAAATGGTAAAGTCACAGTGGGAGGCGCAGGGGTCTTATAAATCCTGGTTTTCATTTAGACACAATGATGCCTTTTGCTTTGTCTTAAGATGCCAGTTTGAAATGACAGTTGGACATTGTGTAACTTAAAGATGATTAGGGGAATGCCATATGGGCAAGCTGCGTCAATGAAAAACATAAATGACTGAAGAGACATTTTATTTGTCTACAGAAAGCCCACTTTTCTCTTCAGCTACACGGAGACTGTTTGGATTGGCCCCATCACATACCCAGGGACGAGGTGTAATGGTGCAAATTTAGTACTGATCTGACAAGATGTTGAAGTTGATATCTTGGCCAACCTGCTATTCGATGTTGGTTTTACCAGTCCATAAATATAGAGCCCACAGGGACAGGAGGAAAGAAAATTGACAAAAGAAGTAAGAAGATTGGATTAAATAGCGGGACTGTTCTGTTGTAGTGTTGCAGACCTGCAGCCCCATCTACTGTCCCATTGCACAATAGGAGCCAAAGTTGTCCAGAGGCACAGATGTCTGGGGTAAACCTGTCTCTTAACCAAAGCAATGCCCAGCTGCAACGGAAGTGGTCAAAGTAAATGGCAATTGATTTTGGCCAGACATTTCTTTCTTGTTTGTCATGTCTTGTTATTGTTTACTGTAAAAATGAGATTTCAGTAGCTACATCTCTTTCCCTCTTTCTCCCCCATTTGCCCAGTCTCTGCCTCAAACATGTGACTGTGGTTATGCTAACACAGCATGGGATGTGAACCATTTTTAGGTTGCGGCCACAACCATAGCATCTGCAACCCTTCCACTGGCCTCTTCTGGAAGTTTCAAAATCTGAATTCATGTGGCAGATGGAGATATTTAAATATATATTTTAAAGTTTTGAGTTTTGTTTGCTCACTGGGGATATTTCATCACAATTTAAATAATTGTGTATTAACTTTATTTACTTGCAAGCACAGTTATGTAGATATAACATTGTGACAACTGCTACGATGCAGACTCACTCATGCCTAACAGTGTGACCAAACTACCATCAAGACATAAAAATTGTAAGACACAGAGACATGCAAAATGCAGTTCCTTCATCCTCTCCACTGCTTCGATCTGATGTGTTTCGAGCCAAGGTCTGAATCCTGGTGACTGAGGGCTAGTTCACTGCAGGGTCTTTGCAGACAAATTATTCCAGTGAAATACCAATGGTTATTCCTTATCTGCATAGGTGTAAACTGAACAATTGCTAGTATTTGTCAGTGCTTTGAAGTAGCTGTGTTTTCTTTCTGTGATCATTCTGACATGCAGTTAATGAGTTCTTTCTGACAGAGTGAAACTCGTCCAGCTGCAGTTCTGCAGGTGAATGATGTCTTCTACTTCCTGACTGTGAAAGGGCTCTGTGTGGTCCTAGTTTCTTTACATCATACCAAAAGGTGCACAGATTGGGAACCTGTCATCCACTTTGCCATTTGATATTCAAGAATACTTAGTTGATTGTTGACATTACCAACTGACCTTTTTTTTAGTAGTGTGTGTGTGTGTGTGTGTGTGTGTGTGTGTGTAAAGCTTCTGTTGAGGTATATAGTATCCACAGCTGTGAGGTAACTGTGCCTATAATCTGTCTCACCAGAACTGTGTAACCTGAGTTGGATGGAGGTTAAGGGTCAGTTATTGAACTTGAATTACACAGGGAGAGGCCTCCCTCGGCCCCTCACCATCCCTCTCAGCCACCCCGTGGGGTTTGTTTGTTTTCTCTCCCAGTCTCTCCCAGAGCTTACCCAGTCCTCTGTAATGAGTATTTAATACACACCCTCAGACATGTTTACACTCCATGTAACAGCACTGACTATGTGATCTTGCAACACACTCAGACATGTGTGTCACAGTATATGCTTTGCGTGTGTGTGTATTGCCGTGTGGATGTATTTATGCATACATGTCTGCATGTTCCCTTTCATTCCAACTACCACCCTCTATTTTCCTCATTTCTGAAGTCTGTAGCCTGAGAGTAAGAACACCTGCCAGTTTTTCCCTACTCAATCTCAGATAAGACAATAGGAGTAGCAGAGGTGTTCAGTTACACAGAAACACAGAATGGATCGAGACTATTAAAACCTCTCCTGTCTTGCCCACAAGGTCGCTGCAAATCTCCAGGTGTGAATAATGTCCTAAAACACATTTTTCTATCAGTTGATTCAGGCTGGGGGCAAAAGAGGTTCAGAGTTTTGCTTCAAACTCATTATTTGACCTGAACCACCATCCCTGGGCCCCTTCTGCAAGCTGTTAAGTTTTTAACATATCATTTTTCACTGCACATGTTCCGTGTTATGTTAGTTACCAGGAATTTGGATTGAATGGACAATGAAGTTCCTGAACCTTCAGAGAAGGATTATACTTAATCGTAAGCAGAAGATAGACACCAGGGTAATGTAAAGTTATGCCACAGCACTCTCTGTTGGTGAACTTGCTACATTGTCCATTAGAAGTCCCAGTATGACTTTGGTCTTTTTATAGGCAACAAACCACATCCCTGGTGTCTTTGAAGAGCTCGTATTCACTAAGAGGTAGTTAGACTTGCCAGAACTTACTCACTGTTTTCTAAGTGCCAGAAGTATTCTTTGAACACTACCTATTTAGAATCCCAAAGCTGATGAATTCATAATACAGAAGTAAACAGACAAAATTAGCAGGGATGCCCACAAATTACTGTTGCATGTTTTCCCTTGCACAGGTGGATAAAAGAAATAGCTAAAACCACTTCATAGAATTTAATCCCTGTCTCCATGGTTGGTTTTCAACATACAGATTGTTGATTTTGCACAGCTACAAATTTTTTATTGTGACAAATGCTCCCACCTCTGGATGCCAGTGTGCACCGGTGACAGCAGACACATTCTGCCTAATAGATAGCTGTTAGTTTGAGGTGAAATCTCAGTGGGGCATACTTGAGTTGAGTCTCTCAAACTATGCAGTTTATATTAGTATATATTGATGCCATGTAAGAAGTTTTTATTTTTATTTTTTTTATGGGGGGGGGGTTAGCTCTACTGTTTGTTTATTAAACAAATTATATACAGAATCTTGAAATTTGTTTAATGGCATCACAACTTCCTTTGTAACTATATTTGTTGCATTTGAGAATGGAGGTGACTTAGGTGACTTGAAGTTTGTCTGCTGACACCATTATATTATCTGTTTTAATAGTAGATGACGTTATTGTGGGTAGGTTTGCATAATAATGAGTAAGATATGACTCATTAATTTGACTTACAGTTATGGCAATATTGGAATTTTATATGATTTTCATTGTGATTAAATTGCTTGATTTGACAACTTATTTGTCATAATCAAGTAGTAAGGCACATTCCTCTCTGTTTTTTTAAATGTTTCATACTTTACTTTACTTTACTTGGCAGACGCTTTTATCCAAAGTGAACAAGTGAGTTTTCAAATGTTTTTTAAAGGTGGTAATAGTCTACATACAATGTTAAATAGCATGATACATCATACTGATAAAATGACACGTATTGCTAATGAGTATCGTATCCATATCAGCCACTCCTTTAGTTTCTGTTACACAGTGTTGTCTATGATGGAAGTTTATCCTGCTACACATTTCTGATACACTTGAAAGACATCATAAAAACATCCTGAAAATGACAAAATACAATTTCACTCATTTACTTATATGAATTAACTTTAGGTTTTAAAACAGCCTGTGTACAGTAGACCAGTGTGAAACGTGAACAGCGTGAAGCATACTTCAAAAAGTGCAATGGCAAGAGAGATCCAGAAGATGCTGCTAATTTACCACCCTTGGACTGCACGGTTCACTTCAGGTTCACAGGACATTTCAGGCATTGCCTTAATCAGACCTCTTTGCCATTTCAGAGGCTTTGTGCATACATTCATACACTGTAGTCCTCGGCTCTCTTCTCCTGTCATATCTGAAAAGTCTAGTTAACTGATTTCAAAACAACGATAAAGATATTAAAAACCATCTCAGATTTATTTGATTGTCATGCATCCTGTCAGATCCGGTCTGTTAATTGGCAGAACAAAACTGAATAGTATTTGTATAGAACTTTGCTTATGATGAAATTAACCCTTTTTGAGCTACTAATATTAATGATGGCCCTGTGATAGACTAACAACCTGTCCAGCATGTACCCTACCTCTCATCCAACGCCAGCTGGGATAGGCTCCAGCAGCCTAGCAACCTTTGAGAGGAAATCAGTTAGGATAATGGACGGATGGATGTAAATGAATTCCTAAGTAGTTCTACCTTTGACAGCTCAGGTTATTTGTGATACAAGGTGAAAGGCGATGCACTGAATACACCCATAATTCAGCCTAGTTTTTGATGTTCATTCAATACATTTAATGGCACACAATGTGTTGATACATGAAGTTTACTCAGATTAGCAGAGTATTGGTATCATTCCTTACCCCCACACCCAAAATAAGATATACAATATACAATGATCAAATACATTTTGTGTTAAATTAAATAAAAGAAAACTTAAGATGAAAGTGTATCAAGGTAAGTTAAAATCTTATTTAATTAATCACTTGACCAACCACTTAATAAATCCAGATATCAGGTGACTTTCTGCTTCACCATGAGTTTTCTTTTGGTGTTTGTTTCTTTTAATTTCTTTCATCTTCCTCATAGACAGACTAGTTTCTTCACTCTAATTTATCACCTTGATTATATAGATTCTATTTATTATTTACTCTTCCATACTTCTCTTGATTCTCATATGTGTCCTTGCCTTTATTGCGACTATCTGATTGTAGCAAACAAATCCTTTGCTCTGATAGTATACTAAATGTGCAGCTTAGCAGAAACCTTCAGTTAATATTGATAATGAAAGCTCCAGCACGCAGTCGTTTAAGAACACCTATTCCTCGTCTTGTATATGTAGAAACAATCTCATACTGTTGTGTCCCTACTTATTCTGTCTTGTCACCACGTATGCAGCAGATCACTGTCGCACAGTGCCAATGTGAGGGCCTGTTGAGGGTAGTTTCTTCAGCCTTAATTGACTGAAGCTCAAGAGCAAGGTTGGATGTTCAGTGTGTGGATGACAAAGCTATTTACCTCAAAGAGATCTTGAGTGCTACAGAGACCTGGGTCTTGTCTTGAATACAAAAAGGGTTTAATCAGCACGTGGGCAGACAAGCAGGGATCTTGCCCTACAGAAAAATTGATCAATTTTGAATGCAAGATTTGCACTTTGTAATATTCTTTCCTCAAATGTACTTAATTCAGGCATATACCATTGTCCGACTTGTGCTGTTTGTACAAAGGTTGACGTGAGAAAAAGCATTTTAAGAGCACAAACTGCAAGTCCATATATGACCATTTTAGGGCACTTCCATCAGGAAACAGTTATGTATATATGTACTGTATGGTTACCTGGACTGACAAATCTTGTACCATCCTACTAGCTATTTCCACCATGAAAGTTTTACCAACTGGACAGATCAACAAATCTTTTAGTTCCTTCAAATAAACCTCTACCCTGAAATGAACGGTCAGAGACTCCTCATTTGACCAATGAATTGTTTTGAAGATCAAAATAATCTTGAAGAGACTGGGAAGATGTTGCACACACACAATGGAATAAGGCTAAATTAAAACAACTGCCCCGTGCCCCCAGACTCTCTGGTGTCTTGATCACCCAGGTTTAAGGTTTATTTTTATTGTTTTCTGGGACTACGTGGTGGAGGAACCTGTGTCTTGGCAGTGTCAGTGGGGGCCTACATTTCACTGTTGCCCTGAGGCCTTTAGCAGGTTAATCCAGCTATACTCTAAAGAAAGTCAATTTAAGTAGAAGATGCTCTTTCGCAAATGAAATGAATCTCTTAAGACTGCTTCCAGGGACAAGAACAACTGTTCTGAAAGATGAGCTCGATCCCGCTCCTCCACCTAAGCTTGTGCAGTCATTTGTTCAAGAGCACAGTACAACACAAATATGGTATGTGTGTGTAATTTGGGTCTCCTGTAAATACCTTCATAATTCATCACTGCCACAAATCATCTGGAGACATCACTGACTGTGTTTCCAATCACACTGTTCAGATTCCCTTTGGTTGGAAGTAATTACTTACAACAAAGAAGAAAAGAGAAACACTTCATTCAAAGACATGACTTCATTCCAAAAGCTCTGAATGAAGGAAGTAGGAAATTTGTCATATTAAATGCTTTTATAGAATGACAATCCAATTATTATCTTTGCTGAAGGCCTTTATCTTTCATATGAGAGTGCTGTGGCTGATTTTAGAGCTGGTTGAAACCTCAGGGCTGATAGGGAGACAGATGATGGATACCAAGTTCCAAGGCATGGAGTATAACAGTGACTCATTGGTAGTGTAAAAACATTTGCATCCTGTACATTTGTTTTTCTTACTAAAAGAACTGCTTCTACTTTGGTGTTATAATTCATCAGAAAATATTGTGTTTAAACGTGATTTCTTAGTATTCTCATTACTTTGTGTCTTTCCTGCACCACTCTCCTTTTCTCTCACCTAACTATGACTCTATTCAGGGCATGGTCCCTAAACTGTCACTGTTAATCAATCATTAATGACAGGAAGAAAACTCAAACCAACTACTCTTACAACTGACATGAAAAGTGCCAGTCAGAATTTGACAGGTTTGACTAGTTTGACATGTGTGATGATCATCGCCGTCCAGTGACTGACCACAGAAACACACAGAGGGAAAACTGGAGGACTAAAGCGTGTCTGCTTGTCTGTAGTCCCTTTTTGGAAATGGCAGAAAATAAACAGTGTGGGTGGTACAAACCCCAGAGGGGTTTTATGTTTTATTTAATAAGAAAGTTAAATAAAAAAAAGTCCTAAAGGCAGTGACACACTCTTGACTCAAAGAACTTTGAAGAAGTTTAGTCATGAAGAAGTAAAAAGGCTCACAGCCATGTGTGGGCATTGAAACAGAAATCACTGTCTATTCTAGCTAATGGGTCTGGACTGATTTCTTAAATTAAACTAGCTGTGACCCCTCGTGTAGGTATCAACATGTGCCAAATATCAGTGCAGTATACAGTATATTCTACATATAATAATCTGTGTTTTTCTTTTTCTTTTTTTTGCTGGTCTAATGTAGTTTTATGTTAATTTGTTTATTATGAGTGAAGTACTCCACTAACAATGATAACTACCATATTAAGTTGTTAAAAACACTGTAAATACATTGAATGGCTATTGCAAAAAAATCCAACCAAAAAATGGGTAAAATCCTAACATAAAGTAAACTATATAAACTATAGAATATGAGAATTTCCTCAGGTGCCACATATAAAGCTGGATACAATGGACACGACTTTGTTGGCCCGGAGACCTACTGGGGTGAGCCAATGGTCTTCAGCAACAAAGATGATCAAAACTCATTCTATACTGTCCATATCACAGGACAGCAGGTTTCTGTTTAATAGAGACTCCTAAACACAAATTTCCACATTTATCCAATTTTTCTCATCTCTAGAGTTTCGTCAACTCAAAGCTTTGTGCCCATCATATTGCCTCGAACACACGGAGGCGCTAGATCACTTCATGCATAGATCCTGTTCCTGCATTGACTTGTACAATTTGAAACCAGACGTGCAACTCATTCAGATCCCCCTCTCTCTCCTCCTTCTCTCTCTGTCTTTTTTCTCCTTGTCTTCGCATTAGCTGCATGTCGCTCAGTCAGGCAGTCAGTGGCCACGGTCCGCTGCGCCTGCGTCCGCCTCCACAGCTCTCCAAAGCCGAGACGCGCCACCGTCGCCGTCAATGTGGGCATGACATACTGAAAGCAATAGTGGGCTTCCGTCAGCCTGCTTTCAAGCAGATTACAAAGGAGAGGAAGAGAAAT
Organism: Sandelia bainsii; assembly: GCA_032362345.1. Classification (NCBI taxonomy): domain Eukaryota; kingdom Metazoa; phylum Chordata; class Actinopteri; order Anabantiformes; family Anabantidae; genus Sandelia; species Sandelia bainsii. The sequence continues at coordinate 6,450,305 of JAUMHL010000017.1, forward strand.
AAGAGTGGGAAGAGTGGAGACTGACTCATTTCAATCCTTACCGTGCATCGAGAAGCGTGGATGAGTCAATGGCAGGGGCACAGCCTGGAGTTCATGCGCTGCAGCTCAAGCCAGTGTCCGTGCCCGAGAGCCTAAGAAAGGGCAACAAATTTATGAAATGGGACGATGTAAGTAATGGAAAGAGTGGCAGTGAATGTTTTCACTGTCGGATCATTTCTGCACGTTTTCTATGCATGTGTATACCACAGGGCTGCATTACAAAACCTATAGGCGACTCATGCAACAGTAGTCGGTAGATTTAATTATCAGTGGAGACCGCACTGACAGGGGCAGCCGGCCGTTGGCTCGCTGGTTAACGGTATAAACAATGCAGCAGGTACAGTGTCCAGTGACATGTACTTTGTTTACATTTCCCAATCTTTAGCAGGTCTGCGTGTATGTGTGCGCGTGCGTGACGGGCCTTGTGTGTGAGAATGCGTGCTCGCTCTCCAAATTAAAGGTTTGGACTAAGCTCGCCCCTCCTATTCACTACGCGTCTTATCAATTAACTACAATTAATTAGTGTATCGGGGCTCAGCACACGGATCGCAGTGTAACCACCAGGCGAGACTTGTATAACCATTATATGTTTTGTTATCATTCTTCAATACTGCTGGCTGTATAGCTGTAGAGAAATGACCTTGATTAAAATTGATTGCACACTGCTGTTGAGTAGCCGGTAAAACATAACAGTAGTAGCCTTTTATCAGACAGCTATGGCTGCACTGCGCCTTCTCTGAACAGCAAATCAAAACAGCCTGTAGAGAATTAACGCTGTAGCGGCTGAACTTAAAATTTAGTTTAAATAGCGTATTGGATTTAATGGTTACTCAATGTAATAGCTTTTATATTCTTAAAGGGACTTTCTGTGATCATTGTTTTACATCTTTCCACAACCATCTAATTTGAATAACTTCTTGCATTCCTCTGGTTTCTCCTACCTTGATGCATGTTTATTTTGTTAGCATTTAAATAGGGGTACAGTTGTTACTTTCATTTTGCTGCTCTTTTCCTTTTGAGATGTGCCCACCTGTGACTGCTGGGTTAACTGCTTTATACTGTTACCGACTTTGGTGAAAGAGAGAATCAAATGTGATCACACTGAATGTAAATCGTACAAGTCATTCGACACAGGCAGTCAGATTGGATGATAAACTGTGCTGTCGTGATACTTTTATATAAGTGACATTTTGATATACGAATTTAAGATCATCCTAACAGCTATATGTAAAATATTCATATTCACTGATCTCAGGTGATTCAAGCGCAGCACAGATGGTATTGTAGAGCAGTGTGAATGAGGTCAGTACAGATGGCAGTGGTGGAAATTATGCACACCTCCAAACACTCTGTCAATCATCAATCTTAAGCTTAAATAAGATAACTTGTAATTAACTTCTGGCTGATAGATTGTGAGAACAGTGTGTCTCTTTTTTTCCCTAACAGCTTTGCCTGTGTGCGTGTGCGTGTGTGTGTGTGTGTGTGCGCGCGCGCGTGTGTGTACTGCAGTTTGTACATGAGGTCCATATCTCCAGATGCCCACCAGGCCTTTCCTGCGCAAAACATATACCCTTCAACATAGACTCACACACGGATGTGTTTAATTTCCCAGGCACTCTTTCCTTCCTTATTCCTCTCTGTATCATTCCATGGAAAGAATCACATAGTAGACACAGACAGAAAAACCTACAATAAGTTGTCAGTGAAAAAGGATTGAATTAAATCATTTTCTTTTCTTACAACGGCTTTAGATATTGGGCTCTACTCTAACCTCCCTCCACAAGAAGTAGTGCAAGCAACAGACAGTTCCTGTATTTAAATGTGTGTGAGCTTTCTTTTTTGCTTTGGAAATTATTTCTTTTTAGTGAAAATTGTTGCACCGCAGAACATTCAGTGGAGACAAAAATGCTGTAAAATTTTGCTTGCGTGTAAGTATAGCATACTGTATCGCATGAATAACAGCCATGAGTTTTCAGGAGCAGTGTGCTTGAAGCAGTGAAGAGAAGCACTGCATACTTGACTGTTGAAAATGGATAGAAGAGCAAGCAGAAAACATCCTGAAATGTTTGTGAAAGCCTGAAAGACACAGACCTCCCCAAACTCCTGCACACAGACATGTACATACAAACCTTGTACTTCCTTTGCAGCCTCTTGCAGACAACTGGCTGCTGCTATAGCTCAAGAAATGATTGTATATTAAAACATTTTCTGGATTTTGTTATTATTTGTGCACTTAGCATTAATAGCTGCTTTCTCCTAAGAGGACATAGAGGATCAGCAGAGCGTCTAGAAAGGGACACTCATCTTCACCTTAAAAATCACTGCAGCAACAGGCAAGATCTGAAATATGTCAAAGATGATGCTGAGTCAGATTTATATTAATTTACACTTGTATCAGGCACTTTCGTCTGTTGTATCTTGGATAAGATATTATCACGTTCAACAGGGGGTCTAAAATTGCTTAAAAGTAGTAAGTAGTCATTAGCATACAGAACAAAAATATGCTGATTTACTCCGCTCTAACACACCCCCTCAGGTGATGGCTAATGGTACACACTCTTCACTAAAAATGATGACAGCGTCTCCTGCCCAGGATCTGTTCCCTCAGGGTGTTTATACAGTCGGTCACTTGTCTCATCTTAATTCGGCAAATAATAGGGCACTGCTGCTTAATGTCTTTCCATTAATGACAAATGACAATAAAAAGCATGAGCAGTACCACTCCTGAGTAATATCAGCAAATCACTCTGAAGTCTTATCCACAATCTAATAAGTACTTATGTTTTTCGTAAATGTGCAGACCCATGAGAAAATCTTTGTTAAGAGTCCATAATGGCTTAATGTGTTTGTAGTGGTGGCCATGGAGAGTTAGGACATTAAGAAGGGCGCTGGTGAAAATGACTGCTCTCACATCGTTAGGCAGAATCCCAACACTGTCAAGCCATCTTCTTCCTTTATCTCTGTCATCACAGACAATGCATCAGTTGCCACATTTTACCCATTGAGTGGATTCTTGACTTGGTTGATTGGAAATATAAACATGTTGCTGTAATATTACGAATGTCGTTGATTCATGGAGGATTGGAAAGAGATATTAATCTGTTAAAAAGAAATTGGCCTGTGGATTGTAACTTGAGTCGAGATCAGAGATATGGAGTGTAATTGGTATCAAATGGTGTGCCTAAGAACTGCAAACAAGGTTTTTTCCTGCCCGTGGGCTGTAAATATTGTGTGTGTGTGTGTGTGCGCAGCCTGCATTCAGTGGTATGAACTGTGTCTTTTGTCATTCAGTCAAGCCTGCAAAGATTGTGCAATCATGTCAACAGAACCAAAACGATTCCTCTTGAGTCGCTAATAGATTTCATGGGAATAGTGGGTTGCCATAGTAAACGTCACTGTACCAAATGCCTCTGATGCGGCAGCTTACCAATTCCAGCCTCAAAAACGTCACTCGTTTACTTTTCTCACTCTCCCTTTTTTCATTCTGTCTGCTTTTTCAATGTCCCTGTGGTTTTGTAAAAGGGTAGGTTTAAATTTTGGCTTGTCAAAAAGCTTACACATACATGATTGTTTTATTTACACTGGAGGAAATGATGCACTAATGGTTCTCTCCACCTCAACACAGACTCCTCCACTGTCTGCCAGCTCCAAGCTCAAACCTTTCATGATGTCCTGCACTTTAAGTCACGTAGGGGCACAACCAAATGTGACGAGTGTGTAGCAGATTCAGACCATTAGTTTGGTCTCCCAATGCTATGACAGGGACATCATTAGAAGCCTCATGAAGACACTTTGAAGATTTTCCATCTTTCTGATCGCATAGCCATGGCTGACTGAAGAGGACAATATGCTACTGTTCAGCTGAACCACAGCAAAGGCTCTGTCTTTTTATAGAAGCAGCCAATAATACCTGCGTTGCCATGTATGCCTCACGGTCAAACAGTGTGCGTGTGTATGTGTGTCTGCGTATGAGTGTGTGCACCTTGGAGCTGTCTGGATGTGGGGACTGTGGGAAAGGATTTGTCTGTTACAAGAGGGGAAAATATCAGCTGCGAATCAAGAAGCAATTCATGATTGGAGTTGTCTAAAATACACACACACACTCTCTCACGCACCAGGCTACTTGGACATTTGTAGTGAAGCTAGGTCATGGTGGGGAAAGTACCCTAGAAGGAAAGGATTGTGTCTGCTTACAACACAAACAGCCCTTTTAATGTCATTTCAGATTCTGGTATGCATGTGGTATTACAAAAACTACACTTTGTTCTTGGAAATTAATTTATTGGTTTACCCAGAGAATGTTCTGCCATACACACAAAAGCATGCATTTAAAAATGTAGACAGTGAAACACAGGCACAAGAGTGTATCTTCTTTGACTCCAGATGTCTTTTTTTTCTCTTCTACAGGATTCTACCACTGTGACCCCGGTGACTTTAACAGTCGACCCTAAAGGTTACTTCCTGTATTGGACTGACCAGAACAAGGTGAGGCACTACACTAACAAGCCCAAGTCAACTGTTTTGATCTAGCCAAACCATGAACCCTGAAGGTGATAATACCCATCGTTCTCAGTTTTTCTGGCATGAATCTAAGCAGTAGATATTTCATGTACATCTGTAGGCATAGTTGAAAAAAGGAATGAACCTTTGCGTTTTCAGACTGTATGAACAGTATTTGAATTCTGTTGCCATGCAAACCTACAGTGCTTTAAGCTGCTGTGTTACCACAGCAAAGGTATAATTATTCCACATTTTAAAGATAGTTGTTTAAAACAGCTATTAGAAATTGCCTCCGCAACTGCACTGACACTAATAGAATAGACAGTACAAGCAGCATACTGTATATTTTGTATGTTATTTCCATCTTTCTGATGTTTTACAGGTTACTTTCAGGATTATCTTGTGTCTTTGTTTTGGTATTTCTTTTGCCAGATGTTTATGGGTGGCTTACAATTAGCTTGTCTGCTATCAGTTACCACTTTGAAATTTGTCCTTGCAAACAATGACCCATCTTGCACTTGAAATCTTTAGAAGTGCACCAGGAAGCAAGGTAAACAGATAGAAATCTGAACTGCTGCACCTGCAGTGCTTAACTTGACACCTGTGAGAATATTCTGCTGCCCATTTTTTCTGCACTCAAGTTATGGCTTTCATAACAACCAGGAACAAGGTTGAGAAATTTAAGATATGAGATGCTATCAGTCTAAGTAACTTTATCAAGCACTTCCTTTCAGTTAAACCTTGAAAGTGTGTACGTAATTTGTAGGTGCTTTTCTAGTTTGGCCTGTTTTTGCACGTATAGCTCTGGTGCAAGTCTCCCTATTCAGTGCTTCTTTAAAAATCCAATCCAACTCTAAACAGCTCACCGGATGTTATGTTTGCCTGTTCTATTTGTGTGTATAAGTGTATCAGCAAGGGCAGTCAGAGGTAGACTAATTAATAGCTACCATTGATTTTATGTTTGCCTAGATGATAGTATTTCACTGCATCCATACCAGAGCATAGACAGGAGTGCTGACCGAGACTTTACCTCTGTACACACATCTCTGTGCACAAACATGCACGTGCACACAGCATTCATGAGTGTACTGCTACTCCTGTTTGGTAACAAATGAGCCCGTTATGTTGGCAACCTACTGTAAATTAATACACTGCATTTGGGGAAATATATATATATATACACACATCTCTTGTAAAACAATGATCGAGGAAAGACTGGGTTTCTGAGTTAGACAGAGACAAACATCCATCCATCAATTATCCTAACCAGCTGTCATTTGGCGAGAGGTGCCCTGGACAGGTCGCCAGTCTGACAGACAGAAACAAACAACAACATCAACAACAACAAAAAACAGTTTAAGAACCACTTTTGATGTCTGGCTTGCTTGTGCATGTGGGAAAGTGTGTGTCTGTGGTCAGAGATAACAAGCACTGAGAGTGATTCTACACTAAGAGAAGTGAGAGAGCCTCTTTGGCATCAATTCATCATTATTTCCTGTGCCTCTGTCATAAGGCGAGGATTTTGAATGATGAGGCTTTTGTGTTTGTGTTTACATGTGTGGGTGTCTGTTCTGTCTCTGAGCATTGAGAGCAGTCCTGCTGCACACATAATAACTCAAATTGATACCAAGTACAGCCCGGGTAAAACTCTATTAGGGCATAAAGAAAGGCACCCACAGTGCCACAGTCAACACAAACGTTTGTTTTATGTGTTTATAAAGATGTCTTGTCTCATGTTTTCACTCACGTTTATTCATGATGATATTGCACATCTGTTCCACAGACCAATCTAAACAAACTATGATGCTCTGTCTAGTTGTTGTGTACTGTATGTGTGTGTTTGTTAGAGACTCAGCATGATGGCCTGCAGAGTAAAAGCATTCCTCAGATTCTTCAGCAGCACAGCAGTGTGCTCATTGTGCTTACTTTCAAACAGACATTGCCACTGATGGAGACAGGTTTGACTATTTTCTCTTTTTTCAGTTTTACTGTTTCCTGGAGGACTTTCACTAGAAGAAGACAAGCTCAGTGTTTGAAAAGACTTGCAGCTTACACAAGGGAAAGGTATCTGGCAGTGAACTGCAGTTATGCAGTCATTGTTAGGTGGCCTGCAGTAAAATTAGCTGCCATTCATAATGACATAATCACTTATTTTCAGCTCAACAAACAAACTATAAGGCTTGGACTTGACTTTGGACATATTGGTGTAAACCTGGGTCTTCTCTTGCAAAAAATTACTCTCTGCATTTTTTTAGTATGTATGGGGGACATTTAGAGGGGGAAAGGTGATAGAAGGACTGTGCTGCTAATTTCAAGGTTTGTCTTTCCCATCTAGTGATGGGTTTTTCTGTCTGGAGTCTGAGCCAGCAATGGTTTTCAGCCCCGTTTAAGGTCAGAAAGGCAAAGGTTCGTTTTGACAACAGAAGAAACTCAATGTCAGATCTGTTTAAGTTCTTTGCCTTTTCTTTCTGGCTAGCCTTTCAGTTGATGACTCGAGACTCGAGGATTCTTCTAGTTTGATCTTGATGCCTTTGTTGTAGTCGCAGTAAGCTTTGCTGAAAGTAACAGCCTCAACTTCAAAAACATTGTATTGTGTAGAGGAGTTGTTATAACTGTAATGAGATACTTATTGATTCTAGTTTGAGACTGTCAGTGTAATTGAGGCGAATTTATGGTGGCAGGATCCCAGGAGATGAGCTAAGGCACAAGGAATCCAGACTATTTGATGTATTTGATTTTTCACTTCCTTTTCTCCGCTTCTGGACGCTTGCCAAAACAGGAGCTTGAACAATGCTACCATTTTAAGATAGTTAATATAGTCTGATATTGGTGAAGGGTATTGCAAAATCTCCCCTTTCCCAGTGTGCATAGAAACAGGTGTGAATTCTACTGATGTGAGCTCTGTCTCCATTTCTGCACACTGCTGTATTTTTAAACAGGGCACTGCTATGTAAACTCCGACAGTCATAACTCTTCCGTGTTTGTATGTGTTTGGTCCAGAGTCCATTTCGCTGGCTTTTGATGTTTCTGCATTCTCTCTCCTTCACCTTGAAAGTCCCACTGTTTTGAATACACACACACACACGCGCAAACACACACACACGCACACAATGTTCAAACAGCAAAAACGCAGTTGGAGCAGTACAGAACAGAGATGATGTTTGTGATAAGAATGATGGTGACCATGACAACAGGTTTCAGGAAACAAGTGTTTCATCTCATAGACCTTATGCAGTGGTCTTATGTCGACATATTCTCATCCCACATTAGAAATTCATTAACAACAGTATTTTAAATATTGGAGAAGAAGTCGGTACAGATCTCGTCACTGTGAATGATGTTTTCTGTAGCTACCACCCTCTTAAGTTTAGAGTGCATACAGGTGAGGTGCGTCACCTTTTTTTGAGGACGCGGAACTTGAATATATTATATTATATAAGGTTCCTAGGTTTGAGTTTTTTGACAGTTGCATTGCTTAATTGTGCTGGTGATAGTGAATTTGTAAAGCTTCTGATTTTGAGATGATTTTTCAGTTTCTGCTTACCAAGAATTTGTGAAACGATGTAGAAGTAGCCAAAAAAATCCTCACACATATGCTTTAGAGCTATTTGACATGATCCATTGTTGTAAGCAGTGCCGGCTCTTGGCATAGGCGCCCTAGTCGACCGCCTAGTTCGCCACTTGCTGGAGGGGGCGCAGCTTCCAAAAAAAAAAAAATGTAATTAAATAAAAAAGTCGCTTGCAAATATCGCGAGTCGGTGGTTTTTCAGCTCTTTTTCTAAAGTGTAGTTACTTATTTGGGCTTTGCTCCCTGTATGAACCCCTCATGATTCTCTCCACAATAAAGTGAAATGCGATAGTTTGTACTTTTCCACAGCCCCGTTTCTTGGTTACTGCGCCCACCAGAGCCGACACACACGTTATAGGCGGTTGATTAAGGGGCGCCAAACCGTAATCTCGCCTAGGGCACCAAAATGGGTCGGGCCGGCTCTGCACATAAGCCACAGAGTCATTACTTTACATATCCCAATCAGAGTGCGATGATAATCAGCCTGGGGTATTCAGACCTCGCTCATTTGACCATGTTTACATACATGTATATGTAACACTTTAAGTAATAAACTCAGATGTGTCAATGCATGTGCCAGTACTTAACTAAGTGCAACTATACATCCACACACAGTCACAGTGGAAGCACATTCTCACAAACACACATACACATTCCTGTGATGTCCAACCAGGAACAGGTGCATCTAATTTTGGATCCTGCTGGTTGAGACTGCTTTCAGGGGGTGGGGCTATACAACACTGACTCAGTCAAATTAACAGCCTTTTGGTTTAGTTGCCATGGTTGCCATGCGACAGCACACACCTCGGAAATGTCACATTGTCTTTCGGCCCCCGCTCATAATCAGGAGCATGTTGGCACCTTGAGACTGATATAACTGTTTCCTTGTTTGTGTGTATGTTTTTGTGGGTTCTCCCGAGCAGCCTGTGGTTATAACTAAAGGTTAAATGTTTTCTCTCTGGAGATTTATGTTTCAGCAGTGTGCCAATTTCAAGACATTCACTGGACAAGCGTTCAGCAGATGGCACTGAATGATGTTCAGAGGTGAAAGACAGTTCACCCCAGGATAAAATCAGACTCACACAGTTGGCGGCTGGTATGTGTGGGACATTTCTGAATGAGCATAGAATTGACCTAATCCAGAACACGGGTAAGGCTGTTTTGGGTTCATGTTAAACCTAATACACATTTGGTGCCCAAATACATATCCTCTCCTCTGTGTCATAGCAGAGTTCACACATCTGTTTCCCCCAACACAGCAATTTTCTGTGATTACCAAAGCTGCTGCTCCTCCACCTCAGTCAGCACTATATGGGAGTGAGAGACAAGCCATAAATCTGCAGCCAATCTACTGAAAGCGAATTGTGACCTCTGCCAAGTTATAGCCTGGCACAGTGGGGCCCTATTTCATCTGAACCAGTAGAGAGAGAAACAGACACTGGGAGACAGAGACAAAGACAGAGACAGAAAAGAAGATGATGATCATAATGAAGAAAACAAGTAAGATCACGTCCCCTGTGTTAACTGTGGTATCAGTTCATTTACTTAATGAGTTACTTTCACACCACATTAGCAATTGGTGATATAACTTAGGCTGACATTTCTTTTTGATTTTTGATTTGCTTGGGCAGGAAGCTGATGTAAATTTGCCATACCGTTGTTTAAAATGCCCAGCTCTGCAGCCAAACCTCCTAACATACAGTCATGTTCAAAAGTTAGTACCCTCTCTTTTAATCATGTGTTTTCTTGTGTAAAAACATAATACAAATCATCTGATTGTAGCAGGTCTTGGTAACAGGCAAACACAACCTCAGATGAAGAAGAAAATATAAGTGTTTTCACCGTGCCATCATTTATTTAACAGAAATGAGACCAAAAAGAAAAAAAAAACATGTGGGCATTACTAAGTACCACTCTAATGCTTACATAGGATTTAAAAGGATAAGGTGCAGCTAGGTGCTGCTAATCATCAGCCCTTGGTTTGATCATCAGCAGGTTTGCAAACCTCCATAAAAGCAGAAGCTTTCTGGTCTGGGGCGTTCAGGTGTGTGTTAACACAATGCCAAGAGGGAAAGACATAAGCGATGGTGAAGCAATTGTTGCTGCACATAAAACTGGAAAGGGTTATAAAACCAATTCCAGACAATTTGGAGTTTAATGTTCTACACTGAGAAAGATTATTCACAAGTGGAAAGCATTCAAGACAGTTTTCAATCTTCCTGCTGACCCAGCACATTCACCCCAAGGTTAAACTGTGCAATGCTCAGAGAAATACAAAAAAAACCCCAAGGGCTACTGTACATCTCAAACCCTACAGGGCTCACTGAGCATGATAAATGGTAAAATCCTTGACAGCACAATTAGCACAAGACAGAACAAATACAATTTGTTTGGAAGTTTTGCGAAGAAAAAGACTCTTCTGTCTAAAAGGAACCTGAAAGCATGACTGAGGTTCACAAAACTGCATCTGAACACACCACAAGACTTCTAGAACAATGTCCTATGGACATATGAGACCAAAGTGGAGTTGTTTGGCCTTAATGCCCAGCGCCTTAAACATACTGTCAAGCACGGTGGTGGAGGGGCGATGATTTGGGGCTTGTTTTACAGCCACAGGATCTGGGCGCCTTGCAGTCATTGAGTCAAGCATGAACTCCTCTCTCTACCAGAGTATTCGAGAGGTAAATGTGAGGTCATCTGTCCAACGGCTAAAGCTTGGTCAAAATTGTATTGTGCAACAGAACAGTGATCTGAACAGACAGTCCAACAATTTCACTTTGTGAAAGAAGTTATATGTTCTTGTTCATCTGAGGTTGTAGTTGTCAAATACCAAGACCCACTACAATCAGATGATTTTTTATTATGTTTTTACACAAAACACGGAATTAAAAGAGGGGGTACTAACTTTGGAACATGTATGTCACTTAGGAAAGAAAGTTAGTTGTCACAATCATTGTACCTTTACATCGGTTAAATCAATTAGACATCACTACTAAGCCACAGTTTAGCTGCTGCCCAGTGGGATCCACCCTTTGTGGTGTGGCAGCCAACATAGAAAGAGTTAACAGTGACACAGAAGGATTGAAAATCTAGGTAGGGCTATAAAAGTGCGTATGTAAGGCTTTTGGCAAAAAATGTTGAGGAAAATCTTTCCACACTTTCCACACTTTCTCATATAAGGTGTTGAGACAGTGCCTTCACTGCAGTAAATATCATCCACCCAACAGTGGGTTAGGCTGTACAAACGACTAAAGCTTACAGAAAAAGGTCAGGGCAGGTTATTGATATTTGTTTTAGATGTGTTAGTCCTGTTCCTTTATAGATGTTATTTATTGGCTTTGAGGAGCAGGACAAAAAGTCGCTGTTGTCGTGGCAGTGTTGAAATATTATGACAGCTAAGCCAGACGTCCTACGAGCTGTTATTTGGGAGCAGCAAATGTTCCTACAACAAAATGTAAAATAAAGATAGTTTCTTGCAGTTTTATTAGGTGGCAGGAACAAGAGCTTGGCTTAGAGCACCCATCCTAAAACAGCTGAATGTAAACTGTTGAACTGTCTGCTAAGCAGAGAAGAATTGTAATGTAGAAACACAGTGGCCTGTTTGTGTGCGTGGACTTTAAATTGTGGAGTGAATTGCTATTTATTAGATCCAAAAGTAAAAAGCAGATTAAGCAAATTGTAAAAAAAAAGCAGCACATTGTCCGCACAACTGCCAGACTCCTTAGCAGTTTCTGAATGACATTAAAAGGCTTTGTTTCCACTTGAGTTAGACCAGTTTATTTCCGCACCATGCTCCTGTATGGGTAAACAAGTACATGCAACAAGCATGCACACTACCAAGTAACACTGGAGAGGAGGTGAAGAAGGGGCATGGTCCTGTTCATTTCCTCTCCTGAACAACCTCGGTTTGCTCACAAAATCGCAGCTCCGGAAAGAGGGCTTTTTCTCTCCATTTAGAGCGTTTTGGCTGATTAAAGGCTCTGCTGGTGCCCACACTGCAGTGTGAAACTCGGCACCTCAGCTGAGTCTGCCAGAGTAATGGAGGTGACTTAGCTATGGCAGCAGCACTGGCAGTCCAGCTCAGAAAATGAGCTAACACACCCTGGACTCAAGTGATAAGCTTAACATGGCTGGTAAACGATGTTGATTGTGCAACTGCAATTGAAGGATACCAGTTAATACCATTCCATAGTCATTATGAGTTAGGGGTGTGCTTGACAAAAAAAAAACACAAAACAGGAATACCTTAAAATCTAATGCAGTCCTGTGCTATAAAAGCATCATCCCCCCAAAATGTGTATAAAGCAATTTGCATGATTTGGGTTTATGATTGGAGCAAACTAACATAATTTTATACAACTTAAAATATTCAATCACTGTAGGTTTTGGGCTGTAAACTGACCCAAAATGTATGCTCAGCGCAATATTCAACACTCATATTGTCCATTTTGATGGCCTTGTGTTGTAAATGAGACTGGAAATAGTTCCCATGTAGAAATAAGATCATTAGAGTTCTCCAGTGAATTTAACAGTTATAGCTAGGCAATGACTCATTTGTATTAAATAATAATAATATTTAAAGTTTAAATTAGTCTTAGATGATATTATGAAAAATAGCTGATATAATGTAATATAATTGTTAGATTAAGTGCTCATGTAAAGTATGACTTACTGCCAGCAGGGAACAGCTCGTTTTGGCCTAATCAAAGGTTCTCAGTCTGGCTGCCTGTTTAAAATATGACAGCAGAGTGAAGAGGATGATTAAGCTTCTCATTGTCTCATGAGTCCAGGTATTTATAACATTTATGCTGGCCTATTTCTGTATAGCTTATTCAAAAATGATCTCCATCGTGTTGATTCCTTTCATCTGAAACAGTTCAAACAGAAAGCAGTTTGACTCAGAGGTGTTGCACACAGTCACAGGAGTAGTAATGCGGAGCAGGAAAGGAAGAATGAATGAAGAAAGACTTATTTTAGACTTACCTTGGATAGGGATGACTGAGATAATAACAGTGCCTGTCTTTTTAGCTGTCCTGTTTCACTCACTCTTATTTCAAGTGTAACAAATTTTAAGGATAAATTTCCAATGCGAAAGAAAGGACTTAATGAAATTTTGATTTGAAGCAGTGAGATGTGTGGTTAACTGTGATGCCAGTAAATTGATTTTACCTCTGCTCAGTAGACTGCAGTCAATTGAAAGGTCTGCTTCTCCCTGCTCCCAGTTTCTTTCTCTGACACTGTCTGTGTATCCCTCTCTGTCATCACTGTTTTTGTACATGCTTATTACCTATTTATTATTACTTGCTTGGATCATATATTGATTTAGCTCGATTAATAAGATGGAGAACAGGGTGATGGGAAGCCACCCCGATTTTTTTACTTGATGAAATGTTTCCTTTATATTAAGAAGTGTTAAAGCTCATTTTTGCAAGTGCCCACCAAATTGTTTTTTAATACTGTATGTGCAAGAAATAAAACTCCTGTAGTCATATACTACACACATTACAGACATAATTAATTTTACAGGCAGTAAATAAACTAATAAAATAAAATAAAGCCACTTTTTTAACTATACCATGAAATGTCACAAGTAAGGCTTTGTAGTTTATCGGCCCCCAAGCAGAGTTGTCATTCTGACATGATGATGATTTGAATAGATTTAAATGTGCAGCGGTGGCCAGGCTGTTGTTGTAGCTGTCAGTTAGATATTTGCATAGCTGAGACAGAGCTGAGCTGTTGGTTTAGCTCTGCATCATAACACTGCTGAATCAGTCAGTGTCAGCTTGTTTATGATTTTCTTTTTTTTTTCCTCTGCAGGAAGTGCCACCAAGCTGAACTAGTAACTGCTGCATGTAGTGCAGAGGAGTCATAAAAAGTTGATGGTGTCAAATTAAGACTGACCACTGTAAGCATTACATTTATCCTTACCTCTGCTGTCTCACATTGAGGGAACTTTGATTCATCATAATGCCGCTGACTTTAAAACTTCACAGTTAATGAGATGAGACACTTTCAGAGAGTTTTGTTGTAGCACTCATTTGCACACATTGCAATGAAAGTAGTTGTCTGAAGAATGAAAAAACATAGCAAACCCTGCCTACTTTCAAGCACACGTAAACCAGGCCAATTGCTATATAAGGTATTGTTGGACTGTCTGTTCTGTCAATTAAGCAGATTTCAGCCTCCATTAGAAAATCTGACAAGCACTTGTTGTATATAATTTTAAGCATACTGAGTCCTTTAGTCATCTAAAGCTTTACTTTATCTTTTAAGTCATGCACATGTAATAAACACTGCAAAATAATAAATATTTTATTATATTGCAGGTCGTTTGGCTTATCTGGGCAAGTGTGGCTTGTCTGCTAATAGGTGAATGTGTTAAGAGAAGTACTGCAGCACTGTTTTGCCCACTAACAGAATATCAATTGTATCCCTAAAATATGATGTTCTGGTTGTCAAATGAAAATTGCAATTTGTAAGTGAATCAATGATCTTGTATAGCTCATTTGGGCATTTTTTAATGAGTTGGTGGTCAGTCAAGAAAATGTGAGAGCTGAGGGTTTTTTTGTTGCAATATATAACCTGACATATGGATGGATTGTGGGTCACAAAAACAAAGGTTACTGCATGATCACCCAAGTCTCTGATATCAGTTTCTCTAAGTACAACTCAGTGCTACTATCTCAGGTCACTGATTTGCTCTATTAGTTTTAGTTACACTAAATTGATTACAGTGGAGAATTTATAGCTTAGACATTTAAACACAGATGCTTTTAGTGAAATGGCATTTCAGATTTGTGAGGACTGTCTTTTATGAGTCAACTGTTACACAGAGAAACTGACTCTCTCTCTCTTTTCTTCTACCATTCCCTTCCTTCCACTTCAAACGCTAACCCAGCCCAGTTGCCATGACAATCCAATCCATGTAGCTTGTTTTTTTGATGCTGCAAAATACTCAAAACCTTGCTGCTGTGATTTGACTGCCATCGCTGTACGGAACCAGGTGGCTGCTTTCCTCAGGGAGCCCTTTCAAATAAAGACATTCAGCCAAAAGACTTTGAAGTGCCACTGTAGACAAGCTCTCAATAAGAGAACGCACTTCCTTCCTGTTTCATTCGAGGCTTTGACGGGGGAGCTACGTACATGGAGCATGTTGCATGTAGTTTGTCAATTTGCTTGCAGTGTTAATGCTGCAAAATATCTAATTGAAGTATTTAAAATGTTTGATCACATGGTGTTATTGAAAGCTCGTTGTCAAGACTAATATTAGCTATCACACTGCCTGTTTGTGATTTTGAAAAAATTTATAATTCTAACACAGCAAACACAAAATGATCATGAAATGTTATTGTTGGCCTTATAACCCTTAACTGAGCACGGCAAAGCAAGGAAAACATGACAAAACGAGCATACATCTTCTTTTCATCCTGGGTTTTGATTTGATTTTTGAAAGGCCAGTTGGAAAGAGAATACACTTCTTGTGTTATGCAATTTCATTTCACTTATATTTTTGGTCTTTTTTGACTGCACGGTGTAGGTCAGAAGTTCACTCAGTAATGGAGTTCTCCCATTCTCTCTTTCATGTACACTGCCTCTGAGAACAGAGATGATAAGAACTGAAATTAAAAAGGATATTAAAATCAGGATTGCATGTGTTAAATGATTCCTTTCTCCTCTTCCTGAAGAATTCTGTAAAATTAACAAAAACTATTTTAGCTTTGATGTCAAATGAATAATTGTTTTTGTTACTCAAGAGGTAAAATACTTTTTGTTGCTGCTGTTTCATGCTAGCATTGGCAAAATGGTCATTTTTATTTTCATGAAAGGGCAAAGGTTGATGTTAAAAGTTAAAGAAAACTGTCATGAAAAAAGCATAGATTTTTCAAAACAAAGAGCACGAAATAGTACAACATAACATGAAAACCTCTCACAACAAGCATCTAGTGTCTATACACTGTAGAGCATTTTAGGCTTTGACAAGCAGACATATGAGAAATTTAGTTCTGCACTGAAGTCTATGCATACTGTATACAATATGTAATTTTGCATTATATGATGCCTGCAAATTCACTGTAGTTTGTTTGGTTATGTGTGATTAACCAAAAGGTAATTTTCTTTTTGGTATTAAACTTGTCAATATACTGTAAGTCGTTATAATTGAGATAAATAAAATCACTTTCTCAAAGTCAAAGGACACAAATGCATTATGTCTGCATGTCTTGCAGTCAGTCTGTTTTTATAAAGATGCTTTTGTTGTGCAGTTTTACAATTTCAGCGCATTTTATCAGTGTGTATGTTTTATCAGAGTACTCAACAAGATCATCAGTTTCCTGTTCAGGAATGCTGAAGGAGACGTCAAGTGGCTCATGAGTTTACGAAGGCTCATAGAAAAATCCCATAAGGCTTTAATGTCACAGAGTCAGAGTACAGATCAAGATGATAAGCCTCTTCTGGCCTCACTTTTTTTACTGCCCATTTCATAACAGTGTCTCATTCTCATTTGTTCTCACACGTAA
This sequence comes from Sandelia bainsii, assembly GCA_032362345.1. Taxonomy (NCBI): domain Eukaryota; kingdom Metazoa; phylum Chordata; class Actinopteri; order Anabantiformes; family Anabantidae; genus Sandelia; species Sandelia bainsii. The sequence continues at coordinate 6,466,928 of JAUMHL010000017.1, forward strand.
GCACGTAAGCAACCTGCATTATTTTTTACATTCTTCATATATGAAGAGCAGTCACACCACCACCACCACCATCGTCTTGCTTCTTTTTCTCTCTTGCTCTCAAGTAATGTTTCAAACTGTTCTTTCCATATTCATTGAAAGGCCTCAGTAAATGTTATTTAATTCATTTTGCTGGAGGAATCAGGGCAATGGATGGCTTACACTCTAGTTCCATTTGCTAATAAGGCAATTACGGGCTTTTTGCTTTCAAACAATTTCCAGTGCTTCCTGCACATACACAGATGACCAATTGCTCAAGTGGGCGACTGGAAAGAAGAGGTTTTTAACTCCATTTCAAAGAGTCAGATGTAGAGTGGTCAGTGGGATAGTTAAGTATTGATAATCACAGAGAGCAAAGAGTGGGTTTCTTTCAGCCGACTGGTCTTGTTAATCATTTACAAGCGTGTTAGAAAGGGTTGCATATCTTGTGTTCACTCTCAGAAATGCTGAATTATACTTGTCTTGTATTTAGACAGCTATCTCAGACAGATTTTACTTCTTATTATTATGCTTTGATGCAGGCTAATCGAAATAATTACACTCAACTAGCTTCTGATGTTTAAGAGGGCCGTAATTCCCACCAGTTAGGGTTTTTTGGGGGTTTTCATGCCATCCTGCTGTTTTTCATTTTAAGCTGAATTCCTTTGTACTGTGTAGCAATTATCTTGCTGCTGTCTCTCCATTTCCGAATGTTCATGCCAGAAAGCTTATTACCAAGACTCCCTTTGGCCTTGATTGTAGATTATTAACATATCTGCATAGACACCTGTACAAACTAAACATGAGTTAAAAAAAGAAAGAAATTCTGCCAAAACGCATTGTAACATTGCAAACATGACCTGTCACCTCAATGTTTTTTTGACTGGTAAATAGTGTTCGAATGAATTTAGAAAGTTTTCTGCCAAGCAGTCACTCTGTTGTCCATCCCTGAATTTCTCTCACTCTCCCCTCTTCTCTCGTTGTTCCATTTCCACTCGAGCAACTAAGTGTGTCAGAAATATGTGCCAGTTGTCTTTCTTTCCCCACTAAAGTCAATTCAGTTTGGTGGAATCATAAGAAGGTATCAAATTTAAACAGCTTGGAGGTGCTCTGGGGCAAGACGAGAAGCGCAGCTGTCTGCCATATTTAAAATACTAGCTCCTCTCCAAGAGTCTTCCTCGAGAGAGTTACATGACATTAGGGAGAAGAAGCATACCTGGCCCATTAGACTAAAGGGACATGGAGAATTAGTTTTTATCAGTAGTTTAGAAGACAAGTTGAAACCAGGGTGGCAGTGAAATCTTTTAGAATCATTTCTTCACATTCCAGCCACATTGTTCTCTCCTGATTCTTGTATTGTCTTTGTGGCTCTGCTCTATTATTTCTATCAAACGCTTTTAGGACCTGTTGATGAACACACATAATGGCCTGTGGTTTCTTTGACAGGAAAGGGAATAAAAAGGCACTTGACTTAAGAGTAGCAGTGGGTTGAGAGTAGAGCCTAACCATTGTGGCTGATAGTATACACTAATTTGCTGGCTGATTTGTGTGTTTTGTTCTCTAATGATTCTGCCATTGTTGAGGTGGCACAGTTGAAGTGCACACAGTTTGACTTGTAGTGGAAACAGAGATGTTGTTAATGAGATAATAACAGTTTGTATGTAGAAAATGCACAGTAAAATTAACACTTGGGGTATTAGTTATTGTTCGTCATGGTCTTGCTTGCTCCTAACAACCTCACACCAGTCTCATGTGTCTGTCTCTGTTCTCTTTCACCTGCCCTCAGGGTCGGTTCTCTACAGGAAAGACCCACCCTCTTGAAGCTTGGCAACCAATCATAAATCTCTGTAGATATCAGATTCATTTCTTCTAACAGTGCAGATGAAGCACCTGGTGAACACAGTCCATGGATAGCTGTATGTGATAGCATTTATATTTAAGTATGGATAATGATGATGACCTCTTAATGCTACAACTGTTGAATAGTTTAACTATCATTTAACTATCATTAGTTGTCAAGTAAACTCTGACTAAATTGTTGCTAAGTTATATGCTCTCTAAAATGTACTGTCCTCTAGTAATATGAGCTAATGTGTTCTCAATAATTTTTTTATTCATGTTAACATGTGGTTATTCACTTTTAGTGGGTACTTAGACAAACTGTTCATAAATCATATTTTCAAAAGTTTTGACTTTTCCACTTAACCCAGTATCCTGTCCTCTATTTGCCTTAATCCTCTTTTCCTCTCTCGCTGTATTTAGTTTAATTTGTGCTTGTTCTGAAATTGCTCAAGTTTCAGCAATTTGGAGAGGAAGAGACAGATAGAGAAAACCAAAGATATTTTCCTGTAGAAGTAGTAAAAAAATGAATTTCTCTTAGCCATGTACTTTGTCCTGACTTCAAAGGGCTCACAGATTGCACTTAAGAGGTGTCTAAATGAGATTATGTGAAAGATCTAAACCAGAGCTGCACTGTTTCTCCCACCGCCTGTGAATCTCAGAGAACTTGGAAAGCCAACTCACACAAGCACACTTGTGGTATGTGGTATGGTTGAATGTACATTTTAGCCATTGCTTAAATGCCAGGATGGGTTAAGATATTAGTACTGTGTCTTGTGTGTTAACATTATAGTGTGTGGGTTTTGTGAGTTTCGTTTGTCTGTGTTTGTGTCTTCTCTGGCTTGTAATTATCTTAATTCATCCTTTCTGGGAATTTTACACTTATATTTGTGTGTGTATGTGTGTGTGTGTGTGTGTGTGTGTGTGTGTGTGTGTGTGTGCATTCCTGCATATGTGCAAGCGTGTGTCACTTGCTCCAGGTCTCTGAAGGGTATCTCAGATGTTCCAGTGCAACAGATAAGAGCCATCCACAGTGCGCCTGAAGGAAGCCACACAAATAGAGGAGCAGACTTAAATGGTGTGGAGCAGTAAGAATGGAAGAAGATGGGGGAAGGGATGGGGGTGGCGCATTAGCATGTGTGTGTCGGCAGGGGATCAGACAAGACAAGCTGTGAACAGTCATCCATCGACACAAGAACTGCTGTTAAGATACAAGCAGACATGATGGAAGGGTGGAGGGAGGATGAGGAAGAACAGAGGAGGCAGATGTCCAGGGAGAGGCTAGGTGAGACGAGTGAAAAAGAGCGGCACACGTCCAAGACAGTGAGGGCAGAGACGGACAAGAGAGGACAGAGTAAGGGAGGGAAGGACGAGGGGGGGGCTAAAATTTAGCCAGAAGCAAAGACTGGGAGAGAGAACAACAGAGGATGATAGACAGATGAGGGAAGTGGCTTTGCTCTCTCTGTCATCCCACTCAGCTCTGCTTTCTATCAGAAAGGAGTACACTCCCTCCAGTATCCCTCACTACACTCCATCTGTCACTGTGCATGCAAGTGTGTGTCTTCCACGATTTGATTGGTCCAGCACGCTCCAAGGAAAATGGTGACCACTGTGAGCTGAAGAGCCGATCACATCATCACTCTCAGACCCAGAGTGTTTATAATGGCTGAACACAGAAGACACTGGAGATTGATGATAGAAACAAGTTGGACTTCACAAGCGTGTGTGTGTGTGTGTGTGTGTGTGTGTGTGTGTGTGTGTGTTTATGCCAATAGAGTTGCGTTTGTGAGTGTGTGTATTACCTGGTGTGTGTACAAGCGTGAGTGCATGCGCTGATGTATAGAACAAAGCTTCCTGCAGCCTTTATCTCAGTGCTGGTTGTTCTGTGGAGTGTGTCAGCTGCTGATAGCCACTATCAGCCTCAACCACGCTCCTCCATCGCTCGGCCATAGTGGGGTTTTTTCCTACATTGCCATTTCTCCCTCCCTCCTTCTTTGCTACCTTTCCTTGTGTTTCCCCCTTATGTGCACTGACCTCTAAACCTTTCCATCCTTTCCCAATCTGTTTGACCATGAACATAACTTAAACTGATAACCAGAGTGATAAGGTCCCACAAATCTCACATTTTTATAACTAAACTATATCCATATACGGTATTTTTAATTTGCTCAGTCAACCCATTGAGAATGCACTTTTAAACTGATATTTTTATGTGTGTGTTACCTGAAAGTAAGAGTGCAGACACTTTAAATCCAGATAAATTCTTATAATATTTGAGGACATGCCTGGTAAATAAAATACAATTTATGATGCTGACCATGTAATCACTGCATCTCTTTTGTTGTGTCTGGCTGAGAACCTTTTTTTTTGGTTTTCTGTTACCTCTATACTATCTTTTGCCTAATTAAGATGGAAAATTGTCCCAAAAACATGGACAGGTTGAATAACAGGGGAAAAAAGTGTTCTTTTGTTTCAGGGAATGGCTGAGGTGGCATGGTGAGATGTACTGGAAAACTCCCCTCAGGTTCAAACCAGTCAATATATGTCAGATTGGGAAATAAACCCACAATAAAACCACACTATAACAACAGATATCCGGTGCTTTTGACTGCACAGGTCCATTATCAGGCACAATTCATAACCACTCTTATGACAACCAGCCCATTTGAGTTCACGTCTTTTAAATGTCACAGTAAAATTGGGGGCAGATAAAACTTCAGTTGTGCGCATCATTGCTTTAAGATGCTCAGAAGCATGGTGGGCAATCACTGGGCCAAAGATGAGGAACACTGGGCACATTTCTGCAGAATTTTTCGATAGTGTTCAGCCTCTGCCCTCATTCCTGTGTAAAAACTGTGTAGCTCCCACGTAGTGTCTGGTACTAGAAATGCCTCACTGAGATCTCTGCAACAGTACACCACATGTGTCTGCTGACTGAGATAGAGAACCGCTGGATTTAGTCTTGAATGCTTTGTCTGAGTTCATGCAAGCTAAGAAACAATTTTACAGATCAGTGCAACAGTACAGAATCAATGTTTTTTATTCATACGGATTCCTCTTTTTTACAATTACTAGGCTTTGAGAGTTTGAGGAAAAATAGACAACTGTGATGGGATAAATACTACCCATTATCAGGTGAATCATCCTTTGTTGGTTCCTTATGACAGAGCATTGGTTTGTTTAAAGATTTTATTTCAGTGTTTTGATGCTGCAGAGGCAGAGTCATGGAACAGGGTGGATGGATGAATAACTGAGTGAATTAGTTGCTCAGTTTTAATAGGCCCTTGGGCGGCCTCGTAGCAATGCCAGACTCCCCAATTTGGCTCCAGGCCTTTGTTGCATGCCATACCTCTCTTCCACTTTTGATGTCACTCTTCACTCTTCAAATGTATGTGTGAAAATTCATGTTCCCTCTGCACATGAGCTTTTTGCTCTTTTCTCTGACCGTTTGCAGCTTTTTTGCTCTCTCTTTAGTCAGCCACTTCAGGTGAGGAGGTTTGTGACATCACTGACTGTGAGGCTGTTAAGAGTCGCTCTATGGGAACCCAAGATTGCAGCAGTAGATTGGATGTGACTGTCAGCTAGGTTCAAGCACAGCTCTCCACAAACCATTTTCCCTTGTAACTGTATGTATTTCCTGGCAGCCAAGTGGCACTGGAGGGCCACTTACATGAGCAGGTAAACCACCTGCATAGCTCCAGTATGTTTTGTTCCACATAAGTTATAGCGCTGTTTATAATTAGGGGATACATCCATGCCCAGAATCCTCTGACCCTGAGTCTGTGGGCCTTTGAAGACTCTTATGCATTAAAAGCAGTATTGTAATTTGTTATGCAATGGTCTTATTTAGCTCTACACCGCATAAAACACCAAAACTTCTGTATTTTATCTTTTACGGTACATGTGTTGCATTCTAAGTTGTGTTTGCTGTATGTACAGTATAGACAGAGACAGCCATTTTAATGTTTGTGTCGAGCCTGGAGGTTTCACTCGGCACTCTGTCAATGGTCTTGGAAAAAAAACGCATCTGACTGGCCACAACCTGATACAAGACATGGACTTGCATGACTGGAGATAAAACATGACACAATGGAACTGAGCGTTAAATGTCACTTACTGGACTGATTATCTGTTTTATGTCTTTTGTTCTACTTTATCATTATTTAGAAAGACGGAATTATACTATTGTACTGTACATACAGTAGTTGTTAATGATATTATGGAGTACTAAAAATATCAGTCTCAGTAGCTATGTGTGGCTCATTTGCATTTTTTCCCCACACTGGACTTGGGTGTTTTAAAGATTTAGTTATTCTGTGTGCATGCACTTCTCCCTCCTTCCTGGTCTGACTTTCTTTGATCCTTGTTGCTCAGCAGAGGCCTAAGCCCTGCGGAGTGCACATCCATTTTGAACCTCGAGGCTGTCAAGCATGCCTTTGGTAAATGAGCAAGCTAACCTGTAACTACCAGTTACCCACTTCCATTTATTTATTTTGCCATTTCTGCTTTTCTTTACATTTCTTTCTTTCTTTTTTTCCCCTCTTTCTTCTGTTTATCCTGTCTCTGGTCACTCTCTCCCACACTCTTATGACTCCCAGCTGCAATCTATTAGTTATCAAGCCCCACACCATTAAAACCCTGCACTTTCTGTCTTCCCCTGCCAGTTCATCCTGTTGTGTTTCTGCTATGCAGCCTGTTGTTCTCCCTGTTTTCTGCCTGTCAGGTTACAGCATGTTATGTCACCAGTTTTCCCTGCGTGTTTCACTGTTGTTTGGACCTTGTACCACTCTTTGTTTGTTTGGAAGTTGCTTGGTTTGGTTTCAGTTTTGTGTATATCTTGTTTTCCCCATTACCTTAGTACCTTCATGGCCTAGTTACCATGTTTTGTTTCCCTCTGTGTTCTTTAGTGTTTCACCTAGCCAGTTTTCTCACCATGTGTTGTAGTTAGGCTTGTCACCTAGTTTTGCCTCTGTGAATGATTTTCTGTTGGCCTTGTTTTTCCTTTGTTTTGAACATTTACTTTTATCAGAGATTCCTTTATTTGAACCCTCTCTTGTTTTGGTTTGCTTATGGGTCCGCCATTTTGTGAAATCCATGACAATCAACTCGTAACTAGGATACACAAGTGGACAGACTGTTCTTCAAATTAAAGAATAACAAAGGGTGGTAGAACACAAGAACATGTCATTTGTATTAGATGTTCAAAGTGAAGCAGAGGCACTTTGACAACAAAGTGACTCATAGATCAATGATGAATTTCCTGAAGTTTTTGATAAACACCACTTTCCTCACTTTCTACTTGGAAAAGGAATAAGTTTAATTTTAAAAGGAGCATGTTGCCAATGCGTGAACAGCAGCTCCACAGCAGAAAGAGACAAACAGGCACAGAAAACAGCACCCAGGGCCAGCCCAGGTTAAGCATGTTCATTAATTTCTGTAGTTTCTCTCCCGCCGGCCCTGCTTGCTTCCTGGACGTGCCATGGATCTTAATAGGCTTTGGATCCATGTTCACTGTTTTGATGCACACAGAATTGCCCTGAGAGAGGGAGGGAAATGAGAGAGAGCCATAACAAGCAAGAGTGTGATTAAATAACGAGAGAAGACAAAAAAAAAACTGATAAAGAACATATGTAATATGATATAGTTGAGAGACATTAAACAGAAAAGGTAATGGTTGGACTGAAGTAATTTAACTCTGCAATGTCTGAAATTATAAATCCAAATTAATAAAATGTCATTGGCCTTAACTTCTATTTACATCTGCACCATGAGTAAGCCTCTGCACACTGTAGCAAATGCTGCCATAAGCCTTTGTATGTTATGGCAGTGGCTACATGGGGCTTAGTTGCATACTGTCTGAGCACATTACCATCCATACAGGCAGCTTGCTTTACCTTTAATAAGTCAGCTCTACAGGTTAACACTTAACTGTTGACGCTGAACCAGCTTTTAGCAGTGTTAACTGTGCAGGGCCAGAGGGCACAAAAAAGGACCCCATCAGCAAGCTGCTTCCTGAAGCCCCACTGTTCCACCAGGCCCCCATGTGGAGCTCCATCTCTCTAAAGAGACTTCAAAGGGAGACATTTGCAGACCCAGTGTAGGCGTTAACCTTTGACTCAGAGGCTTTCTATGGGCAAACAGGGACAACTTAATTGATGCGATGGACTACGGAAAAGGAATAACTTGCCCTTGTGGACTACACTCAGAATACCGTGCTTTAAAGTCTGCTTTTTATATGGTGACAGACAGTGGCTGTATGTCAGTAGTACCAAATTCAATTTTTTAAATCTTTTTTTAAATCTAATAATGCTTCTGTATATAACTACAAAATTTGCTAATGATCTTTGTTCCATGTTCCAGAATAAGAATAAATCACAAGGATCATCTTTTTCAGTTTTCAGAATTCAACATAAAACTAACAAACAATTTTATTTTTAGAAAAATTTAAGATAAAAATTAAACATGGGGTGGACTAAAGTAGGTATGGATTTGTAGATAAGGAAGAATGGTGAGATGCAATTTTCCACCATCCTTATAGTCAAGACTTGAGATGGTCAGATACAGGCATTTGCAGCTGGAGTCAAGCACCCTTGTCTCCTCAGATAATGCTGAGTGGACACACAGTTCACTCTGGTTAATTTCCCACCTCATGTCTTGCCTCTCTCTCAGAGAGATAGAGAGAGATAATCCTGACTGATATAGGGATGTGGTGACTGAAGGAGGTAGCAGGGGCTGTCTGTCGGACTGCAATCTGTGTAAATGTACTGCTAACAACATTACAGACTGCTTAAAGGGTATTAGGCTTACAAACGAGCACAAAACAGCTCTTTGAAATCACATGTTTGATATATAGTTTATATTGTTCAAGAGCAAGAAGGGAAAGTTCAATGTCATGCACTGTGGTAATATGCACCTTGTTTTACAGTGCCATTATTTCAGCACTCTTATTTTAAATGCTGCATCACAATAGTGTGCTGTGAAATGTTGGAGCAGTAAGATGGAACAAGGCTCTGACATGACATCCCACAGTGATATTTAAATAATGAATGAATGAGCCAAGATTTTTAGATAAACTTTGACACTGAAAATATTGTTACAGAGAGCTTTACTTGACTTCGAAGCTAAATCATATTGATGATATTCCCTGTGTTTTTCATCTCATTTGAAAACTGACTTCATTATAGCAACTTGTTCTGTGTCTTTGCCAGTTGAATCCCACACAAGTTGAGTCTAGCCAGTCTGTGGCAAGGTGTTATGGCAAACAATCATGCAGTAATTGAACATTGTTTATGTGTGAGTCTTTTTCATCTAACCAATTTTTTTGCCTCACCAGCAGTGATTCTAGTTGTGTGTTGCAAATGAGAATAACATTCTTACCAGACAGTGTGAGAAAAACCTTATGCAGAGTCAATTCTCACAAATCCTGGGTCCCATGGAGACTTCAGACTTGTCCTAATTTCATGCACAACAGTGCAACAACACATTTGCAAGGGCAGTGTCATTTGACTTGCATCTGTCTGAACAACTGACACTGAATGACTCCCACATGGCATCCAGTATTGAGGCTAATGTGTGTCCCTAAACACTTAAGATCCTTCACTCACACAGTGCAATAAGTAACACATAACATTTTTGAAAATGGAAAGGGTCACTGAAACTGTTCTTTGTTTAGATCCAAAATGGCTCCCATGGGCACAGAAAGCTGAAACTATCTTTGAAGTTAACAAATAAGTTGTGTTAACAAATGGTTGACATTGATACTGATTTAGATGTGCTTCTTTTTGTTTACAGGATACAGATCTACTGGATATAGCGTACATTAAAGACGCCAGAAATGGAAAATGTACTAAAATGCCAAAGGTAAGTTCACAGTTAACTAATCTGAGTTGGTTTCCCCGCCCATTTGCTTGGACATAAAAGTAAAAACATGTTTCTTTAGGTGGCTACTGGTTGTTTTTTGTCTATGCAATCTTACATATTGATTCAAGAACAACAGTTTGGATACCTTTGTTGTTTTGGTATTTCGAGGCTCTGTGAACACAGGGAACAGTGGACTGAGAGGACAGAGGAGAGCTTAGTTCATGTGATGATGTGCTTTTTAAGTGCACATACATGAAAGGCATGTGTGGGTGTGAGCCCGACCATGAATCAGACACAGTCTGCATCTATCCAGCCAAGAACTGCGTTATAGAGCGGATACAAATTGGTTGAGGTGTTTTATAATGATGATTTATATATATATATATATATATTTTTTTTTTTATAATGATTTTTCCTTAGAGTGTCTGTGCTAACACCTGTGGATGTACGTACTGTACAATACACAGATGGCCGTAGTTTCTGCAGTGTAATTAATGCAACTGCCTCACATATAACATTCAGGATTTACATTTAGGTGACTATTGATTGACATATTTAGTATACTTTTTGACAGTAATTTAAAGTGATAGTGAGGATAAAATGGTACTCAAGATTGACAAACACACTTCAAATTCAAACACACAAGTCCACAGTGTCCAAATAACTATTTCACAGCTAATTAAAATGCTGTTGATTGTGAGCGATGAGAGAAGAATTTGTACCCATGACTTTTAATCTGGCACAATGCAACAGAAATTTGGCATATTCTGGTGCCTTTATCAAGCCAAATTCTGTTCCCACAGTTAATTTCACACTTCATCCAATGATGATTACAACAGTAACATGCCTTTTTACCTACTCTCTTATTCTTAGTTAGTTATAGTTTTATATAGCTTTTGGATCTAGGCAATCTTGTGTTGTTGTTACATAGCAGCAGTATTCATCACTTTGACTTGGTACAGCAGGAGAAGTGAGTGGGGGTCGTGAACTGCTGCTCTTTCTGTGGAGTGAGTAATGATGGAATGAGTACAATAACACAGAGAGGATTCATGCATTTCTAAACAGCTTACAGAGTGATGCTACCCAGGGAGGAGACATGACCACATGACAAGTAAGATGGTCAAAGCATTGGAAATGCATTACAGGGAGATTGAGCTGGGAAGCATCCTGGGCATTGTAATGGGAGCACCAGTGAGACACAATGTCTGAAGAGTTGATGAGATAAGGAGAAGGGATGGGGAGAAATGAAAAGACTGTACATATGAGAAGAACTTAAGCAGAGAGAGCAGAAGGAAAAGCAAGATGTTGTTGTTTTTTTGTGTTTTTCTTTTTAAGATGATCTCATGAAGGCAGAGGAAAGGATGATAGGAATGGAGGAAGGATACAGATGATGTGAGATCAAAGAAAGGTGTCAGGCAAGAAGCCCAGGTAATGTCAGACAGCAGTTTCTTAAAGTGAACAGTGCTTGGCTTTGATAGCATTTCTCCGTCTCTAGTTTAGTTTGTCCAGATTTTTTGGCAAAAGCAAACTTGACTCACAAGACTCACAATGTAGTCAGCCTTTAAGAAACATGCACTCTGGTATGCAAAGGCAGTGTTTGCCTGCAATTTCCAGTTAAGGGTAGAGGACGTTGTTTTGCTTCCACCATGCAAGTGGACTTTTGTCGGTTCCATTCATGCTTGTTGTGCCGCTATCGTAGGCCAGTTTCACATGGTATATTTGATACTCAGCTTTTGTCTTGTTCAGTTCAGTTTAAAGAGTTCTCACATAGCTGAAGTCCATCTAATCATTGCGGCCTATTTACAATAACTTACACTACATTTCTACAAAACCTTAGCTTGGCTAAATTAAAAGTAACAACACATACTAAGCATTTGTTTACATGTACCTCCTCATTGGCTGCTGTTCGTTCAGCTGGTGATTGAGCAACTGGACTTTTTCTTACAGCAGCTGTAAAACTGGCTGTATTTATGTCCATTTTTATCACTATTAGCCACAACTTCATCCATTCAGGATGTCTCAAGTGAAGTCTGTGGAATGCTTTTGACTTTTGACATTTGTTTTGTTTATTTACCTCTGGATAAACAGGACACAAGTCATGTTCTACAGTTAAGTTCAAAATTATTAGCCCCCCTTTATGAAATAAAAAACCCTTAACTTATCCATAGAAATTACCATAACCAAGAGTGTTTATAGTTTAATTGCTTCCTAAAGAACAAATAAAAAATCTCCACTAAGTTTGATTAAGTAATGGACAGTAACAAAATAGTCAATAGGATAACCTTTCTGATTCACACCTGACAACAACCCCTTATCATAGTTCCTAACTAGGTTGCCATGAACGTAGCCCATTCTTCCAAGGCAAATTGTTCCAGCTCATCCAGATTGGGTAGTTTTTGAGCATGGGCATTAACCTAGAGGTCCTGCCACAGATTCTAAATACGACTGAGATGTGGGCTCTGAGAGGGCCACTATAGGACCTTGATTTTGGTGTACTTTAGTAAGTTTTGCACTTGTATGCATGAGTCAGTTCACTTTCTTGCTGGCCGACCTAGTGGCAACCTAAAGTTAGAACTGCAGCAGATTTCTTTACATTTTCCAAAATGTCAACATAATCTCCTTTCTTCATGATACCTGTGCCTGAAGCAGCAAAACAGCTCCACAACATTATACTCCCACCACCATTTTTAACTGTGGGATAGTGTTGAAGACCTCTCCCTTCCATTAACAAACAAAAATCATCTTGGCAGATGTCCGTGTATTCTTGTTGACATCTCTGACTACTTTCCTCTCCAGAGTTTTGGAAGTCTTGTACTTTTGACCACACACATGTTTGTTTCTAACAGGATTTGTCTAATTGTGCTTTGCAATGATGCAACGTACAGTTGTCCTACACACTGTGAAATGAGCATCCGCTATCTTCTATCCAGGAGATAGAATTCCAGATTGATTTCTTTACTTTTCAGAGTTGTCCCTCTCAATCAAGTGTGTAAGTGCCACTAGCCCTGTTCATAGTCCCTTAAGTAAAGTTGAATGCTTATTGATTGGTCAGGTGTGTTTGCTAAGTTTAGCTTAGTGGGACTTTTTGGAACGAAGGCTCTCCATTTTGTCTGTTTTGTTACAGCAAAGATGTGTCAAGTGAAAATGTGGGCACATTCAGGAAACCAACACACGTACTAAAATGTTGGACTTGTGATGACCTTAAGTGCTTTCAGTATCCTACTCAAGAATCCTGCGTTTTAGCTGAGTATTTTCAGACTCAGATACAATCATTCTCAGCAGACTAGTTAGAAATGGGCTCCAGATGTCAAAGGTGGTTTGGCTCACCCCTTTTGAGCAGTTCTTTCTGCTGCGGCTCAAGTTACTTCATATTGTCTCTGAGCTTCATCAGAATTTGTGTCTGAACATCATAAAGATTTGGAGCACGCCGTTGTGTTCATTGGTTCGTTGCAGTGTGTGGGTGGCTGGACTGACCTATTATGAACCTATGCCACCCTTTCCACAGGCTCCAACTACTCAGTTATGATTCATATCATCCCTGAAAGACACACACAGACAGACAGAGACAATACATTGTATTGAGAGGAGATCATTTAAATTGTATTCACTTAGAACTGTATAGACACAAATCCCACACAGAAACACAAACCCACATACCCTGACTAGAATTACAGAGCACGACAAAAACAGTGTCCTTCGTTCTACCGTGGTCAGGATGCTGATGCTAATTAGCATGTGTCCACCCTATCATTATTCACACTGATTAGATTGGCCGCTTGTCAGAATGACAAGAGGCAACCTTTGTTTGACAGGTGACTCCAGAAATAAATCACACCCTTAGGTCTGGTGAGCAAAGCCCAGCATTAATAATCATCCAATTCATATACCAACAAAAAGCTGGAAGATTTGACTTATTAAGCGCAAAGAACAGAAGATCCTTGAAGTGAGAAAGCAAAGCAGTAATTGGCACCTGCATTTTGTCATCTGCACCTACAGTTCTGTTATTTGTTTTTTCTTTAAAGGTGCAGTGTGTAAGATTTAGAAAGATCTATTAGCAGAAGTGGAATAGCGTATCAGTACTTATTTTTCGTTAGTTTGTAATCAACTGAAAATAAGAATTGTTGCATTTTTTTCATATCTACATAGGGAGCGGGATTTAATCATATTGCACTGCCATGTTGATACATTCCAGCCAGACCAATCATTGGCTCAAGAGAGGGAATTTTTTATTTTCAAAGGTAACAGTAATATTTACTACCTTACATAGAAGCTATGACCTATATTGTAGTTTACATGCTAAAAAGGTGAACTAAATTACATTTCTAAATAATATATATCTAAAGTAACCTCATGACTTGACATGTTGCTTTTCAATGTGGTTGTAGAAACGACATGGAGCCTAATGGCCACCGTAGGGTCTCTGACGCTGGGCAAGAGAGGGGTGGGGTGGTGTTCAGGTGGTAGCAATCTGAAATATCACTGCTAGATGCTGCTACATCTTACACACTGCACCATTAAATTTTGTGCAGAATCTTTATTATTAGTTAGAAGTTACCGAAAGCCATCATTACTTGTCAAATCATTGCCCTATCTTATATTTTTGACTTTATACATTTGACCGAAAATGGGAATGGTAGAAGTGAAAATCAAACTAGCATGGACTGACATGAAATGCATGTTCTTTTAAATAGGTTTATTGACTGACATGTGTTAAAGCCCCTGATCAGGGCTAACTGTTCCAAACCATCTATTCATATTGTCCCTTTATTAAATTAGCAGATTAGCTTGTTCCTGCACAGCCTGTTCCCTTTCCTCAGCACCATCCAAACAGCTAAAGCCAATCACATCTGCAATCTCTAGTATACAATTCACCATTCAAATAACTTCTACGCAACTGTGTTCAGACAAGTTCTTTCCCTTTACTTCATTCTGTGTCCTTGCACACACTGTAAGGTTGTCTCCATCCTTCTGCTTTCTGGATGTGTTCTTCTGTCTCAATTGTTCTTTCTTAACAGAACTGGCAAAAGGAAAATGTAATCAGCATCCCACCATTGCTGCTAACAGTAAGTTTCGGATGGACAGAATTACATAATTTCTCTCTGTCTCTTTGAGGAGCAAACAGATATCGGTCTGTGAAACTCAGTACCTTGTAGCTGAGGCTGTATTATACATGTTGGAAATGGAAAACCTTAATGATTTAGTGTTCATCCTCAGATCTTTCCATTTTTATAATGGAAGCAAGACATCAAGTACAGCCACTCTTACTCTGTTGGAGATTTGTACATACAAACAGAACATATTCTGATTGTTCAGATGTTCTTATCTTGTCCTAGTCTGTCATGTGCTGATGATTATTTTGCTGCATTAAAGACATGAGAAATACATACAGTAGCTTATCTACCCCATTATGCATGCACAATCAGACTGGTACTGCTGGTACTGCTGATGACGTAGCAGATGGCTGTACGAATTCTCACATAGTGATACACAAACAGGTTCTAGTATTTGTGAATTTCAAACATACATGGGTATGTCAGCTTGGGGAGGCTCTCAAAAAAGAGTTAATCACAATCAACTGAGAGGGGAACAAATTGACTTTTGGATTGTTGTCAGAGAGGATAGTTTACAAAGGTGGACCTTCTGGACTCAGCCCCTGTTATCATCAAAATCACTTAGTACTGCAAAACAAACATGGAAAACAACCAAAATGTTGCAGGTTGTACATATACAGTAAAAATATCAAATGAGGAAAGTGAGTGATTTTGAAAGATGAACTTGTTATTCTAAGTGCTGTACATCAGCAACATTTTTTAATACATTTTATATTTCTTATGACTTTCCTTGTCTGGCTAGTGAATAAAATTTAATGAATCTTCTAAAGTCAGCAGCAGAATCATAGCTAATGTTCATTTCGCCCAGAGCTATTTGTACCTTCAGACTTCAGAGTCACCAGCTCAGTTGCAGTCTAAGCTTGCAGCAGGGAGGACTGCTGCTAAATACAGTGCAGTTTGTGTGTCCCCAGCAGTGTAACAGGATCTGGGAGAGGCCAGCAGGCCATTATCACCATCGCTCTGTCTGGCCAACAAAGTCGGTTAAAGCTCTATCTCCCACAGCAGTAAGTGCTAAACAGCTCCTCAGAGTACACAGCAAGCTACTGTAGGGTTTAGATCTTCCCTCTTTATTCAAATCTATTTATGAACAGTAAGAATGTGCAAAGCCTTTGTCTGACCCTGGACACACCCTTACCCCCCAGTATGACAAGATGAATAGCTCAGAAAGTAATTGCTTATGTCTTCTTGTAAGTCGCTTTGGATAAAAGCGTCTGCCAAGTAAAGTAAAGTAAAGTAAAGTAAAGTAAAGAAAGCATGGGGATAATAGGTAGCAGTCAATCAGTTAATTATGCTTAGAATACATGTACACTGTCAGTGTCTGCATTTGTAACAGAACAAGTTGCAGACAGTCAACATATACAGTGTGACCTCTTTTGAGTCGCAAAACTTTTCACAGCAGTCTACAGAGGCTTTCATTCTTGATTTGCATTTCAATGGCAGATGAGATTCCCGAGAAGCAATGAAAGTTAAATTTAAGTTTAAAATCCTTCACCAAATTTAACAGCTTCGTTATGCACCTGACTGACCGCTTGCATTGGCATATTGTACATTGTGATGCTCATTTTAGTCCAGCTGAGCCGTGTTTCAGCCTATCTCTGAATCAGTTATTTAGAGTTATTTGCGCGTGTCTGCATGGAGTCAGATCATGTCTGTGCTGTGTAGAATTGTTATTTTTATGATATCTCAATGATGTAATGATGTCTGCATGAGCCTGTGTTGTAGACGTAACATAGTAATACTGTATGAGCAAAACCCTCACAACCATCGTCTCACCCACATCTTAGGGAGACAAATTGTAATTCAAACCCTCTGCATAACTACACAGTCCTCTGTAGTCAAAGAAAAACAATAGTTGATCCCTGCTTATGGGCTGACGTGCATGGCTCAGTGCTAACCTATGAGATTTACTCAGATGGATGTTGGGAGCACAACTTGCTCATGCTAATAGACTATAGATTAGTGTCACTTGGCAGTGTGTTGAAGTGGTGGACTGTTATTGGAGACAATTAGGGTTTTGCTGCGTATTAAAGATCAAATCCTTAAGAATGACAATTTTGCAAATGTGTAAGAGGGTGTGTGTGCGTGTGTATCAGGGTGTGTGCTGAAACAATAGATTCATTGATTAATAAACAAAGGAATAATCAGTAACTAATCTGAGAATTGATTCATCATTTACAGTGAGTTATTATGGTTGATTAATCATTAAGGAAAAAGGTGAAACATTCTCTGGTTCTTTATATTTTGTTTGTTTTCTGTGATCTTTGTTTTTAAGTTTTGTCCTGACAAAAATGTTTTTTAAAATTATCTATATTATCTACATTTTGTATACTAGGTGATTGGTCTACAACCATGAGCTGTCACTGTTTAAAATCTAGAAAAATAAATGCACTTACAGTGGTCAGTGGTCTAAATTATGTTTAAGTAGTGTGTTCTTTTCTAGTGTATTTTTGTTAATCTTGTATGATAATGAATAATGTTGGGTAACATCTGAATATTTTGCCCCAAATACCTAAACAAAAACCTCCTGGCTAAAACTAGCAAAATTTGCAATAAAATCAGGAACTATTAGATAAATAAAAAGATTAATCTCATTCCAAGTTGATATTGAACTTTAGAAGTGTACAGCACGACTGGAAATAATGATTTCTATTGTCAAGTAATCAGACAATTAAGCTTTTAATTAATAAACTCATTATTTAGCAGGACTCTAAATTGTCCGTAGGTGTGAATGTGAGTGTGCATGGTTGTTTGTCTCTATGTGTCGCTCCTGTGATGGATTGGCGACCTGTCCAGGGTGTACCCCGCCTCTCGCCTAATGACAGCTGGGATAGGCTCCAGCACCCCCCGTGACCCTTACGAGGACAAGCGGTTAGGAAAATGGATGGATGGATTATTTAGCATATGAAGAAAAAAATTACTCCAAGTTTGGCTCATCCTTCCCCCCACTCTGAGATACGTTAGTGCACAGACGAATGAAACTGTAGGTCACTTGACAGGTCTGGAGAGAGAACTCTCATATCCTCCCATATTAGACCTGATTCACACACACATACACACAAGCACACAGGCAACATACTTTGTCCTACAGTGTACACTGAAATAAACATGTCATTACAACACGCTCCAAGCATGTATTACCCCCCATGTCGGACTGTTGTTGTGTCAGAACACATAACATACAATCAGATGCATTTCAGTCAGTGCCAATGCGTGAAGAAGAGACTGGAGACTGTTAATCCTTTTCAGTGGGACCAACTGCAGGTCAACTGGCAGCTGGTGGGAAGAGATTAATAAAATAAACAGGTATATTGATTTTAAAAATAGAAACCGCTGCTCAATTTGTCATCAGTCAGAGACAAGCAATTGATCATCATCACACATAATCCAGAAGAGCAGCAACAATAGAGAATGTGAAAAGGTCAGGGACAGGTAAAGGAGAAAAGCAATGGTCAGCATCATGGACGCTGATAGATTTGGTTTGGTTCTTCAGTCAGCTACTTGGGTGATCCCTGTCAAGGTGATCCCTGCGCACAGATGAATTCCCCTCGTGAATTCCCGTGGTGTGAAGCAGGCACATCTCATTACTGGTCATAGAGAAATTGAAGGTGATGCTCGCTCTCTCTTGGGACTGCCTCAGAAGCTGCTTCTGTTCCCAGCTAACCTGAGACAGAGCTGCTGGACCAAGATTAATGATGAAAAGAATAGCTGAATGAGTGAACAGATGAAATAGAGACTGTAATGATGAACAGAGCGGCCAGTGTCAGCACAGAGGGAGAGTTACCTGAGTGGGGTATGAGATGACTATCTTGGTGAAAAACTCAAAAGAAGCACAATGGTCCACCTGTGCAGGTAAAGTTACCACTTTTCAACAGAACCCCAGCTGAATGTGTCTCAAATAGTTTACCTATGAAAAGAAAATTCTCTCCTCAATTATCTACAAGTGTGTGTTTTTCCTTTTTGTATTTACATTGTAATGTAAAGAAGAAAGAGAAAACAATAGGTATGAGTTTAGTTTTCCCCTTTTCATACTATTATTCACAAACATGTTGTAACATACAATAATATAGGACATTCACTTTCTTCTGTTCCTCATTTGTCCCTTTTATTGAATTTAGTCAGCAGTGTGTGCTGTGCACTGTATCAGAGAAATTCAAAGAGAAGATCATTGGTTAAATGCAATCACAAAGTCTCATTAAATCACAAAGCAAAAAAGCAGCAGCGTTAAGCAAACAAAACAAAGGCAGAAGAATTAAAAATGAACTAATCAATAGTAAAAAAAATTAAATCCATTATAAGTAGAAAAAAATATCACAGTTGAGGAGCAAGTAGCTGGACTGAAGATCAGAATGTCTTGAAGTACAAAAGTAGTGAAAGCTGTCAATGTGGAAATGAATTGCTGGACTGTTGTCTCGTAAAAAGCGTTTTCTTTAGTCACTGTGCTGGTGTCAGTCTATTCCTGTGGAACTTGATGCCTGCTGTGAAATCAGATGTGACATTTTGTTAACCCAGCAAAGGTCGTCCCAGTGGAACTGGAGCTGTTCAAAAAAGAACCAGTCGAGATGGCAGCTCTCAGCGTAGAAAGCAGGGCTGCTGCCAGGAGGAACTCAGCATTTTAGTTTGTGAAGAAAAACTGGTGCTTAGGCAGACACTCTTCCTTCTTTTATTATACTTCCCACAGGCAGGAGATCAGGAGGTCAATGCACACTTGCATCTAGATTTAGATTTTCAAGTGTATATTTATATACAGCAACCATTTAATTATTATTGTTAGCTACATTACACTACTAAATAAAGAATTAGCACACAAGCTCAGTGGCTTTAAGATGCCACTTGACGTTGGTTGGAGGTGTGTACTGTGCAGTCGGACTATTGATTTCCTCTTCAATGCTAACGTTGTTTTTATTATTTTCTAATCAAACCACTTACAGTCTACACTTTATTTAATTGTATCCATTTTTATCACAGTTTATTTTATCTTAACTGATTTTATTCTAGTTTTTAATGTCATCCTAATGATTTTCTTTCCCTATGTAAAGCACTTACTCTTATAGCTGTGTTTGAAATGTGTTATACAGTATAAAAATGGCCTTGCCTGCAATCTGTGGCTCTTAGCAGTACTGCTGCCAACTACTACCACCCTTTAGCACTTCTTCCATGCAGGACAGTCACTGTGTCATTATAAATTGAACCAGTTGCTCTTTGCCTATAAGTAGAGATCCCAATCATTACTTATCATGCTGATGTTTGACTACATCGGTAGACTAACCCTGACTTTGTATTATCTCTTCTTACTGTATATATGCACTTGTCTCAGAGAATGGTCCCTGTATATTTATACCTGGTGAAATTACAGTGATCAAACATTAACATTCAGTAGAGACATGCGGTGGCTCCTGCACTGTCTGTACACACACACCCAAAACACCACCACCACATGCTTTTCATCCATCTATTCATAACACATGTGGTGAATAGATAGTGGAAGATGGATGAAATGAGAGAGAAGCTCTTCAGCATTCTGTTAATTGCCACCTTGGTCACACTAGTCAGCTCCCGGCGTAGTGCACACATGTATGCTGTACACACATACCCAAAACACTCTTATCAACATACACTGGCCACCTTGCAGGTGAGTATGGAATTTAAGGGTTATGAACAGATGGAATCTGATGGAGTCTGTTACTATGGAAACCATAAGAGGTAGAGGATGAACATTGAGCTACGAAAGGCAGGAAAAGGTGCTCTGAGATACGGTACCTTTCCTTTTGACAGGGGAGCGTAGGAATGATCACATCAACCAGTAATTAACTCTCTTCTCTTCTCTCGTTTGGGCTAAAAACCATATGTCCACATCAGTATAGGGACTTTGTTTAGCAGCAGTAATTGATGCAGCATTTGCTGAGATCTGTTAGCTGTTTCAGACTTTTGATTCTTGAACTGATTGAGGGACTTTAAACAAATATTCATTGAACACATGATGCTGTTTCTCCAAACTTCTCAAAATACAGTCCTTTGCAGCATCTGCTTTTAATTAAATGCAAATGTGCTGTTCCCTGCTCCTTCAAATGTTTATGTATCTGGAATGAGCTACTAAGTTGACTGGGAGATTTCAAGATCCACTGACACGGCTTCAGAACCATTTTCATGTTAAATCCCTTGAAAGATTTTTGGAGAAATAAATCTGTATTTTTAAAAAGTTGATTATTTTGGAAACAAATGTCTCAAAAGACAAATTTAAATCGTAAATTATAGTATAATCTGCTATATTTTGCTAATGTTCACAATTCTTAACGAAGCAGGACTAATGAAGCAATCCTAATGATCATTGATCATTTCAAACTGCAGATATCTAATTTTGGTATCAGTTAAATAAACATCCAGACATGCCTGCAGGCAGAGGCAAGTTTCTCCCCTTCCCTAACTAATTTGTTCCGATTTAATTGGGGTGATCAATATATCTTCTAAGTTTTCCCCCACATGCTTATCATCCATCTATTCACAACAGATGTGTGGTGAACAGATCGTGGAAGATGGATGACATGAGAGAGAAGAACTTCAGCAGTCTGTTAATTGCCACCTTGGTCACACTAGTCAGCTCCATAACCCTCGTTAATGAAATAGGTGAGGTGTAGTACACACAGATATGCTTGTCTGACTGTTGTTTTTGTGCCTGCATTTATACGTCTGTGTAAGTGAATGTGTATTTAGGGATATTTAAAGTGCTGCGACATAAAGAGACAGGTGATTTTTTTCACTCCTTCCAACGAGTGCTTCCAAGCACACATGCCAAATACTTAATTGGTTTTCAATAGTAAATCTCAGGAGAGTTAGTAAAGAAAATGTCTGATTCTTAATGCTGCTGCTCCAGGGACTAAAGAGCTCTCTCAAACTATCTAAAAGGCCAGAACAAATGAACGTGGAAGACACATTCACTTTTTTCTCACTCTTGTTTTTTCTCCATTGAATCATGCTGAGATACACCAAGTTTGAATCCAAGAACTTGTATTCTTGATCGTTTTTCTTCCTGAATGATTTCACTTTCTGGATATTTGTTTCCACAGGAAGCTGCGCATTTGTTGTAGCCTTTTGTTTGGCCAAAACGTCCCCTTGCTTCCATTCTGGACACCACATGGTTTGGTAGCTGACAGACTGCAGGTGCTGTTTTGCAAGTGTAACACTTACTGACAACATGCTGTGGAAAAACATGTCCACTTAACAAGTGTTGAAGTCGTGTGCAGTTTTAAAGTCCTATTCTCTTTAAAGCAGGTGAAAAATGCTGCCACTTTCATTATATCATTTTTTTTTTATTCTTCCAAATGTCATTATAACTTTTTATTACATTTCATTATGTTTCAAATATTATCTTTTTTTAACATTCACACCAGTCCATTAGCATCAGGAAATCCACACTTGATTCAGAAATAACTTCCATTATTTTATCCCACTGTGTAATCTGATGTCCTGTAATTATGGAAGCATTTCTCCTAGCCAAAGTACTCTGTGTAAAGGCCCATTCTTGCATACTGTACTGCAGGATGTATTTCTATATAAAGGAGCTGGCAGGCATTAAGTTTGGGTAGGATATAATGGTCCTTGCCACTAAATGCTGTGATTTGCACAGTGCCAATTGATGCTGTGTAAATTTATATTTATAAAGTATCTTCAGTGCATGCTCAGTCCATGTGCACTCACAGCAATGCGAGGCAGTTGTAAAGTGTGTTTCAGTAGCTAACAATTTCTTTCTTTGAGAATCAGGCAAGAAACAAAAGAAGCAGGCAGCGATTTTTGTGCAAGCTGTTGGTTCTGCTGTTTCACTGTCTTTTTTCACTCTTTCCATTTTGGACAGAAAAATTTCAAAGCACCAGATTACAATTTAAGGTTTTCTTTGGTAATCATATGTCTTTGATTGTGTGCTTGTTCACAGGTAACAGGTTGTTTTTCTAGACACAGCTGCTGGTCTGCCATTAGAAACCTAGACATGCTAATTAAGCTTAGCGGTGCCATAGGTGTCTGTTTCTTTGTACAGAACAACCGTGGACTGATGATCATCTTTTTATCTGAGATAGGTCACAGAATCAAAGCCAATCAGATATGGGTGCTAGTTCCGCATGGAGTGTTGATTTCTCTCATCATGTGTGTCATTAACACCGTGGCATCTTGAAGTGGGTAGTCCCCAGATCACTGTCAGCTCAGTGCTTTAGCTCAAACATTGACCATAGGATTATGGAATATTGTAAAATATCCAAGACCTTGTTTAAACATTAAGTAATCTTTTGTTGACAGATCAGTACAGCACACAGATGCCATACCAAATGGAGCATCATGCGAGGGTGGTAGGTGACTGGCATGGCTGGGCTTGGCAGATGGTCTGGGGATGTCAAAACAGCAGGCTCTCTGTGTCACAGCGAAGCTAATGATGGCAAAAGGCTAAATGATGACTACAGACAGAGGATAAATCACAATTATCACTGCACGATGCTTACCAAGGATCGTCAAATGTTTGCAGAGGGATTTGGAGGCCCAATTAGGGCTGTTTATGCACAAAATTATGTCACCAAGTAAATGTTGCTCTTCATGCATTGAACAGTAATGTGTGAACTGACTTGACGTCATGGTGCTAAACAACTGTTTCCCTAGACTTTTTTTGTGAAGACCTCAATGACCCAGCATACCGCGCCTTTTAAAGCTTGTACTTCCTCATCTCCTCACTAGCATTAGAAGTTCTCAGGAAATTGCTCTGCTGTGATTTCACACAAAAATAATGAGCTTTGATGTGAGAAACAGTGTGTTTCACTCAAGATTTGCTGTGACAGTAAAGTCTTGTAGATTGTAACAGCGTGTTTGTCCTGTGGGACTTACCTTATAAATGCTTCAAGAGTGTAACACTGAGTGTGTCAGGTTCAAGCACTGAAAGCAAATTACTACTTCTATATAAACATCTTTCTTCCTGTCAATTGTTAAAATGTCTTTCAACTCAGGGGCTTATATTGTGCATATCAAATTAATCATACCCAATGAACTGTGATTTTGCGCCACAAACAACTTTAGGTTTAGGGACAGATCAGTGACCCGCAGTGTTATTTCTGGACAATTTCAATAAATCATAGAAGCGCTAATTTGATGTTCTATATTTATATAATATCCATCATACTCTATGGTGAATGAAATAATTGGTAGCCATCTTGAATTGCTTTAGTCCAATCTCAAGCTGTTTTTTGGGGTGGTGAATCGTGTGTAAAGCTGAGCTGAACGAATCACAGTAACAAAATGGTGCATTGCTGACTTACAAACATGACTCTATGTTGTTTTATTTATCTACTGCAACACATCTTTCAGAGGGAGTAATATGGAAAGATAGTATGAACTTTAATCAAGTACTGTATTTAAATACATGTTCCTATGTGCGTGTGCTTTGTAATTCAGTCTCAGAAAATAAACTTAAGAGATTTAACTCAAAAAATGCCTGCTGCAAAGTCAGCTAGATTTGTATAATTAAAACTAATTTAACGAGTTGGGTGAACTCTCAGCAGTTCATTCAATTAACTCATTATTTCAAGTCATGTCAGAACAACCCACATACATAAGCTATGAAGTGGTCTGAAATTAAAACCAGATTCTAAGCAGAATGAACCTGAAATTAGTCAGATGTACATATTCGCATTAAGTTAACAAGATTAGTTTATTACACAAATGTTTTTGTTTTAAAGTGTACAATAAATATATAAATATTTATAGATGTTGCTTAAAAATAAAATCACTGTTTGATCTATGAGATCATTTCTATAGGAGGGATGTCGCAATTTATTAATTTCTCTTTCATTCTATACCTTAGGACCTGTATATAATAAAGACACTTTATATCCTTACTTTCAGTTTTTATTTTAGTGCAGTTTACAGCTGCCATTTTATGTTATGTAAAGGCAAGATTATTGCCTTGTGACTAACTAGACAACTACATAAGGGCCTGCGGGACACTGGCTCTATATTTTGTGTCTCAATACTATGCAGCTTTATTTTAGCAGCTACTATACTTCCTAAGTACCATATTGTTTCATAACACCTGTGGGTCATTCATATTATCTTAACAAATCACAACAAATCCACGTCTCTTGGATGAATAAAACCAGTTTTCTCTGGAAGTCTTCATGAGCTGAACAACAAAATACAGCCCCTTCTCCTCAGCTTCACTCTTACTATATACGGCATGCCGACTGCTTCTGATGCTACGCAGCCTTCCCCCTTTAGTCCTTTAGGAATGTCCCCCAATAAACCCAATTGGTTCTGGTCAGAATTATTAAAAATCTCACTGGGGCTGGGAGCTGCTTAGTGTCCTCTGTGCAGTAAGGGCACCCAGCAGATTGGAGTGGTTTTTCAAGAAAGATAAAGGGTGGGGAGTTGGGGGGTGTAAGTAAAAGATGGCAAAAATGGGAACAGCTAGAGGGGGAGGACATATGTGGCCTCCTTACAGCAGCAGCAGTAGCAGACCGTCTATGAGGCCTGCACTGTGCCAACAGGGACTTGTATAAATTATTTACCCCTGGACCCTCATTGTGGACATTGTTTCCCCCACGGTCCATCTCTCCATGGGGATACTGAATCTTAGAGGGCCCGAGCAAAGCCCCAGAAGCCTTTTTCCAAACGGCCTATAGTGTCTGCAGGCCATTTTAAGGAAGAGAGGTTCAAGGCATAAAGTGAAATTGGTCTAGGTTCATCTTAGAGAAAGGCAAAATAGTCCACTTACACAGTAATAAAACTGATAACTGAATACTTGACTGATCCTTTCTTGGTCCATGGTCACATAGACACTAGAGCAGGTGGAAATTCAGTCTGTAGCCCAAGGATGCAACAAAAACCGGATGCTTGTTCCAACAGTCTTTTGGCTGTTTCTGTTCCATGTCTATTTTCGCACCAGCTATGTTTTTTAGACTTTGTGTGGGCTGTATGCATCTGTGTCATCTCAGATACCAGTGCACATGCATGTCACATCCATGTGTGGATGATGGCTGTTAACATTTTCTCTGCATTTTCACAAGTCTGCACTAAATTAAAGCTTTTGTACAACTACAGGATAATTACTGTAGTTATGTACCTGCCAGTTTCTGGTGCATTTTTTTAGTGCCACCCCTGAAAGACTGCCACTTGAAGAACAGCATAACAGAATGGGGTTCCTCCACCTCACAAATTGATACCAGTGAGTCACAGAGCATGGGTGGGAGTAATGACCAGAATACCTGGGGCATGCTGAGATAGAGAAGTACTTTTAAGTGGCACAAAGGAAAATGGGAAGCAAGGTTGTGCAGCAGTTACTTTAGGTGAATTCAAATGTGCACTTTATCAGTTTCTTCAAGTTCCTTCATAACTTTTTGTTCTTAAGAGTTAGTACTTGGTTTAAATTGTGTTTGTTGAATTTATCTTTGTTTTTTTTTTGTATTTGACAGGCTAAATTGTTTTGTTTATAATATTTCTCAGCTTCGTTTTTGGCAGTGTATCATTCCGTTAAACACAACACACTTACAGAATACTTCAGCGAGCTGCATATTTGATTTAATTGCCAACTAAGTTATTTTACTATAATACTAAGTTCCCAGTTTTGTTGGGTGCTCGGTCTAATGAGAGGTGCTGAACTGGTGAGTCACAGCGGTTGATTATTTTTCTCCTGCTGGACTTCGTGTGGTGTATCTGAGGTCAGCTCCCTCTTGCCTGTGCCTCTGCCTTCCTGTCTGCCCAATGTGAGCTCAGCCAGTAAGAGGAAGAGTGCATGCCAGGTAGACTACTTCCACCTCATCAAACCTGCCCCTTGCCCCTTCTGTCTCTCCATCTTTCTTTCACAGTGATTCACACACAGCATGAATCGTCTTCTTACCTCGTTTTCTCTTTATTTTGTCTCACTTTTTTCAACTGTCTCTACCCCAGACTCTTAGATCCCATGTGTTCACAGATTCAAATATATGAATATATGAATATATATCATTTTGCTGCAGCATACTGAACCTGTGCCCTTGTAAAAGATTATTATGCTAGTTACGTTTCCAGGAATTGAGGTGCAAAGGGACTCTCTGTGACAACGATGTGGCTAGCCTTCTCTGTATAATTATCCTTATGTCCTGCCCCCAAGCTTTTATCTTCCCTCTTAATCCATGCTGGCAGTCTTCTTCCCTGCAGGTCTCTCATTTTCAGGCATCTGCTATCATAGTCTGTTTTTTTCCATTAATGTCAGTATAATCTTGTATTCTCGGGCGTCTTGTCCAGGTGTTTGTGTGACTTATGGTTTGGCTTCAGTGAACATGCACAAAAGGACCCAAACAGCTGTTAAAGGACCTTTTTTATAATAAAGTAATTCTGTAGAGGGTTTACAGAATGACTAATATCATCCTTGTTAAGAGCAAAGCATCTATTTTCTTTATGATTAACTCATATTTTATTGTCCCAGTACCCATTATATAGATTGAAAACTAAAAGGAAAAGTGAGATCCAAAATTTAAAAACACAGGATTGAAAGTTGATATAATGTATTGACAAGCTGATTGACAAGCTTGGTCTACACCTGCATCTTCAATTATGAGTCATAAATATACTTATAACAATATAAACATACACATATATACATCTATGTATGTATATAAATACACATGTGATTTATGTGTAATTTTTATTTAATTTCGCTTAAAAGAGTTGTTCCAGCTGTAATGTTTGCTTGATATCTGACTGGTACTGACCACTCATAAGGTGGCATGATAGCTCAGTGGGTAGAGCAGTTGTCTTTCAACCCAAGGGTGAGCGGTTTGATTCTCAGTCCCGGCAAGCTACATGTCGAGGTGTCCTTGGACAAGACACCGAAACCCCGCAGTAGCGCTGACACAGGTCTAGCAGCTGTCTAAACAACAATTTCCCCAAGGGGATCAATAAAGTATCAATTATTATAATATGCTTCTCATGTTTTTTTTGGTGCTAGAGTAAAGCAGATTTCTCAGCAAGATTGTCCAATTTCCTCCCCATTTCTCAAGCATTATTCTTTTCAAAGCCCTGCGGTCATCATGTGCACTCAATACAGATTCTTTTTGTATTTGTTTTTTGAAAAATAATTTGTTCAGCATTACTGAATATCAGAGACTACTGTATTTCAAAAATGAAGTGATATGAAATTATGTATTTTCGGGGGGGGGGGGGGGTTGTGTAATTGACTGTGTCTGCTGGGTGACAGTTAAGTCAGATAATTTAGTTTTTAAGGCGTGCTGTGATTTGCAGTCAAATGCTGTCAGGAATTCCTTATATTTCAAATGAAGAATGTGTTTCTCCTCATTGACATGGCAGCTTGAATGAGATGTCGAGGGTTTTTATACACAGGGTGGCAGACTGAATTAGGAGTTTCTTCCATTTTCTTGCCTGGGCTGCAGGCGCTGCTGTCAACAGCTGTCAGACATTGCAATTTTATTCCACTTAAACACTGTGATAATGGGCAGGTGACTTTTGTCTTCCTTTTAAACTTCCTTGCAATCTGTTCCTGTGTAGGTGGATGTCTTTAGTGTTTTGAGCAAAGCATTTTTATTCTTAAATTTATGATTAAAGCAGCTGCTCAGAATTCAAGATCGCACAAGACAATCATCGCATTTATGCAAAACACACCACACCATGCTGCAGATTGTGTAGATTGTCTTCTTGGTCAGAATGATAACTGCTCCAGGCATTTAAATTTAGATAAATTGTTTTAGTTGGTATACTGAATAGAAATAGCTTTTACAAAATTATAAATGTTTCTGGTGCAATTTATCAAACATGCTTCAACTTATGAATTTATTACTAATGCATGTTTGCCTGGAGTATGTGGAGTATATGGAGTCCAGCTGACCCACAGGTAAATTGAAGGTTTGACAGAACTCTAGATTCACAGTAAAATGAATTCTGATTAGTCATAGGAATTGGAGTAATACGTCTGTGATTATACTGTTCATGGTAAAATTAGAAATACACTGGTTGTATAACTGCTCTTTTAAAATATGCACTTTTCACAGTCCCCTCAAAGTCTGTGATGCTCAGTCCCACTGTGTTTCATGGCATGATTAGCACTGAGTGTGAATGTTAGGCCACTTTCCCCAGACATGAAAATAGGTGCCTATCAGCGCAAGTTATTGCCGGAGTGCTGGCATTTTGGAAATGGCATGATGTGTGGTCTCTGTCTCCCGTCTGTCCACCCCTTCATCTCTTGTTTCATGTCTCATTGCTTCGGGGGTTAATGAAATGCCCCTACTGAAGAGGTGGAATGAAGGATTGTTAAGTCCATATGGGCTTTCAACCTCCTCCCTCGCATTTTCTCAACCTGTGCCTCAATACAACGCTGCCATCACTGGCAAATATATTCCAGAGAGGTAATGATGTGCTAAAGCTGTGCAATCCTTCCTCTAATTTATTTTTGTTAGTTTAATTCCCTTCTTAACCATTATACCCTTCAATCTTACACCTGCAATATGCAGAGAAAAGATTTAGCTTAAGAAGGTTAATGACTTTTTTCTCCAAATATTACAGTTTAAATTATTATTATTATTATTTTACTTTTACAGATTTTGGCACAGATCCCTACACCAAGATTTTTGAGACAGTTGTTTATGGCTTACGATTGCATGGCACACAGACACAAAACCAAACGTCTACACACTTGATTCCATGCTGGGGTTAGTGATGCATCTCCTGACAGCTGACTGATGAAGCACTGACCTTTTACTCCTGGCCTTGTGGGCAATTCTCCGCCTCATGAACCTGCAGTGGTCTCCATCTATTGACACTTGAGTGTTCAAATGAATTATGACCATGTGGAACAGTATAAAAAGAAGCAGAGACAGTAAGCCTTAACAATGAGGGGATGAGAGCGGGATGCAGATACAGGCAGAGAGAGAGATGGTTGCCCCAGAATCAAACATTCCTTCCTGATCCCTCTCTGATTCCCTTTCTCCTCATCCTCTCCTGTTCTCATTCATGCTCTTTGATCGTGTTTACAATGCAGTTGTTTGCAAGAGGTTTAGCAGTAGCTTATCCTCAGTTTGCACACAGTGTACTGCGTAGTGGGTGAGTCCCCTCCCCAAGCTAGAAAAATTAGTAAGGTGGTTTCCAAGCTGAGGAAGTTTAAAATATGAAACGGCAGAGCCGTAATGGGAGCAGAGAGCTCTCCCATCCTTATATGAAAGGCTGGTGCTATTGAGGCTGAATCAAACAGGCCATTTGATCAGCAGAAAAGCTCTGAAGCTGAACGACAGTGTCCCCTGTAGCAGAAATACCCTATACTGTAACTCCCCTCTGTGATGGTGTAAGTGTAAGAAGAAGAAGATGGGTGTGTGTGTGTGTGTGTGTGTGTGTGTGTGTATCGGCCTGTCTGTCTTTCCATGCAGCTTTTACAGTCCATTTAGCTGCTGGGCTATTTGACTTGCCAGAAGTTTAACCCTGAAAGCCTGTAATTGTTACACTGAGCATTTTTTAGATTTCTTCGTTTTTAGCCATTCTGATTAAATGAACTGTTAGAAAGATGTGTTTGAATGCATTTGTGTGCACATGCATTTGTGTGGATGATTAGGAAGGTCATTTGCAGGAAACAGTTTTAGCTTGGTGAAACTGGGCTCTTTCTTCTAATGGGATCAATGTTTCAGTGCTTTCTGTCTGTGGTGTAAGTTATGATGTGGCTAATGTTTAAAACATGCTCTGCAGATGCAGCGTGACCCTCTTAAATAAATGACTGCTCTGCCAGGAGAGGGAGTCATCTTAGGATTAGCTTCGCTGTTGGTGAAATGCTCTGTAAACTCTTTGACTCATGCTGGCTGATAAAGTAGAAAGTATGTGTGTGTAACAGGAAAACACACACAGTTACACAAACTCTTTAACCAACAATAGATTGACATATAGTAAGAGTAACTGACTTAAAGCATATCACCATTCAGCCACCATTACATATCGTTTCCCTCTCATGGGTGCATGTAAACAACTAATGTGTGCCTGCACATTATTTGTGTGGCAGAATGAGCACATCAAATACCCCCAGCATGTTATCCAGTAATTTCATTTTCATCATCTTACTGCCCTACCAGCAGCATCTTGCTGCTCTATTAGTTAACAAGGCTAGGCCGTAGCAGGAGAGTTGGTGCCCCGATCATAACCTGCAGTTCTGCTCTGCAGTTTCGGCTCCTTACATTAAGATGCACTGTGCTAAATCCTGATATAAAAGTTGAATTTCTAACACTCAAGTGCTGCTGTGAGGTTGTGCTTATCTCTATCTGTAGTTCTCTGGGGTTGAAAGGTCCATAATTGAATGTTTTGTTAGATGAACGGATTATGAATTTCTAATGAGCGTGCAGAAATGTGAGGTCAGACAGTATTCTACATGGTAGATAATTATAAAGTAAAATCTGACTTTTTACACAACTTTCCAAATGTCAGATGTAGCTTATATGAATCATACAATACACATATATTATTTCTACTTGTATGTATACAACTGTTTCCTATGAAATAATTACTTAAAATATGTATTTAAACATCGACCAAGTGCAGATGCTTTGTTGCGTGTAATGTAAGAAACTGCACAGCCTTGCAGGGTCAACTAAAGTTTAACCATTATTACGATACCATTTATATGGTATACCATACCATGTTTTGCACACAGTGCTGTGAACAATATGTCTCAGCAGAGTTGGCACAGTGAGAAGAAAAATACTTTTTACATGACTGATTACTAACACCAGTTTGTACACCAGCAGCACTTTCCTTGAATAAGCCACTGTTCACTTATTAAAGCAGCTATTCCTGACACATAATCAATTCTTCCAACTACCCCAGCATACTTTTAGGGGAGGCACTTCATAAAAACATGAAATATTGTCAGTACTTCTTTTGTGAAGCATCCTCTGTTTGTGTGTACTGCTTTATCAGAATCAGAATCAGAAATACTTAGTAGTTGCGTTTGCATATTACAAATCTACTGCTGTCCTTTTTAAACAATTTAAACTGGATTTGAACTTACAGTCAACACACTGTAAGAAAAGGCAGGCTGACAGAATCCTGTTCCACTCTTTTGGATAAATTCCCCAGGCTCAGCTGTTTTCTGACAAGATTATGGAAGAGGAACTCAAAAAAGCTAAAGGGAGAGAAACCACAGGATCTGAAAAGGTTTGGTTACTTTTTCGTGTCTGTTGCCGATTGGATGTAAAATGGATGCTGAAGATGTCTCAGACCACTCAGGACTGTGTCTTATATGGATAATAAAAAGAAGTACATGTTACAGAGATTCAGCACTGTTAAACTCAAAGATTGAGTGTGCAAAGATGTATTAGTACTTACAAATAACAATAAGGGAACTGTCTCTGTGTGATGCTTGGGGATAAATGCACCAGCCACCATTGCCTGTATAATGAAGGAAAAACAAAGACATTAGAATTTGAGTCACAAATTCAAATCGATCCACACATGTCGCAGATGCATGCACCTCTGTTTAACTGACAAAAGTACAAAGAAAATATTTGTGTTTTTACAGAAAAGGGAGATCATCATTCTGCAGCCAAAAGCATTCAGTTGGGTGGGCTTATCTCTGCCCAGTATCAACCAGCAGTCAGTAAAATGTATTACATCATTCTATTCATCTTCTACAGCTGGAATAAAAATCAATGGGCATCTCTCCTGACCCATTAAATTTAAAAGGGGCTATCGTCAAGGTTGCCCACTTAGCTCCTCCTTCTTTGCATTATTCATAAGGCCAGTGGCTTAGGCTAGAAGCCAGGATCCAGACATTAATAGGATTGAAATTGGTGATGTTGACAACTCATTTGTGTTGTGATAAGCTCACTTGTGGATGATGTTCTGCTCACTTTGAGAAATTCAGAGAGAAGTAAACCCAAACTGATGTCCCTCCTGAAATTGTTTGGCACACACTCATGGTATAATATGTACAGAAAGACCCTTTCTTATGCCCTTCCTTTACTCCAAAGCCAACTTGCAAAGTAGATTTTAACTTTATATTGGATACTTCCTGCATTATTTGCCACCCACCAGTGCCGGTGCAGTACCAATTAATGAGCAAAGTTGAAAGATTTAGAATGAATGAAAATAAAGTACAAATCTTGATGGGTGAGAGGATGATTCGTTCAGTTTTAAGGCTGAAATGTTTATATTGTCCTATAGATTAACAACACTTATAATTTGGTGTGTATTGATTGTGGTTTTAAGCATCACAGTTAGAATCTGTGATGCAGTACATTAAAAACAAGTATTGAATGGCATGTGTGTAGGTAGTTGGGTCATCATCAATCATTCATACTGACATTTCCTATGATGTCCCTGTGTGAGTATTTGTGCATACACACACAGTTCTGCGCATTCATATGTGTTTGTGTGTGTGTGTGTGTGTGTGTGTGTGTCTTAATTTGCGCCTGCTTGTGTTTTGGAGGTTTATTCCTCAGTGTATGTGTTCATGTTTATGTGTGTCCAAGCTGTGGCTTCTCTTTGTATGAGTTTAGACAGGTGCTGTGCTGCATGTTTAATGGCCTGAGGTGTGGCTGACTTCCCTTTGCCAATTTGAGTCATTTCCCTTGTGCTCAACAGAGTGAGATACAGTCTGAGTGCATGGCTGGTGACAGGTCAGGCCTTGTGACAAACTGTAAAGCAGGAAGAAGAAGTCTGTGTATCTCCTCAGGCTGCAGCTCCACCTGAATGCTAAGTGACTGAGAAGAGTTCCATACTGACAGTATGCAGCTGCTAACATGCACCAAGTTGTGCCTGAATAAACACAGTCACAGGCATGGATACACAGATACATTCACACTTGCTTAAAACACTCTGGAAATAGTAGACGTTCACAAAAATCCATGTTTTACTTAGGCTGAACTCTCACAGAGAACTATGTTGTGAAACACGAAACATCCTCTTGTTTCATCCACAACCTCATTCCAAGTCCCATCCCACACTCCACCCTTTGCTTATTTGGCTTGAAATCTCCCATGTTTGTGGTAACTGGGCCTTCAGCCATGCCTCCAAGAGCTACCACAAAGTACCAGCACAAATAACATTTCACTCACATGGTTGAACCCCCTCCCTCTTTTGTTTCTTTTCTCTCTTTTCACAGCTCACTTTCTCTCCTTGTTTTCTCCTCTCCTCTCTTCTGCTCAACTCTCCTCTGGTCCTGTCAAGCAGGACTGTCCTCCCTGACATCAGCTCATTTCTCTGTGACTAAGTCCTTTTCCAACTGCTGATGTTTCTCCAGTTGATGTGCTGTGACTGCCTGCAGCACCCATTGAGATCAGTGCCATGTAGACTGCTTACAAGAAGCAGCTAATGGCTACAAGTAGCATCAAAACAGTGTCGAATTGTATTGACGTTGAAGCGCTGTAATAAATTAAATATGCATATCACTGTCGTCTTGTCTGTTCTCAGAAGTCTTTCATCTTCAGCTTAGCATTGCTCAAAGGCTAACAAATTGAAAGTGGCTTTTTATGCTATGATTGATGAGACTGGTGGCATCCAGAATACAAAAATGGACAGTGATGGATTCTCATTCAAATCAGCACATTGTGTCCTGTTGATTGGTGGCCAAACCCAGGATCATGTAAGTCTACATTTCTAAGTTAGAGTTATCGGCAAATCACACTGGAAATAATAATAAGCACAGATGGTTATTACTCCTTTCTTCTCTTCTTAAAATTACAGCGAATTGTAAGATGTCTTCTATTTTTGAAGAAAGTAGTGGCAGACAGACAGTCAGAGGCGAGAAATACTTCAATAGCAAAAATTCATTACCTGAGAAAAGTTCATCATGAAAATAATGGTTACCACAGAGCTGCACAGTTTGACTGGGGGGCGTGAGGGACGTGTAGAGGACATTTATCAGCGTGACACAGAACACAATACTCTTTTGTTTGATTGGTTAAATTAGTGGGAGCTCATTTGCTTTCCCTGCAAAATCCTTTACAGGGCTTTTTTTGTTGTGTTAATTAAGCTGGAGCAATCGTTTTGTATGCTGCTTGCATTCTGGGTCGCACAGGATAGAGAAAGATTATCGTTATTCCTCTCTTGCACCTCAGAGGCATTGTAGTTTGTTTTTTTATATTATTTGCACCAAAGAAGAGCTGCTGAAATGTATATGTGCTCAAATTAGTTTGGTTTAGTCCTTAGACAATTACCTCCTCTGAATACTAACTCTTCAAAGTTTTTCCTTCCTCTGTGAACTGGACTGTTGCCAGCACCTGTTTTATTAGAACAGACATTTTACAACAGAGTCGTTTAAACTGTCGACTATGTTGAATGATGAAGGTTGCAGAGAATTAAAAAAAAAATTGAAAATTGCATTACTCAGTGTGGAGATCATTTATTAGTATTTGTGAAAGCATTTATTAAAAACTTTTTTGAGCAACAATATTATCCTAATGGGGCCTCAGTTATGGGATTCTGTTGCTGCTGTTCTTAGTACATCTCCAGCACCAATTATTAGTTTCCAGATGAAATCTCTTCTGTCATAGCGCTGCTTAACCCCCCTTGTTTGCTGCTTTTACACCCTCTAATGTGGAACCTGCAAGTCAACTACAACAAGTCATCTACTGAGGCTGTAGCGACCTCACTTCTGACACTGTCTGCCTCAGACATCTAACCTCTCATTAATCACACAAATCAGCTGTCAGACCGAGTGTAAATTCAAAAATACTGACAGGTCCTATTTTAATTCTGCACATTCCGAGAGTGATTTTTGTTGTCAAACAACATCAAACTAAAATATCATGACAGAGGACAGTACTGTCTATCACTTCCTCATAAAAAGCATACCTACTCTGTTTTCACTGGCCTGTTTCACGTCATTCACTGTGACCTGTAGTCCACAGTTTTAAAGATAGGGTTGTTCACCATGTTAATATTATGAGCTGGCAAGTAAATGATTATGTGACAACACAGATGCTGCTATAAGAACACTTGATGACCTCTACATGTTTGTGTTTTTTGTTGTTTCATTATTAAGGAAGCTAAGCTGCGTGAGTTACTGGATGTCAGTACACTGGTGGGGAAGCTGGAGAACAGGATGCTGACAGTGGTGAGTGGCCCTGACATGGTCAACATCACCTACCTGAACTTCATGGCTTTCCAGGAGGAGACAGCTAAGGTACAGAAAATTGTGCATAAAAACAACAAACACAATAGACTATAACTATCGTGCATGAGAATACAATTAAAAAGTATCTACTGTACATATTAATGATACTGAGTAAAAATAAATTGATAGTTTAAATGCTTTTAATTGAGGTGTTGTATGTGATCAGTATTTTTAGATTCAGTATTTTATTGTTTTTATTAGTTTTCTGCCTTTAGCGTGCCTCTCAGTGTGTGTGTTTCTTTACTGCAGGAATGGGCAGAAGAATTGTTCAGCCTAGCATCTAACCTCTTGGTACAGAACATGTCCAGAGAGGCCTGCCTAGAGAAAGCGTATGTCATCTCTACACACACACAAACACACACACACACACACATACATATACACACATACACAAACACCAAAAATGTAAATCCCCAATCTCTAAGATAAATATGGAAATCAGGTCTTCTTGAAACAAAAAAATGTCAGTTATCACCAGCGTCACATCAGGTATGTACTGTATTTTACATAAACAGAAACTATAGGACAAAACACACAAAGGCATGCAAAACATATTTGCAATATGCATTATTTAAGTATGTAATAAAACACTGCAAACTCTGCAGTATACACACAGACACGTTTCCACCTAAACCCAAGTAAGTGTGTATGGAACACACAGGACATAAGAAGTTGCTTTTCACAGCTCTTCCAGGCACCTTCAGGGTTTGAGTTTATAAAGTTCACTTCAACTCATATTGATAGAAAAAACAGACAGGAAGGAAGGAGTAAGATAAATAAAACATAGGAAATATGTATTGCTCCATGAACCTCACTCTATACATTTTGACCTACAGTATCTGCTCCTCAGAGTGTACATATGTGACTGCATGTACTGTACGTGTATGAGTGTGCATTCATGAAGTGCTGTAGACTTTTTTTTTTTGCCAGGCTATTATATAAACCTCTGATCTTGCATAATAACTGTATCTGGCAGCTTACAGCATCATATTGATATTGATTGTGATCTGTCTGATAGGAGCACACAAACTGACCTATTTGTGCAGCAAGTGAAGCTCATGCAGAGTGAACTTGAATCTGTAGTATTTTTGAGAAAATATTCTAGGTTCTGCTTGGTGATAATTCCCAGCTCTCTGATGTTTATCAGTGAACAGAAGCCATTAACTCGTACCCCTGAGGTGCCTAATTGACTTATGAGACAATAAAAGTGACCAAAGAGCACACAAAGAGTTGAATAGAACAGGTTTAGCAGTCACGCTGGTTGCTCACAGCAGCAGTTGGTGTCAGTTCACTGCTTGGTTACAAATAAGGTGATTGTTTGTCATAGCACTACTGCAGCATATGGAGGCTTCCTCCATGAAGTGATGTTGATGTTACCCTGCATGTGGTTAATTCTCATCACTACCTCATACAGCTGTGATTCATTTTTTGGGGGGCAGCATGCTGTAGATAGGTGATGTTCCTAGCAAAAGGAAATAAAACAGAACCCAGCATGTATTCAAATGGCTCTTTGCTACTAAATGAAGGGCACTCCTTAATGCCTTTTGAATCAGGGATTACAGTTAAATTTTGCACTAAATATAAGGGGAGGACTATGCTTTTTTTAATTATGTTTTACATTACACATCATGCCAAAAAATAGATGTGTAGATACCGGCATTTGTATTGCCATAGGTGTAAGAGAAGCTGGACTGTTTTAAGAAAAAAGACAAATGTAAGAAAGAGACACATAAAGAGAAAGTAGTGCGATAAACAGAAAAGGAGACAGATGCAATTAATCTGTTTTTCCCGCACTCATCTTAATGAATAATACAAGCACTTGTAAGGCAGATGAGGGCAGATGAGGCCTGCTCTCTCCTTCTTTCCTTAGACCCATACCTTCCTTATGTTTCTTTCATCCTTGTTTATTTTCCTTCTTCTACTGCACCGTTTTCAAGTCATGTTTATGCGGCTTTGGTGACGTCAGTTGTTGTCAACTAGCTCTCCAACTCTGCTGCCTGTGTTGCTGCTGCATTGCAAGTGCTGCCAATGCAAGTCTTTTAGGGACTAGCTGCAGTTCTTACCTGTCATGTAAACACAGGCAATTATTCATGATATGTACAGACAGCTCTACATGTTCTACACAGTCAGTCGCAGGGTGTATTGATACGATTGATAGATGCATTCAATGGCAAGTGAATTTGCACTATTTTTCGTAGACAGACATGGGAAAGGATTATGCACATCAGTCACACGTGTAAGCTGAAGTACACACACACAGAAATTAAATTTGAGAAAGTGCTACTCGCACAGAAAAAACTGCTGATAACATGTTGTGTATGGCGTGTGCTCTGTCCAATGCAGATACACTCGGATGAAGCTGCAGCTCAACCCTGAGGGGAGAATCCCCGTCAAGAAGTAAGTCTCTTTGACTCATCCTCTCCCTTGCCACCTCTATGCTCTTTTGATCAATGTACTACTTCTTCTGCATTCACAGCATTTTGCTTCAGTATAGTGTTGTTTTTTTTAGTATACACACATTCTCTATGGGTATGTGTGCATTAATTAAAATATGGTATCCCATCTTTTTTTATTTTTGCCATTTTCTCTGTGGCTCTGAAACACAGTGAAACAATTTGCTTCATAATTCATCCAACTGTCCTTTCCCCCTGTCTTTCAGGTGTCCAACCGTGTGTGTGTGTGTGTAGTAGCACGTGATTGGAAAGCCCCACTTTAACTAACTGTAACTAACTTTGGCTCACAATATGCCACTGTGTGATGTGTGTGAAAATTTCCTTCAGGGTATTTCAGTTTTTGACTTTTAGTTTCCATTTCACTTATCTGGAAGTTTTTCATCAGCTCATTGAAAACCCAACTCTCTTGCTCTCTCTCTCTCTCTCTCTCTTTCTTCATTTGTCAAGTTGAGCTTTCAGGCAGGCAACAGTGAACTTCTGCAATAACCTGCCTCAGAGCCGCATAGGAAAACAGTGGGTGTCAACACAAAGAGGCAGAGAGAGACACTCCTTGCCGTTTAGGGAATTAACCTCCTAGCTGGGAGGACATGTCATCTTGACTAATGTCACCTTGACTCTGCTCTCCCACAGAGCATACAGTATGTGCTCATGGATACCTTTACATGTAATTAACACAGGCTACGGCCAGCAGAAACAAGCATAAACAGTAGTAATAAGAATACAGAATAAAACAACTGCAGACCCAACGAACTGAAGCAGTGTCTCTCTACACTCAAAATGACTAATGAGTCAAGACAGCATATTCTGAGCTGTCCGATGAATTCCATGTAAGTCCAATAGAAAAATAAATCATTTAAAAACCTGCAGGCTTATCTGAAAAATGCAGCCTCACAAACCTGAAAACAGGTCTTTTTGTCTTCCCTCATGAAAATGTGACACTTTGGAGATGCATGATTTTCACAAAACAATCATGCTATAGATTCGTTTTGAGTTATTTACATACATTGTGAGGCAGGAAATTTTATTTCTTATGTACGTGTATATTTCCTCAAGAGAAAAGAACAGTTTTTAAGATGGCAGTGGTAATTAGAAATGATAATAAAAATCATTGTGAATGCAACTATTCTCCATATATTAATTTCCATGTTTCATATAGGCATTACGTTTGCCTTGTTGTATGTATTTAAATCTGTAATCTGTAATTTCCACTTTGAGCTTGTGGTTGCTTTCTCTCATGAGTCTTTTTATTTTCTGTTTCCTGCTCCTAAAGAATTTTCCCACTGGATTTCCTTAATACAGCGGGTGCCAGTTGAAAGCTGTGGTGAATTCAACAGTTGGACACACAAGATCAGAGTGCAAACTCCACAGTCTGTGTACCATCTTCTGTGATTACTCAGAACGGTGTGTGTTTGTGTCTCCACAGTATCTTCAGGATGTTCTCAGCAGACAGGAAGCGAGTGGAGACAGCCCTGGAAAACTGTAACCTCCCTTGTGGCAGAGTGAGACACCTAAATACTAAAGCTCCTCGTTTTCCAGTGTTACTGTATTCCCTCTGTCTCTGAACCTGCTCCCATTTGTGTCCATCCTTCTCTATCTGAGCTCTGTTTTACACTCCAGTCTTCTTAAATTTATCCATCCATCCATCCGTCTGTCTCTCACCATTGAGCTCATTCTATATTCTCCTGAAACAGCAGCTGATTGCTACTGTGTTCGTTTGTTTGGAGTCTTATTTTCTGGATGTCTGCATGACTTCCCACTCAGAACTGATTTAGCCTCGGCTGTAATGAAACAAATAGACCCAGTGGGAACAATAGAGATGACAAAAGCTGTTTTTATCTTTACCTCTCACAGATATCACGAGAGAGAAGCTGCCCCCTCATGCTCAGGGTGTAAACAGTCCCACAACACAGCAAACAATTTCTGTATTCCAGCAGTAGCAAGTAATTATCATGTGCTGAAGTTGGAAAATGCTGTTTAACGCAGTTCTCAGCACATGCTGAAACATATGTACATACAGTACGGGCAGATGCATTGTAGCTTTAATGAGTAGCTTCTGAATACAAACACAGTGAACACACACAAATAAATACAGACAAAAATACTCTACAAACACACAGAACAAGTTACACATACAGTAATTAGCACAGGGAGAGAGGGCAGGAGGTAAAAACGTGTTGCTGTATGAAGGTCTGGTGGGATTTGCTGTTGTTCTAACGCGCAAGTAATTACAGCTAAACGGTAATGCTGTAAATCCCTCACACACACACACACACACACCCACAGGCACAAGACTGTACACCATGGAGTTCACACCGAGGTTTTTAGAATGACTCATTGATTTTCAGCAGGGCTTGACCTGCATCCTCGTCTGTCGTTGCTTCCTTCCTCATCCTCTCGCCCGCTCCTTCCTAAGAGTGTTCTGCTCTGTTTCTGGTTGGCACAGTGTTATTGCCTGCTGCTGAGCGTACTGTGCCTTTGTCAGACCTGTTTGGCCCTGATAGCTCTATAAGGAGCCCTTGCGGCCACAGCTTTTCTTATGTAAGGCTATGTGATAATTCTGTTAATTATTTGCATTTGTGCAGTACTTTATGCAGGCTCTACGTTTAATTGCTTCCAGTAGGACACAAGAGGTTGGGTGAGCTATAGAACATCCCACAGCATGAAGGATTTGTCTTTGTTACAGACACACAGTGGGGTGGATATGCAATGGTGGTACTTCTGTAGAAAATATTATTTAATATGCATATGTTTCAGGTGAAGTGGTGACTGTTTAAACAATAAAATCACAAAAAGTGTAAAAAGAACAGATGAGTATTTAGTAGCACAGCAGTACTAGTGAATCTGTTCAGAACCTCTTCATACTTGTTGTTACTCATATTTGTTGGTCTCCACACTGTGTATGTGTATGCACATGCCATTTAACTGACCGTATTACTGTTGTCTGCTGCAGAATGACTCCATCCCCCAAGAAGATTTCACTCCAGAGGTGTATAACATGTTTCTGAGCAACATCTGCCCCCGACCTGAGCTGGACCACATCTTCTCTGATGTGTAAGGACCATGTTTCCCTCAGTTGTCTTTTAAAAGTCTTTCCAGGCTCCAAAGAACAGAGAAATTCCCAGTT
Organism: Sandelia bainsii; assembly: GCA_032362345.1. Taxonomy (NCBI): domain Eukaryota; kingdom Metazoa; phylum Chordata; class Actinopteri; order Anabantiformes; family Anabantidae; genus Sandelia; species Sandelia bainsii. Next base: position 6,508,439 of record JAUMHL010000017.1, read on the forward strand.
TAGTGAGTGATTAATTTTCTGTTAGTCTTTCCAACCATCTGTTACTCTTTTCAGACTAGCAGCTTGATAATGGTTGCCAGCCATCATTGAGCGATATGACTTTGCAGGTTGACAACACCTGCTTTAGCCCTTAAAAGTTGTCATAAGCAGTTAATTAGCACAGAAACATCTGTTGTAGTGACACTGGTTGTGACTCCTCAAGTCTGTCTGTGTGGCTCCTCCAGCTGAAGAAGCAGAGCTGCCCCTTGGCCCAGAGAGACTCAGACCATCAGCCGAGGCAGCCTGCCAGCATGACCAGGGCCACTCCAAGTCATAAATCTAGATTTTATCCACAGTTATGTGAGATGGCATGAGAGCCAGCAGGATATGGAGATGATAATTTAGTGGAACAGGCATAGATATGAAAGGCATTTTAATCAAATCTCATAATTTACTCAACACAACATTTAATCCTCTGCTGCCTTGCGCTTCTCTTGCTCTCCCTCTCCACATCTCTTTCCTGCTTTAATTACCGCTCCTCCCCTCTGTCGTCTTCTTCTTGTTTCATTTTGTCATATCTCAATTTTTTAATTCTGTTCTTGCTCCCATATCTTGCTTTGTAACACTTCCCCTGTTTTCTCCACTTTTCCCTTTTTATGTACCCACAACTCACCCTATCCTCTCATCTCTCCTCCTCTCATCAGGGGGGCTAAGAGTCGTCCGTACCTCACAGTGGAACAGATGACAGAGTTCATTAACAGTAAACAGCGAGACCCTCGTCTGAATGAGATTCTCTACCCTCCTCTCAAACCAGAACAGGTCCAGTCGCTGGTGGACAAATATGAACCCAGTGCTTCGCTGGCACAGAAAGGTCAGTGGCTCAAATGTCCGACAGCACTAACATTCTTATGAGCAATACACCTTTTAACACACATTTTTTATACCAAAAAGTAGCTGTATAGTAAAGAAGGATTTGGAAATCACAGATAAATATACAGTGTGACTATGTCAAGGTTATTACACCACCCACCACTTTCAACCCTAAGACCCCACCCATCCCAACCCTCCACTCCAGCTCCCACCACCAATAAATTTGGCAGGGGTGTTACCATAGTGACAGCCCTGCAGCCCTGCCAAAAACTCAGAAAGTGAGGGGACGTAGTAGGGTGCAAAGAACAGAATGTTAAAAGTCTGTAAATACCACACACACACACACCATTACCGAAATCTTTCACTACTGAACCTAACTGAAGATACTCTGTGACATTTTATTTACAAGACTAGGATTACATGAGGAGAATCCTTGAGTGGAGAGAGAGAAAGAGAGAGAGAGATCTTGTGAAAGACACTGAATAAAAAGACAGAGAGAGGGAGGGTGCCCGGTGAGTGCTTGTGCTTCAGGAGAACAAATAGCACCACAAGTGGAGTGCAGCAGAGAACCTATGTAACATTGCTGGACACAAAACTAGCCTAGCCTGTCCAAAGGTAACAAAATGTAGGTGTCAGCACCTATAAAGCTAATTCATTAACTGTGTACCTGTGCCATTTTAAGGGAGGTTATGAGCAGGACTTTTACTTGGCCAAGAGCAGTTGCCAGGCAACTACTAGTAGTTTAGTAACTTGTAATATTTCTGTATTTGCTGTCTCTGCAGCAAATACAGCAAATTCTTCATTCTGGGGTTATTAGCAAATTGTTAAATGTGTGTCCCAAATTATTTAATGGAACATTTACCTGTGTTTTGTACATTTGCATGTGTCATATCCACTGTATTAAAGGCTCTTATAGCTCACAGTCAGGAGTGCCTGCTATGCAAACGATTTACAGTATCTACTTATTAAATCTTGATATCCAAATACAAAAGATGGATAAAAAATCATCACACCACAAAACTGTAAAAAAAAATTAAATAAATCAAGAAGTAGTTTTAGGTACAGTGTTAAAGTGCAGTGGAACAGAATCATTTATGAACACTCATGGATGGATGAGCATAGGGGATCCAACACTCCTGGACATGTTTGTGCGTTTGTGTTGTCTGAAGTGTCAGGGGACACAGAGCTGCCAAATTTGGAGAACACCCCAGTCCAGATATCAAACATGAAGGTCCGGTATGTGCCAAATTCAATTTTTTCTCTGCTGGAAAATATGTTACACAAGTGTGCCAAAATGGGTGACTTACTTCACACCATATTCTGTTTATTGAACTGAAGGCACTGGATTGTTTTTCTTCCATTATTTTAGACCAAATCACTGTGAAAGCATACTAAATGTTTAAAATACTACCTCTCTTTATGAAGGATTTCTAATTTGTATAACAACAATAGCTGTAATAAAGGGCACATGTGTAATGATTAGATCTGCTTGGGGTTATTGATCACACTACATGTTGTTTGTATTAAGCTTCCCAGTCAATACTACATGTGAGCTTAATGATATCATAGTATGTAACATTATTTCTAACATGTTCATACCTTGGGTGTGTTTTCCAAGCATCTTAGTACTTTATAATACTATTGATATATATCTGGAATATAATATAATATCTGGAGAGCAAATTATTTAGTCTGGAGGCTATTATTAAATTGAGTTTTTTATCTATTTAAAAATGCTAATCCATGTTGCCAGAAAAGGCTGTTTATCTACAAACCTCTTCAGTATTTATTATCATTGTGCCAGCCACATTGGCACATTTGATTACTTATTACATTGAAACAAAATTGACCCCAACTGACTGAAGCAGAGCATGAGATTAATAATTTCCTCTGAGTAAAGCACCTACTTTACTTTTTTTTTCAAATATGTGACAAAATGAATCACAGGTTCCTAAATTAGTTGAAATGTTTTTTTAAACCACATTCAGATATTCTGTTTGACTGCCCAGCGTTTCATTCTGATCAGAGCTATGTGATCGTGCTTTGATGCTGTGTGTTCATCCTGTCCCAGGCTATCTGGAAGCATGCCCTTCTCTGTCCCAGTGACAGATTTCCCCATGTGAAGTATTTATCTAGCCGGAGGAAGTGCTGCCATCTGCTCTGCAGAGGGGTCCAGAGCTCCACATGCTACCTTCTCACACACACACATTCAGACACACGCTGTCCACACGCATGATTCCTATTTCAAGGGCACTCTTACTTGCATACAGAAATGCACAATTTATGAGGCCATGTGCATACTAAACATGTGCTTTTAGATTCCACTGAAAAATTATTGTGTGAATGCATACAGAATACTGTAAGTATACATAAATGCATATTTGTTGGAGTGTATAAAGTGCCTTAGGCCTGTAGTGAGAAAACAGTGCTGTTGCTGTCTTTTGTTCTGTTCACTCTCCTTGTGACTTTCTCTGTCTTACTTTGTCTTTATTCATTTTCATTTTTGATGATGTGAATAGTTCACCTTTCGTTCCTCTCTTTTGACTACATATGTCTGTGCTCACTCAAACATTCCAACATTTGATGACAGAGTAAAATTGATGCTTAAAAGAAGACACTTAAAATCTCTTACATCCAAAGTGGATAGTGGCATATCATTGCATCGCATTCATCTTCAGTGATTGTAAAAACAACATTTCTTGCCAGATTTTGTCAGTGTCCGCTCTTGTTTCATAGGTTATCGTTAAAATCAGATTGCATTTCCACTGCAGTTCCCTCACAGCTCAACAGAGTCCTTATTGTGACCGAAAACCAGATTTTTTTTTTTTTTGGGATGTAGCCTTTCATGGGCTCTTCTTTCAGAGCTAACTTCACCTTTAGAATATCACCTGTAGGGTCTCACTCAAGTACAACTCTCATCAAAGCTAAGTTGACACCGTTTTTCACTGTTTGACCTACAAATGTCTTGGGAACTGGGGAAACTGTGTCAATGTCTGCAAGCTTGTGTTTGGTGCAGCGGTTAGGCCCCAACCTGGCAAACGGAGGTCCTGGTAGTCAGCAGGGAGCAAGACGCTGAGTGCGACTGAGCTCAGATGTCACAGACAGCAGCCAGCGTTAATTAGTCCAGCAACTCTGCAGAGGGTGGCACCGAATTAATTAGCATAAAGTGGCCAGAGGGACCTGCTGAACCCATCAAGCTTGCATCACTTAGCATATTTAGCATAACGTCATGCGCATATGAGGGTACAGGAGGTTGCAGGTATTTTTTTGTTGTGCTCTGAGTCCTTGCTTCAAGGTGTGTTATACCGAATATTATCTGTGCAGGTGTGGTGTGTGATGAGTATGGTAATGTGTATGGAAATTTGAATCTTGTGTCTGGATGTTTGGAGATGTGAATGTTTTACCTGCAGCTTATAACTTCTTTATTAAGCATTATTCAGTTCCTCAAGCATGTCCAGTGTGGACATGAGCTCAGTGATGACAGCGAAAAGGCAAAGCTCAACGTGACTGACCCTGACAGTCAACCAAACAAGGAAAAAACAACATCAAGGGCAGTTCAGCTTTTTTCAGATCTCTGAATGACTTATCATGGTCAGAAGCAATGTTAATGTAACCTAGTAAAGCCTGAAATGTTGAAAATCATTTTTGTATTATAAACTGCTTTGTGAAAACAGGAGGGTTCTATGCGTTTATCCACTCAAACCTTTAATATTTGGAATGAATGATGCAATAATTTCACCTGTAGTAAAATGTAAGAAAATGAAACCCTGAGACACAGGCTTTAATTAACCACAGTTGTGAATTTGAATAAATCAAACTACTAATGTAACTCTTCTGTTGCAACCTTTAAAAACATTTGAACACAGCCTCTCAGCTGCTTATTTGAACGCATTATGCATGATTATTTGTATATGGTTGTTTGTGTGAGTACATGCAGTGTACTCACACAAACAACCATATACAAATAATCTCTAGGATCTTTGTAACATATACACTCACTGGCCACTTTATTATGTAAATATGTACAAGCTAATTCAAGCCAATACAGCATCTCTGCCATCAGTTCTACTTTTACAAGGTTATAATTTCTCAGTTTTTGTTATAACTGTCAGAAAGGTGATAATTCTACTATGATCATTATTGAGGTCACAGTGAAATCATATTGGAGTGCAATATGTTCATAGATATTTTTAATGTTTTGTCCCCCGCATTTATGTAAATAAAGTGGCCAAAACAATAGAAATTCCATTTGAATGTAGTGCACTTTTTCTTAATTTTCTATATGTTTGAAAAGTCTAAAACCAACAGTATTAGTCCATCTAGCAATACTTTAGATCTTCCTTGCCCTGTCTGTGCACTCATTTCAAAGCCCATTTATTCCTACTAAAAACAGATCACAAATATCTAATTAATTTTTTAAAAATTCAATAAAGTTTATTTATATAGCGCCAAATCACAAAAAACCTCCAGCAGAACCAGGTTCAGGATGGGCGGCCATCCGCCTCGAACGGTTGGGTTGAGTGGAAAGAGGAGAGAGAAAAGAACCATAGGCAACAAGAGAACAACAACAACAAGCAGCAGTGAGTGAAAATGTCAGAATAATTTTCTCAAACTGCAGGGTACTGGATTTCTTAAATGATTCTCAATAAGAGTAAACAGTGTAACTAATAGGGGCTATTTCCAACCACGGACTAATGCACATTTGTTACATTAGTTAGTTTTTTTGTGAGCAGAATGTATAGTATGTGGACATGACTCAAAATAAACTACAGTGTGCCTGTATGATGTGTTTTTAACAGTTTATGGACTACATTGCAGGGTTGTTGGACAAAGAATCAAGATATAGTATATGAGGCTGTGTATACAATTTTTGTTACTCACATCAAGTCATTTTTGATAACTTGTTAGTGCTCTGCATTGTGTCTGTGCAGGTCAGATCTCGGTGGAAGGCTTTGGAAGGTATCTGAGTGGGGAGGAGAACAGCATCATCCCCCCTGAGAAGCTGGACCAGAGTGAAGACATGACCTTTCCCCTTTCGCACTATTTCATCAACTCCTCACACAACACATACCTCACAGGTGAACACATGCATGAAGACACAAGTCAAAAGGCTGTTGTGTATGTAAGGATCTCTTATAGCCTCGTTGTCTGGTTTGCGCTCAAGTAAACACACTCAACTCGATTTTACTCCTGAATGGTTAAACACGCAGATCTTTTATTCTTCTACACATGAACAGATCACTCGTTCGTTTAGAAATACAATTATGGTTGCACAAGTGAATACACCCGACTTTATACCTCGCAGGTCAGTCAATCAAATGCAGCGGTGCATATCAGGCCCCTTTTCTGCGTTACCTCTCAAGAGGTTATCCAATCAAGTCATGCCATGAGACACAATTCATTGATATTCATGAGTTAAATATTTCTTTAGACTGGTAGTCACAGTAACTGGCTCCCGGCAGTGCATGAGCATGGCTTTTTCTCTTCAATAGATATTAGAATTCATCTATTCAAATCTATTCTGGGAGTGGGGGGGTGGGGGGGACTGGAGAGCTTTGAATCTTTTAAGTGGATGAAATTTCTTTAGCGATTGGAAAAAATTGACTTTCTGTAGTAGGCCAGCCTCATAGCATGTGAAATGAATGGATAATAAAAATAAACAACAGGTTCTAGATTCTCTCCTCACAAGCAACTTTATTCTTTAGATCTTCTCATAGTGACATGTGAGAACTAGACAACAGAGACATACAGCAATAGTATATTAAACTACTTTGTAAGATGAACCATGTAAGATTATTTGACTGACAACATTTTAGAAACAGCTAGGAAAGAAACTATTTTCCTAATGGGTTGGATCAGAATGTCAGCGAGGAGACAGAAAGAGCAAGGTGAAAAATCAAAAGAGGAATGAAAATTAAAGTCATGAAATAAAGTGAAAGTGAAATTAATGATAACACAGATCAGCTACAACAAAGTCAACAAAGTTCTTCCTCATGTTACAAGAAAGCACGGTGCTAATGTGAAGTGATAATTGCCTTGCTAATGTTGACAAGGTGATGAGATTTGCCTGCTTCAGATAACAGCTGCTGATGACAGTTGTATTGTTTTTTAGTTTTTACCATATAGCTAATAATGTGGTTAATGAGCTCTTGAAAAGTGGGAAGACGTGCTTTCTAGACACTCTGGTACTTTCAGTTACCTGGGAGTTGTAGTAAATTCTTGAGTTTCCCATGTCAGTGTTAGTCAGCTCAAGCCTCTGCGTTACAGCACTAGAATACAGTTCTGGAGTACCCCCCTGAAGTTGTGATTATGTGCTTATGTGTGGTTTCTTGTGTGTGTGGTGCAGCTGGACAGCTCGCAGGGAACTCTTCGGTCGAGATGTACAAACAGGTTCTCCTGTCAGGGTGCCGCTGCATTGAACTGGACTGCTGGAAGGGTCGCACCACAGAAGAGGAGCCCGTCATCACTCACGGCTTCACCATGACAACTGAAATCTCCTTCAAGGTAACACAAGGAGAGCGGTGTGACAGCAATGTAGGCAGGTTTTGGGGAACAGAGGGAGAACCATATTCCACTGTGAAGATACTATACATTTTAAATATGTGGTTGCTTGACTAAAAGCCCCCTTCCCCCATGTTTCAGCTGGTGAACAGCTTCAACGTGAAGCAACAGAAGTAGGCAATGTTCGGTTTCTAGCTGTGACACGGTGTAAACAGAGCAAACACTAAACAGGCTGTTGTCAGTGAGATAAAATCAGGCTCGATTACATGCAGGCATAATTTTCCCCACATCCATAGGCAGCCTCTGCCACTGCTAATAAAAATTACACTACACTACACTTTGTATAGGTAGACAGTTACTGAATGTAAACAGATTTAATGCTGACCATAAATAGAAGAAAAAAAATGGGGCTCCTTTCATGAAAATCTTTAGGATTCTAAGTGTAATATTATTTTATACAGAAGCAACTGAAACACACCAACATATACAAGCACAAAAGATTAAGTAAATTATAGTAAAGCATAGTCAAAGAAGAAGTGGGAAGAACAAAAAGTGGGGCACGCAGCTGCAGATGGCAAATCGTAAGGGACAGGGAGGCACTGAATGGCCCTAAAGAGAAGCACTTAATTGAGGTCTCTAAAGATAAGTGGGGAAAAAGAAAAAATGCTTCTAAAGCAGGGGAAGGGTGTGGTGGGTGGATTGATTGATAGAGAAAACTTAAATTTAATGAGAGTAACAGAAGATGTTGAGTGAGCTCAATGGAATTAGTCTGACAGTGAAATACAGAAAGAGACAAGTTGTGAAAGACGGGATGGAAAAGAGCTACAGATGGAGAGGGTTGAGTTACAAAGAGTTTTATTGGAGGAAATGGAGCAAATGGAAATGAAGGCATTAACCGAACTGACACCGTTGTTAATGATGGTGTAATTGACTTAAACAGTCACTGGCATAGAAAGCCAGATGTTGAACTGTCTTCACTGGAGTTTAACAGTGACAACACCGCATGTCTCAGCTCTCATTTCCGTAACATATCCACTCTGAAGCTTGTGTGACAGGAACAACTCAGAGAACACTTATTCATCTTACGGGATTTTCGTTTTCACGTAACATTAGTAACTATAATCTTTACCATCATATTGACGCCCTGCACTGTTCTAATATATTGTAAAAAAAAAAAGAAATTCACTGCGCTGATGTTACACTGATACCTACATATGAGACACAGCCACAGAGATCATTTCAGTTCAGAGACCATAATGTGATGCAGGCAAGAGACATGTTGGATTTGAAATGGCTCTTCCTATTTCATCAGTTGATTTCAAAGGGTTTCAGCATGTTCTCTAGGGGAGGCTGTCAGGCATTTGACAGAAATGTAGGGTGTGTGGAATCAGTGTGTCATTGTAAATGGACATTATTTTCATTTTCTTGTGTCTCAACAGCATAATATTGCACAAAGTAACGGTGACATCCATTGTTTTCAATTCAAAGGGTGTGTGCATTCAACATTCAAGTCATTTTTATTTTCTGATTATGTTTTAGGAGGTGATTGAGGCTATTGCAGAGTGTGCCTTCAAGACCTCGCCCTTCCCCATCATCCTGTCTTTTGAGAACCACGTGGACTCGTAAGTCAGCAGATCATATAGTGTTAGGAGTGCAAAGGCTAGAGTGTGATTGTCACTTTTTATCAATTGATGCCTTAACACCAATAAGCCCAATCAGCCATTTTGTTTTTATCAGCTGCGTAATCGTCTGCGCAGCTTTAGGAAGTTTTAAGGTCTCACTGGTTATTTTGACTTTTAAAGGGGCTTCTTTAGAATAACATCCATATTCATTGTGTATTGATATTAAGTAGAGAAATCATGATGATGTTTTATGTGTGTGTGTGTGTGTGTGTGTGTGTGTGTGTGTGTTTGTTTTTTTGTGTGCTGACTCCCAGACCAAAGCAGCAGGCTAAGATGGCAGAGTACTGCCGGTCAATATTTGGAGACGCATTACTGACAGATCCTCTGGAGAAATATCCTGTGAGTACATGAGATGCTCAAATACACACACACATGTCTGGTTTTCACGCTCTCTCTTTTTTGTCCCCTCTTTTTACACATATACACAGACAGTACATATAACATAACCAGCTGCAAGGAATACACCAGATATTACTGTGGATTAGTGTATGAAAGACATTTCCTTGAACATTATTGCCCAGCATGCCACTTTATTGACAACCGTCATACATTACCAGTTTTTTTTTATTGTTACATGTGTGTTTGATCATTTATTGTCATGTCTGAACCTCAGTGGGATTTACCTGGTGAAAAGTTTGGATAAAAATAATACATAAATCTTTTTCACATGCAGCAACATACTGTATTGACAATCCCTCTAACACTTCGCCAGATGTGTTGTCACTATTTTTCCTCTTTCTGTCATTCAAGGCATGATTCCAAACGACCTCCTAGACATTATTTCTCTCTCTCTCTCTCTCTCTCTCTGGTTTTCATTCTCATTTTCAATCACAGACACACACATACCTGTGGCTATTTATGTGCCACTGAGGCCAGCATGGAATGATTAATCTTGCAGTCATTTTTATTCCTCTGCATCACCTCTCTGTTATCATGGGAGAGACTGCAAACGGCAGCCGTGTAAGATTAAATTGAAGTGGTTTACACTGTAATCTAAACGTGGCTTTTCTTGGCAGTCCTTTATCTGTCTCTCCTCTGTTGCCATGACTACCACTCAAAAGCTTGCTTTGTCCCTTTGTGGCCAAACTCCTTGTTTTTCCCCCAGCGGCGTCTTTGTGTGTAATGACGCAGGCACTTACGTGAGGCAAATGTAGACACTCGTTGCACAAACTCTCACAGTTCTATTCAGACACCTCTCACGGTGCCTAGTGCGCACATGAAAACATACAGCACCACAATCCTGCACACTTATGTACTTTAACATACTGCCTGCTCCACTTGCGTTATTCACAAGGGATGTCTTGTCCCCGCTTATATCACTGTAGAGCAGCTGAAGTTCCCAGCAGTCAGATGCAGCATTATCTTACACATTCAGGGAGCTCCTCTAGCACTGCTGCCTGCCAGAGACACAGCCCATTGAGAATTACAGCCTTCTGACTGGATTTGACATTGAAGTATTATCAGGAAGAAGCCTTTCGAATGGAGTGGCAGGGGGAAGGAGAGAGGGAGATGAGAAGACAGACACCAAGGGAGAAGTTAGAGAGAGAGAGAGAAAGAGACAGACAGAAAGACAAGTGCTGTTGAGGAATCAGATTTCTACCACTGAGCATGTAATAACTGGATAAGGTGAGTGCAATGACAACCACTCCCCTCTGGCATTGAGAAAGCTGTGTATACAGCATATCAAATGGGATATCAGCTTCGTTAGCCCATAGGGGCAGGGGCAGATAGGGTAATATAGCTAGATTGGTTCCAGCTGAGCCTAGGGTGATAATAAAGAGGATTACAGTTTTCTTAGAAGCTCAAGCTCCTCCTGTATCTTCTCTCCACAAAACTGTCATTCGTGTTGACTGGTGACAATGTTTTATGTTGTGTGCCTGCTCTTTCAAACAGCAGAAAGAACTTAAAATTTGTATTTTTCATGAAGGTTTGTTGAAAACATATTAAATAAATGAAAAAATAAAGCAATTTCTCTTGCAGTCACGTCAAGGATTAGTACTAAGCTGCAAACCAGACCAGAATTGGCAAAGTGAAATGTACTCATGCTGGTGAAAGGCAAGCAGGATTGAGAATAATGTGGACAGTACTGAGCATAAACTGTTGGAGCTAGCATCGGAGACCAACAACATTTACCAAATTTAAGACGATACATACACTATTTGCAAACGCTTACTTATTGTCACTCTCTATCATAATTCTTGCACTCAAGATGTACCATGTACCGTCCCTCCTACTGTTGTACTTGTGATATTATATTAGTCAAGTAATAATATATAATATTCACTCCCTCATTACCATTGAGCACAAAAAGATTTGGGTATCCATCTAAGTAAGCTGTAGGTTTAGTGCTGTGAGTTTGAGTCAAGATTACGTGCCGCATCCTGTATCCAGTGTTGAACAGTTTTGACTTAAGTGGAATTGTTTGAGTGAAGCCAAGGCAAACAGGACATTTAATCTGTATCTTTTTACTTCCTAATAACAACAGTAGAAAGGTGTAGATTGATGTGGGTGGCAGCTGGAAAAAGCTGGATGGAAAAGTTTTGCTTGGGCTGGGTGTATGAATCAGTGTTTTCCTGCTCTTGAAAAAATCAAGATAAAGTAAGAAAAGTTTTAAGTTTTGGTTTTGTTTATAGCTGATAAGTTGTAAACACAGCGGTTGTCTGTGTGTTCAACATTGCTGCTGACTTTCTCGGTCTGTCAATGCATTATTAATATCCCTAAACACTGTGATCCAAAAACACTGTGCCCCATAAATAAATCAGATCTGCCTATTTCCAGCCAGCTCCCTTGAGAGGGTGTGTGTTTGTGTTTAATGCTGATTTTCCCCCCAGGAAGCTGATTTTGCTGTTGAAAGTGTAAACCTTTAAGTTGTTACATCAACAGACTTAGTCATGCTGATCCTTGCAGTCACTAATAAGCTCTACAAACCGAATCTTCCATAATGAATTTTGAACAAAATAAGATGTTTTCTTTATCTACTATGAATTTATATGTTCAGTGACTCACGCCAAGTCAGTATTTCCTTCCTGTAATTAGCTAATCTCAAAACTGCAGCCCTTAGATACGGTCATAAAGTGACATTTTGTATCATTATAATTATAATAAAAACGTGTTTTTATAATTTCCTTTTGTTTGAACAGTTACAGTTACAAAAAGCATCCCACATTTATCTGTCCTCAAATAAGCCCTGTAATCACACCGCAGAACAATATCTACCTTGACTTTTGGTTGTTTGATAACCTTTCTCTTCCTACACTGCTTCCAGCTGGAGGCTGGTGTGCCTCTACCCAGCCCAATGGAGCTGATGGGAAAAATCTTAGTGAAGAACAAGAAGAAACACCACAAGACAGATGGAAGCACCAAAAAGAAACTGTCAGAGCAGGTTTCCAACACCTACAGCGATTCTTCCAGTGTGTGTGAGCCCTCCTCCCCTAGTGCAGGTACACCACTGTGTTTAACAAACAAACACACACACACACACACACACACACAGTCACATCCTGCAAACAGAGACATCAAGTTCTAGTGGGGCAGCTGAGATATCATGTTTCAGTTTTCAAATGCAGTCTCAACGGTCTGCAGCCATCAGTTCTATGAACCAACACCTTTGTATCATCCAGACACAATCACTGGCTTGAAACAGTGCGATTGTTTGTCATTCATCATTTTCATGACCCTCTCCATCAGCTGAAAGTATTACTGGCTGCTGCATACACTCTCTGTCAGGCATATAGTACACTGCTGGTCACTGGGGTGTCTTAAACACTGTCAAGTAGTGGCCTTTACTGTGTCCATGTGTGTTAATGGAGTTAACACAACAATGGAGTGTCATTATGTATTATGCATATTTGTATTCTGGATTGTGGATATATATATATTTTTTGTTGTTGTTGTTGTTTGTTTGTTTGTTTGTTTGTTTTGTTTTACTCAGCTGTCCTCTGGTTAGTTTTTCCTAATCATTAATATCATACGAAGCTACACTTCATGTTTCCTTTATATATGTGTGTACGTTTATGCTTTAGTGTTATCATTTTGTGGATTTCGTGATTTCCCTTTATGTTTGTGTGGTCACTATAACATTTAGCTGTAAATTATAATATCGATCAATTGGGTTTAGTTTATTTTGGTGTCCGGGCTGCAACCAAGAATTCTTAGACTAACCCACACTGCCCCCTAGTGTGTGAAATTAAGTAGCACATACATTTGACTGTAACAGTCAAGAGGTTAAGTGGTATGCACAAGGGATTTGAGCTGGTTAATCTGTGCTGACACATCATGAAACAATCAGTGCAATGCATAGGTTTGGTTTCACAAATATTTTGGTGGCCACAAAGAAGAAGAAGATTCTTCAAACAGACTAAATTCTGTAAAACCTCTAAACTATTTTGATTTTCATTGAGATGAGCTGATATAAGCTGTATTTAAAAACACATCAAGAAAATAAAAAATAAAAAAAAACTATACATAGTTATACATAGTCACCAGTTAGTGGAAATGTAAATGGATGAATAGTTTCTGAAGACCTGATTAATGTCTGCAGAGCAGTTAAGACTAAGGGCAACTAAGTATGAACTAATCTTGCCACACGGTGATATTTGAAAGCGACTAAAAACAGTGTATCAGTCACAATTGTCCTCTCATTATCTAGTGGGGACATTTATGTTGATTGAATCTATTATCGATTTCACCTGGTCATTAAAGTTTTTGTGTAATTAAAATGTGCTACAGAAGTAGTGTTTAATGTAATTATTAATCACAGAATACAGAGTTAAAATGTTGCGGTGGTTGCACCATAGTACAGATTTGACATAACATGCTGCATGATTATGTCAATCTGACATATGACTAAAAATTACATGATCAGCACTTCAAATGAAGCTTTATTTCCTTGTAGTAGTTTGACCTTGTAGTGTTGTAGGGTGTTGGTATGTTGCTTTGAGTCTGTGTTTTCCACACAGGTTCAACCAGAGAGGAGATGGCAGATTCCTCGCAGCCCTCTGACGGTGCTGAGCTCAGCCTAAGGCCACAGGGCAGAAAGTCTATCGGTGAGTTATACATAGTACGTGACCTCACACTCTTTAATAGAGCACTCATCAGACTGTGCTGAAGCTATAGGTCAGTTTGACTATTACAATCTAAAAATTTATTTCCTCAGTCAACGTGACCTCAAATTCAGATATTATGTGAGCAAACAGTGTGTAGATAATTACTTATATAAAGCCATGACATGTCATATATATGTGTGTGTGTGAGTGTGTGTGTGTGTATGTATATATACATATATATTTATATTGTGTATACCTGTGACCAAACCTATGACTCGTGTCTTAGGCGAGGTAGAGGCAGAAAGCGAAGATGAAGATGATGATGATGACGACTGTAAAAAGGGATCAATGGATGAGGTTTGTACTAGCAATAATGTTAAGATATGTCTTTAGTTTGTATTATTTAAATGTGTTAAATGTGTTAATGCTGCCCTCTAGTGTACATAAAACATTATACTGTATTGCATTTAGACATTTGTGTATGTGTGTTTTCATGTACAGGGTACAGCAGGTAGTGAGGCATTTGCCACAGAAGAAATGTCCAACCTGGTCATCTACATCCAGCCGGTCAAGTTTAACAGCTTTGAGGGTTCCAGAAGTATGTAGGAACAATTTACTTCTGCTGTACATGTAGAGTCCAACAGGAGAGAGCCACCATTTGAAAACAACCTACATTTGATACGATGATTGAGCAAATATTAGTTTCTGTGTAAAGGCATAAATCATTTTGAGATATTTAATTACATACTGAGCAAGATTATGTGCATATCCTAAATACTGTGTTCAGTAATGTGTCACTGACCATTTTCTCTTAGTAGAAAACAGTGCTTTAGAATAATTATTAACTCCATACCCCAGCTCAGTGGAACAGCCGTTTTTATGGCAATGATAAATGCAGACCTTGATGTTTTTGACCTACCCAGTGGCCGTTAGATTATCAACATATCACTATCTCTGCCTGCAGAGATCAACCGCAGCTACCAGATGTCGTCCTTCGTTGAGACCAAAGCTTTGGAGCAACTGACCAAATCCCCTGTTGAGTTTGTGGAGTATCCTTCTCCGGTTTAATGAATCAGTGCTTTGTATTACTACATAAAACTCACAATGTTTGCATCTAATTTGGCTTTTGTATTTTAGTTTGTCCTTATTCTCCTCATTGTAGTGACTAAGAGTACACTAACTGCATTATGCTCGGTGGTCTGTTTTTATCACTTTGCTTCAGTGGCTCATCTTGTTTAATAAAAGTAATAAGAAGGAAATCTACAGATACAACTTAGTGTAATTTGATGCCAGTAATTTATGAAGTAGTAACAGAAGAAAACAGCAGCAGAAATGCTGGCAGTTACAGTTTTGTTTGTATTTTCTGTAATGTAGGTCACGGAGCCTTGTCCTTAACACAGCTCCTTTCAGATACAACAAGTTACAGCTGAGCAGGATCTACCCTAAAGGCACTCGAGTGGATTCATCCAACTACAACCCTCAGCTCTTCTGGAACGCCGGCTGTCAGCTTGTGGCTCTCAACTTCCAAACAATTGGTGATGGCAGCTAGTGAAATACATTTTTTATGGCTGTTTTTTATTGTGTTCCTTCACAAATTATTTGTTTGTTGTATAGTTGACCGATACAACTAAATATTTGTCATACAGATTTGTCCATGCAACTGAACCTGGGCATGTATGAGTACAATGGGAAATGTGGCTACAGACTCAAACCAGAGTTTATGAGACGGCCAGACAAACACTTTGACCCTTTTACTGAGAGCACAGTGGATGGGATAGTAGCCAACACATTGTCTGTGAAGGTAAATGTTGGTCTTTCTTGTGCTCATTTTCTGTGTGTTTATTTATTGATTCATATCAGTTTTGCTCTCTCTCTTTTCTATTTCTACACCTTCCTTCCAGATAATCTCAGGCCAGTTCCTGTCTGATAAGAAGGTAGGCACATACGTGGAGATTGATATGTTCGGCTTACCAGTGGACACCAAGAGGAAAGCATTCAAGACCAAGACATACCAGGGTAACGCTATCAACCCTGTCTGGGATGAGGAGGCTATTGTCTTTAAGAAGGTAAGCCCAAGTGGTAACATTTTATATTTGAACACAAATAAAAGTTAGGCTTTAATAAACTTTACTAGTCAAGTATGTTGACATGAAGAGGAGATTTGTCTCCAGCTCACAGCATGCTTATACATATTACAAATTTAGGCTGATTAACCAGACATACATTTGAAATGTCTGTATATCATAAAGCACAACATCAAAAGACTCTTTCAGTAAGAAACTATATCAATGTTATTTAATTTTGACCCCTCTTACTGTAAGCTAATTTGGGGTTTTAAATAATAAACCAATATTTGTACAGACACATATAGATATAGATATATAAAAAATAAAACAATTCCCCACTCGCCCCCCTGTGGACGGTCTTTTTCCTTCAAGCTCTTGTCCTCTACCAGAGGCCTGGGAGCTTGAGGGTCCTACGCAGTATCTTAGCTGGTCCTAGGATTGCGCTCTTCTGGACAGAAATCTCAGATGTCGTTCCTGGAATCTGTTGGAGCCACTCTCCCAGTTTGGGCGTCACTGCCCCAAGTGTTCCAATTAC
>JAUMHL010000017.1:6525216-6548891 GCA_032362345.1 Sandelia bainsii
ATAGCTGGCTAACTTCCCTCCGTGCTGCCTTGATCTTAGCCTCTAACCTTCTCTTCCATGGAGGGTACTGCTCCTTGTGGCTGTTGTTCGTCTTATAGCCAAGCACCTCAAGGATCACTGTTGCTGTGGTGTAGATCAGCTAATTGGTGTCAGTGATGGTCGTAGTAGGGATTGTCCGTAGTGCTGCATTCACATGTTCATGCAAACAAGATAACAGATAGCAAGCTTGAGCAATACATGCAGATGGAATAAAACAGTATTCAACAGTAGCTTGCATTTTATATGTTGCATTTTATATGTTTTCTTAAGGTTGTTCTGCCCACACTGGCTTCATTAAGGATAGCAGTGTTTGAAGAAGGAGGGAAGTTCATTGGCCATCGTATTATCCCTGTGTCAGCCATCCGTCCAGGTAACAACTCTTCTTCTTCTTCTTCTTCTTATTGTTCTTCTTCTTCTTAAACAATTGAAATTAGTAACCTGAGGATGAATAATTTACAGACACTAATCACACTAAAACTCTGCAGGCTATCACTACATCACCCTAAGGAATGAGAAGAACCAGTCCCTGACATTACCTGCTCTGTTTGTATATGTAGAAGTAAAGGACTATGTCCCAGACACATTTGCAGGTCAGTTGAAGTCAGTTGAACATATTTATACCAAAAATGATGGAAAGTACTGCAGAATGTCATATTCAGTAAAAAGGCTCCTCTGTTTTCTTCCTCTTCCTCAGACGTAATTGAAGCCTTGTCTAATCCTATCCGCTATGTCAACCTAATGGAGCAGAGAGCCAATCAGCTAGCTGCTCTCACTTTGGAGGAGGGAGGAGAGGACGAGGGTGACAAAGAGGTGTGTGTTTACCAGTGTACTACTCTTTCCATCACACATACAGGTTATCCCACGTGTCTCATGCAGTGAGTGTTTGTGTTTATGTGTCAAAGCTTTATGCCACAGAACTGTTGCTGATTGAGATGAGTTGTTCCTCTGCCAGCTGGCTGCTCCTTTCATTGTAGGGGCCTTATTGGGTTAGAAATTTAAAACATATGGCTGGCAGAATGATAAGCTTCAGAGAGTTTCTTTCCTTTGGAAAAACACCATTAAGATGCAATTTATAAGAAAGCAAGATGAGGAGATTATTAATATCACCACAAAGTACTTTAAAGCCCACAGCCATCTACCAACACCACTGGATAGAAAGAATGGATTATTAACCACAGCTTTTTTTCAACACAGACTTTCATAGATATTATCATCACATTTTCTTTTTCATTCCCAGTTGCCCAGTGACAAACTGTACTTTCATTGTGCGGTGCTTTAAGGTGCATGATTTCCAGGGAGTGAGAAGTTTCAATGAGATATGGGAATAATCATTTGTTTTCTACAAATAAGATAAGACTTTATTGATCCCTGAAGGGTAGATTCACTTGTTACAGCAGCAGAGTAAAACTGATGTCATATGTTAAAAACAACAGAAATAATCTTGAATATAGTATAGAAATACAGAATAGATCAATAGTATAGTTGTTGTCTTTAGTCTAGGGTATCATACAACTATACTGTATACTGTGTACAACTGTGTACAACATTGTAGTGTGGCTGTAATTATATCTTTTAATTGCTGCTATGATTATATGTGTGTACGTACATATATACTTTTATATACAAGTGTATATATAAGTATATAAGTACACAGTATACAATACTGTATCATTATTGTCTCCCAGTTGTGTCTCCCCCATTGTATTATACTTGTATTTACTTTTTTTAGATAAAGTTTTTTATATTTTAGAGATTGTAAAGATATATTTATAGATATATAGGTTAATCATATTGCACCCCACCACCCTTGTTTTACCCTCACTGTTGACCAGTCTGAGTGTGCTGCTGTCGTGTGTGTTGTATGTTGCACCTTTGATCCAAGAGAACGATATTTCGTCTCACCGTGTACTATATGTAAATGGCTGAGATGATAATAAAGCTCTACTTGACTTGACTATAATAGTGATAATAACAATATACGATTAGGGCAGTGAGATACAGTAAATAACAAAGTTTGTGAGAAGCATCAACAGCTCCGTATTTACAGATGCCTTTAAACGGAGAAATGTTACCCAGGTTATTTGAGTTTGCTGGAAGTGATGGACACAGAGAAGTCCGATGGTAGCTGAGTACCTTCAGCCATGTCCTGTTCTGGTCTGTGATCAGGGCGGCTGAATTGTCCTAGCAATTTTTCTCAGTGCTTCACCCTTGCTGCACACCCCCACCTCCTCAACTCCTGATGGATTTCAGGCCTTTTGGAGGATTTCTGGTGGATTTCAGGTCTCTCTCCTGGAATTAGGCCTGTGTTTTGCAGTGCTAACAGATGATAACTAAAGTCTTCAGTCCCATTCAAGTGTTTTAGTACTATTCAATTCATTATGGTTATGGCCCGCAACTTTACTGTTTTGCTTCCCTCTCACTGCTCTAATAAAGCTGGATTTCAGATTTAGCAGCAGCAGCAGTTTTCAGCAACAAGCTCTAATAAACCAGCTCTAAGCCACCTGCCCAGCACTAAAATGAACATGTGAACATTTGTAGCAGCTAATGAGCCTGGCATTTCCCTCAGGAGTTGTAGGAAATCAAAACAGAGTGAAAATTGGACTTAAACTTACCAGATGACCAGAAAGAAAACTCCACTTGAATGCTAACGTTGCCCCATGTGGGTTGAATGTGTAAACAGGCTGTCTAACACATTGGCTGTATCAGCTTTATAAGGTGACAATAGTTGTTAAGACAAGTTAACACATTAAGAATATAGAAACTACTTTTCACACTAGAAGCTTAAGAAGAGGCCCAATGAGATGTGATTCACTGTACACTGTAACTGTAAGCTATATTAATGTAAACCACAATTGGCAGTTTTACTAAATGTCTTAATTAGTAAATAGTGTATTATAGGTAAAGTAGCAGCAGTTTTGGTAAATGATATTTGTCATTTTAAATGGACTTGATGGAGAGCACAAGTAGCCAAGGATTAATAAAGGTACAATGCAACAGGGAACAGAAAAATGGATGATATCTGAGGTGAGATGTAAATAAAGATTTGTAAGGTTGAAGTTATACATTTAAGGTTAGAGGTGAGGCAGGACACAGGGTTATCTGGGATTGTTAGAAAAGGTGAATAGAAAGAAGGGTTGTTCCTGAAGGCTTCTTTTATGTGATTTGCCAGCTGATATGATTACCCACGAGGATGGCCAGCAGAGAGCTGTCTTCATGCTGTGACCACGGCAACAGTCACCAGAAGAGGTAGAGCATGTGAAGGCAGAGCAGAGTGCGGGGGGATTAATGTAGAGCGAGCAGGGAAAGGAAGGAGAAGATCTGGCTAGCGTGACTAGAACAGAGATGATTTAAAATTGCATTAACCTTTCAGAGATAAGAGCATATAGTCTGAGATTCAACCGAGCCTGGGGGAAATTAAGATCTACGGCGCTGTATTGGAAGCAATGCTTAGAGTGGGTAATCAGAGCTATGTCTACAAACTATTCAGAAGGACACAGCTATAACAGGGAACCAGAAACTACTTCATTTGTACCTAAAAAAAAATCAATGAATGTATTGTAAATATTATTATAGGTTTTGGAGGTTCTGTGACAATGAAGGGGAGACTTTTAGTTAGCATGGTATTTAAATGGGATTGCAGCAGAGTAATGTGTTGTGTGTGTGCTTTTGTTATGTTATTTTGTGTGATGTTCTGTATAACATTTCTCTGTAATAGACTCAGTGATGAGCTCTGTATTTACAGATGTCTTGTCTAGATTGGGTGTGTGTAAACCTTTCATGTGATGGGCAGGTGGAGACTGGAAGTGACGCCCCATCCGAATGTAAGTTGGACCAGAGGGTAATGTTGCCTGCAGAGAACGGGCTGAGCCACACACCCATTATCGCTACAAAACCCCCCTCGCTGGCCGGGCAGAATCAGTCTGCAGGTACTATACATATAGATATAGTTTTTTTTATGAAAAGTTGCAGTTAATACTAAAAATCATGGTCATACACCTAAAATTGATCTGCCTATGACAGTAACAGAAAATACGTGTTTCCCTGAATAATTATCTCAGATTTTGACATTTATAACTAACTGTGTGAACCTTGTTTTTGGTAACAAGGTTCATCAAAACCATCGATGAAGACTGAAGACATCATTCACAGTGTTCTCACTGGTAAGATCGTGTTTTCAAGCTGCACTTACTGTTGTTATTCACTTTGTTCAGTATGAATTTGACCTCTTTACTGTATGGAAAATCAGTTAAATATTTATTTGACTAATTCTTGTTGTCCTGTAGATGATATTCACAAGAATGATTTTAAGCATAAACCTGTGTTAAGAATATTAAATAAATAGTTTAATATTTTGTGACAGAATTTTGCATTTTTCTGAGGTTAGCAAGCTAAAAGTAATACTTAGACTTGATCACTGAGATCAACCTTAAACCTTAGAAATCAGTAAATTTGTGAAAGCTAGTATTGTGCAAACAATTATTTTCTTTATCTTGGCTTGGCCCTTAATCTTGCTGATGTTGATGTTTTTCCGTGTTTTCCATCCTCAGAATTGGAAGCCCAGACACTGGAGGAGTTGAAGCAACAGAAAGGTTTTGTTCGAGAGCAGAGGAAGCAGTACAAGGAGATGAAGGAGCTGGTTCGGAAACACCATCGCAAGACCAGCGAGCTTATCAAGGAACACACAGCTCGTGTATCAGAGCTACAGAGCCAGCATCAGCGTAGGCGCTCCGCTCTGCAGAAGACCCACAAACGAGATGGTAAGAAAAGGTAGGTAACCCTTCTCTTATCCTGTTGAAACTATCTTACTATAGGTTGTCTTCTTAGAAGTTTTTAACTTCTGCTCTGTCCAAGGAAATCTACCAAAACACAATAACAATCAGCATACAGTAGCTAAGTGGCTGTGAACTGTTCTTGCCAAATGTAGACACTTATTGTTAGCAGTTAGCAGCAACATTTTTTTCCATATCTGTAGAGAAGGAAAAGTTCAGGTTTCTCTGTTTTTGTCACTTAGAATCAAGATCAAGACACACCATTAACCATAAATAAAACTAAGTTTTCTTGGGTATGTCACTTTTTCCATTTGTACACACTTTTGTGCTGCACACACACATTTACATGTATGTGTAGCTCACAGTTTTAACAATCTACTTCTCTTGGGATATTGAGGATACATTATGGCAAATGTAATAAATTACTATGTGAAGCACAAAAAGAAATAAATACCTTCTTCCATTCTTTCTTCCTTTCTTTTTCTCTTCAATCTACAAAAACACCTTAAAAAGCACATTAAAATTAACAGTTTCATATTTTATTGCGCAGAAACAGGCTGGGCTATGCATTTAATAAGAGTAAGTGGTTTTCTTTCAGGGACAAATGCTGTAGACTGACTTATTTGTTTCTGTGGATCCAATGGATTAGAGTTACTAATCTTCTGATAATTGAAGCGGTTCTCTATAAATTCTATATAAATATGCATACTAAAATTGTCTAATTATCCTATGAGGGCCACTCTACAAGTATGAAATCCAGTATCTTAATTTGTGGCTTTTCTGTTTGTTTGTTTTTTCTGGCCATGTGTTTGTGGGTATGTCTCCAGCCGATCTGAACAATCTCTATCGACCCTGGATCAGGAGCTATGTGACCTGGATCAGGAATGCAGCCAGAGGCTTGCAGAACTGAAGGAGCAGCAGCAGCAACAGCTCCTCACACTCCGCCAGGAGCAGTACTACAGTGAAAAGTACCAGAAACGAGAACACATCAAGCAGGTGCTCACAAACACACAAAATACATTCAACAGATGTACACATATATAGATGTGAGGGTGGCTGGGTTGGCTAGTGGTCAAGCAAATGGTGAGTAGCAGTATTATTCCAAATCTGCCTGATAGTGTCTGTTTCAGTTCACTTTCAAAAGATACCGTATTTACAGTTTCCTCCAAAATATATAAACTATATAAAATACATATATATAATATATCACCTTCTGTATTAAATCACACACATTGTAAATGAGTGAGTGACTGACAGATGTTTCTTGTTACCCATGGATGTCAGTCTCAGTTCTCAATGTCTCAGTTTGTTGTAAAAAATCAAAGATCAACATGAAACACAGCTGTCTATGGGAGAAAAGTAAGCCTGATGAGACCAAAGTGAGACTAAAGTGACGGAAAGGTCAGTGTGGAGGAAGAAAGGATCTGCACATGATCCAAGGCTTGCAAACTCGTGTGTGAAGCACAGTGGAGATCGTGTCATTGCTTGGGCTTGTGTGACTGCTTAATGAATAGGCTCAATAATCTTTACTGATGACATACAATTATAACAGCAGGATGAATTCAGGGGTGTACAGAAACATTTAGTTTGCCAATCTATAGAGTAATCCATCAAAGGTAATTGGAAGGAGCTTCATCGTGCTGCAGAACACACTGCCAACTCAAGGGCATCATCAGAGGGAAACAGTGCAAGAGTCTAGACTAGCCAAGTCAGTCACCAGGCCTTAACTCAAGTGAGGATGCATTTGACCTGCTGAAAATGAGATTGGAGGGGGAAACCCCCCAAAACAGCCATTGACGGAAGCTGCAGTAAAAGCCTGGAATCGCATTTCAAAAAAAGAAACCAATAGTTTGATTGCAGGCATGATGCAATTATTGTAAACAAGGGATAATAAATGTTTATGGGTTTTATTTACTTAAATTGACATCATCATCTTTTCCTATATTTTCTGCACACTTAAAATTTAGGTTATCTGTTACAAAAATTGTTATAGCCTATGTTATTTATAAGGTATCAAGGTGTAATTAACATTATATAAAAGCTGAAATTCTGAACTTTAGTCTCATATTCATCTTTTGATCTTAAATCCAAATGTCTTCGGTGTAGATCACACACAAATGAACTGGCCTTGCTGATCCAATACTTCAGGAGGCCTAACAGATCTTTCTGTGTTAGTTGCATTTTTATGGCAACCACAGTTGCTGCTAATTTCATACTTGCCTCCACTCAACTTGTTCCATCATTAAGCTGTTGTTCTGCATGATATGCTGACTGTCTCCCACTGTCTCCAAGCTCAGAAAGGCAAACACAAATTAACCATATCAAACAACTGATTAAATGATGTGCACATGTTCTGTTGTAGGTGGAAAATCTTATGTGTTCTGCTGTAGTACACCTGCACAGCTCAGGTGTTAGAAAGGTTTAATGACGCAAAAGAGCATAGCAACTTTTCTTACTGTCACATTATGACATTCTCTGTCTCTATTTGTAGCTGGTTGAGAAACTGACCGCTATAGCAGAGGAATGCCAGAGTGCTCAGCTCAAAAAGCTGAGAGACATCTGTGAGAAGTAAGACTGTGTTCAGCAAACACACATACACAAACACATAGGAACATGTGTTACATTTCATTTTCATTCCACATCTTCCTCTGTCTTTGTCTCTTAATACACAGAGAAAAGAAGGAGCTTAAGAAGAAAATGGACAAGAAAAGGCAAGAGAAAATCAATGAAGCCAAATCTAAAGACAAGAATGTGACAGAGGAGTAAGTGTTTGTTTTTGAACTGGAAGACAGTTTTTGTGGGTTTGGATGTTGTCTGACCACTAGATGTCACTAATCACTAAAGCGTTAGTTCCATTGTGACTGGTTGCTTGTTTAACTGTTGATAAAAAATCTTCCCCGTAGAGAGAAACTTGAGATCAACAGATCATTTGTCAATGAGGTGGTGCAGCACATCAAACGGGTAAGATGATGATGACTGTCATATAACATATACCATCAGTGTACCTTCAACATTCAAAGTCATAGAGTTGTTTTAAAATCAAATATGTATATACTATACATATATATACTATATTTCTTCCTATAGTACTTAGATTTAAATTTTAGATAGATAGATTTTATAGTGTGTTTGTTTGTGTTTGTGAGTGTAGTTGGAAGATGCACAGAGTAAAAGACAGGAGAAACTACTGGAGAAGCACAAGGACATTCGCCAGCAAATCTTGGATGAAAGACCAAAGGTAAGAAAGTGTTGAATTAAACTTAAATGTGCATATTGTTTGTGATACTTCTGATACTCTACATGCTTCCATCACTTGCTCACCATGGTGCAATTTTTGTTTAAGTTGTTGGTCTGTTGCATGGCAGGATCCAGGTTGTCCAGTCTGCATGGCCAGGGGTCCAGCAGTCTTTTGGTCCTTAAAAACATGTATGCCTGCAAATGTCAGTACAGCAGGAAACAAGTGTAAAAACAAATACATAAAGACCTACATTCTTTATGGATATTGACACTATAAATAGTAGATGTTCTTTTACACAGATCCAGGCTTTTATGTGTTTTAAGCAGGAAAAAAACAACTCACCTTGACCTAACTTCTGTAACTAAAAATACAGCTGCTCATTTTCACCACTGGGTGGCAACCTGGACTAGGCTTAGTGAGATTCTGAACCATGTGGCACTGTGAGAAAAATGATGAACATTCTTGAATAAGAAGCCTGTTATGACCTCTGATTACAAAATCATAATTTCTTTTTTTTCTCGTTCACTATTCATACCTATATCAGAATGTCACATCCTATGTAAATGCCTGTTGCTGCTGTACTTGATATGGTTGCCTACAGTATTTTAAATATCATCAGGTGAAAGAGTTGCTGGTTTGTTTATCAGCGAAGGCTAATTGCCTCATAACATAGAGCTCTGTTGCTGTGACTGCAACAACCCTTGGCTGTTATGTAATACCATGCCACTTACTTGTGAAGGGCCTTTATTGTGAAATAGATCTTTCAGTGTGCTTATTAGCAGATCTGCTTGCATGGTTCCCAAGAGTTTTACAGTGCCCAACTTGTCATTTTGCCTGTCACTGTAGGGTGTGTGTGCAGCTGAAGAGCATCAGTGTTAATAGGAAAGCTTTTATACACCTGGGCCCACCAAGTAAATGTGCTTGGCATCTCTGTAATCTCTGAAAACTGCCAATCACACTGTGCAATGTAGAAAAATTGATGACGTTTTACTTAACAACAAATACAGTGTGGCTTTATTATTTAGCATGCGATTTTGTATGTCATGGCAGCATAAAGTCATAACTGACAGAACAGACTGGCCTTTGCTCAGATTTATTCCTACCTGCCAATGTGTCTTTGAACAAGATTCTGAAAGGACTGAATTTCAGTATTTTGGTTTATTGATAAGGTATATTCATTCAAACTAACATTATATTCTGCTAAAAGCATAAATGTCTTAGTAACACAATTACAGTATGCTCTGTACCCTGCCAGGAGGCATAGTTGTCTCACTAATTGCATATAGCATATTTGATTATGCTAGTTATGGACATGTATTTTGACATGTATATCTGTCATGTAGTCATTCATCTACTAAACATAAATGCTTGCTGTTTCCTGTTGTTGCCATATTCTCTTTTGAATCTGTCTAGATGATCTTGCCAAGAATTTTAACAAAAAATTTAACTTTTAATCTAATCCAGTACAAATCATATCACAACACACTGCCAATATAATTAAGATTATCTGTTCTTGGCATAGTGTGAGTGTGGGAGGTGCAGTACAGACCTCCAGCCCAACACATGTAGTAGCTCTTCCCACAGATTTCCACAAAGGTGCAGTATGGAGAAATGTAGTGACATGAAAATGCTATCCAGACTGTAGAGTGAGAGATGACTGGATTTAAATTGGTAACTGTCTGTTTTGAACATCACTCGGGTTATTGAACTGCACTTCAGTGTGGTCCTGTTGTGACTGTCATCTTTCAATGACTGAGTTACCAGAAGATCCTTGTTTATAGTGAGTTCATAAGTCAGCGTCAGCAGTGACTCAGTGTGGACTGTATGAAACAGTGTCATCAGGGTCTAATCATCGCTGTACACTGAAAGTGGGAGATGATGCTGATGTTGTCTTTTCCTGATCACTTTAATGTTGCAATCAGATTTCATTCTGTTAGCAATCATTGTTTCCCACAAAATTGTAAATCATTATCTACAGTATCAACTATCAAGACAAATTTAATTTGCCTGAAGGTTATTACTTAAAAATCAATCACCTCTGCAATTTCTGCTCTTATACATTGACACGGTTTGTAAAATATGCAGATATATTTGTTTAAAAATTCAGCTTGCTATCAACAACACTGGAATGGTAACCAAAGTTAAGGATGCATTTTTAACTAACTTGAATTCAAATACTGCAACAAAAGCTGTTAGTCCTTAAACACCTTATGGGGAAACAGGTATTCAGGAGTGGTACTGCCAAACGTTATACAGTATAAAGCTTTTTGCTCTAAAGTTGTGCAAAATATGATGAATTGCCCCTGGTGATGCTGATTCATTTGAGTCAGCATCACAGTGGGCTCAAGACTGTGTGGAATAAAATTAACAATATCAAGTGGATTGTTTTTTTTTCTTATATGACATATATGTCATATTTATTGTATTATTGTATATATTTTATTGTATAAATGTCCAGCCCTTCCTAATAGTATGTGAAAGTGCCCTTGAGGAAGTCCATCCATCCATTATCTTAAGTATGTGCTCATAAGGGTCACGGTAATGCTGGAGCCTGTCCGAGCTGTCATCATGTGAGAGGTGGGGTACACCCTGGACAGGTCGCCGGTCTATCGCAGGGCTGACATATAGAGACAAACAACCATTCACACTTGCATTCACACCTACAGACAATTTAGAGTGACCAATTAACCTAACATGCATGTCTTTGTATGGTGGGAGGAAGTTGGAGTACCCGGAGAGAACCCATGCAGACACAGGGAGAACATGCAAACTCCACACAGAAAGGCACCCGGCCTAGCAAGTCTAAACCCAAAACTGCTTAGCAGGTCATTGGCCTTGCACAGCAGCTCTGGCACCATCTGCTTACTAATGTGTGTGAGTGCATGTGTGCTTGAATATGAAACACTTAAGAATGCTTGGCACTTAATAATAAAGGTGTTATGTGAATACAGTTGATTCACCATAGTTAAAATTCCCCCAAGTTATATTAAGGGCAACGGGAGATATTGTTGACAGTCTCTTTGTTAGGTGAATTAATTCACAGGGAAAACCTTTATCTTTCATTAAGTCCTTGGATGAATGTAAACAACAACAGATAGATGGACATAAGCTCCAATGAGAGAGCTCCAATAGGGACTAATGGATGTGGGCATAAATAACCGGGGCAGGACTAATATAAAAACACTTTGTGTGTGTGTGTGTGTGTGTGTATGTGTGTGTGTGTGTGTGTTGCCCTTTACGAATCAGACAGGAAGATACAACATACTTTCTCTCTCATGGAGTTCTGACCCATTTTCTTCTCTGGGCTCAGGGCAGCCACTAATGGACAGCTATAACTGTCCCTGGTGGAGACCCTGAGAGCTGAGCAGCCTGTTACAACAGTAGTTGTGTGTGTACATGTGTGTACTCACATGCTTGTGATACACCAACCTAAAAACTACAGTATCTCTGTTATCTTTATACCACTCAGTGACTGAGAGCACCTCAGTACAGGCCTCAATAGACACCATTTTCCAAGCAACTTAAAGATGAAGAGATGTGAAATGTGAGAGATATAGTTATTTAAAGCTCAAATTTCAGTATCTGAAGTATCTTTTTGTGATATCCTAGTTGGTGATAGTGTGAGGGCCACATACCAAATTGAAAGAGAAGGGAGAGTGAGAAAGAGAAACGTTGTTGAGGTCACTCCCAGCATGTGCTCTTAGGTGCTACTGTCCTGCTAATTATCCAATTAAAGCGCCCCGTAGGAGTCAGCAGTGCACAGCGTGATGGCAAATACTGTTTCAGCACATCTCGAGATCCTGTAGCCTGTCATGTTGCTTTTTCTCTATTCTTACCTGTGGATACTTGATCAAGTTCATATTTCTGTCCACCTTTTATTATTTGCATATTAAGATGATGTGATCTTTCTAGCAGTTGTGCTGCTTATGAATTTTTGCTTATGTATTTTGAGACTAACACAGGAATTAGCTGTTTTTTTTAGATGTTGAGTGTGACTTGATTATTGAGCAAACAAGTTGAATGATATTCCTCAGACATCAGACATCAGATTGGACTCACTGACGAGGGATTGTCTGATATACTGTAGAATCTAGTGTGGTATGACTTTGTACACATGTAGTCACATCACATTCATGTGCAACCAAAATAATAAAGATGGACATCTAGGGAAAAATATCCCAGCCTCTTGTAATTCTTCTGTAGTAGTCTTCCAAGTCACGTTGTTTTTGGCTGTGAATGATGTATGAAATATCAGGCAATATGTTTCACAGTAGTTGCGCGTTGGTGTCTGTGTTTGTGGTGTGAATGTTATTACACAGAGGACATGCTAATTCTTTCTTAGTTAAATGAAAAGGAGAAGAAAAATGTGATGGTGTCTCCCCACTGTGCAATCCTTGAATCAACACACAGAACCACACATATATGCACACACACACACACACACACTAATTCGTTCCACAAACAGGAGTCCTGTGCAGTCGTCATGGAAACTTGGGTCCCCCACTCTTCTCCTCCCCAGCTCTCATATCCTCTTGTATTCTTCATGACTCTCTGCAATCTGTTAATTTGGAAATGAGTCCTCATGACGCAATCTCAGGGATGATTACTGAAGGAGCAGGCGGAGGGATGGAGGGGGGGTGGGGGGTAGATACATAAAAAGATGGGCGGCAAACAGGTTGGAGGACACATGGAGGACTGGAGTTTGTGAGGAAGTACTTTATGTGTCTCTCTTTTCCTGTGTCTCTTTATGTGTCCCTCTCTGTCTGGATGATGAAGCGGTGGCCACTATGTCCCCTCATCACAGACTTTGATCTGTGCTATTTCTGCCTGTCGAGTTTGCATCAGTAATGCACTTGTGCCCATGCACACACACACACACACACAATACCCCCACAGGGAACACTGTGCAAACCAGAGGCTGTGAAGTAAAATCCATGGTGTATGTGTGAACTTGTGTGCATGTTGCACGCTTGGTTACTCTTCCGCTCTATTGTGCTGGCTGCTATTTTAGATCAGTGCACTAGTCTTCATTATGTATGCCCACATGTGCTAATGAAGCTCTCTAGGGTTATGCTTTGTCTAAGGAACGTTCTACCAAAGCCCTGCTGAAAACCTTTCTCTCCACAGTATGATTTTGAAGTTTCTCTCTTTAACCTGAGCAGTGTTTTACTTTTTTTAATCTGCCACACCGTAAGAGATCTGAACTAAGAAAGCACTGCTGGTAAAGCAGAAAGCAGATACTGGTGCAAGAGGAAAGTCAGGAGAAAATTATATGCTTGTCCTCTTCACTGAAATGAAAGAGGAGAACTTCTCTGAAAAGTTGTGACATTGTGTTTGTGACTGCAAACAGCAGGGTTTAAAGCTGCACTAATCAATATTTCTATATTTACAATGGATTAGATGACTACAGTACATGTAATGTTGAACAGGTCACTTGTAGTGACAAATCCACCCATAATTATCACCTAACTCTGCAGTTTCCCTCAGCTCTTCACAACATTTTCATCTCCTTGTTTAGTTTTTGTGACTTACACCTTTGACCCACCCACCGTCTTGGTTGACTCTGACTACTCTCATCATCTTATTTCTAGCAGCAGATATCTCGTATCAGTGAAATGTCTCTGATAAACGTACTGTCCACTACCTGCCCATTACCAGCTAGCTAGTGAACATACTGTAGCGGAGAATTTAGTAGCTAAAGAAAGCTGCTAGTGGAAAATTTGGATTTCAATTTATCAAATTGCTAAACACACCTCCAAGTGAATGCTAATGTTGTTCAGTGTTGTGGACGTGTAAATAAACAGCTACTTGAAGTAAAAACATGCTACCTTAATGTTTTCTAGATAGCATCTACATCTGCATTAAAGATCAAGAAACCACCAAGCATTTCACAGCTGACATTCCCTTTTGAACCAATCCTTTTAGGGGAAATGCTCCTCACTGTACATGCATGGTAGAAGTATGCAGGGGTGTTTTTTAACATTCCTGGACCTGAAGAAAAGAATCCAAGAAAAACTCCTGCAAAGCAGATGAATTATCTGAGAGGAGTCAGAAAAGGGCACTGACATGCATGCAGAAAGGGAGATAGTAAATTAAAGAGGAACATGAGACTGAGTAGCAGCTGCCTCTATCTCTCTTTTATTACCCATGTTGTTCTTTCTCTTGCACTGGGCTGCTGCAGTTCATTTTCATAGTTATGACCAATAAAGTGGAGAGGTGTAAATGAAGCAATGGCATTCCCTATCTTCTCTTTAACTCTACGACACACACACACACACACACAGCCTAAATGCATTGCACGGTGAACCACTTATTTCTTCAAAAACTCTGTAATGCTGACAGTGTGGTGACCCTGTCTCATCTCATGGACATGGGTTGTTGGTTTTAGCCTAATTGGGCTGTGTTCAGATATGCAGTAGATCTCAAGGTCAGCACACACACGCACACTCCTGTTCATGTCCCACAGTTTCCATGTTGGTTCTGCTTTGCTGGCGCTGATCTGATTTTCAGCTTCATCGAAATGGTTTGAATAGGACGAGCAGCTGGCTACATACAATACAATACATTCACAGGCAAGATCGATCTTAGACCAACTTTTTGTGACTGCAAGCTGAGACACAGTTAACTTAGCAGCTTACCGTAGGTGCAGCAGAGTGTGTTGCTAGCTGACATTGGCATTTTAGCCTTTATTTGATAGTTTGACAGTGAGAGAAGCAGACAGGAAACATGGGGAGAAGAGAGGGTGTGACATGCAACAAAGGTCTCCGGACGGATGCGAACCGGCGACGTTGTGGTTACAGGGCACGTGCACGAAGCTCGTTGAAACCTTTTTTTGACGGCGCTGCAGCAGGCGTTATGTCACAGCTCAAAGCAAAGAATTAATTTGGCTCTTTGGAGGCCTTCTCTGCTTCCCTGGATAGCTTCTCAAAATGAGGACAGCTGGTGAAGAAGGTCACTGAGTGCTGTATTTTAAGAAAGACAGAAATGTGTGTGTGTGTATGGGTATGTGGTTTGTTGACAGATGACAGGTCTTCAGAGATGAGAGACAGATTTAAAGCTGCTGCTGGTGGTTAGGATCCAAACAGAAACTGGACCATGTGCGCGCACACACACACACACACTGTACTGTATATACTGTATTTATGCAATACACCTACTTAAGCTAAATCAAATGCACAGTATTGTTTTTGTTATGGGTGACATTCAATTTCAAAAGGGCAATGGCTTCTAATTTTAAAGCATCACATTTGGCTTCATAATAGGTCAAAGATGTGATGCTTTTGATGTTCCAAGTCAGAATTTAGTTCAGTGAATTTTAGCATAACAAAAACTAACCAAACTTTAGCTCCACTAGCTCCAGGAAGCCTGTGGAATAAGTTTCCTTTACCCTAATTCCTGTATGTCTGTGAAGAGATTTCTTCACTGCCAAACTGATAAACTGTCAGATGGAACACGATGATGATAAAGCCATAGATTGGGTATACTCTCAAAAGATTGCAGCTCTAGCTCTCTGTTTGCTAATCCATCCACCTCTCTATCATTCCTGGATAATTGTGCTGTCTTTATCCCTCAGCAGCCAAACTCTAACAAACGGCCATCACTGTTCGCTTCTGAGCTGTTGATTACATTCACAGGAGACACACATCCTTCAGAGGACTGCCTGGTGCCCCTCAAACTACTCTGCCCCTGGCTCCCACCTCTTTCACATGTGCCAGGCTGCCATCAGCTGGGGAAAGATGACAGCTTTAATCAGAGGGTGTTTGTCCCTCACATCATTTGTACATCAGGCAGTGTAAAGGCAGGCTGCTCGTGCACACACACACATTGTGCAGACTGTCCCACCCCTAAGTAGGTCATGTGCAGTGCAGAGTGGGAAGAGAGAGAGATGAGCTGTGGTGCATCTTTAGCCATCTGGTTGTGATGTGCTGGATGTCCGCTCTGTGAGACCCACTGAGAGAGTGACAAAGAATGAACAGAGCACCAAAAGAGAGAGAGAGAGAAAGAGAGAGAGAGTGAGATGGAAGATGGGAGGGAGAAGAGGGAAGCATGTTTCAGAGAAGGTGACCTTGAAATGCTGTGCTTGGTGGAGCTTCAGCAGGTTGGCTGTACCACTCAAAACGTCAGAAAGACCCAAGTCAAGAGCTCCTTCATTTAGGTATTGTAGGTATGTAGGTATTGAGAGTTATCTAGCTGATAAGAGTCTGTACTTCATTACACAATTGATTTTACTTCAGCATTTAATGTAGCACTAACTACAGTGTTACATACTCTTACAAGTAAAAGCCCTCCATTCAAAATGTTACTCAAGTAAAAGTAGAAATTCTCAAATCTATTTGACATACCAAAAGTAAAAGTACTCATTATGCAGACTGACTCATTTCATTTTACAGTATATTATTATAATTATTGATGCATTAATGCCAAAGCTGTTAATGATGGAGCTTATTTTGATGACCATAAAACATTTTTATATTTTAACAAATATCTATAATTTGAATAACTTAACACATTCTGCTGAGTGGTTTTTGAATTTAATTTTTTTTATTATTAATCTCTATTATTATTTGCTTCTTAAATGTTGTTAAGTTGAAATATGAAGGAGCAGAAAATGTAACTTTGTTACTTTCCACCACTAGTTCTTTATACCAAGTAGATTTTTTCATTTTTTCATGCAGCACTCTCACTGAAATGGATGTACCATGTCATAAAGTGAAGTGGAGAGTACAGAAAATTGGAAAGTCAGTAGAGCAGGGTGGCAGTCCTTGACCTTCATTCTCTCCTCTCCTCTCCTTTCTTCTCACACATTTTTGAATGTGCTTGTGAATATTTCTTGAATGTTGCAGAGCTTCTTTGTGCCTGCTGTGAATTTCATGGCTACTGTATTGACTAGAGGATATGTAGGTGGAGGTGAAATCGTGTAGGAGAATTCAGCTTTTGTGTTTATTAGCCTTTTCTGTCTTGTATGTGCTCAAACTCATTTAAGATTTATAGCATCTGTATTGCCTACCTCAATGCACCTCTGAGTCAATCTATTTTTCTATTAAGATTACTTGTGTTCACCTTTGAGTTAGAAGTTGGATGTGAATTTGCAGTGGGCCCTTATTTGATTTAGAAGGGCCTCTCAGACAAAATATGGATTCCAGATATATCTTCTCAGAAGTTGCAGGTATTTTTGATCTTTCATAATGCTGACGTGACTATATTGAGCTGCGCGACTCTGACACCATTCGTCTTAGAGGCTTTTCTTTTAATTACTGCTCTCCCATGGGAGCCAGTTGAGTAGTTAAACAGAGAAATCAGCATTACAGCAATTATTGGCTCACAATGAAATGAATACAATCTTGTCATCTGTAATCATTGGGGGAGTCTATGCCTGGGAGAAAACAGCTCTGCTTTTCTCTATAAAGGGAGGGAGTATACATTACATGGATGCACATTACAGATGCTACTTCCTCTGTACCTATTCAGTGCTGAATGTCAGGGTTCAAGGCCATCATTTAACTATTACTCTGTTTCCAAACTTTAGTGTTGTATGTTATGGAATAAGTCTTATGGAAACAATCTTTACGTAACACTCCTGGAAAACGTCTTGCTGTGAAGGTTCAAATTTTTAAAGCTGTTAAAGCAGTGGGTCAGGTGCAGTGTGAAAGGGGTCACTCAGAATGACGAACATACAGAGAATGATTACCCAACTCTGCAGATTCCTTCTGCTCTCTGGAGAGTTTTAGTACATTTAATCTCATTGTTTTGGTTTTATGACCTTCACCTTTACTGTTTTGGTTCACTCTCGCTGCTCTCGTCAGTGTGGTTTTCAGACACAACAAGCAGCTGTTTTGAGATGCTTTTTTTGCCCTACAAGCTACTTGAATGAGTCGTGAAACATTTCAACCCAACAGGAAAGAAGTTCAGTTGCCATGACTCACCTTCCAGATAAATTCACCTGGTTGACTGAGAATCTTCATAGACATGGAGACGGTCAATGACTGGTAAACACTGTACAGCCAGACGCTGCTAGGACTTTGTAGAAACCAAGCAATGCAATCTACATTCTTGCTGTTGGTTTCATGCTGTTAGGATACACAGGTTCATGTGGTTGTCTCTTGGCGTTTTCCAGGACTTGTTGTTCGTACTGTCACATTTTCACCCTTGTTGAATTGGTAACTTATTATGTTTTGGACACTTGTTATAATCTTTCTAGAATGTTCAGTTTTTGAGAGCGTTAGGCACCTGTCAGTTTGGTGTCACTGTCGCCTCTGATGGAGTAACACCATTTGTTATTTACTGTATCGCACCTCGCTTATAATGTGTCATTACTTATTATTACTAATATTACGACTCTATTCTGTAGGTTTTTTTTACTATTCTACTATTTACTATTCTGTAATGTGTAACACACTCCACAATGAGGTTTTATCTCCTCCATGCAGGAATTCTTTGCTGATATGTATTTTCTTCCTCTGCAGCTACAGAATGACCTGGACCAGGAATACCAGGACAAATTTCGCCGGCTACCTGTAGAGATTCAAGAGTTTGTTCAGGACAGCAGCAAGACCAAGCTTAGCGATGATGGCATCCAGGGAAACCTCATTGCCTCCTCAACAACAGAAAAGCTCAACCACAAAGCGTCACAGTCAGAGGACGACATGGAGGAGGGCTCATCAGAAAGAGTTTACGATACACCCCTTTAAAGATTTGACCTGGGTGTTTTGCTTTACAATGGGACACTGATTGGTGGATGTGTTTGTGACCACAGATCTAGGATGAGACTGTCCCAACTTTGATCCTAAGTTTAACAAGTGGGAGGAATAGATCAAATCTGAGCCTGAATTGGTGAGTAGAGGTCCTGTGCGTAGAGTGCAGTCTTGTCCAGAGAAACGTTTCATGTAAATAGTAACTTTTGTGTATTTGTATGTTACCTGTATGTTGTCGTCTCTTTCGGTACGGCCACAAGATGTGTTACGAAGCACTATTTGCAGGAAATAACTTACTTGAACTATTGCACAGAGAGAGTAGTTTCTTTTTATTATTTTGTAGTATCATTGACATTGACATTGTAATGGTGGACTGTGGGGTATGTGGTGCCAAGGTTTTGAAGTCACTTACAGTGAGCATTGTCATTTAAGTGGAGTCACCATGTACTGTAAAGAAACCACCACATATTCAGCCTTTAAAGCTTCCATCTTTGTAAGACTTAGGTTACATATTTGCACTGAAGGCTCTCTAAATGTAACTATATAACTCTTTTACTTTAATCCAGAGGCACTGGTGGCTTGCTGGTTCTCGATTTTGTTCTCACAGAACTAAGCCTATGTGTTGCTGCTATATTGTTTTAAAACCCATCATTTTTTAACCATTGTTTGGTTTGTATGATATTTTGCATGGTAATATTACGCAGTACTCTGTCATTCATTTTGTTTGGCTAGTTTGCAACAGGTTTGTGTTGTTGGGGGGAATTTTACCCACAGGAAGTGAAGGGAAAGTGTGCTGTACAATATCTGCATGTATTTGAACAATGTTACAGTAGCTCTGTAGCAGAGATGTTTATTAAATGTAAATCTGTTTTCTCAGATCCTGCAAAACAGTGAACCCAGTGTGGTTTGATACATCACTGTGGTGTAAACTGATCGGGACTACATTAGCTGGCTCAAGTTAACAGATTGCTCATTGTATTCTTTATCTTTGTCCCCTTGAAGTAAAACAGGACATTCAAACTCAAAAGAGGATCCTGCTGTAGTTTTATAGAATGGTCTTCCTCTTAACTGGTTCATTGTGTACCTAGAGGGGAACGTGTGTGCAATTCCCAACAGGGACCACAAGAAATGTTACCCACTGGCATTATTCTCAATATACAACCACAACTGGTAGGTGTAGTTTGAAGCGGATAAAAAATGATCAGTTATTTTTACACAGGCTTTAGACATTCAGTTTGTATCTCCAGAAATGATCAGCGTTAACATCATTTCAAGAATAACTAGACTACACTCACTGGCCGCTTTGTTAGTTATACAATCTAATGCCATCTAATACCACAGCTCTGCCATGAATTCTACTTCTACAAGGTTATAATTTCTCAGTTTTGATTAAACTGTCAGAAAGGTGATAATTCTACTATGTTTATTATTGAGGTCATAGTGGGTGGAGGAGTCGTACTGGAGTGCTTTATATTAAGAGGTGTTTCTAGAATTTGTGGCAGAGCTGCTGTATTGGATTGCATTACATTGTACAGGTGGAACTAATAAAGTGAATTTATTTCCTCTTTAATATTTGAACTGTTCCAATTCAGAAACGGTAAGGAAGTGCTTTTTACTTCCTAATTGTTCAGTGCCATTTAACTAAAAGGTGTATCATTTGATATCAAACCATATTTCAGCTGACTTTCCTTAAAAAAGAGAATTGAAAGTGAGGTATTACATGACATGTAAGTACAAACAACTTTTAAAAAAGAAGATATTGATGTGAGAGTCCTGTGCCTTTGAATAGGTCTGCCTTGTTTGATGTTGAATGTGTGAAATGCATCATTGTTTAAATTGCCATTATATTATATTATATGCAGCTGTCTGATATTGAATAGACCGTGTGCACTTTTAGTACAGTACCACTACTGAGTAATGCTTGTGATGAGCAGTATTTGACATATGTCTCTTAAGAAATGTGAGACATCCTTCTTTTATGTCTTGAACCATTTAATTTAAAAGTCCCCCCCCCCACCCCCACCCCCCTTCTCATCAACTTAAGTGTATGCACTCTGGAAATGTAAATGTATGTATGACATAAAGGATAAAACATGAAGTTGATAAAAAAAAAAATAGTGTAAAGGGACTTTGCCTGTAATTAAAATAAATGTGGCTATTATTCTACTTTGCTGGAGTGGAGTTGTGTGTCTTAATTTGTCAGTGGTGAACCTATTATTGTGTTTTCATTTTTATTTTTACATTGTAAACATCTATGTATGTGCATGTGATACATTTTTAAATTACTGTCATTTATCAGTTTATAACCTCTGTTTTCTTACCTTTTCCATCAACCACTTAGTTATCAAACTGTTCCTCTGTATGACTTTTTCTTTTGTATATATAGTCCATAATTGTGGGTTGTTTACATTTTGTCTGTCTTAAAATGTGTCTCTTATCAGGTTGTGTCATGCCTTATTGTTTTCCTTGAAACAGAGATTTCATTGTTACCCCACAGTCTTTGTAACAAGGCTGAGACTAGATAATAATGGTGGAAAAAGAGAGTAATAGTACAAAAGGAGAAAGACTGAAAATGTCTATAATATGATAAAATTATGTAATTCCATTACAAAAAAGCAGGGCCACATGTAAAACAATGATCCAAACCCAGTGCTCAGCAGAATGTTTGTACTATACATTATGTGTATGTAGGTGAGTGTGTATGTATGTAAGTCTCGCTGAGAAGCAGAGGGAAACTGGGAAATGCCTTGATGACCTACTTCCTATCATCTCCTAGGTAACAACAATATCATTGAAATAACTCTGAGAGGAAAATTAGTTTGCATCCATGCAAGACCACCTGTGTCATAACTAAACAAATGAGAATGTATGTGCATATGCATGTTGATGTTTGTGGCAACTGTGTGCGCCTAAATAATCCTAAAAAGTCCAATGAATCGCAGTATTTTGACTTTAAAATTGATTTAAGCTTATGTTGCATTTCACACTGAATGGCATCAGACAGTACAAGGGAATATTCCAGTTCACAGTAACATCTAATTATTTTTGACTCTTTAACACATTCTCAAACGAGACTTATTACACACTGTGTGAGTGTTGCAGTTTTCTGTGTATGAACGCAGTATATCTGGGCACATAGCTTGTCTCCATGTGCATGTGAATATACAGCAGTGTGTACTACAAATGTGTGTGCTGGTATGTGTGTGTGTGTTTTCCAGACTACATAAACACTTTGTCCTTCTCAGTCTCAGCTCCACAGCAGAGCAGAATCGCAACAGGCAACAGGAGATAAGACAAGCCTGGTCGCCCATAACAACCACTATGACCACTGAGAGGCCTCCATGCATACTGACAACTAGGAAGTGAGCTAATTAACCCTGAGTTCAGGGCAGAAGGAGAGTGGCTTTTTAATAAGATTCTCTGGGTTATATAAACAGTGACGCCCCTCCAAACTCCCAGGAATATTATCACCCTGCGTCTGTCCATCTGCTGCAGGGATGAGGAGGAGTCCTGTAACTGGGCTTTTAATGAGGCACTCCAGGACAGCAGAAGAGGAGAGGACTGCAGGGTGCTGCTTAGAAGGTACACTGAGCCTCACACACACACACACACACACACACACACACACACTGTTATAGGCATAGTACAACTTCAGTGCTTGGCCCTAAACCTAAAACATGGCCTAACACAAGTAATGTTAACACTAAATCTAACCCTAATCTAATTCTAAAACCATGCCCTAAATTCTAATGCTAAATGTCCCCTTTAAAGGGACGAGGGTTGCTTTGCAGGGTTTCAATCACCAGTATTTCCATCATTCTGTAATTTTTCTATAACTCCTGCAAGCTCAGAAACACTGGAGCATGCACAGTATCAGAGATTTTCTTTTTTTTAAATTTCATTACAGTCATTTTTGATTTTTTATTCTGTGGCACAATGGTTAGGAAACAAGATGATTTAAGTAATCTTAGCTTTCTAAAGTCATAGAAAGCATTATGTACAAAATACTAATATTTAATGTGTACATGCTGTAGCTGATTTGCTTCAAAATCTACAGGAAGTATAAAGACATATCCACTATTTAGCACACTTTGTTGTGTTATAGATTTTATTCTAAAATGGTCATTCTGCCCATCAGTACACGCAATAGCCCCTTAAGGCAAAGTGATGTTTTGAGTAAGTCTCCACAAGCTTTGCACACCTGGATTTGAACAGTTTGTTTCATTCAGATGACAGATATTCTCAAGTTCAGTCAGATTGGATGGCAA
This sequence comes from Sandelia bainsii, assembly GCA_032362345.1. Lineage (NCBI taxonomy): Eukaryota > Metazoa > Chordata > Actinopteri > Anabantiformes > Anabantidae > Sandelia > Sandelia bainsii. The sequence continues at coordinate 6,548,222 of JAUMHL010000017.1, forward strand.
GCAGAGACAGCAGGAGCAGGACGATTTTTCTGTATCCAGTATTGTCTTGGATGCACGCTATGAGTCGTTGTTGTGCCAAAATGTTATGTGTAAGTTTCAGGTCGTTGCACTCTGGGGCAGGTTTTCCTTAAGGATCATTGTGCATGTGGCTGCATTCATCCTTCCTTTAATTCTGACTTGTCTTGGTGTCTCTGCTGCTTAGAAGCATCAACATCTTCCATTTCACAGTTATCGAGGCCACAGTGCTGTTAAGAACACTAAAGTGTTAGAAATAGCTTTAGACTCTTGTCATTATCTATGCCTCCCCACATTTATTATGGACATCTACAGAGATCTCCTTGGACTTCCACAGCTTGTTTTTTTGTCCTGACATGTTGTACAAATTGTGAGACCCAATATACACAGTTGTGTGCCTTTCTAAACTCTGGCCAAACAACTCAGTTCGCTATAGCTGGATGCCAGTCGAGTTCTAGACGCATCTAAGGTAAAAAATAAAGCAAACTGAATCCACTCGAACGTACCATAATTTGACATTTTTAATAAATTAGCACTTTGTCCTGTGATTGTCATTATGTGTTGTTCAATCTAGCTGGATAAATTGAGTATTTAGTATTTGTGTTGGTGTTAATCTTTTCTGGTTATGGTTCTTTCTTTTCTTTCTTTCTTTCTT
>JAUMHL010000017.1:6548991-6562436 GCA_032362345.1 Sandelia bainsii
TGCTGTAACATGCCAAAATAATTTCCCTCTGGGATTAATAAAGTGTTTTGAATCTTGAATCTTGAATCTTGAAATAAAAAATGGCAGTTTTATCCATTTACAATAACAACACTGGCGTGTGCAAAAAGTCTGGGTCATCATCTCTCTGCCCTGTAATAGAAGAAATAAAAGTGTACTGAACTCACCACTGAGCACCCTGAGAGTCAGTCACACGGTAGCCTCTATAACAGACAGAGCAGTATTACTCAGGCTTTACGGGGAGGGTGGGGAGGGGAGACTGTGTTTGTCTTTATTAACGCATGGCGGCTACAGTAGTCAGCTGTTAGAAGAGCTGGGAGGAGCTGGATGTGGTACCGCTGGATGACTCACTGTCAACCCAAGGCACACACACTCATACACTCATTCACTCATGAAGCGCACATGCTTCATACACACTCAGACGCGCTCGCGCACGCAGGCAGTTCACGCTCAGGCACGTTTGGTTTGATGGTGGGGGGCGCGCGCTGCAGAGCTGAAGAGAGTTGTTTCTAATCAAAGCGCATCAGGGCTGTGGTACAAGAGCACCGGGACGCTCCGGCAGCAGGGACACAGACCAGACAGTCGGACGAAGACGGGTTAGAGCAGCAGCAGTAGCTGGAAGACGCACAGAAGCAGAGGCAAGGAGAGAAATCTCGACCCCGGACACTGCAAAGCACAATTTCTTTCCGCCGTCGGATTAAACCCGTCCCCCTCTCCAACGCCGAAACCACGTAAGAAAGAAAAAAAACACACAAAGCTGTTTCAGTTGTCTTTCATAGCTGTTAACCGACTGCTCCGTTAAACACAGACTGTGTTGAATTGAATGTGTTTTGCTGTTAGGAGTGATGCAGTGGAAACGGGACCTTTGATGTAACTCCAGCACGCTAGCTTTCAGAGGCTTACTCCAAATCCTGCTCGCATCATTCAGATATCACACATCATCTTTTTTTTTTTTTTTTGCCTCACTCAGTCTCTGTACCACACATACACACAGCTGGAGACTATAGCCGCTGCTAGCTAGCTAGCTGGATGCATTAAAATAGACCATGAGCAATTTTATGTCGTATTTACTCTCGCTTTTCTCGGCGCCGTGGCTTCACTTCCAGGTAATTGCGACACGACAAAGTGCTCGAAGCAAAAAGCTTGACAACTTGATGAAATTCAGGTGTTATTTATGTTCCCAACGTCTGGGAGGCTAGCCAGCGGAGCTAGCTGTAGCGGGACAGAGCACAAGGCAGCCGGCCGATGACAGGCGCAATGCACACTGCACAGTGGCCATAAAAGTCAACGGACAAAGCGACACAAACTGGCTCGTTATGTCTGATATTTACACAGATGTGTACACACTGCGGCTCGGTGCACTGTTATATTCACAGCCTGTCAGAGAATATGATGTTAAATTAATATGTTGAACTGGTTCATCTGAAGACTGCTGCTGCTGCTAGTCGGGTAACAGGCAGCGAAATTAATTTGGGAGCTGCAGCTGGTGCATACATGCCATGCAACCAGGTGTCTTTGATTCACTGTCAGAGCAACCAGAAAGTCCTACTTTCCCACAGAAACTGTGGATAGTTTAGTCAATGTTAAATGTCTGTATTCAGTGCATTCACTGCACCTGCATGAATCAGTGAAAATGATGCTGAATAATAGATTTTGAGAGTTGTTACCTTGACATTGATTGCAGGTGAAATCGATGTCAGTTTACTTTCTCTAGACCTTCTTGTTCATTTTTTTATTGAGGTAAAGTAAGGAAGCAGGCTTCTGTTTTCAAAGCCTGTCGTATCTTACACACGCCCAGGAGGAAGAGATTGTTATTTGTTCAGGAATAACCTGTGGGTAACTCTGTGGGCGTATTTGCAAATATTCTGTAATGTATTATGTGTTATATGTTCAAGGTTTAATTTGAGTCGTTAACCTTGAAAATTATTGATAAATGGATATAGATTGTGCTTTAACAAGTCAATCTCGCTATTCCACCTGTTAACTGTTGACTTTCTCTGTCCACATATACATTATGAGGCATGAACTATACCCTACCCTTTTTCTTGTAAAATACGTCACATGCGCTATAGAGTTTTGTGAATGTTGCTTTATTGTGTATGTTTCAATTGTAAAATTACAGAAGGATGTCTAACACCCCTCCTTCCAAAGTGTGTCCTCTGCTGCCCATGAAAGATTGCCACCATTATGTAAAGAAAAACTAATTGTGGTCTGGCTTATTGACATAGCCGTGGAAATGTTTCACTGGTGATTACAGAGGCAAACGTTACCCTCTCACATAATAACAATCTCTTACCTGTGGCTTAAAACCCGAACTGTGAAGCATTTTGATGAATAGACGTGGACTAAGAAGCTTAAAGGGTAACTGAGGGTGTGCATGCGTTTTCATTATTTTTTATTTTTCATAAACATTTTTTGACTAGATTAAAAAAAAAGTAAGTGTTAGGTCTTTGCACTCTGTAACTTACAAATTTCTGGTTATACTGCACAACAAAGTGCTGTCCTGCTGAATGTCTAGTTGGCAATAGGGTGGTAATAGGATGGCTGCGTGATTAGGATTTTAATGGTAATCCCTTTTATTTTGCGTAAATACTGCACTGTGATCATCATTATGACATGCTATTGCTAGTTTAAATGATTGAAGGAACCAAAATGATTGTACTTTTTGCATCATAGGATGCAAAAAGTACAATCAGTGTATTTTCTATCGTGTATTTTCATTATGCTGCTGGAAAAAAGTAATTTTAAATTTAGATCTCAAATTTGTAGATTGAGTGCTGACTGATAGTCCTACAACTTTAAGTAATGAAATATTTTTCACAAACTTGCGAGTCCCTTTTTTTACACGTGTAACCACATACCCCACGTTGCTGTTTTGTTCTAAATGGAGTTAAATTAACCTAGCGTGTCCTGTATAGTGTGTGGTTTTACACTGAGTGAGGTGCTCTTTGTGCAATTTAATTTACTGTTCTAGATTGATGGTAGATGAAGGTACATTGCATTTTGTCCAACATCTCTGTGCATTTAGCCAGACAGAATAACAATGTTTTGGGGTTTAAAAAAACAAAACTAGGTTACTATTCAAGGTGTTAAAAGAACGTAAAACTTATCAAAATACAGGCACACAATTGCTAAGTCCAGTTTTGCATTTACATTCTCAAGGTTTGGAAATGTAACTGTTTTGCAGTGATGGAAATTAGGGTGATTGTGCTATGAATGCATCTGACTCACATTACACAGTGTTATCCATTGGGGAGCTTGTATTTCTATGGTTAGCTTGAATATAGCTGTAGGGCTTTGTCCAAAATGCAGTGAATTGAGAAAGTCTCTGTATTTTTTCATAGTAGCATACTTGCCAACATCATATTGAATTGGTTGAAGGTTTTATCTAGTGGGACTTAAGTTGGAATCCATTCTGTCTGCCTGTTTACTGTACATCTCGGTTGCTTGTTTCTTCTTGAGAACCTGGCCTGCTCCCTCGTTCGTGTCCTCTCTTCATCAATTCTTGTGCTGCTTTTTTAAATTAGTTGGGTCTGGTCTTGATTTTCTTGGTGGTCTTCAGTTCCATCCCTGTCTTTTTTGGGTGGGTATCAGGTTTTAATCACAGGACAGTATCTTTTCACAACAGCCTTGACAAAGATGTCAGTCATCTTCAAGGATGTTGTAGATCCTCAAAGGGAGATCTATGAATGTGGAAGTGCACACAAGCAAATGGATTGATGGATCAACAGATAAGTAAACCGGCATCTTGCAGGTGTAGTGTTGTTCTGTAGTATGCAGTAAACATGTTGAATCATAGCCCTTGACATATCTGTCATTATTGTTGTCTGAAAAGCTGAGGCTGTTGTGAAGCTATTTTGAATTACTTTGCTTTACTTGGCACGGGAGTAGAAGGACATGGTATGTACTTGTCTCTCTTTGGTTCCATCTCAGCTCCTGCTCTTCCTAGTGTATAACAGGGTTTTAGACCTCAGCCAAATAAGTCCATATTCAGGCCTCTGTGATTTATGAAATTCTCTCCCCTTCTTACCTTATGTCCTTTTTTGTCTCTGCAGGCCAAGACATGAACTTCTCCCCCTGAATGTAATTGATGCTGAACTGGTGAGTTTTGGGCTTGTTCACCGCCAGAGATCACTGCAGCAACACACATTTCTTTTTCTTGTGTTATTGTTATTCACTCCCAGTTAGGTTCTGTTTAGAAGCAATATCGCCTAATAACCATCTGTTAGCAATTGGTGAAAAGACTTTTCCCAGAATTTAGTATAACACAGATTGCCTTTTTAATATTACTTTCTTCTTTCCGGAGCATTCAGTTCATGATTGCTTATTAATAACCTGGTCTGCATTAAGTCAATTGATTAAAGTATATGCATTATATATATGACACATATGGCTTCATTCTTTCTGTAGGCTTACCCGACAGGTTATGTAATCTGGATATCTTGGTGCATAATGAAATGCTTTGCGGGATTCAAAAAAACTAGTGGCAATCCAAAAAGTAACAACCAACAATAAGATGTGGAATTACAAGGATTTTCCTTCCAGTTAATGCTTTGTGCAGATATCCATCTGGCTCTTATTTTACCTTTTTGTTACTCTGTTTTTGAGGCGTCATTAGAGAATACAGAAGCTTTTCCTTCTCTTTCCTCTTGCTTTTCCTGCAAGTGTTTTGCAAACCAGTTGAGGAGCTGGAAATGACATACATTTTATTGGGATTTGTGCTGAATGATGAAATCAAGAGGTCATGTTTTTCACTGTATTTTTCCTACAAGGCTGATGCAGCATTCACCCGTCCACAGCCAAACATCACTCACTGATAAGCAGGTTGCATGGCAGCCGCTGTTGTTGCCGAAACTGTAATGGAGCTGAGAGGGTATTGCTCTCTATTATGTTATGTTTTAATGATGTAATGTGTAGCATGACTGCTGCCTGGGCCTGATTAATTTACCTATAATTTATCTTTATAATACTACCAATAATAATGATAATAATCGTAATAATAATAATAATAATAATAATAATGACATACTTTATTTCTTCCCTTGGGGAAATTGCTGTTGGACAGTACATATCAGTGCTACTATGGGGTTTCGGTGTCTTGTCCAAGGACACCTCAAGATGTGGCCAGGAGGAACCAGGAATCAAACCACTGACCCTGGGGTTTGTAGACGACTGCTCTACCAATGGAGGTCCTGTCAACCCAGGGGTAGAAATATAAATTTTCATAATCCTTAAATAATGTTTTCTTAATTCCAAGTAGATATTTTAGTTAATATTTAAGTACATATATGGCATGCATATATGCCATATGGCAAACGGGAAAATACCACCATAATACCTTTGGAGTGGAGCTACACTACAGTTTGTTTTAACATAAGTCTGGTTTAGAATAGAATAGAATTCCTATTGTCATTGAAGCAGAGCTTACAGCGAAAGTAGGAGTGTTTCTCCTTTAAAAGAAGACACAAACACACACATCATTTAACTGGTAGGTAAGTTAGTATGTTATTTTGAATACTATAAATATTTGTACGTATTAATATTCTAGTTTACTTGACTGAGGTGGCACAGTATGTCCTCAGGGAAGACATAGATAACTCAACAGTTATTTTAGAAAAATTCACACAGAACAAAGCTTCTGTATTTGGGACAGGGGATTCAATGGATGTGGTTCCTCTGTCTCAAATTTGTCCATGGTTAAGTTTATTTTAGTATGTAGAGTAAGGAAAAGAGCATTTGTGTATGTTAAGGTGGGATATCCAACTAACTAAAATATCAACTAAAAATATCAGAAAGTGAATGAAATGCAGTGATACAACAGTTACGAATGTCCGATATCTTTCAGCATACAGTTGTTAGGAATGCTTCTTAGCAGTAAGAATCTTTATCGCACTGTTTGCAGATATGCAGCATCCCTGTAAAATTGCCATTATAGGATTATTTATGGGAGTGTGCAATGAAAATATAATCATGTATGCAGTTTTAATTAACCAAAAACATGTAATAGTAATAATCAGAGACATGGGACTCGTTAATGGGCAATGTTCAATCGTCACCTCCAGTCAGATCATCAGTAGGGTGAACACTCAGACACTATGTTAAGCAGCGGCAGTCGTACATCAACACTGCTTGTACTAGCAGTGGCAGTCAACATACAGTACCTGTATCAGTTCCCACTGAAAATCTAAGTGTGGATCCAGCATCCTAAAACACTGTTCTATTTTCAGCTGCATTTTCAAACCTTGACATTCATTGACAATATGGATGTGACAGTCACTTGAGGCTGCTGCCACAAACAGGAAGTGACATTTAAAAAAAATAAAATAACATCCTTTAATTTAATCAAGTTTCAAGTAGCATCTAAATGTACTGAAGGAGTGTGTTTTGAAAAAAGTTAAGTTTTGTAACATTTACAATATATATATTCTTTATAATTCATGTATTAATAATATACTAGTCGCTTTGGGGGCTTTCTTTTTAGTTGTGATAAAAAGGTACAGAGTGTCTACATAAACTTTAACCACAATAAGTAGATTTGATTTGTGCTTGTTTGTATTTTTGTAGTTGAAGAGCATCATGTCTTTAGGATTGGTTATGACTAGAAAAGTCATTCCAGGTTAACATTTTATAGGGAAAGTATCGTAAGATACAACATGAAACACTTTTTTGGTCATGGATGTGCAGTTTCACTGGCCTGTGACGCTGCTAAAAGGCTCAGTAAATCCCAGCATCACGCTCTGCTCTCTCAACTGATAAACCACTCGACTCCACTCCACCAGTCTCAGCTTCAAACACAACATAGCTGATCAAAACCTGGATACAATCCTCACTGGTCCAGATGCTGTAGATTAATATGCCAGTGCACTATTGACTGCTTAAAGAAAGTGAAAGATCAGTGATGAAAAAGTGTGTCTTCACTACAAGGGTAAATGTGGCTGGAGGGTGAATATAATGACAGGGGTATTCTCTGGAGACTCTCAGCCAGCAGCAGAGAGAGAGAGGGAGAGAGAGAGAGATTGACAGAGAAAGCAAAGCAGACAGAAAGAAAGGGAGTTGTTTACTCTCACACCAGCAGATGGGAGTTGTAGTCATCAAGTCAATATTTACTTTTTCTTAACAAAAACTTGGCAGCATTAGCTTAGCTGATTCAGTAGCAAGCAGCGGGAGCATCCTGGTTTATGTGAAAGAGGCTTTGAGTAAAAACAACACTTCAGTAATAATAGTTGTAGCTCAGCTACACGCATGACTCTAAAAATACATTAGAACTGAATAGGAGAGCTGTTATCCACCTCTGCACTCTTTGCTTCTTTTCTCCATCTATCCACCTTTCTTTAAATGCACACACGCCCATGGTGTGCACAATCATTTTACCCATGGCTCAATTCACTATGGGGATACATGTGAACGCAATTTGCCTTTCCAATTAAACTGTTGACCTTCGCTCCAGAATGCAAAACTTTTGTACCACCTTCTCCTCGTTAGCTATTATTAACCAGGCAGCACAATAATAGAGAGAAAATGGATTTACAACACGCTGATGACGATCATTAAAGTCAGCAAAATAATTACTTCATTTATCACATGGTGAATATTTGGATGGGGAAATTAAGAAACCTTTAGTCACTCATCGATTTTGTCTATTGTCTATTTATGTACTGAATGGTCATGTGACTTAAGTAAGTGCCGGATCAAACCTGTCTTTTTTATTGTTAGATAGTATATCATCTCATGGCTGTTACAGATACATATATAAGCATTTTCACAACAGTATTAAACCAGTAAGCTACATATGTGTCAAACAAAGAGGTCTTAAGTCAGCGCTTCAGTTGTGTCAGTTTTCTAAAAATTACTGCACCATTAATCTGTTTTAAAAGGTCCATAATTTATTCATATTAAGATAGAGAACACTGTGAAAGAATAAACTGAGACAGTGCAAATCTAGTATCGAGTACATTGGGCTAGGGTTAGCCCCAAAGCATGCTGTCGACTCTCTAAGACAGCTCCAACTCATGACTCGCTGGCTAGATCAGATGACTAGATAAACAGCAAGAATGTTGCCTCTTCCTCCTTCGACAGCCCTTCTCTTGTGTGTCTGTAAAATGAGTAAGGGGTGTGTGTGTGTGTGTTCATAGTGACTATGTGCCAGAAGAGCATCTTTAATCTGTCCACTACTGTACATAACAAGTCCAAGCAGTTATGTAATATTTAATAGCTGAGCTCATCATTTTACCTGCTAAACTAATTTGAAATACAGAAATATAGAGTATGGCACAACTGCTATTTTTTACTGATTTGAATATTATAATAGTTGGATTGCCTGTTGTCATGCAGATATCCCCAGCAAAGCGGTTTTTAACACTAGTTTAACTAATTTATATGTTTATTTGTTCCATGTGTTGGAAGACAAAATGGGTTTTAATATTAATTTTGTTGGCTGTTTTCTGAGTTTACAACACATAAAATACAAAATGCTCCCTGAACACTTGTACTGAGGGGAACAAACACATTTTAGACTTGGTATAAGCACACAGTAAAGTAGACAAACAGTTGCTTCACATGGATTTCCGACCAGAGCCAAATATTTGTCAAAGGCCCCCAGCAATTTTTCATCAGCCACTTCTCACATGTCATTTAAACAAACCTTTAGTCTTAGCACATAAATCCATTAGATGGCTATCATAACAAACGGTAAAAGTAATATGAAGTTTAGAAAAGTGTCACAATCAAAGGATATCGTAAGAGGAGCGTTGTAAATCTTCATCTGGCAAATGTTGGGAGACATTTCATTTTTTTTTCTAAATGACATTATTATACCACATGAAGACATTGTAGTTTATATATCACGTATTATGTATACACTTTTCCAACCTGCACTTAGATAATCCTAATGACAGTTACTCATTAGTCATTTCCCTTGCTAGAGAGGGAAAATCCTCTCAAGCAGCTTCAAATAGCTTTGTCTCTGTGCTCCATACTCCTTTTTCCTTTCCAGTGATCTCATCTGCTACATAAAAGTGGCATGCTTTATACACTATATTTAGTAAGTGTGTCTAGAGAAATATCCTGAAGTAAAACCATGACCAGCGTATAAAGTAAATTCGAATGACAGGTGTAAAGTGGCTAGACATCAAACACAACAGATGTTGTGTGTTTCACAATAATAATCACACTTCATAAACCTTAGGTCCCCTTCCCTAAAGCTAAAACTTTCCTCCCTGGAAGCTGCTTACTGTGTGAAAAGATATTTTGCGTTTGCCACTGACATTCATCTGACTTGTTAGTTTGTAAGTAATGTTAGCTTTAGCAGCTGGAGATTGTAGTAATTGACTGTGGCACTACTTAGATCTGTTGTAGCCTGTAACCCAAGGAGCTCTGGGAGAACGTCTTCTTTAACTGTGTTTTATGCTTATGTATGTGTTTTATTTCCTTATATTTTTCCGTTTGATAATGGCATTTTATGTGGTAATGTTCAAATTTTTGAGGTTTCCTATCATTGGTAGCAACAGCCATGTCCCATGACAATGGCCCTGGATCCTGGACCCCGACATTGTTAATGTAATGCACTAATTAGCTAGCACACTGGGGGAAAGGGAGAGGTGCTCTCCCTGTGTGTGTAATGCATGTGTTCAGAGAGACACAGACCTATTTTTGTCCTTGTTAAAGGCAGTCGTCCATCATTCTCCAAGGCGAAAGGAGAAATGTTCCCTGTGTTCTCTCTCTCTCTCTGACTCACTAAGTAGAAAAACTCCCTCTCACCTTTTCTCTCTGCCTGGACTTTACTCTCTCTGGTTGTCTGCCTCTTTTCGGCCCTGAGGGAGCTGGCTTCTGACAGCATCACACAGAAAAGAAAAGAATGAAAAGCCAAAGTGTATGTGAAATGTTTTGGTGTATGTGAAGCTCTGTCTTTATCTGACTGCCTTTCTCTCTTCCTACACCATTCTCTACTCTCAAGATGCCTCTCCTTTTGACTCTGCCGCCCATTTCAATTTCAGCGACGTTTTAGTGAAAAAACCACAAGAAAAAGTGATGTTTAAAGTTGTTCATTCAGTTCACATTCGTGCTGGTCTTTCGGCTAGTTTGCAGTTTGAATGTATAAAAAAACAAGTCATATTTTATTGGAGCCATGTGTTTATAATGTATTTAGATATGGTTAAAAATAAATTACAAGGTATTTATTAGTTTATTCTAATGTTCCTTTATTAAGCACAATTAACACTGTAAAATGATATAGAATGTTAATCACCATAATAAGTGCAAATGCTAACTACAAAACTTTGTCAAATGAAAGTCCTCTAGAATGGTATTTTTGTGGCTGAAACCAAAATGTAGGACACTTTAAATGTCAGAGTTTATCATAATTTAGTGCACAGTCCCTGTGTACATGTCTAAAGTTTGATACATACAGAAAACTTCCTTTCATAATTGGTAGCAAGTAACTGCGGAAAGTAGAACCTGTTTTACCATAATAGTTGTTACTGTTGTAGATCTAGATGTAGATCTTGTATTGCTTTAAATTTACTGTACAGATGTGATAATGGTATTAATTTTTATATTTCTAAATAAGTCATACTGTAGCATTAATGTTTACTGAGTTGTAATGTCCCTGTTATTTCTATATAACAATCTTGCTTTGAAATGAAGATGCAGTGTGATCTGGCCACAGAATTACTTTCCAATCTGGTGACCCTTCTTCAACCCTCTCAGAAATCCTGTCCCTCTATGGGACACAGCTGCATGATAAACAGAGGGCAGAGTTTTCTCAGAGCACTCTTCCCATCAGAGAGGTGGTGTTGTTTGATGTCACTTTCATAGTGACTCTTAGAAGAGTAGTATAGAAGTGAATGATAGCTGACATTAGGCCCAAAATGAGGTATCCCTTCAGTACCCTGACAGATGCTGTTTATCGCAAAAAAACGAGTACTACAGAGAACTGCGTGTTGTATCTCTAACCCTTTCAAGGCATTGTGTTTATTTACTGTCTTACAAACTCTTATTTCCAAAACAAAGTTTGGACAAAGATATTGCAAAGAAATTATTTTCAGGGTTTTTACTTACCAACTTAATTGCATTTTATACATATAAAGTGCTGTGAAAAAGTATTTGACCCCTTCTTAATTTTTTTTTTTTTGCGTTTTTGTCACACTTAAATGATTCAGATCAAATTTTAATATTACACAAAGATAACCCGAGTAAATACACAATGCAGTTTTTAAATGATGATTTCATTTATTAAGGGAAAGTAATTGCCCCCTAAACCTAATAACTGGTTGTGCCACGCTTGGCCGCAACAACTGCAACCAAGTGTTTGTGATAACTGGAAATGGGTCTGTCACATCACTGTGGAGGAATTTTGGCCCACTCTTCTTTACAGAATTGTTTTAATTCAGCCACATTGGAGGATTTTTGAGCATGAACTATGTTTAAATTCTTTGCAATCTTGCATTGAGAACCATTGAGAATTTTTAAAGCAAGTGCCAGTTCTCTTAAGCACAAAAGTAGTGAACCACAACTAGGGCTGCACAATTTGGTGAAAAAACATACCGTTATAATTGTGGACAGTATTACATTAAAAAAAAAAGGATTGTGAGTCTACTTGCTTGGTTATCGTGGAAAATGCAGAGTACAGATTGTTTTGAAATTTGTATTTCTCAACTCAGACATATTCATGATTTCTTTATCTCCATGAGGTCTTGTCATATGGCGTGACACTTGTAAACTCATCTGTATTGTGTTTTGTTCTGTTCAGCTTATAGGCTGTCTCTTTACTAGTCAGGCTTTTCAGCATCATCCATTCATCATACCTTTCTCTGTGCTGTTTATGGTTCTGATACAAATTTATTGAGCAACTTAGCAACATTTATTTTGCAAGTTTTACACTGTACCTCTCTGCTCAGTGGTGCTAAGCTTGTATCCAAAATATTGCCATATAACAGGTTTTTTTAATTGGGCACCAGCTCAGTATCAGTCTACTTATCAGGGGGCTTAGATTATGCGCAAATTAAAGGTTGTCACACATGCACATATTTATTTCATTAAATTGCTGTTTTTTGCGCCTATATAATTGCACAGGCTGACAATCGTGCAGCACTACCATGGCTCATCTTTGCTTGCGAAGGCTGAGCCTTTAGTGGATACTCCTTGGAGGATGCACTTGTATATCAAATCATAATACGCTTACCTGTTACCAATTAACCTGCTAATTTAGACATCATTCTGAACAGTGTTATGTGAATATTTTCTAAATAATATGTATAAACTTTTCAGTCTTTTTGGTGAGGCTAGGCAGTGAGGGTTGCATTAGTTTTAGCTAGGTGTGCTTAATAATAAGTTGACAAACGATCATATGCATGCTTATTATTAGATGTCACTGTTTTACACTCTTTATTAAAATATTTCACCTTTTGTTTGTGTGTGCATGTGTGTTATTTTTAGATTAGCCTAATCCAGGTGACATGGATAATGTCACTTCCCCTTTCATATCCTACTGTGTGATACCTGTGGGAGAGTGTGTGGCTGGCTGTATTAACAGTGCTGTCCTTTTAATCAGCACCTCTGTGTGTTTCCCTCTAGAGCTGTTATTGGTTGAGTTGCGATCTGCCACTGTTCCCAACATTTAAATCTTTCTGTAGGCAGGGTTGAGATTACTAGCCTCTTATGTGTTGCCCTAATCAAAGGGATTATTACAGCATTGCTGGATATTACTTGCAATATCCGCTTCTATAAATATATGCTATATGCTTAACGCACCCAAAGGGAAAGGGCAGATAAAGATGGCTTGTCAGGTAGCAAAGTACAGCCATCCTTTGCTTACTATTATAATAGACAAATAGAATTGAAAATTATACTGTACTATACAGTAAGGTATACTGTACACATAGTCAGTCCACTCAGCAGTGAAAAACAACAGTGATCGTATCAATAGTTCTTCTCACCATCAGTACTGTAAACCGACAGTATTAATGCTGACACCATATGGGACTTACTTTTTATATTTGTGCTCTGTGCAAGAGCCGCATCGGAGTCTATATGTTGTAGAAATGATTTTTATTTTTATTCTTGATGGGATTTCATGATCTGACTCTTGCTATTTTACAGAGTCATTGTGAGTCTACATATGGACCTCTTAGCTGTCCCACAGTCCTGGCTGAAAACCAGGGATGACTGAACCTTTGCAGTTACCACCCTCAGGCGACGACCTGCCTGAGGGATCCTGTCAGTAGAATCAGCATTTTCCAAACCATGCTTCTACCACTATGTCTGTTTGCTGGTTTGTCAGTCTGTGTTTCTGTTGGTCTATTGGGTTTTCACCAAAATGCACAGCAGAACATAATTACTGATCTCAGTATATAGCATATACACTACTCACAAAAAGTTAGGGATATTTGGCTTTCGGGTGAAATTTCAGGATGAACCTAAAATGCACTATA
>JAUMHL010000017.1:6562536-6572557 GCA_032362345.1 Sandelia bainsii
GCCTGCACTTTCTCCAGACCTGAATCCCATAGAAAACCTATGGGATCAGCTGAGTCGCCGTGTAGAGGCTCGTAACTGTAGTGTTTTTACATTTTCCATAAATTTCACCCGAAAGCCAAATATCCCTAACTTTTTGTGAGTAGTGTATGTCATGTCTTTTCTTTTTCGGGGAAGACCATACCGATGATCGACGATCCTTCCACTGGCTGAGGAGCCTATAAAAAAACCATGTCTACTGAAGCCACTTCACATGTAGAAAATTTGATCCACATAAACTGGCATATATGAGAGAGAAAGGTAGAGATGTGGCGATAGGAAGCAGATGACTCCAAAGGCTGAATGGATGGAGCAGGATCAATATTAAGTGGATCAAGTGGCAGACTACCAGACTCATTTAGGAAATGGCCATATAGTAAGTAATAGGCAGGGAGCTTGTAAATGGCCAAATAATGGAAATGAAAGTGGCATTCATGATAACATCCTAATTATGTATTGTCAACCAGTTGCATGTCCTAAGTGTACCTTAATTAATCACCTTTGTATGCTTCTTCTTCCTCAAATCTAGCCAAAAGATGTACTGTGTAATAAGCTTTCTGCAAAAGGGAATAAAGGGCCAGTCACACGATACATTTTTACTAGGTTTACAAAAATCAACATTCATAAGCTAGGATAATCCCAGAGGGAAATACAGTCTGCCGAACAGAAACTTGTTCTCACTTAGTTGTTGAAATTCTTCCTACGCCCTTATCTGGAAAAGTTTATCTTGCAAAGTGATTGTATAAAGAAACCATTACCCCCACAGTTCTTGTCCTGTACTGGGCAAAGCAAGATGGAGCTATTATGATGAAGTGAGGAGAGACACAAGCCGAAACGCAGTCACTCCTAAGTACAGGAAATGTTGAGAAATTTGTCTTGTCTTTGGTGCAGACAAGAATATATGACAGCTTGCCAAAAGAAGGATTATCCCTATTTCCATCTATAGTTTAATTCCTGTTGCTCTCCTCCACTCTTTGTCCCTTTGACCCAACTGTACTTTTCATTTACATTTAAAGCTTTTAGCAGACTCTCTTTTCCTCAGTGACATACCTACCACTCAAAAGCTACAGCAGAGCAGAAGCGGAGGTGGAGCTGTTTGTCTAATTTCCCAACTCATTTCCACCACTCTCTCTGACGAAGACAGCCATTCTTAAGGGAAGCACCTTCCTGTTAAGTTTATTTAACAGCAGTCAGAGGACTGATTAAAATTCTGCACAAGTCAAACAGGATGAGGAGCATGCAGGGATAATCACACACTGATTACACCCCAGTGTGTGTTGTTTGCATGAATGCTCATGTCTGTGTACTTGTGTGTCAGTGTCTCACCTGAAGGCGTCACAGCCATTGCTAATAGTCCTATAAGTGCACAAATTGAAGTACCCTTACACTAATTTATTTTTTTGTCCTCCTCCCTTTTGTTTTTCTATCTGCTTCTCTTTTAGAGTGGTCCATTGGTGTCCTCCATTGTTTCCCCTCCCCTCAGTTTTCTGTCCCTCTGTCCATCACCTGGTAAGTACACTCAGATTCTCTTCCCACATACTGTATATGCAGTACAAAGACTTCACATAATTATCAGCTTAGTGCCTGGCTTGACGTTCAAATTGCTTTATAAAACAGAACGTACGTTCTTGGTAAAATACATGGAAAGGCATTGTGTGAAGTCAACAGGGTTGATAGCACACGATAGGGACTTACCTGAGTATAATAGCTGATGTAATAGCTAAGTATTAGTGTGTTGTCCTTTAATTTTCAGACAGATTCATGATGCACTGACATTGGAGAGTATGGAAAAAATCCAACAGAAAATACTTCATTAAAATCTGTAATTAATCTGGTTTGATTAATACCTCTAACTTGTAGACTGAACCAAATAAACAAACAAGCCAGTTAAACAATATGCAAGAACAGAGCATCTAAATTTAACGGAATTTCCCAATGATAAGTCAAAAGGGTTTTTCCCAAGTAATGTTTCACCTTGTTCCCTTCATTCTACCTAATGTTATTATACCTTCAAAATTCTGGACAGGTATGTATGCCTCGCTGATTGATCAGAAAGCAAGTTGACAAATCAAATTATGGTACAAATAGCCATTTTCAGATGTCTGACTCACCTGGTAATACTGCCAAACAAGAGCCATTAGTTGCTGTCTCACTTCGGTACCAGCTGACCATACAGCAGTCTCACATCTGTTGGATATCAAATCATTTTTATGATTTAGACAGTTACAAAATGCTTTATGTGAAGGTAATAAATAACATTTCAAGGTGTTAATGGGGGAGCACTTGCTACTTTACTACAACCCTCTGTTTGTGCCAGGCAGAGATTTGGTCGTGGATATGACATCTTCACTGTTTTTCTAAAAATCAAGTCGCTCAAGTTCCTTTTTTTTTTTTTACATTTAAATCAGTATGTATTTACACTGTCACACTGTGCTTGTTATAATAATTTTAGCAAATTGTTGTGCACAGGCTGAAAACAAATAGCAATTTTAACAGTTGAGTCTAATTACAGCTACAATATGCAACTTAAACTAACACTTGCATGAGCATGAGCTCTCAGTCTCTCCCTGCTCTAC
Organism: Sandelia bainsii; assembly: GCA_032362345.1. Taxonomy (NCBI): domain Eukaryota; kingdom Metazoa; phylum Chordata; class Actinopteri; order Anabantiformes; family Anabantidae; genus Sandelia; species Sandelia bainsii. The sequence goes on from JAUMHL010000017.1 coordinate 6,565,149, forward strand.
GGTGCTTTAAAAAAAAAAAAAAAAAAAAAGTTTAAGATTCTTGATTGGGTATTTTAGCCTTTATTTGATAGATTGACAGTAGAGACAGGAAACATGGAGAGAGAGAGGGTGTGACATGCAAAAAATTGTCCCCAGCTAGGGACTAGGGGATGTTACAGTTACACTTAGGCTACCAGTGCGCTCCCACAGCAGAGTTTTTCTAGCTAATGACTAACTGCAGACATCATTATCTGGATGCCCTTCCTGTCTCAACCCTCCTTATTTATTTGGGCCTGGAACTGGCACTAGGAGTACGCTGACTTGTGGCCCCCCTGGGGCTGGCTTGATCAGGACATTACTAATAATCTCTCTGAAGGTGCAGTTACCAAAATTCACTGTATGTATGGGAAATATATGTCAAACGATCTGATGCCCATTCGCTTCCAGTCTCAAATTTACAGCCACTTCTGTTGCAGTCTGATTGAAATTTGACCTTTAAAATTTCATTCTTTGATATCCATCTAGTTTTAGAGAGGGAGTGGTGTTGACCACACTTTGTGGATATAAAGTGTGTTTATATTCTTTTTTTATAACTGCAGGAAAAATAATACAAGCAGGAGAGGATGAGAGATGCTGTGAGGCTATAGTGAGTAAAAACTGTGACACAGGTTAATGACAGTGAAATCTTTGAAAAATGTTCTAGCTGCTGCAGTTAGCCCACTAGCCTTGCTAGCTCCTGCAGGCTGTCTTTACAACTTTACCCACAGTATTGCTTGTATTATCCTGCTTTTAGCCATACTGTGCAAATATATGTCACCAGGCAGATTTTGGTTTAAAACAGCACTTTAACAGTGTGTGGCATAATGCCAAGGTCAGCTTTTGACAGCAGTTTTCAGTTTTTAATAAAAAATGATGTGCAGAATCTGAATGTGAAATTGAATGAAAAGCTAAATTTATCCTTGTTAAATTTTGGCCTTACTGCTTAATATTAAGGAGACAGTTCAGCCAGTGCTTTTTGCATGTACCCAGGAAAACATAAACACGAGCCAGAGCTAATGTATAATTCCCAGCTATCTGTTATCACCAATTACAGGGCTTGTTTACTAGAATCGAATAGAATTGGGTGGGCAAGTGCGTCCCTCTGTCTGTATACATACACACTGGGATCCCATTCAGAGGCTGAAAAGTGTGTGTGTGTGTGTGGTGTGTGTGTGCATGACGCCGCTGCAGCCAGGCGAACTAGAAACTATTACTGGCCAGCAGGGTTGCTATGGAGACTAGTGGTGCCAGAGAGGAGCAACATCTGTGGTGTTTGTTTGTCAAGACAGGTTTTCCTTTTTCTATCTTCTTTCTTTCTCTGTCAGTCTTGCAGTCAAAACTCATTGTCTGTGAAAGACAAATTTTGAGTGGTATAGAGCCTGATGAAAAATCATTTTTTCACATTGGTAAACATGACACTTGAATATGGGACCAATTGAAAAGCTGTAATTTATTGGGCAATAACTCAGCTGCCTATATGTAGTCATGCTCAGCCCTCAGGCTGTGTCTGTCAGGAGGGACTTGGGGACTCTTTTTACTGGGTTTATGCCAGTGGAAAGCTTGTATTCTGGAGAAGCATTTAACCCCTGCCCCCTTCCCTTTCCCTCTCTCTACAGCTCTCCTCTCTATATGGACATGTTCTATTTCCACAGCTCCTGTCTCCTGGCTGCCTTATCTGCAGCTCAACAGGGCACTAATTCTGTTTTAATAGGCACTTATTTGGGCAATGTGAGAAATCTCATATTTTTGAGCAACCACTGTTCCCTCCCAACCGTCCTCCTCCTGCCCAGTTTTCTTCGTCTCAAACTTTTATTTATTGTGCATTTTACTCGCCGGGTTATCCCTCATTTCTCTGTCTCCTTTAGAGATATTGAGAGTGGGTGGAGGCTGCATCTTTGGCTAACATTTCTGATGTGACAGTGTACTCCACAAATTGAGTTTCTTCTTTCAAGTATCCATTAATTTGGAACGTTTTAATCCCCTTAAGGCACTGCCTGAGGTTCCCTATTGTGCTGTTTTGCAGCAGCTTACACAAACAGGTTTTAATGATTACTTTGAGCTTCAATAGACTTGAGTTTATCTGAGCAGAACTACTTTTTAAATGAAATTTGGAATCTTCCGAGGCACTTTACATAGGCCAACCAGAATGTTTTGTGTGTATATGTATCCTCTGTACTTTTGACCATGTTTGGGCAAACCTGACCCACAAGAGCCCTCCAGGGTATGTGTTGCTGGGCAAAGTAAACCTTCGACCTCCTAATCTGGCCCAAATGGGACCATCAAACACACAGCACAGTGGTACAGTGCAGTCTGTGATGTAACAAAGTAAATTTGGGATAATTTAGCATTTTCTCTCTGCAGGCATCCCTCTGCAAAGGCCAGTTACCTAACTTCCATGCCCAAATTAACAGTCTTATGCAGGTTGTCCTGCACATACCTTCATCACCTCCAAGGGAAACATCAGTTCATTTAATCTAAAAATACAGTAAGCCTTGAGATTCTGGCTGTGACTTCACATGCCTTTGAGAACATCATAACATGAATGTCGAATAGATGTCAAATAGTGCTTATTCACTATTAACTGATTTTCTTAAGGGTTCAACATAGCAGGAAGTGATGGAATAATATTTGGAGAAAAAATATTTAAACTGATCTATGTCAGTCTGTCATAACAGAAATGTGTGGTGCTGTCTACACATGGCTCCACAAAGGATCACTCTTCACTCACATACAAGGTACTCCTATCTGTACTACTATATGGTATATCCACATACTGTTTCAAAATGTATTGCATAATCCTTGAAGTCTTTCTAACACCAGTGTTGCTGTGATACTATTACTATACCATTTTAAACATGTATACTATTGCTGCACTATTTCCTCCTGAAAAAGGGTCTTTTCAAGATTCAATTTGGCAGTTAGGATTAGTTATTTCTAGACATTTTCCCATTGGGGAAAGCTACTTAAAACATCAAATAGGGATTCCCCAAGCAATGCAAAGTGTTCTCTTGCTTATGTAGTTTGTTCTCTGCCTTAAGTCTGGTGTTGTTTTGTTCTCATTTCATTTGCCTTCCCACATTTACCAAATTCCTTGTGCATCCGCAAAAAAAGATTAGTTGTGATATTGATATGCTGTCTATTTGCCAATAGCAGGATAATTTTTGACTGGGCAACTGTGCCCCAGTCTCAGGGTTGAGTGTATGTGTGCTAATGCATCAGCTTGGCTCTTCTACATTATTACATTCAGGGAACTCCCTGACTAAGTGCCTTTTTAAATAGACACACAAACACACATGCGCGCTCTCGCTCTCTCTCGCTCGCACGCAAGCACGCACACACACACGTGAAACATGCAGTGCTCTAAATACCTCTGATTATGCTTGCTGATAACCTGAGGACAGCCCTTACCCCTCTCTCACCCACTCCCTTCCTCTCTTGCCTTAGTCTGCGTAGTCTTTGGACCTCATACGCGCACACACTAATATCAGTTAGGCCATGTGTTAAATTCTTTGTGTAACTCAATTTGGCAGACCGTAGATGTGGATGACTATATATAGAAGTCTTTGGGTATGTGGATGTGTGTGTTTTATGAACTAATTTACATCATCCTCTGTTCAGTAGTTATGAACCGTGGAAACCCAACAAAGGTCTTGTGTTTGAAAGTGAAGGAAATTCTACTGCTGCATTTGAATACGGGAAAGTTTTATTCATACTGATGTCAATGCACATGTTATGTATAATATTTTTGCATTTGTGATAATTGCTTATATGTGCACATATGTTCTTGGGTACTGAAGATTGTGTGTGTATGTCTGAAAGATTTCAATTTCCATCCTAGGCTCAAGTTAATTATGTAACCCCGAACCGAGGAGCGTGAGTGAGCAGGGTGGTCCTCAACTATAAAAGGGAAAGAAGAGAGTAATTTGGCTTGGAAAAACACATTCTTCTCTTCAGCAGATAATACATCCTCATCCACAGTTAAAGTGAAATAAATGGTGATTGCAGATTTTTGTACGATCAGCAAAAGAGAATACATCATACATAAGTCAAATGACATTAAATCAATCATTTATCAACTGTGATCAGAAGCCTGCTTATAGATTGGTCAACATGAGAATATAATGTTAAAAAAAAACAACCTTATATTGTGTGCTGGAAAAGTACACATATTGCTTGTTAGGGTAACTGTAAAATTCTGATATGGAGACAGTGACTGTATAAACATTGTTCGAATCCATTTATAGTTTTGTGGACAATGAACCTTCCTTTTCTGTAATTTTCTAGAAATGCATTAGGATGTACACTGCATGTTGGCATGTGTTGTCTTCATTATGCCACATTTATAGATGGCAGCTAACACAATCTACTCTTAGCCAATCACCAGCTCCACTGGAGCACTTGTTTAATTTGGGTTGTGTGTTTATTTATTTATTTTTTTCAGTGAGTCACAGACAGTTCTTGTCTTGATGATTCATGAGGCAAAACTAAACCTTTCAAGCACCAGACCTCTTTATTGTGAGTTTCTACCAGGATAAACACAAGAAGTATCTTCAGTCATTAATTTGTGTGCAGTTGACTTCTAATTTAATAAAGTGTAGTAAGTTCAAGATGTTCAAAATTTCTCATACTAGAAAAAGTTGTAAACCTATCCTGTAAACATAAGGTGACAAACAACTAATGCAAACTTACTTAGGAACACATGCAAACCTGAAGATAGACAAACATGGAGACACGTACTGTACACAGACAGGCATACATGGCTAAACACACACAAAGTCACTAGTGCTTGAGGGAAAGAAGGAGCTTAGTTGACACACAACAGTCAGTGAGAAAAGTGGAACTCAAATGCAGATCAACAGAAACAAGCTGAAGGGGAATTTCAGCAGTGATGAGCAGTAGAAGAGTAGAGCAGTGAAGTTTTTTCCTTTCACTTACCTGTTTATTTAAAATAAATAAATAACACACAGCTCAGCCTCAAACTGTTCCAGAATTGTTTGCTGAGGCCACGTGTAGTTCACAAGTTTGCATATCACTTCGACCTCAGTTGATCATAAGGAGGAGAAGGTGTGGTAGTCAGGGAAAACAGATCTTACAAAGGCACACACACACAGGATCTTCATCCTTGTTAATGTTTACTTAACATAGGATCAGGTGCACATGATTGTAGCATTGAGTTCATGGTCTTATGTACTGTTTGCTGTAAGAGCAGAAGTCTTGTTGGTGATACAACAGCACAGTATTCCTTGCTAAGGACTTTCATTAAATTAAAGGCTACTTTTATCCAATGTAAACATTAGCATTGTATTATATTGCTCAGTGTCTCACGGTATGAGAGCTGTTTGAGTGATGTGTACAGGAAACATAAAACCTTCTGCTAACTAGGTTCTACTTGATAGGGCAAAGTTTAATCCAATTTACAATAATGCAATTGAACAAACCTGCCACCAGCAGCATGTTGTATTGTGTCTACAAATGCATGAATGTCATCTCAGGTTGTTTTTTGTAGTTTGTTTCCAGGATATTGTGCATGTGTGTGCCCTTTTTCCTTTGTGTCCTGGTTGTCTTGCCAGATGTCATTACACCTCAGGTTTTGCTGAAAATAAAACTGTTATCTTATTTTATTTTTTTCTCTTGCATGTGGGCTACTGTAAAAATGCCACAATATCAGACACAATGCTATGAGCACTTGTTTAATTTAATGCAATCCAAAAACCCTTCTATTTAAACATTTCAGTCAACAAAGCAGAACATTTTGAAGTTATTATTGCTATAAGTTGTTTTATTTTGTCCCTTTGTCATGTGTATGTGAGCACTTACGTTTTATGACAGGAGTGCCAGAAACCTTTTCTTATGGCATTTTTGGCGTGTGTCTTTGATATGAAGTATGTGTCATGCAACAGACAAGGTGGAATTAGATGGACGTTCCATGCTAACAAGGCACTGGTTCTGACAAGTGTCTCTGTGATTACCCTTATTAAGTAATGTGCACCAAACACCGGGCTGCGAAACCATCCATATCTGTTTCTACACACATCAGAGTGATAGCCTGGTCTTCTGATTTATACTTATATACTTGACATCCACAAACATACTTGACATGCATTTCATAAAAAAAAAAAATTGAGACAATTAAATGTTTCTTCTCTTTTTATCTTGATTCTGATGCTCTCTATAAACCTTCTGTCTGTGCCCTTTTTTCTTCTCTTTATCCAAAAACAACAGGAGTTTGAAGAACCCACGTGTGTCATAGCTTTCTTTGTAAATTGCCTCCATAAGTGATGTTTAATTTTTCATTGTTAAAATGTGGTTTTAATTGCAATAAGTAGCATCAGAAATATAAAATTGTTTTATTTCATCATTTGATAGTAATAAGTTATGGGGCTGGTATTATTTTAGAAAAATATTCATTCAAATAAGAATGTAGGGGGACGATTATTGAGGATTATTATGGAGAGTTGTCAGTTTATGCAGTCATATAAAGATCTTAATATTTAAAACTAAACATTTATAGTTACTGAAGTAAAAAGAAACTGCAGGGAACTAGCAAAATGAAACATTGTCTGCTGTTGTGATTTATACTTTTACTGCCGTCCACAATAAAAGTCTAGGTTATTATGTGGATTGTGTGTTGAAAAATTTAAATATGGCCTAATACATTAGGCACAATAATAAATGTCATGCTAACACAGTCACTTCAACAGATTTGTAATGCAATGTGCAACATATCGTACATACTGTATAAAGGCAATTTAGCAGAAACTCATAAAATCACGCAAACACATTGTTAGAAGTAGTAGCCCCAGTGGAGTTTGCACTGTAACTCTTGCAGTTTTAGTTTTGTGCATTGTGCATTCAGGTAAACAATCTGTTGGTAGCAACTGACAAGTAATGCACATGATATCTGTTATTTGTTATGAATGTGATCTCTAGAGAAATATGATACATTGAAGAAAATCCGATAATACATGTATAATAAGACAATAGTGAGTACATGCCAAGTAATTTGTATCCAAATTTTGTATTTGCTTAAAACAGGGTTTGTATTTGAAAATGTTAATTTGTGTAATTGTAAGAATCTGCAGTCATGATTAATAGCTGATCACAAAATCAAGCCACAGAATTAATGTCAAATGTGCTGCTGTTATAAAAAACAGATATACAGTAAGATATGATGTCAATTTGTTTATGTACAGTTTAGATTAGACATCAGGATGCAGTAGTATGTACATGTGCAGTAGCACAGACTTCTAAATAGGACATGTGGGATAAATAAAGATCAAGTTAGTATCATCATCCCAGGCAGCATGTTGTTACATTACACTACTCACAAAAAGTTAGGGATATTCGGCTTTTGGGTGAAATTTCAGGATGAACCTAAAATGCACTATAAC
>JAUMHL010000017.1:6582311-6598275 GCA_032362345.1 Sandelia bainsii
TGGAATGGAAGGGTGAAACGTAGTCAAGGAACTAAAACAAGTCCAGTTGCCATTAAAAACCGTTTTTTTGAGATAAGCTGGATAATGTTAGATTTTCTGCTCCAGCACTCATGTTGAAGTGAATAGGGGTCGCTGTGTGTTACACATGAGCTGATAGATGGACCATTAGAGTAGGTGTTTGCATTAGCATTATAATAGCTGGGCTAGCACACTTTTAGATCCATATGATAAGCGTGTACATGCGGACGGACACACACATGCACATATACATTATGTACTTCTTAACCAGGGTTATTCCCTGTCTCTAATGTATATCTCTGTGTTCCAATCAGATGATGATTGCATTTAAAAGTTCATGGCAGTCACATTTATTTTGGTGTTTGACTTACTGGGCACTGTATGTAGCATACAGTATATGTGTACATACTGAATGGATTTGTACTTAATTTGTATGTCCTGGAGCTCTGGACAAAACAGCTTGGCTGTTGAAGATCTAATAACCATGTGATTCACTCACTACAGGACCCGTACATTTTTGAACCAAACTGTCAGATGAAGGTGGATGAGTACGGCTTTTTCATCACCTGGAAGAGTGAGGGAAAGGTACAATCTTTGTATATTCTCTTGTCTGCCAGGAGGTTATGCAGCATCACAATACTTTCATGCTAATCAGAAACACTGAAGTGTACATTCTGGTATTGTACTACAACGTGTGATTTACTTCAAGAAATAGGTTTAGTTGCATGTTTGTTAACATATAGAATGTCCGTTTGCCTTGTTAATCTTAATGGAACTTTATGAAATTAAAATAAATACACTTGTCCTTATTTAAAGCGTTAGCCTGGGGTTACATGTTAGTAGTGTGTGGTATATTGATTTCTGATAACAAAGGTCCCCAGAAGAAAATGAAACTAGAAATTGTCTTCTTTGTCTAAGTTATGTTGCTTTGGGAATCAACAACAAACAAAATGTTAGGTGCCCTAGCATCTATTTTTTGTCAATAAACAAAGGATATTTACAACAAAACATGATTATGATAAAGACTTTCTCATATTTACATTATAATGGCCTATTTTACTGTTAGATGCTGAGAGGTTTGTTGTGTTGATGCTGTGTACTGAGCATTTTAAGTGTTTACAAAAATCACAAACAAAATGTTTTGTGACTCATTATCTTGTATTCTTAATTTTCCCCATATCTCTCTGTCTCCCTTTTTACTTGCTATCATTCTTTACTCTTTCTCTGTCTCTTTCTATCTATGCATCTCTCCTGCAGGAAGGCCAGGTTCTCGAGTGTTCCCTCATCAACAGTATTCGTGTTGGTGCCGTCCCAAAGGTGAGACCTCAAGAAAAACAATTTCCTCTCTCCTCACCCAACATTGAGTTTCTTGCTCCCACAGTGACAGACCTGTGAAAAACTGGTGAGACTGCCACATCAGAAACATTATTCATGCTTAAATTAGCAGAGGCTTTAGTGGTGTATTCGATCGATCCAGTGACTGATGTGGGACTCTCACTTAAGTTCTCACAGCCGAGCTTCTCTCTGAAAAACTAAATTCACCAGTGGCACTTGGGTAACATAAACATGAAATATCTAACTCATCAATATTTATACAACTCACGCTGGGTTTGTTCACAGGTTTTATCTTTTTTGTTTTGTAACCTTTGCTTACGGTGTTGACCCAGACAGGAATAATGGAAAAACTGCTTCAAGCCCTGTTATGATGGGCTGTCAGAGAACCAGTGGGTTCATGAGTTCACACTACAGCTATAAAATGGTCTCTTTCAGAATGACTTTCCCTTATCCTGTAATCCCTTGTACCATTTTACACACATACATACTGTATTTGGCATCACGCAGACTTGATGAATTATGAAAGTTGTTACAGGAATACCCGTGTTGATGCCTGCCTCTAATTAGGATGCAAATCTATCAAACTGCTGGAAGTTAGACCCCTGAGAGGACACACTGGTGTGTACCATGTACATAACCAGTAACAGGTTGTGTACGTCATGTTGACAGCGGGAGGGGGTCTGTTTGTTTGGTCCTCTGTGGCGACGTGTGTGCATATACATGTCTAAGAGCACGTATACAGATACTGCAGGCTCATAACACCTCCTCCAAATGCTGCATACTGTTCTGTAAGTAGCAGACTAAGAACAACTGATAGCAGGGCTTCTCCTCAGAGGCTAACATGGTTACACAAACCCTGAGAGCTGTTTCAGATAATCCAATGAGCACCAAAGGATGAATGGCATTGGATGATTTCTGGCTGGGGTTTTAAAACGTCAAGGCCTGTTGCCTGTTGCTTTTAATTTAATCATATAACAAAAATACATTACTATGTTCCATGGTGACGATGATGTCAGACTGAAATCTGATTGAAAAGATGAGAGGGAGGAGTCGTGCTGTGTTGCTCATAGTGAGAGAATGTTTTCTTTTTTTCAGTTTCTGTTTCACTGTTTCTGAGTCAGACTGTTTGAGTAAAATAACCTGTGTAACCACAGGTGTTTTCTATGTTGTATCTAATGACTTTAGAGTTTAGTACAGATTGTTAATAATATAACCATAGTATTTAAAAATGTATGAAAGAATGAAAATGTCTTAATTACAGTTGTTGTTTTACTAAGTATATTAATGCAGTTTATTGTAAAATAAGATAGAAACTACTTATTTATAGCATTTTCTTGACTTAAGTTTGAAAAATAAAAAATAAAGCCCATGATTTGTGTGGTCAGTTGAACTAATTATAAAGTGAGTTTTATTTTTCTAAGATTCTTCACATCATTAGTTTATCACATTAAGCATGACTCACATGCAAATATATGCTTAGATTATTAGCATGTTGGATGGAGTTAATGTAACGTGTCGGAAGCTTTGGATACAATCACATACCCAAGACCTCAATTTACTCTGTATTCTCAGGCAAACCCTGTCCAACATGTACAGTAAATCGATACCTACTGTCGGCACCATACTTTCAAAAACTTGTAGTAACAACTTACAGTACAGTACAACACCTCTGCTTATGTGTTAAATGGAGTTGAAACTCCTACATTTGAGGAGCGAATCAGTGTGAATGAACAAAACCAAACACTGATGTAGTTAACATTATGTCACAGAAGGCTTTTTCATATATAAGAGTATTACAGTGTTACCACTTTTCAAAGAGTGTGGGCCTCATTCAGTTGCTCAGTTAGTCTGCCTACTAAACTCTCTTGTCTTTTCTCTTTCTCTTTCTTTGCCAGGATCCTAAGATCTTGTCATCATTCGAAGCCATTGGAAAGACGGAGGCAGACTTGGAGGGCTGTATCATCTGCCTCTGTAGCGGCACAGACCTGGTCAACCTGAACTTCATGTTTATGGTGGCTGAGAACCCAGACGTAGCCAAGGTACATACAAGCAGAAATGTCTTTGTGCTTGACTCTGAACTTTTGACTTACAATGGCAAACTGCACAATGACATGCTATAGTACAGATCTTGATTTTGTAGCACTGCAGCATACATGATGTTTAAAATAAATACAACAGAACCTCCTCAATGTGTGTCCTTAATGGTCTGAAAATGTGTCTGCTTGATGTCTGGACTACGCTCTTTAATTCATTCAGCTTTTCCACATTATGTATCATGTAAAGTCAAAAGCACTCTGACACAGCAAATATTTAATTCAGAAACAAAGCAAATTGCCAGGTGAATGGTTCAGATGCCAGCTCCTACACGAGGCAGATCGGGCTGTGATTCACACTGATAAATAGACACAATTGGAATGACTCATTTTTCCCTGCCTCACCTCATTTCTCTCCTGCACTCCTGCTTTTGTTGTTATTTTCTGATTCTCTTTATCTTACTCTTTGGCTCCTCTTGCTTTTTTTTTCTCTCACTGTTTTTCTTCTCACTCATCTAGGAAAAATCTCTGGGAGAAATCTCAGTGGCTGTCTGAGTAGAGAAACACTTCTCTACCTTTCCCTTTATCACTTGCTTTTTGTTTTTCTCACTCTGTCTGTTTTGGGCTCAGATAGATGGACTCGCTCTTCTCTCTTTGCTGACCCTGCTGGCAAACATCCAGACATTGTACACATCCTGTAAAAGCTTACAAAACACAACTGGGTTAGATTTCAGTTGTCTGGACTTGATTGAATTTGAAAAGTGGAAAAAATGCATTGTCAGTGGCGACAAAATATAAACATTTCAAACTAAAAGTATGAAAGCCATCGATAATATTCTTTAAAAGATACCAGCATTATTAGATACACTATTGTTCAATAATTTGTTATTTGAAACATGTTTTCTGAAAGTTTAGAATCAATAATGGTTGGCAAATTCAGTGTGGACCAGTGACCTATCAGTAACTGAAAGACAAAAAGCAAGTCAGTTCTCAGTCTGAAGGTTGTCTGCCAGACTCATAGAGAGACACAAGTGTTATTGATACATGAAAATAAAAGGTGAATTTATGTGAACTTGCACAGGATTTGTCATCTACAACTGTAGTTCATCTGGAAAGATTGTTCAAGTGCTGAGAAAGCCCACTGGCAGTGACATAACTCAATTAGATTGATTGAAAGGCATAAACGTAAACATAAAAGTCATGGCTATAAACCAAGATGACAATATTTTTAATTTATGTATTAAAAGATATCAGTTCTGTCAAAAATGTCCTCAGACAGTTTGAAAATGCATGTTTTATGCCAGCACAGATCTGTTATTTGGCACCACGGTGATCATGTTTATGCAGTTCCCAAGAGAGGGTGTTTTTGTGGTGATGGGTGTTACAAATGATGTTTGTGCTCTAGAGAGCTCAGTGCCACAGGACTGACAGTGATATTCATGCAACAGCCTGAAGTACAGATCAAGGTACACACAGTGATCGTCATCCACAGTTTTGAAACACATTTATTCTTGCTGATTTTGCCCCCTCCTCCCTCTCTCTCTCTCTCACACACTCTCACACACACACACACACACACACGCATACCATGAGCACCTTCCAGTATGCAGGTGGCCCTAAGTAGCAGACCCTGGGAGATGACAGGCTTATTTACATCAGCAGACACATTTTCTCTCTCTCTCTCACTCATACACGCGTGCACACACACACACACGACTTCACAGACACCACATGCCCAAACAGACTACCCCTGCTGTACCCATTATCTTGTTTAATGTTTTTATAACAATGTCAGTAATAATTTGCTAGAGGCAGAGCACAAAGAGGGAGAGTCTGAAGCAGAGACATTCACAGACGGGAAGTCAGGAAGGTCAGAATTGCTCAGATGCTCAGATTATCATCCTCGGTGACATTTCTTTCAGCGCAGTCCGCAGTGTAAACTTACAAAGCCTTCTCTAGCTTTTTGTTTACTGTCGCCGTGTGCTGTCCTGGAACTGCTCACTGTCGATGCACCCAGTGTGTGAATCAAGAGGCTATTTATTTGTTTGCTCATTTCTCCAAACACGCTCTTCTCTAAATGCAGTGCAAATTCTGGATACCCCTCTTGACTTCTGTGTATATGTGTGCTTCTGTTAGTCATTTTGTGTGTCCTGAACTTCTGCTTGTTTGTTTGCAGAAGTGGATCGAGGGTTTGAGGTCAGTGATTCACAACTTTAAGGCCAACAACGTCTGTCCAATGACCTGCCTCAAGAAACAGTGAGTGCATTTTACTGCACTTAATGACTTTGATTCTGTGCCTTCAGTAACATTGTTTTTCTCAGACGTACAAGTTATAAATGCATGTAAATATGGTTCTTTCTCTAATCTGTACCTTTTCTGTGTCTTTTCATTTAGTTGGATGAGAATGTGCTTCCTGACTAACGTGAACGGGAAGATCCCTGTGAGAGGGTGAGCAAACTGAGATATCTTGTCAGCCACTGTACCATTTTCTACCCCAATCATTTTACTCTAGAATGATTCACTCATCTTTTCTGTCTTTTTTTTTTCCTTCTTCTCCCCTACAGCATTACACGGACATTCGCATCAGGGAAGACGGAGAAGGGGATCTTTCAGGCTCTGAAGGATTTGGGCCTTCCTAGTGGAAAGGTCAGACAGAATTGACCGTAAACTATAGTGGTCCGCCATATCTTTCCTGTTTGTTAAAACTGTAAATACACAGCTGTCATGCTAACAATTGGCTGGACTGTTTATCTTCCACAGAATGATGAAATTGAACCATCAGATTTCACCTTTGACATTTTCTACGCGCTCACACAGAAGATCTGCCCTCGTACAGACATAGAGGAACTTTTCAAGAAAATGTGAGCTTGCATTTAAACTATCCTTTTATGATATATCGCAGCTCTGCCATGAATTCTCAGTTTTTGTTGAAGCTGCAAGAAAGTAGATAATTTTAGGGTCATAGTGGGTGGTGGAGTCGTATTGGATTGCATTATATCAAGAGATGTTTTAATGTATTTTTCTAATGTTTATGTAAATAGTGACCAAAACATTAGAAACATCTCTTACATTACAGTACAACTCCACCACCCACTATGACTTCAGTAACAAACATCAACTTTCTGACAGTTTCAACAAAAACTGAGAAATTATAACCTTGTAGAGGTAGAAATCATGGCAGAGCTGCTGTATTGGATAACATTAGATTGTACAGGTGTACCTATATAATGTGGCCAGTGAGTGTATATTATAATTTTTACAGCTTTTTCATTTAAAAAATAACAACAAAATATAATAAAACCTAAAACTTACAGTAGTAACATTGCATTGCATTGTACTATGTTACCCTGTGCCTAAATAGAACAGTGATATCCACTGTTAAAATATTTCCCAGGTGTGAGCTACTGCATCTTGTTTGAAATAATCAGGACAAAATGTTTCTGCGCCTGCTGCACTAACTATGTCTGGACAGCCTAACCTGCTTCCACAGTTTAACATTAATTATGTTCAACCTAATGAAAACTTTTAAAGTAGTTATGATTAACATGTTGTTACTAAATGTGTAACATTTTAAAGACTGCTGTCTAATTTTAACTGAATGTGTGAATGCCTGTGAGGGTGTCTATTTAAAGACTTAACATTTTGTTTTTTCTTTCTAATTAATTCCTTTGCAGCAATGGGAACAAAACTGATTATTTAACTGTAGACCAGTTAGTCAGCTTTCTGAATGAAGTAAGCTCTTTATCATTCATCAACTTTTTTGTGTATTTGGCTTGCCCGTGCAACTCCCCTGCTTTACCCCCATCTTACTGTGGGTAGAAGTTGCCCTCCAGCCTAGACTGTGCATCAGCTGATGCCATTAATGAGGCAGACATTGAACTTTCAGTCAGCTTGCAAGGGCAACTTCAACCAACTCCCCTATTCTGCATGCCCATCCCTCATCCCATTCCCCATGTTCTCCCTACCGCGGCTTGCCTCCTCGCTTCTGATTAGTGTTGCCATGGCAACGGGGGAGGGTAGAGGTTTCTATCCTGTTGTTTCCTGCTGCCTGTGTCTGTGGCCATGCTCTTCTGTGTGGCTGAATACGTGTTTAGTACCGCTGTGCAGTTTCATGTGTGTTGCTTAATTCCCAATCCTGTGCATCAGGCTACCACTGTAGTCACAGCTTTGGTCATTTTAATTCCCACCTGACTTATTGAGTGGGCAATGGCACCATAATGATGATTTGATGAGGCTGTTTTGCTAAATTAGCACAGCCTTGAACACGTCCACTGCATGCCTTTCTTGCTTTTAAGCAAACATCTGCATCTGTTAGTGTGGTTCACATTTTTTTGTGAAATTCAGCTGTTATAGACTTCAGAGCTCTCTATAAGGCCACAATAAGTAAGCTATGCTGATTTAGAATAACAGTTAAAAGCACATTTATGATAGTCCAAATCACAATGACTGCTGTTGGTACTTTGTCCCATGTTGCATTCAGTTGACCCTTGTATGTGTGTCAGTGCAAATTGTTTCTTCATGTTCACCATGGCTTGTGTTTGGAAACGGTTTGTGTAGACAAAACATGTGGATGACTCTGTGTGTGCATGTGTGTTGCTCCACAGAATCAGCGTGACCCGAGGTTAAATGAGATTCTGTTCCCTTTCTACGACCCCAAGAGAGCCATGCAGATCATAGAGAAATATGAGAGAGATGAAGAGCTGAAGAAGAAGGGTAAAAAAAAAAAAAAAGAATCAGGGGACAAAAAGATAATTGAGGCTGTGCTGCCATCTGCCTGTCCAACTTTGAAATTGCAGTATGTTACAACAGAAAAATGGTTCTCTGCTGAAATGGCTTGCTACAATTACTTCCCTTTACCTTATTGTTCTTATCACTGTGACACATTGACAAACGTTTAGCTTGTAGTGCAACTCATAACGAACAAAATATACTTAGGACAGATTATTATTAAAAAAAAAATTAACACTCAAGCTGAAGCAAGAAAACAGTTTGTTTTAGGAAGTTGTAACTAATTATTCTAGTATGAAACAGAGACTCCTTTATTGCTTCTATTCTAGGTTGCATGTCCAGTGATGGGTTCTGTCGGTACCTCATGTCCGATGAAAATGCTCCAGTTTTCTTGGACCGGCTGGAGCTGTACCAGGAGATGGACCAGCCACTGGCCCACTACTTCATCAGCTCCTCCCACAACACCTACCTGACAGGCCGACAGTTTGGCGGGAAGTCTTCGGTAGAGATGTACCGCCAGGTCCTGCTGTCTGGATGCAGGTACGCAAGTGTGTCATCGTGGTCTATTAAGATGTTGGATACACAGTTGAATATGAGAATGTATATGAACCCCATTACATTAATGCCAACACACACAGTTTGTTAATGAGGTAAAGCTGTATCTGTACATGTATATTATATTCTGGCTACATCAGGACATGCCTGCATGTACACTTTCTAAACACTCCAATGCTCCTCTGTGCTTTCAATCCTTTTAGATGTGTGGAGTTGGACTGCTGGGATGGGAAAGGAGAGGACCAGGAGCCCATAATCACTCATGGCAAAGCCATGTGTACAGACATCCTGTTTAAGGTGAACACACACACATCACCGTACAGACTGTGTGAATATTGCATCTCAAATATGTGCCTGCCCCCTTGTATGTATGATAGTACATCTATCTTCTCTTTCTCATGCTTAATCTTTTTTTCTCTTGTTCTGCCTCCTCTTACCTCAGGATGTTATCCAAGCAATCAAAGAGACAGCATTTGTCACTTCAGAATACCCTGTTATTTTGTCCTTTGAAAATCATTGCAGGTAAATCTGCACTCAGTAACAAGCAAGAGTGTTACGGATGTTATGCTTTTGTGATTATATGTAGTCATGAATAGATGTACAGTACACTGACACATTGCATTCTGAATGTATGTGTCTGTATCATTAGTAAACCACAGCAGTACAAGATGGCCAAATATTGTGAGGAGATATTTGGTGACCTTCTTCTCAAACACCCTCTGGAGAACTATCCGGTGAATACTCTGATCTACAGCAATTTTATTACAACTGGATAATTGTGATACATGTTTAACTGTATCCTTGTATATTCTTTTTTGACAGATTGAATCTGGACGACCCTTACCTTCTCCAAATGACCTCAAACGTAAAATCCTCATCAAAAACAAACGCTTGAAACCTGAAGTGGAACAGAGTATGTACACAATTTAGCCTCCTGACTAGTTAAATATCTGTTTATGACTTTGTTTGTACACTGTCTTGTGGCTTAAATGTATCAAAATGTGTATAATACAGAACAGCTAGAGGCCTTTAAGAAACACATGGAGGCAGGAGAAACCAACACCCCTGCCATAATTATGGGAGAAGAGAATGAAGACGACACAGAGAACGGTCAGCTAAATGACATGTTTGTGTGTGTACAAGTGAAATGGTGAAACTGCAGTACAGGCTGGACCACAGATTATGAGTTCCTCACATAGCTGCATGACTAGTATGAAATAACGAGGGTGATTTAGTTTGAGTACAAAACATGACAGGAAAGTTATTTTCAAATACAAATTTTAATAGTTTCTATTTACAGAATAAACAAAATTTCAAAAAACTACACACCATACAGTTAGACTGAATGTATGTCAGTGAAAATACAGTATATGCTACAATATTAATCTCTGTCTTTGTTTATGTGTGCAGGAGAAAAAGAGGCTGAAGAAAAGGATGTGAATTCAGAGGCTCCCAGTGAGAAACAGGCGAACAGTGTGTCCCAGATTAACACTGTCAACTCAAGTAAAGAGGAAGAACGCAGCAACAGTATCAAGAAGGTGCGTTGTCACTTTGAGGAGCAAGTGGCCTCTGAAAATCCCAGAATCAATTATTTCTATGGACTAATATTGCCTTAGGACTAAGTAGATCACAGGGCAATGAGATGTAGAAATGTTGCTGAGGTCACTGTAAACAAAGAGGACCATCTCCATTTGCAACTATGTGCAAATTGTCTCCTTCAGACATGCCAACAACAAAAATAAGCAGGATGAAACAGAACAAAAAAAAAAAAAAGACTTTTTAAGCAATTAATACGGCACATATAAAGTAGAAAATTGTTGGGAATTTGTGATATTGTTAAAAAATTAACGATACATCAGCACAGAAATAAAACATAGGGAATGTTTGATTTAATATTTTTCTGCGTGTCTGTACCTAATGTTTGTGTTTCCAGGTACCTGATGATGAAGTGACAGAGATTTCTGAAGCAACAGATGCCACTGATATCTCTGAAGCATCTGACCAAGACAACAACAAGAAGGTAAGAACACATCTGGCCTACTCCTTCTCACCCTCTCGGATACATACACTCAATTGCAACTTAGTTAAACGTGTTCGTATTTGTGTATTTGTACTCGTCCTGTGCAGGGTGGGGATGTGGCAGAAGACTCTGAAGAGGCTCTGATAGCTCAGTACACGTATGTCGGAGCCACCACTAACATCCACCCATATCTCTCAGCCATGGTCAACTATGCTCAGCCTGTCAAGTTCCAGAGTTTTGATGTGGCAGAGGGTGAGCTTTGACGTCCTACTTATGGATTTTACATTTTAATTTTCTTCTGTGATCATGCATATTTTTCCTAATATTATGAATGAATATGACCATTTGTAATTGTATTGCGTCATTCAAAATATTACTTATACATATTAACGTTGCATCTTTTACTATTATATTCTATGTATAGCTCTAGATAAAAGCAAAATGCTTAAACGTCTTGGTTGTCCATTTGTTATATAACGTCTGTACAGTTAATACAACTTAATTCACTGCTCCTCATTACTTTGTCTCTTAGAAAGGAACATCCACCACAACATGTCATCTTTTAATGAGTCTGTTGGCCTGGGTTACCTTAAGACTAATGCCATAGAGTTTGTCAAGTATCCTTTGAACTTGGAAATCAGGTAAACTGCATTTTCTCAAAATATGCCTTAATATAATTTTTAAAAATATTTCTATAGACTTGAAAGCAAGACAAATACGTAGCACTTTACAGCTCAGTAATAGTGGAGTAATATTACGCTAATATTTAGATAATGCCAAAGTAAGGGTAGTATCTCAGTAATAAGCATGTAATGGGGTTTATATTTAAGTAATAATGTAACAGGGTTATTAAGTTGATAATGAAAAATGTAATTATCATGCAAGTTACTAAAGTAATAACCAGGTTATAGCTTCATCATAAAAACACCCAAGGCATCCATGCTACTGTGCTACCTTTAAAAATGCTTGAATTAATAAGGGAGTCACCACTGTTCTTCACTGAGCACATTTCACATGCAGCTTTCTAACATAGCAATATTAATAATCTGTGTATAAACTTAATCAGGTCACCTAAATGTGAACTGAATGATGGGTCAAAGCATATATTTTTCCACCAACATTTGCTTCTGCTCTGCTATCAGAAAAGAACTGGAGGCCTCTAGAGGCCAGAGTGCCTTTGGACTGTGTGACTGGGTCTGACACTCACATACACTTGACCCAAGCTGTTCACACTAAAAATAGTCCTGCAGTCTGTTTGATGTATGCACAAGCAGTCAAATCCATACACACACGCTAGAACACACATGGTCTCCCTCTCTTTTTTTCACATTTTCCTGAGCATCAGCGCAGCTACAATAAGCGTCAGATGAGCCGTATCTACCCCAAAGGAGGCCGGGTGGACTCCAGTAATTACATGCCTCAGATCTTCTGGAACGCAGGCTGCCAGATGGTCTCACTCAACTTCCAGACCCCAGGTAACACAGAACCTCTGAGTTTATACACACCCATACAAATACTCCACCTACAGTATATGCATATTACAAACACACAAGCATATACAAATGCAAGCACTCAAAGATAGCATAGTGAACTTCTGATGTGATATTCACCCATCATGGGTTTATAGCATCAGTGCATAGTCTAGATGATCATGGATCAGCAGCCCTCACTAGCCAACAAACATGCACACATCCAAATATGCAAAGAACATGAAGAAAAGGACTTTTGATTCAATTAAGACCCCATGTGGATTCAGTTTAAAGGGTTGGTTCACCCAAACAGTGCAAAAAACATATTTTCTCTCTCACTGTTTGATGAGCTGCACACATTATTTGGATGAACTTACTGAGCTGAGAAATGGTGTTGATTTGAGTCTGATCCAGACTTTCATTAGCAAATGAAGACATGCAGAATTTCGCTTTGGGTAACCACGCCGTTACAGGTTTTGTTTGACAGAAATAATGGTATTAATATGTAAATAAAACACACTAGATAGTAGATGTGCGCACAAACACTCTCTCTCTCCAAATACACACCTATACAACGAGTAAGACAGCTGCTGTCCCCTAGCCAGAGGCCAGAGGGTTCAGACCATATGGCCTGCTAGGAGCGGGGCATGTGCAAACCTGGAGGGGAAGGTCACACAAGCGTCTGTGATGGAGAGACAGATGATTAGAGGGGAGAAAAAAAGAGATGTTAGGGGAAATGTAAAAAAGCCTCTCTCTCTTATCAAGAAAAATCTTCACAGAAAAAGATGTAAATGAACTGAATTGTTTATTTCCTAAGTAATGTGAGAATCTGATGTCTGTGTCTCAGTTCCTTTTCATTCTCTCTTTCTCATAGACCTGGCCATGCAGTTGAACCAGGGAAAGTTTGAATACAATGGCTCCTGTGGGTAAGGACAGTTCCTTACTCTTGTCTATAGCTCATTCCTGTCCATCCTATCACTCCGCCCCTCTCTGAAGCTCATCAATTAAAGCGTGTCACATCTCATTACTCGTTGCCAGCAGCAACATAGCTACTTTCTGCCCTGAGAGCCAGTGAGTGCTTTGGTGAAGTGAGTTCCTCTTCACTTGCCTCTGAGGCTCTGCAGTCATCCATCTCTTCCTCTCTCCATCGTTGTCTTTGTCCCACAGCTCTAATACTGTCCCTGAGGGCAGAAATTTTACTGTTGATGCTGGAAATCTCATATATGGAGGAATGAGGGCTTTTGCAGTCCCCCAGCTACTGCACGCACACACACACAAAGCCAGAGTACTTTTTTTTTTCTCATAGATCATTAAGAGCTTAATTGAACCTAAACATGTCTATAGATCCATTTTACTATTAGCATTAAGCTTTACAGAACATAAATATAACATTAGTGTTTCTTTAGTTGGTCTTAAAGGTGAATTGATTTTGCTATGTGTGCATTTTCTTTCATATATCTCCTGTGTGCATGTTTGTCAGATACCTGCTGAAGCCTGACTTCATGCGACGGTCAGATAGGATGTTTGACCCTTTCTCAGAGACGCCGGTGGATGGTGTCATCGCTGCGACCTGCAGTGTACAGGTCAGGTTATCTGGCAGTTCAGTGGAAAAGGAAAATTGTTAAAGTCTACAAATAAAAGGAAAATTACAGTGTCACAGAAGTGTAATCACATAAAATATACCATTGTATTTATACAGAGGATAGTTTCACAACATTCTGTACTCTGCAGTATTTCAAAGACGTAGTTCATTATCTTTTTGTTGTTCCTTACTCTTCCTTTAAAAAAAGCTTATTTTTTATTCCAAACATGGAGGTAATCATTATACAAAAATAAATAATTAAGATACTCTGACATCCAGTGAATTCTAAACCTTTACAAACAATGATACCTGCCTTTTTCCTTCAGGTGTTCTCTGGACAGTTCTTGTCGGACAAGAAAATTGGTACGTATGTTGAGGTTGATATGTACGGGCTGCCAACAGACACCATCAGAAAGGAGTTCCGTACACGTATGGTGATGAACAATGGACTGAACCCTGCCTACAATGAAGAGCCCTTTGTCTTCAGAAAGGTAAAGAGAAGGGAGAGGGGAGGAAGGTTTTTTGGGAGAGGCGAGGGACGGGCCAGGGTTGAAGTGAGGTGAATGCTGTCTGGTTTGTGATGAAACCTGTTTTGAACAGTGGGGGAAGAAGGAACCAAAGGTATGAAGGACAGCCATGAAACCAAGACAAGGCGGGGGGCAAAGGACAGCACAAAGAAGAGACAACTGAAATAAACAATTAGAGTAAAGGATGCAATTTAGAAACAAGGAGAGATGTGGGAGATAGAGAGTGAAAGAGGGAAATGTGCTGCTCTCAGCAGAATGAGGAGTCTCTCAGCCATGACTGTGACTCCAGTTTCCTAAAACACCATCAATCACGGGCTGCCGCAGTGCTGCTCTGCTCAGACACACATAGCACTACGAGAGAGGGGCATCATAAGCAGAGCTGCTGGCAAGACTCATTTCCCACGTTTACACAGATACTCAAATATACATATAGACCCCAATACCCTAAATGCTGCCACACCTTTTGTGTGCTTGCCTAAACATTGTTGTCAAGATGACCCTGAGTGAACAATACTCACCAGCAGCATTCTCACACAATACATCAGCAAGGCTACGTTTGCATAAGCATATACATGGGTGCTTCTACCCATTCATCTCTACTGAGTATTCTTCAGCCTTATCTCTTACCTTTCCCCTTCTTCTAGGTATTAATCATCCTCCTCTCTCTGTTCACTTATCTCCACACACAAGGCCTGTTCAGACCCCCCTCCCCTAAGGGTTTACACACAAAAACTCATCCATAGACGCACACACACATATACAAGATGTATTCCACTTTGCAGATGTGTAGTGGAAATGGCCTTGTCATTAGTCAGATATGCTGTGTGTTGTTCTGCTATCATGCTTTTTCTCTATATCGCACTGTGACCGTCCCCTGATAGTGTCCCCTGCAGTTTCATACTTGACCATCGCACTTATTGCTGCTGTTTTCTGCTCTTACTTAAAGAGAGACCATTTCACTGCAATGGCTGCAGAATAGTTTGTCATTTACTAGTTTCACACCAGAATGAGTTAAGTAGACTTCCCACAGTTCCACAGGGCCAAAGACTCTTGTGATGTATTTTCTGTCTCACTTTTTGTTCTTATATCCCTTTGCCATTCTTGTTCCCACCCACCTCTTCCCTTCATCCCTCCCTCCAAGGTAATCTTGCCAGATCTGGCTGTACTGCGCATCGCAGTCTACGATGACAATAACAAGCTGATTGGCCAACGCATCCTGCCTCTGGATGGCCTGCAGGCTGGCTACCGTCACATCTCATTGAGGAATGAGGGCAACAAGCCCCTGTCTTTGCCCACCATCTTCTGTCAAATAATCCTCAAGACCTACGTGCCCGACGGTTTTGGAGGTGAGGAGAACAGAACGAACACACACACACACACTCTATAATTATAAAACTTTTATGTATTGCTTAATGTTCTCTAATGTTTAAATGCAGAATTACAGGTTCATGTCAGATTGCTGATAATCAGAGGTGTATAAAGTACACAAACTCAATACTCAAGTACATGCACAAAATCTTACTTAAAGTACAAAAGTAAAAGTCCACTCCACTAAGAAAAAAAGTGTATTTTAACAATATAGAATTTGATGCTGGTGAAAACATAAATGTAGCAGTGTAGAAATTCTCAAAGGTGAAAATTATGGTAAAAATGTGTTGTTACCTACAGACTGTGGAACAGAAACAGAAGTTGGTGAA
>JAUMHL010000017.1:6598375-6652897 GCA_032362345.1 Sandelia bainsii
AAGTAACTAGTAACTGATGATGTTAAAATAAATGTAGTGGAGTAAAAGTAACATAAAATGGAACTACTCCAGTAAAGTACAAGTAGCTCCAAACTGTACTCAAGTACAGTACTTGAGTAAATGTGCTTAGTTACTTACCACCTCTGCTGATAATAAAGTAGCTTCTGTAGCCTGTAGGGAGAGACGAAAGAAAAGGAATGCAATGCAGCTCTCACTCCTGCTCACTTTCTCTATGCCTTGGGTTGCTTTGAATGTTCAGTGTAATGGCATGGCACAGATTATAGTGAACCTGCAGTAATAGTCAGTTTAAAACAGTCAGAAGCATACAAATGAGCAGGACTATTGGAGTTCCCATTAAATAAAGCCAAGAGGCTTTCACTGAATAACCATTACTGTAACCATTATCTTTCTTCAATATGCTACCACAATCATCGCTGTACTAGATACAGCAGTATACTAGGGGCTCAAAATAAAATCCTAACTGAAACCAACTATGCTATTTAAAACAACAATGAAGATCTTTCCCACTCCTATCTAGTATTGCTCTCCCAGAAGAACATTATTTTAACATACAAGAAGATAGACATTTGATACCATTATTGTCTTTCCTATTATTATACCAATGTTTTCCACACATAGACTTTACTTGGGCCACCCAAGTACATTTGGCCACCCATTTTTATTAAACTGTCCAAAGTACTGACTCCAACCCTGATTGATTATGTAGGACTTCTTCCTCCGCACTCTCGTGTGCTTGTGTCTTACTTGTTTGCCACTTAACAAACAGCAGCTTAGATTATCTGTCGCTAATGAAGTGTTAATTCAATTATTTAAATTGATGACAGAACAAACATGCTGTTGTTAGTGTGTATGCTTTTCAGAGGTTTGTGCAGAGAGAGGCTTCAATACAATATCACTGTATGTAGCCAAATATTGTCAACATGCATGTACTGTACTAATGAATCTTTGTTTTTAGCTATTGTGGATGCTCTATCAGACCCAAAGAAGTTCCTGACCATAGCAGAGAAGAGAGCTGATCAGATGAAGGCACTGGGGATTGACACGGTACACAAAACACAAACACATAACTTATACTTCAGTGTGACTCAGTAATGGCTGAGCTGCCAACTGGTTTGTTATACTAGGTACAACCAGTGTTTAAAAACTCTAAATTACTGGGATGCTACAACCAAGCATTTAAGTCTGTACCCAGGTGTCACTGCAATCATATAATAAAACATTTCCTCTTATTCATCCTGTCTCTATTGCAGAATGACATAGCAGACGTTCCCAGTGGAAGCTCAAAGAATGACAAGAAGGGAAAGGGTAAAGGGGACACAGTGAAAGCCAGTGTGACACCACAGGCCAGCTCCGACATGGCCCAGACCTCCAATGCTGCCCAAAATAACACAGCAGAAACCAAGAAAGGTATACTGACTCCTACACATCAAATATACAATATAAACATCTACTCAAACAATTACAAAACAATTATTTTTCCTCTGCTCTTTCAGACACAGCTCTTGTGCCTAATGTCAGCATTGATGACTTAAAACAAATGAAGGTTAGTATCCTCTGTACTAAAAGGCATTCTCTCTTTATACAAGTAAACTATTGTGATTACCCTTTTAAGCCAGTATTGATGACCTACCTAATGAAATGCTACGCAGCTGAAATTATATACACAGTACATACTACAAGAATATGCCTGTTGCTAAAGGTTCCTATCAGCATGATCTGTGTAAAATACTTAAATGTGCTTCTCTCCCACTGCAGACGTACCTCAAATTGATTAAAAAGCAACAGAAGGAGCTCAGCACTTTAAAGAAGAAACACTTAAAGGTGGGTGATTGATTTAGTGTAGACCTGTCTGATAATGCAGAGAGGCTGCTGCTCATCCCGGCTAGTCATTGATGCTCAGAGGAACAGAAACAGTGATGTGTCGGCTCCACCTTTCATCTTTCACTGACCATTGCTTCATTATCGTTTGCATCTGCAAGCACACAGAGAAACACTCTGGCAGTCTGGCTATTACAAAGATGCATAGATTCAGCCACATAATTAATGTTTTGTAAGAAATTAGACTTGCTAAAGTTCCCTTTCCTGTGACAAGAGCTCACCATAGAGACCATGGTGGGTGCTGGTTCATTCATAGTGGCTGTATTAAGTTCTTTTGCATAATACATATACAATATCATCCAGACCCATCTGTTGACTGAATAAAGATGACTACTGGCTCATTACTCAAGAGAGACAACAACATATACTGAAAAAATAATAATCTCAGTTACACATTACAGCTGCCTGTTTTTAGACTTAAATCCTCAGTATCAATAAATGATACATAAGTGATGCATGTTTTCTTTTTTCAACAGGATCAGAATGTAATGCAGAAAACCCACTGCACACAGGTAGACAAGATGGTTTCTCTGCATGAAAAGGAGAAGACAACTGTGGAGAAACTGCTAGAGAAAGCCATCAAGAAACGAGGGTAAGTAGAGTAAAAATGAAATTTAGTTCAATGTACAGTACTAACACTGGTGCATTGCACTGCCTAGGTTTGCTTTGGGAGCTAGAGTCAAAGTAGATAAAGCGCTGTGTGGAGAAACCTCTTTGTTTAAACTACATTTTATAAATAATACATTTTACCATAACCTATACAGAAGCATTTGGGAAACTAAAGGGGCACTTACTCTATGATCAGTAACACAAGTCTCTTCAAACTCAGGTCTCTCTAAAACCTTAACTGCCTGATTGACTTCCTTACAGGGAAAACAACTGCCAAGAGCTGAAGAAGGAGACAGAAGATAAGATCCAAACACTAATCGCTGATCACAAAGCCAAAGTAAGGCAGTACTGACTTCTTACCAAACCAACACTAACATCCTTTCTGCAAAGTTATTAGCTGGGGGGGTGACAAGTGCCTTAGCTGTGGGTAACTGATCGAAGTGTGTGTGCGCGCATGTGCAGGTAAAGGACATCACAGCACAGCACACAAAAGAGTGGTCCGAGCTGATCAGCAGTCATAGCAGCGAGGAGCAGGAGATGAAGGACAACCACGTCACACAGCAGTGTGAGCACCTCAAGAAACTACTGGCCTCTGTTCAGGAACAGCAGACCATGCAGCTCAAACTCATCCATGAACGGTGAGAGCCTCAAACACACAGATGGATGCAAACAGTCATGTCCATAAGTTTTTGAACTCTGACACAATTTTAAATTTGGCTCTGTTCAAAATCATTAATTGTAAACTGTCAATTATAATTTTAGTTTTTAGTAGTTAAGTTTTTGTCAAAAATATGAATACCTTATTTATACCTATCCACCAGTTTTGGGGCTAAAATGTATTTGGACAATTACCGGTTTAGCAGTTTCATGTTCAGGTGTGTTCTTCCCCTTCATTTGTAAATGCTGAATGCAATCAAGTTTCATTACAGTACATGTGGTTTCTTGTTTCAAAATTTTAGGCAAAGCAAAGAGATGCGTGCCAACCAGGCCAAGATGTCCATGGAAAACAGTAAAGCTATCAGCCAGGACAAGACCATCAAAAACAAGGCAGAGAGAGAGAGGTGTGTCACACATACAGTATACTCTATCACGTAATCATTTTCTTGCTAGTCTGCTGTTGAATCTATTAGGATTGTTGTATGGCACTTGTAATATTGTGGCCCTGCTTTCTTTTGCTCTTTAGGAGAGTGCGAGAGTTAAACAGCAGCAATACCAAGAAGTTCCTGGATGAGAGGAAGAGGGTAGGTTATTAATGCACACTTGTTTGTATTATTTAGCTAAAATATACACCAGGGATTCTCACTTTAACCCGTGTGCAAGTACATTATTGGCATACCAATGTTCAGATGTCTGTTACTTTAGTAGTTTAATTTTCACAGTGTAAAATGACTGGCTCACTCATTTGAATACAGGCTTTCAACCGACTAGTGAAAATGAAGTTTTAATTGTACTGTAACCATGACAACAGAGAATCTTCAGACATTTTACAGTGTAAATACAATTAAGTGGTCATATTAGGCTTAATTTGAGGTTTATTTATATATATATTTTTTTCTTATTTTATTTTATTTGTGTCACCCAAAGGTTTGGAAAAACAATCTGAGACAAGTCAACCCTGAACCACTGCTCAGTCTTTCACAATGTCTTAAAATGTTGTTAAAAGATCATGTTTATGGCAAAATAAAGTGGTCATATGTTTCTCTGTTGTGTCTACAGCTAGCCATGAAGCATCAGAAGGAGATGGAGCAGCTAGAGAAAAACCAGAGAGAACAGCTGGAGAAACTGGAGAAGTTCAATGAGCAGGTATGAGCAATATATTGTAGATTTTAGAAGAAAATTGCTAGGGATAACTGGCCTGCCACTGGACTTGTTCTTCATTTGAATTGGTAAATTGTCTAACCACAACATGTATTAGCTGTACTTCCGACACAAATCAGAACATTTCTCCCTTTATGGATCATGTTGCTCCACTAAGTGTAAATGAAACCTGTAGCTGAGGACTACTGCTCCCTGGTGATGCATTCCCTATAGGGAATACATAGATAATGACTGCAGTGTGTATCATGTGTTGTAAACTGTAATTGGCTTTGCAGGAAATGTTCCACATTGCTGGTATCAGAATTGCCTTAAGGCTCTCCAAAGACAAATGGCAATGCTAGTCCCAAAGAGTAAACAAAAAGTCTATATTAGAGAATCAGAGTTGCAGCTCTCACATAACAATGTATTGTTGCATATTTCTTCTTACGGTAGCATTGCTTTGTACTAACTTTACGTAGTGTGTTCTCAGGATAACTTAAGCACATATTTCTCTATAGTCTATGTTTAATGTGTACACTGCAAGTACTAGAAACTCTACCACATTTTTCCATTTTAAGTATATTTCAATTTGTAAATGAATTTTTCTTGTCTCCATTTTTGCATTTTATTTCGTCACCTCACACATTCCTTTGCCTGTACATGTGTTAAATGTATGCACATATTTTTAATATGATTTGCTTCTTCCGACACAGCTTTTGAAATCACACCATGCAAACAAACATGTTCAAGGTAGGCATCTCCATCTCACTCAACTCTACCTCCAATACCACCTCACTATCAGCTTTTTCTCAGTGCGTCTTTTGGTGATCATGTTTCTGTCCACCACTTTACCTTCTATCTATCCATCACGTTACTTATTTTTCCTTGCTTCAGTTTTCTGCAGAGCCTGTTAAAATCTGTATTTTTCTACCATTTGTGTGACTACTATAATGAGCTCCCTTGAACTGAATAACTGCTGAGTAAAATGCCACACTACAGGCTTCTCTTTGAAGATATTGCAAGATTTAAAAAAGAAAATGATTCATTTTACATTATATTGTTAGATCCCATTCCTACATGTTTAGTCTGCAACTTTCAAAGTGTCAGCAGTGCCAACTGGCAGCTTGAGTCATTTATCACCATGACTCACCAGCTATTACTAAGCAAAAACTGCCAGCTCACAATCTGCCCCGCTGTGCTTTCACTCTCACTCCAGCTCATAGTGACTATGTCTCACTGCATACATTTTGTGACAACCATAACATGCAACTCTTACTGAGCATGTGGTCTATAATAACTGCAGAAGTACTGAAGGATAGTCAACAGACATTACTATTGCTGAGGTAGAAACAGATTTGTCTCTTACTCATTAAAAACAATATTCACAACTTAGTACTGAAGATCAGAGTAGCACATGTCAAACTTGCAACAAAACATGTTTTCTGTCTCCTCAAAGGCCAAGGACATGCAGCAGATGGTGAAGTTGGAGGAGGAGATGGACCGCAGACCTGCCACACTGGTGTGAGCGACTGAGACCAAGACACAAACACACACATACAGTAAACAGGTGCAGAAATACACCATCAAGGAAAGCCCTCTACAACCCAGAGACAAAAACTCTGCCTATATCACTCTGTACTTTTCTGTCATGTTGAGTCACAGTAGTCCTTTCCACCACTCAGTTTCTGTTCATTCGCCCATACTTCCTGTCTTCTGTACCCTTACCCAACCACGAACTTCATACCACTGAGCCACTGGTGCTTATCACTGCTGACAGGGGGTTTAACCACTGATCGACAGAGGAAAATGTTACCTCGAGGGTGAAGCAACAGAGTGAGACACATTGCCTTCTCCATTGTGTGTAGATTCTATCACTGTCACTGTTCTCTGTATCATATGGGCAACGCGGCTGCAGCTATTGGTGGACACACCACAGCACATGCACACATTTACTCACGGGTTGTGACTTTTTTTTTTTTTTTTCTGTACCTGATTAACCCCTCCAGAAACAGTGCAGAAGAGGAGAGTATATGTATAAATTGTTGCCATTTCAGCACAAATGAATACTTTGTGAAATACACTGTACACTAAACACCATTCCTGTCTTGAGCACTTTGTATGTGATAGACCATCATAACCATGTGGAAAATGTAGCAGTGCACTACTGTAGGTTTTCTTTATTTCAGTAAGAATGTATTGAGGGTGAAAAAATAACACTGTATGAAAGAGTGGCACCCTCCCATGTCACTTAATCCCACAATGCAACCTGTTTGACTTCACAAACGGTGTATCACTGACTTATGTTATTTAACAATGTTCCAGCCAACTAGACAAGAGAATTTTTTATCTTGTTAAGTCAAAAGACAATAAAGGGATCACAAGGGATATATGTTCACTTTGATTATTATGTCCAATTTTGCAGTTAAATTTTGTTTTTAACTACAACTGCATTTAAATAGACCATGACAGTCATTTAGAATAAATAAATAAATAAAATTGCTTATGCTCAATTTTCAAAAGTTTAAAATTGCCAAACTCTTTAATACAGAATTCTACAGGTATATTATATCTATTATTATACTCCTAATTTGAGGCTCAAAATCATGTATACTATGCAAATAAGATGAACACATGATTCCCTCAAACATTTTACATATTACAGTAATAGTAACCAAAATGTTCCTTTTATGCATTCAATGATGAAACTTTTTGTATTGCTGCAAACTGAGGCAGTGACATGTATACGATCTACTAGTAAGTACAAAGTTATGTAAGATTAAACTGGTTCTTTGCATTTATGGGTTTTGCAATTAAACTCTGAAAATTGAGGCAAAGCAGCACTACACTGGTAACAAATGGACCCATACAGAACTTTAATTTTGCTGTAAAACAAATTCAATTGGCCCTTCACCATTAGAGAAAGAACTTTAGCTAACAAATCAAAGCCAACAGGTCTTGTCAGTTTCCTGCTCACAGTAAAGAAAAGTCCTCCTTGAATTATTTTTGACTGCACCTTAGCAATCCTCATTGTTTCCTTGCTTGGCTTTGGTCGGGGGAGATCAACCTGCAACATGGCTGCCACACGTCATCAGCACAGGGACTTCAGACAAGACCTGAATCTTTCTCTGTCTCCCAAATATATTCTGCATACATTTAACAGTTTGTGGAAATAAAAATTAACGACATATAATCAGCCCTAATTACTATGCTGGACAAAGAGCCACTGCAATGAGACTAAAATGTGACAGAAAATTGATTAGGACATAATCCTGGGGGTCCTGCAGTATTTGTTAGATCATTCCAGCCATCTGCATTGTATGGGATAACAATGATTGAAATTGACTAAAATCATAGACATGAAAATGATTTTTATGAAAATACACAAAATGATAGGGATAAATGTACCTCTGGGTATTTTGGGCTACTTTTGCCTTTTAAAAGATTTTGTTTTATTCTGCTGTAATTCACATAAAGGGTAGACGAGATGTTCTTGTATATACTGGAATGTATGTAGTTTAATTTACTTTTTGACTAATTTTGTTCTGTCATACAAGGGCTGTCTATTGGATGTCGGGGAAAGATGTTTGTCAGCCACTGGGTTTTCTTGTTTGTTCTTTTCCGTTTTCCAGTCTGCCCTTACCGCACCACACAACACAGTATAAAGCTCTCGCCACATATCTAGTGAAGAGATAAATGAGTAAAAGTGCTTTTAAATGCTATTCCATCGCTTTCCAATGTGCCACACAGTGTCTGTTAGGACAGTTAAATTATTTTATTAATGATAAAATGCCAAATTAAGGGGTTATTTATTTGAAAGCATATATAAATAAATGAATATATATTATATATATATATAAAATGTGTAGTTTAAGATTATTATGTTTGTTAGAGGCTTTTTTGCACTAGTTGAATGTTCTGTTGTGTGATTAAATGTAACCTTCGGCTCTTTAGTTTGTCAAAAAGCAAATTATTTTTGCTGAGCAATGTAATGGATTTGAGTTCATCAGTTTTTACTGTATCTCCTCTGTTTTCTATTTGAACTGTAGCTTGTCAACAAACCATTCTGTGCGTTTTTTATGTATATTGTATTGTTGAACTTATAGCAATGAAAATACTGTTGTTATTCAGCTCCTTTAATACCGTTTTATAGTATGTGTACCAATAAATACAGGTGTAAAATGGGACATGTGGCTCGTTTGTATTATCTTGAAGTTGTAGGTGATTTTATTTGTCAGAACATAGTGGTGATATTAGGGTGGTATGCAGATATAAATGAAGTGCTTGCATAGTTTTGTAAACTCTTAACACCACCAACACAGACTGTTAATGATATGAAAATCCATCTTTTTTGCCTCATTAAAACGTTATTCTGATGCCAACAATAGGGGCTGTTTGTCCCCTCAGTCTGCTGCTCCTGAGCTGGGATCACTGTTTGAAAATGTCTCAAGTGGGGTCATACTGTGTCTGTTTATTGTCAAAGTCGGGACTGCGCAATGCGCGCGAACACACCACCCACGCACTCACAGACGGTGATCACTGCTGTCTAATCACATTCTACAAGTGCGGGGTGAATTCATATCCTTGATCCAGTCTACACAGACGGCTCCAGCGTTCTCTTTGTTATTGTAATCAAAGTATTTCCATTTGAAAGACGAACAAATCGCAGTAATTATGTTTTCGTTGCCCGGCAACTACGTGGCTCCTTCTTCACTATATAATCGTGGTGGTGGGTTTGTTTTGTCAGCACTCGTTTGATGGAGAGGTCTTAAACGGCTCCAAAAAAAAAAAAAAAAGCCCTTTCTCCAATAAGTTTTTATCCATCTAAAGACCATGCTCAAGGCTCCCGGGAAGTCTGACGGGCAAACAGGCACCAAGATCCTCCTGGAGGCAATGTCAAAGGATAAAATCCACCTGGCGAGGTTTGTCCTGGATGCCTTGGATGGTGAAATCGTGGACTCCAAAACAGAGGGCGCACAGACTCTCCTCATCTCCTCCATCCTGCTGCCTGACAGCCACATTCGGTGCAAGTTTGCAGAGCTGCTGCTGCAGAGAGGGGCAAGTGTCAACTCTCAAGATGCAAACGGGCGCACCGCGCTCAGTTACGCCTGTGAGAAAGGCTACCTGGATGCTGTACAGGTCCTGGTCCGAAACAATGCAGACCCGGAGATTGTGGACTACTGGGGGAACACGGGGCTGATGTACGCCGCAGTAGCAGGTCACGCCTCCGTTGTGGAGTTTTTAGTGAGAGCATTCAAGCGGCTGGGTCTTCAGATCGACAGGCAGAATAAAGCGGGCAACTCTGCAGTCGAAGTGGCAAAGTTTCTCGGCCATACAGAATGCATCTTTGCTCTCACTAACACCACCAAGAGGGGCCGTGAGTCTGAAGCAGGCGCTCGGGCAAATGCGCTGCCGCGACTTAGTTCAGACAGGGGAGATGTAAATGACAAGTTTGAGAGGAAAGTTGGACATTTAGTGAACAAACTTGAGGGCCTCCCAACGTGTAATCATACAGACAGCTTTGTAGTTCAACATCTCACTTGGCAGCCAAGGCCTCGCATAAAGCAAAGCCGGCTGCCATCGATGGACTCCATAGAGGAGTTTGACAGAGATAATGACTGCTCCTCCACTCCACAGGAGCTGGTCTTCTCAGGTATACTAACCCCTAAACCCCCTCCGCGGAATTTCGACAATTCTCCAAACTCATCACATCCTAAAACCGTCCAAATTACATCTGATGATCACCTGCCCCCTCTAACACTGAGCTGTGAGGCTCAAAAATCTATTTTCTTCTCCCCTCGGCCCAATAGAAACACGATAAACCCCAGCGCGTCCTCGGCCCTGGATATATTACTTACTCCCATTCGTGCCCACAAAAGGGAGAGTAAATCGGGAACAGAAAAACCGAAAATGACAGACTTCGGTATGCGCAGATTTCACGATAGCTACTATAAAAAAAGATGTAGTCTGCCAACGAGTATCCTTAGCCCAACACCTCCGGACCGCACGCTGGTGCCTTTGCTGAAATCCAGAACCAAAAGACGAGAAGCTTCTCCCTGCAAAGCCGAGGCTCTTCATTTTCAGGACACAACCACTTCAACCACAACTTTCTCGGTGCTGAGCAACAAACTCTTACGTCGATTTACTTCGCCGGAGTTTAAAAAAGACGTCAAAGAGTTGGAGGAGGATCCGGTGTTGAGTTCAGGGCGGATTCCGAGATCAGAAACGTTTCCTCAGGATATGAAACATCCCCAGGTTGGCAATAAACCCAGCATCGACAGCATCAGCTCCGTAAAGTGCGAGTTTGACTTTCATTTCCGAAAACCAAACTAACTGTACAGACTAAGACAACAAGGTTATCTGGCTCCATCAAAGCGTGCATTTGTTCCACATTTCTAAATTCACCCTCAGTGTGTCTCTCGTGATCTCACAGAGCTTCAAAACTTCATGCATTTCCTGCAAGTGACCAGAACATTAATACAGTTGTGAGAATAACCTACATTTGCCCTCCAAAAGTTTCTGCTATATTGCATCCGGACGCTATCAGCCGAAGAGGGAGAATAAAAGCTACAACAGAATAAATCAGCAGTCAGCACAGAAATACTTTGCATAAACTACAAGTGTAAATGGGAGCAACCTTCCAGCTGGACAGTGCATCTACAGAGCGCAGAGCAATGTTAAGTTTCTGTGAAAGTGGTTGTTCCTGGGTGCAGCTGCCACTCTTTTTGCAGTGGGTGGAGTTACATGGAAGGTGATGTGGGGATGGATGCAGTAAATTATATTTTAATACCCATGGCATTTACTTGTGTTATACTATGATATTTCATGTATCTGTATATTTCAGCACATCATGTTAGTGCGATCTTCAGTTACTGAGTTTAATGGCTGTTTACTGAATAAAA
Source organism: Sandelia bainsii (assembly GCA_032362345.1). NCBI lineage: Eukaryota > Metazoa > Chordata > Actinopteri > Anabantiformes > Anabantidae > Sandelia > Sandelia bainsii. Next base: position 6,609,580 of record JAUMHL010000017.1, read on the forward strand.
TCTCAGCATCTGAACGTTTGTCAGCATCCAAACATGAAGATCTCACTGCTTTACAACAATAGAAGTTTATTTGTAGAAGTAAATGCTATAAAATCTCGCTCCTTAACTCACCCTCACACACTCTCAGCCGCAACCTTGGAGAAATGGAGTTTGAGAGGGGGAGGGGGGGTGTTGTCGGCGTTTCCCTCCAGACATGCATCATTTCAGTCCAACCTACAGCTGCTCCCACAGAGATGGAGACTACAGCACTGCGGGAATAACAGACTGCATACAGAGTCCTTCTTTTCAGGAGCCAAATCAAGTTGGACCATTGTTTCTGATGTTAATGTGCAAAAGAAACTCAGTCCTGCCGTCATTGGGTTAAAACCTGTCAATCTTGGAGAAGCAGGGCGGCTTGGGCAGCCAGAACTCCTCGGTGCCGGCTGCTTCTGCAGAGCAAACCGGATCTCACGTCCAACCTGGAGACATTTTTTTTGCTGCATTCGCGATGATCTGAGCGTGACTTCTGGGCGCTGAGTATAGGAATCCCTCCTCCTCCTCTTTTCCCTTTTCTCTCTCTCCCGCCTCCCTGTCTGTGCTTCTTTCTCGCTTTTCTGTCCGCGGAACTCAGCACAGGGTTCCCAGTCAGTCAGTCTCTTTTTTCAGCATTGAGGAAACAGATAGAAATGGGACGACTAGGTTTCAGGACCACGGAGAGCGCCGGAGCTCTGTTCCTCAGCCTATTTGGTGAGTCTGTGCGAGTGTGCAGCAGTCGTGACTCCTCATTGCAGTGTGTATGTGTGGGTGAGTGCACCTACAGCGGGTGTTTACGCGTGACAGAGTGTATGCTAGTGTCGGCATGCCTGATATTTCCTTCTCACATCAACACAAAAGTCGTTTTAACATGATCGGAGTTGAGAGAGAGTTCACTTTCTGGTATTGTTCAGACTGCAGCCAGTGTCTGCTGTTGCTCCCCTGATACTGCAGTTATCAGTCACCAGTGTTTTAGCCTGATTTTGACTTTGCCGTGAGGAAACAGGTGATATGCAAGTGATGTGAAGATGTGAGACCTTCAGATGAACTGAACCGACAGTAACCCATTGCGCCTCTGCTTTTGCTGATTCTGCACGTTACAGTGTGTGTGTGTGTCTGCTTCATTTGCGATCGGGTTGATAGTAAGTGTCGCATCCACCTCCAACTTTTCAATATTCTATTCATTTGCTTTGTTTCCAGGTGTGCTCGCGCTCTCCGTGGTGCTGGCGGAGCAGGAAGGGGAGAACCTGTCTGGTCTCTCCAACAACCCAGACAAAGCCATATTCGCGGTGCGGGAGAACGGGACATGTCTGATGGTCGAGTTCGCCGTGAAATTCCTCGTGCCGTATGACGTGCTCGCGCTCAACGGGATAGACGTAAGGAATCCCCCGTGTATTATAATACATGTGGTGCTTTGCTTTATGACTTTAAATATTGTTCGAGTTTGCGTAAATGTGGTTAACAGACTGGAGACCAGTCATTCACCAAGTAAAATAATTTCTCAATTCACTCACATCGATTCTTTCGGTTAAATTCCTTGCCAACATTTGCACTGTATTTGGAGATTTTATTGCGATACCGTGCGTAAAATGCTGACGCCTTAATCAAACCAACTATTAAAGATTTTTATGATCAGTTAACTGATCGCTGATTGCTCCGGTTTGGAAGAACAAGTAATTTAAGTAATCTACCAAACTCTTCGGATTATTAGTGACAGTTTAAGTTCGTGCTTAAAAATAATAAATAATGCTACAAACTCATAACATTTTAGCCAGTGTCTCTGTCCGCCAACGTTTTTCACAAGCATGTTGTATCTTTTCTTGCAGTTGATCACAGAGCAGGCGTCGTTCACTCTGCCTCGTAGTGCAGAAATCGACGGGAAATGTGGAAGCACGGAGTCAGAGATCCACATAACCTGGAAAAACAACGCCTACACCCTCCGCATCTACTTCTCTAAGGTCAGTGGAAAAGCTTGTAATGCATTATAATCCATTTTAAAAAGCTGGAATCGGAATCATCCTCATGAAAAAATATCCAAAAATATAGCCCAAGTTGTAACAAATTTAATGTCTTGTTCGGTACTACCACCAACAATTATGTTCATTATACTGCGGAGGAAATTCCTGAATAATGTGAAAATATTTTAGTAAAAGCAATCACTACGCAAATGACAATAATGCACTGCACTGAAAGGGTTTGAACAGTTAATGGAAGTCTAATGACTTCTCTGGCTGAGTGTAGGCCTACTTGACCTCTCCATGCAGTGGGAAAGGTTTCACTCTCTTGTGTGTGTTTCTGTGTGTTGCAGGAGGCCCGTGACAAGGGTACTGAAGTGTGGAAGATTAGCAAGGTTCAGTTCGTCTACGACACCTCGGACACATCGCATTTCATAAACGCGTATAACCGTGAGTCTCCCGCTGAGCCCGTGTACAGGAGCTACTCAGCACATTTCCATCAGTCCTCACATTAGCTTTCAGCTACAATTAGTGGGTTGATTCATGCAGGGATTTGTGATTTTCGCTCATGTAGCTTATATCAATGTTAAGTTTTCACCAAAAATGGATCCTGCGCCTTTTAACTGAAAATAGAGTTATTAATTGCAATCTCACATATACTATTATTGATATTGACTGTTATTATTATTATTACTATTATTATTATTCTGGGAAACTCGCCACTGAATGACGCATAAATAATTTAGCATTAACTTGCAACATATACTATTTTTTGTTTTGTTATTTTAGATTTGATTTTAGAGAGTTTTTCCTCCTGAGTTTATTGCTTTTGGTCAGAATCTCACCTACACAAAATTAATAAAAAATAAATAGATTGCACGCGCACACGCACGCGTCTACAATGCCTTCCTGCTTACTTCATTTTCATGATTCCTCCCTTCTCTCCAGCTGGAAAGCATACAGCCAGCACCCACCGTTTGTCAGCCCTGGTGACCCCAACAGGTCACTCCTATGTGTGCACAGCACAGCAGACCCTCACCCTAATCTCAAGTGACCACCAGAAGGGCATCACCATCTCGATGTATGACATCCAGATCCAACCCTTCGACATTGCCTCTGACTTCATGTTCAGTGAACGTAAGAACACCCTAACCACTTTATCTTTTTTTGAAACACTGCCACTCTTTTCTAGTCCCATATTTTTAAAAAACAAAGGTAATGATGAGAAATCTTTAGGGCAAGTGTGGTACAGCCTTACCTCCCTCGCCCCCCACCCCCACACATACCTCAGGGTTACTGCTGCAGTATGAAGAATACATAGGCCTGCAGAGAGAGAGAGAGAGGGTAACACAGGAAAAAATGAGGGGGTGGAGATGCATGAGACATGGAAGAGAGGGAGAGAAAGCAAGAGGAGGAGAGAAGAGGTGGAGTTCATCAGGACTTTGAGTGCAGTCATATCCTTGCCCTCAATGCAGCTTTTATAGACATACTCAATGTACCTGGCTGTCCTCTGAAGCAATCACCTTGGAAGAATCATTTGCTCTGAGCTGCTGTAAACTAGGCTGTGCTTTGCTTCACTGCCTTCCTCCTGGTGCGCATTACTGCTGTCCTCAGGGAGCAACACCTCCAACTTTAAACCATATACACAAAACTGCACAGCCAGTTGTCAAGATCTCCTCTGACAAACATGTGGGAAAATATACTTTGTGTGCATGATATTGTCCATTTAACTCAGCACTAAATAAAATGGTGTCTAACTATAACTGAAAGAAAGGAAGCATCAATTTGAAAAAGTTTGTAATAGCGAGTTTTCCACTCAGTATATACAGACATGAAAAACACAACACACTCACACGTTTATACAGCTATATTCATGAGGACATTCATTGACATAATGCATTCCCTGGCCCTATACCTTTAACCATCAAACTAAATGCCTACGTTCAGCACTGTTTTTGCTAAAATGTCCTCACTCCCATGGTATAAAACTCAAACCAGTCCTCACACTGCTCATACTGGTCACACACACGTCCATCTATCTTTGAAGTCACTCATTCCCTAGTTTTTCATCTTTTTGATGAACACTGTAACATTCAATTAATCTGTGATAATGTATTATACAAAAATAATAGAAACGCTAATACCAATATACTTTATTTATAATGTCAGTGGTTTTACACTTTTGCATTTTAGTATTTATGCTAAAGTAAGTTAAAGTAATAACAAACAAATTACTTATTCTAAATTACAGTTAGTTCATTAATTTCAGCATTAGAAAATTGGAAACTCCTCATAATCGGTTATTTTCTTTAAATTATTCAGTCTAAATTACAAACTATTCGCTGTTTTTGCTACTGTTGTCACTGTAAATTGAATATTTTTGGGTTACATATGTGGTCTGACAAAACAAGGAATTTGGGGTTTAGAAGACTTTTTCCTATTTCCTGACATTTTAGAGACTAAGTAATCAAGAAAATGTTTAATCAGTAGTGAAAATTATTATGTTCAACCCTAATTTAAACAGAATTTATGTGATAATTTTATGCCAATGCAAACACACTAGGCAGGCAGGAGAGTACACACAAAACTACAAACCAGTTTTTGAGACCTTCTGCCTTTTCAGACCATTTTCAGCATGTTTCACTTCATTGTTCTGACTGTGTTCATTATTCCACTGTCTGCAGCCTACCAGTGTATCACTGACCAGCGGGAGCGCCTGGAGGAGACCCTCCCCCTTGTCCTGGGCCTTATCTTGGGCCTCATAATCGTCATTATACTGACCATCTACCACTTCCACCTCAAGCTGACAGCAAACCAGCCCCAGCTCCCCAGAGATCGCTCCATGTACAAGAACATGTAATCAGCAGCACCAGTGGTGGCTCCTGCAGCTCTCTCCAAAGTTAACCTGATAAAAACTTGTCTACTCGCTGTCCCAGGCCTAACACCACAGAGGAAAGTGCCCTGCCATGGACTGACTCCCTGAGAGAGACGTGTGTAGCCTGTATTGTAGGCCCATTGGAACTTGAAAAGCTAAAACACAAGTTATAATGGGACAGTTTGGGCCTAGAATGGATGTAGCTGGAGGGTTAATCCACCAAGACCTGACCACTGAGTTAAATCTTTATGCCATAAATTCTGTATTTTATTTGCATAAGAGTGATTATAATTTTAACGAAACATTAATTTATGCTTTTATTAAAATATATTTAACTCTTGTTCAGATTGGGGTTGTTTATCATCTAAAAACTGACAACCCGAGTATAAAGTTTACCTAAGTTGTTCCATAACGTCACTGGACCCCCACTTATTACAGCCATTTCTATCCAACGTCTCTGAAAGAAAGATATTGCCTGAGCTTCTGCTGTATTTAGCCAACAGTTTGTTGTCCTATTCATTCTTTCTGTCTCTGGCATTGCTGCTACATAATTTCAAAACCTATTAGCTAGCCAAAATATATTTTTGTTCAAAGATCCTTTTTAATTTTTGAATGCAGTTATAGTGATGACAGTGTCTTGTAGTATGTACAGTGCAGTGAAATTCATATTCTTTAACAAATCTTTTCTCCACACTGATGTATGGAACATATCAAAAAGGAAAACAGAAGTACATTCATATCTGACAGAAATTCTATACTAAAAAATGAAGAATTTATCAGAGTGCCATATGTGTTTATAAAGGTACAGAGAGGTTAATAAAAATAAATATGTGTATTTTCAGAAACAAGGTCTATGCATAAATCTCTGCTGATGCAATCTTGTGCAGTATTCTGTTCATTAAAATAAATTGCTGGAATCACTCCTGTCAAGTTATTTGTATTATCTATCACCTTACTACAGGACATTCTCTTCAATCGTTCGAACCTAATGAAAATCAAAAGTTTCTTTCCTGTAGTGGTTAAAAAAGACCAGTGTTTTAATGAAACAGTCACAAGGAAAGGGTGACTGATACACCTGTCAGTCAAGAAGCTGCAGGGATGAGTTATCGATTTTGTCATCTGACTGTGGACCTTCAAGGGAGCAATATGAACAAGTCTAACTGAAAATAAATAAAGCATTTGTGTCAGCTACACGTTTGTTTCAGCATGGATGTCATTCATTATCCTCAGTCACAACACATTAAAGTCACAGTCTCTTAGTCCACTTCTTCCCTCAGCCTGGTCTTGAACATAGTGTTTTGTTATCAAAAAGTTCGACTGAAAACCTGAGCAGCCATTTGAATGTTAAATTCCATCATCATGTTAAATATCAGACCAAGCAAAGATTAATCTCATATCTGTTAAAACAACAACATTATGGGAGGTCAGGGGTGGTTTTAAACACTGTTAGTGTGAACAGTCAGGAATAAGCAGTGGTGGTGTGTTCAACATGTATGTTAGCATGTATAGTGTTGACGATTAATCAATTAATCGCTACTACTACCACTGAATAAAGTTGGGTACTATAAGACATAGCATTACAATAATTCTTATCTGTAGTCTTAATCATCACCATTTAATCAGTTTCAGGAATGCAATTTGATTTATAGCCATGTAAAAATGTTTTTTTTCCCATTAGGCTGTTATTTTATAATTGTAGATTGTTATGTAGCATCAGTCATTTTCCTCCTCTACATACACTGAATATAACATTAAGTTATGTATATTACACTACTTTCCACATAGTCAACTTAAATTATGAAATATTTCACATTCATAAGTTTACTTATTTTGTCAAAAATGATTTTATTCAATTCTTCAACAAAAGTGTTTATTAACTTTTTGTGTCACATTTCTGCAAATGATTGGTCCTTAGCGTAGACTTAGTGACCCTAACTAGCATCAAGACTCACCCCAACACTGATTTACAGTGCGTTATTAATTTGAGTGATACAGCTGATAGTGAATGCTTTAACAGATCATCTCAATGGTTTTTTAAAATTATCAGATGGTTGAAAATTGGATAATTTTAACAAAAAAGTTAAGCATTTGATTATAGCACAAAAAAATTATACGAGCTATGAAATATCAACTTGATTAAAATACATTTACGTGAACAAAACACACACACACACACACACACACACACACGATAATACATACTGTATCTCACCTCCCTAACTGAATTTTGTTTTTATTACCATCACGCTATTAATCTATTCTGTATGTTTGTACTATATTCTAGATTTATTCTGTTCTGTTGTTTAACTTTTGATGTCAGTTTTACTGTGCTGCTGGGACAAGTGAATTTCCCGTTAAGGGCATCAATAAAGTGTTATCTTATCCCCACACTTCAACAGATGCTGTGGCTGAGGTTGTCATGGCAATACGTGAACAACAAGGCAGCACAGTGAGACTCAGTACAACAGAGCAAACCCACAGCCAGCAGCTGCCTGTTTCTACCACGACAACTTGCCACAGAGTCACCCACAATACAACAGCGAGAGCAGCCTCTCAACAGTCAACTACACCTGATAAATGACGCATCTTATTCTCACACAGCTACACCAAATCAATCCAACAATCTAACGACTGACAGGCATGGACGGATTACTGAACAGGCCAACTGGGCACAGGGGCCCATGGGGTCAAGGACAGGGGGCTCCTGGGCCTGGGGCTTTGTATGAAATTTATGTTAATATTTCTCGTATGAAAAAATAAGACCCAACAAACAAAAATAGTAATAAAATAAATAATAAAAATGAGCTCAAATAAATTACTAAATGGCCAAGAAGAGACACAAAACAAACAAAGAAACCAAAAATGAACAGAGGGCAAACCTGTCTCCTAAAAGTATGTTCCTATACAACTAAACTGCAGTCACAAATACGTTTTCCGGCAAACAGATTACGTTTTCTGTCGACATAATGATCATTTGTTCACAATTAATGTCAACGACAAATATGTTGACACATAACATACTGATGAACTGTACACAGGAAACAATCACAGTTGCAGTTTAGTTGTATAGGAACATAGTTTTAGCAGACAGGGCTGCAGAGGGGGGACGCACAATGACTGCACTCATTTATGTAATGATTCATTTGTAGTCATTTTGTGTTTCTTTTCAGTCTGCTGCTCCTAAAGAGGGTGGAGGCTTCTTAACAGGTCTGTGCCCATGCGGCCCTATTTTCTCGTAATCCGTCCATGCTGCTTTACTGTGTATTTTTAGCATTGAGGCCTTATTTAGCAATGCCACCGAGCTACTCAAACTGGCAACACAAAAGCCTAGAAGTTCACCCAAAGCTCCATTAATAGTGCAGGGTAACACGCAGTGACACTGACAACTTACAGGTCATTTGAAAAGACAAATAAAACTCACCTGTTGTTATCTGGAAGTTGAGTCACGGAAACCTGTTGTTGAGCTTCACAATGTCCCAATGATGGTGTAACTGCAAACTTTGCTCAGTTGCCGAAATATGTGCTGATACAAATTACATATCTTCATTCCGAAGTAACTTCCTTTAATTGCTTTGTGACAAATTTTGTCACAGAAATAATAGAAACATTACACAAAACTCAGTAATTAAAGTCACCATTTCTGTCTGCTCTTTAGGCTAACGACCTGTCAAAAAGTCCTTTATTTGGACATTTATCACCATAAACGTGTTTAAAATTTAGCGTCCGCGACACTGAAACTTGTTACTGCAGGAAAAACGCAGGTGAAACAAATGCTATTAATGATGCCCCGTTCCATGTATGTGTCCAGGTGAACCATGCCAGGGAACCAGCATGCATTACACCCGCAAACTAACGCGGCACATCGAAACGGAATGCAGCCACAGACGAATCCAAACCCTCTCAATGCCACCCACATAGGAAATGTTTGACTAGACTTCAAAATATCTGCAAATTATTATTATTTTTCCACATAACATTTATTCATTTAGCTGTCTGGCTGAGTGGCTACATTTTTTTTATTTGTCTCCTCGTATAATGGTTCAAATGCTGCTTCAAAGGGCTGTCCACGCAGCCAGGAATGCAGAGCAATAATACATACTTACTTTTACTTTAATTTAACTGAATAGTTTTTTTCCCAAAAGCAGTAATAGTCAGAGATGATGAAGAATGTCACATTTACCGGCTTAAAAAAGATGAGCCTGTGTAATTTGTCTCTGACTGTAAAATGCAAACAAATTTAAATGCACCAATTAGTTAATGATATTAATTACACCTGTGCTTTTTCAGCTTTTAATATGTCAAATAGTGAGGGTTTGAGGTAAAAGGAGAAAAACAAGAAAAAATAATATATGCTCCACCAATCTCCATAACTGACTCCAAAACACTCCAAATCGAGAGGTTTTTTCATATAACTTACATTTTGAGTTACCTGTAGCGTTACAATGATTCTCATTTCTGTGACTTGAAGGGTTGACTATGGCGTTCTGTGAATATGTGGATGTATCATATCATTGGCATTAATAGTATCTCATTGACTCTACAGCCTTCACTTTGATTCACAGTGATGCCCTGCTGTCCCACTGATGTACTCCTGTACTTGTGCTTTTATTTACTGGGCCATTGGCAGAGGTATCTCTCTGTAAGAAAGAAGCTCCATTCTCTGTCCGAGGTAAATCAATATCCCATTATAGTGTTTCTGAGGGAAATGGCTTAGAGGAAAGAAAGAGAAATAACCTCATCTATTACAGCAACACTGATCCATAAATGTGTCTTTCTGCTTCTCTGTTCAGAGGTGGCGTTAGGGTGAAAGAGTTGGAAATGAGAACAGTTGGATTTAAAGAATATGGAAGACCCAAACAACAAAGTGAAAAATAAACTGTTGATGACTGAAAGGAAGTCCCTTCAATAATCTGCTGCTTGAAAAAAAAAATCTCTGCTTGATATGAGACACTGAGAGAGAAGAAGAAGAGGAGCAGACTTTAGAGTGATGAAGGAAAAATCCATGCAACACATCTCAATGTTTTTATGGGCGTTTTTTTAATTGAAACCAGCTTCACTGATAACAAACATGCAATATCACTGTACTATCCAACACCACAGATAAGTGTTACTCATTCAGGTCTTGACACATTGTCAAGGATTAGCCAGCAGCACGCGCACACACACAAACACACGCGCACACTTTCAGACTTCGTACAGAGATAAACACACTCTGCCTCTTCCGCTCGCTGACATACAATCACATGCTCACACGCAAACAAACACACACACACTGACAAACGCACAGTCATATTTACATATCACAGTGACTGATGGGTAAGAACGATGCGGGGAGGAGGATTACACTGTTCTCCTGGTTGGACCAGAGATGAGAATGGCAGCACAGTTCCAGTGATAGCGAGTGTGTGTCTGACTGAGGTGGGATAAGGAGTGAGACGATGACAGTGAGGATGTGAGTAGAAAACGAGACCTTTTATCAGCATCCTAAAATCGGCGTGGTAGGTGGGAGTCTCAGGTATTCACCTCTTAGCATTTTGAGGAATAGGATGAGACTCCTAATATAAAAGAAAACAGGTCTGTGTAGAATTATTTTTTTTGTCAAATCCACTCATTCTGTGCTACATTTAAATGCATGGTGTAATTACATTATCATAAATACAGGGCATCATGACGTTATAAATAGGTCTAGGGTATACCTTGGATGATATATCAACTGATATTACTGTTTGCCGATGCGCTTTCAGAAATGTAACTTAAAGGCCAACAAACAAAAAAAGGCCACACTACCAAAAAAAAAAAAATTTCAATAAATAAATAAATAAATACTTCAAACATCATACAAAATTCTGACATTACCCTTTTTCCAACATTTAATGGAAGTTCTGTCTACAAATGTAAGATAATAAATATATTTTGTTATTTTTAGTAAGTAGGTTTAGGGGGGGTTTATTTGGGATATCTCTTATATTTTTAAGCAAAAACTGGATTATAAACAGTAGGAAAGATCTCTGCAGAAACTCTATTTAATACTGCTCATATCACAATGGTTACGACACAATAAAATACTGCAAATTACCAAAACTGTACAGAAAAACTTACAAGTTTCTCTAAAATACATTTTCACTGTTAAGTGTGTGAGAAGAGAGCGCGTCTCTGTTCTCATGGACCGACGACGTCGCAGCTGTACAACAGGCTTTACCGGTCAAAAATCCCTCTCTCCACACACAGATGATTGTTCTGTCCTCTGCTGCTCTGGTCTGGAGCAGAGCGCCAGGCCTTAGGGTCCCTCCGCCTCGTCAGTAACTCACCGCACCCCTATAAAGCTCCTGCTGATGACTACTACACTTCTATATGGAGCTGAGGTCTCACAGTCTGGGAAGAGAGATGACTGCAGCAGAATAAGCCAGCCCAGAAAGACAATGGATGCCCAGTGAATTCTGGCAAAGTACACTACTCCAGTTCATAGTTTCAAAATAGTACACGATTTTTTTTCTTCTTTTCTTTTTAGTGTGTTCTTTTGAAATGTATTTCTTAGATATTCGTCTATCTAATCTACATCACAGTTACAGGTGTGAGTGTTAGTGGCGTGCCACCAAGCGGTGGGGTGTTTTGGCTGGGTGAGGGCAGTGCCACCCTGGTAGCATGTGTACAGTAAGTGTGTGTTTTAGTGTAGAAGAGGGCGCGTTTGGGCCGGCAGCTCAGCGATGGCGGTAGTGTCTCATGAGGGGGACGATGCAGGAAGGGGGTCCTGACAGCTTGAGAAATGGGTGCTGGAGGAGTTCCTGGGCTGTGGCTCTCTGAGAGGGCTCCCTCACCAACATCAGGTCCAGGAAGGAACGCAGCACCGAGGACACCTGGAGGTCGTAAAGAAATACTTTAAATCAGATCCTGTATACGGTCTTAGTTAAATATTTATATACATACACACATATGTATCTTGAAAGATAAAGTAAATTGGGTTACTGTGTTACTGTATTTTTATGAGCTAGGCCCTCATGAAATATTATCAATTAAATGACACAGTATTAAGTATATGTAATGCCCGTTTTTTTAGATTTATATTTTTATGTAGTGACAGATTTACCTTGTGTGACTCTTTTAGCCGTGGGGGCAGGTTGTCTCGTATCCTCCTCATGGCCTGCAGAGGGGGCTCGTTGAAGTAAGGGGGCTCTCCATCCACCATCTCAATCACCATGATGCCTAAAGACCAGATATCAACCTGGATACACACCAGGATATTCATTCTCATCAGCACTGTAAATGACCAAGTGCACTGTATTTAGTACAGTGTGTGTGTGTGTGTAGTTCTTACCTCAGTACCATAAGGCAGTCTAGAGATGACCTCTGGTGCCATCCAGTAGGGTGTACCCACGAGGGACTTCCTCTTGGGCACCTCTTTGGAAACTTGGGCGCAAAAGCCAAAGTCTGATAGCTTGATCTACAAAAACACACAAACACCATCCTGCCTTCAGATTCCTCTCTCTCTGTCATGTAGACATACAGTAGACACTGTATTAGTTGACAACCTCTGTGCACTGACCCACACAATAATCTCCCGTATTAATGGTTAATTATCCTTTAATTAATCATGTCTTATGAGCTCGTTAGGAGGCATTAGGCAAGATTTAATTAGTGGAGCACAAGTGGTAATTGATGATGATGAGTTTCTGGCACTGGAGGAGTGGCACCCATGGAGAAGGTCAGTGAGTGTGTGAGAGTGAATGTGTTGAAATCACCAGTGACAGGAACAGAGGTAGTAGCATCGGTTACTAACACATAACATCCCAGTGGGAATGGATATATAGGTAAACACACATACTATAGAAAAGCACGTGCACAGACACATGCACTTATCGTGTGCTCTTACCCTGCCATCACTGGTCAGGAGAATGGAATCGCTCTTAATGTCACGGTGGATGACGCCCTGTGTGTGCAGGTAGGATAGAGCCCTCAGCACCGACAAACACACTGTAGCAATCTGCTCCTCATTCATTCTGTGAGGACACACAAACACAAACATTTTAGGAATAACAATGACAGCAGAATGTAATGTAGGACCACATCTGACATCTTGAAAAGTGTCTTTTCATTAACCCAACAATAAAAGCACTACTTGACATTTATTTTAAAGCTTGTTGTTCAGCATTGAATCTCAAACTGGGAGAGGGCGTGAACTGAAAACACAGGAGGCGTTATCCTTTTCAATGTTTTTGAGCCTCTTTTTTTCCTTTCTTTAATATTTTCACACCCTGGATTTTATTGTAGTTACTAGTAACTTCTAATTTAAATATTATCAAGTATTATTCTAATAACACACTTTCGGTGGTAGAAATCACAGTTAGACAAGTCTGTCCTCAGACCTTGCTGTCATCCTAAAAAGAATACAGTCCAACACAACTGATAAGGAGCAGAAATCCAGTTTGAAAATATCCCCTGTAGCCTGCAGCGGCTGTAGCTGTGATGTGAGGAACAGGCAAGAAGGCCCCATATGGAGAGATGGGGCAATGCAGTGTGTTTGACTGAACTCACAGCTCCACTGAACATTAACACGTAGACCCAGCTGGCCAGGCCATGCTGTGAGTTTTGTGTGTGTGCACTTTGAGCTGCAAACACATACAGTGCATGTGCATAAATAGAGAAACGCTGATTTGCAAGCGTCGACCAAAGAAACCCTACATATTAACGAATTAACATTAAATACAAGCAACGTGAATGTTTTTTTTTTAAACATTCTTTTAACTCTCTCACACACTTGTACACATCTCTTTTCATCTTCGTCCCTCAGTCTGAAATATCCCACTGCAGGAATAGTCACTTACAAGCTTTCATTATGAGGATGAACCTCCGGGCCACATTTCACACCGCAGGTTGAAGCAGATTTTATTGTCACACACGTATGCACCTACAATCACACAGATAAATGAGCTTTTTGCTAATGGGAAAAACAACTGGCTAACTCAAAGTAAATGGGATGTATGCAAAAACAATTCACCTACTAGTGTCCCCTTCCCCCTACCCCCTTCGTTGAGGCTCGTAAATACAAAGACTTGAATGGAAAACAGGATCACTGAAATAGAAAATTGTTTCAAACACACAGAAAAAACTATTTTAATTAGCATCTAAAGGTTGTCTAGGGAAGGGTAATTACAAACACACACACACACACAAACACAATACAGGTAGAATTCGTCCACACACACCAGCACGCAGAAATACTTTTGCATGTGCATTGGCTAAAACACTTACGATGTGCTGCTCATTACCTAACCTTAAAGGTATAATTGCAAATGGAACGTGACTGGAGCTCAGGAGCAGGGACGCCCATTTTGCCACTGCTGACTCGCCAGTGTGTATTAGACGTGTGTGAATCTCAGTGCGAGTCTTTGCTGCCAACAGCCCTGTGAGCTGATGAGGCTTGCACAATGTGAGGCAGGCAGCAGTTATTTCCACAACAAAAGGCTCAACAGAAATAGCATAGAAGCTCACCTCGACCAAATTACCAAGGAAAAATTATCTGCTGTACTCCTATCATCACCTTGGATACATACAGTTTATAGTATAATGCCTAGTAATTAAATAAAGGTTCAATTTGTATGGCTACTAACCAAACAAAATGTATTTCTTACATCTTACTGACATCCACCTACTCAGCTTCATGTCATTAGCCCTTTCCTCCTTTTTCTTTTTCTCTTTGTTACTACTGGTAATATCTGTCACATCAACACTGAGTAATTAAAAGATTTTTCTGCTTAAAATTCAACAAAAGTGATGATTTATGAAAGAGATGAGACGAGGGGTACTCAATAATATCCTGCTTACTGAGCTTTCCACTTGTACTTCTAAAAGCACTAGTGCGCACATACAGACGCACACACCGAACACACAAATGTACAAACATCTGTGTGGGAGACTGTTCAAAATACTTCACAGCAGCAGCAGTACACAGCCTCACCAAAGCGTGTTATTAACATCCAACACTACATAGCACTAATGCTGACACTCCATGCAAATGACTGTAATTAAACACCAAGCACAAAGTAAGCTTAAAACAATGAGGTGGCAGCTTCGAACTCAGCCACGGAAAAGCTATTTAGAAAAGTTGGAGAAGAATAATCCAGAAACTGGATTACAGGTTGTTTCTCCTGGTTTGTCTTGTGAAAGCAAAGATGTGTGAAGCAAATAAAAAGACCACATGATTTTAATCAACACATCTTCGCATCATGATGAGCAGCTAAGCCCTTTTTGATGTCATCACATCACCTGAACATCACATTCAATTACTGAGACATTTCAAAATAAAAGTGGGAGGGTATCAACCTTCCCCCATCTGGCTGCTCCCTTCGTCTGTCTCAGCAATTCTCAGCACCGTGCAAGTCCAGTTTATTCAGCAAAACTGATTCTAACACACACACACAAATGACATAACACACAAAGTTCTTAACTAATTCCTTGGAGTTAGAAATATATTATACTAGTTTTTTTATTTCTTTATTTATTTCACCATCGTCACCATTTTCATTGTACATACAGTCTGTCCTAAGCAGTTAAATTTGTCTAAATTTGTTTATACATGATTAGCAACACTCGACTGTACCAACAGTTATGGGCTTAAGTGTTAGTGTAACATAGCTTTGCTTAGCAACAGCAACAGGGGGAAACCTGGCTCTGTTCAAAGGTTCATTTTTAAATAAACAAAATTAATATCATTATTTGAAAATGTACTTATCTATCTGTATCTTATTTTATATTTCCCATTCAAAAGACGTTACCTGGTGTGAGTCACAATGTCGGTGAGTGCCCCACCCTCGAGAAACTCCATTACAACCCACAGCTCATCTCCCACCAGATAGCTGTTGTACATGTCTACCACATTCTCATGATGGTAGTCCCTCATGATCACCACCTAAAACACAGACAGAACGATAGAGAAAAGAAAAGAAATTACTTAGAATGACATATATTTACCAGTGTGGTTTTATTGCAATGTTGCATTGTATAAATCAGCTTTAACCTATAAACAATATAGTCTGAGTTGAAAACATTGAATATATAAAAAATGTATTCATTTAACACGATTGTTATAATAAATTTTTTCTAGATTTCATGTGGCATTTGTATCAATATATAATATCAAATGTATGAATGTTAAAAATGCTACTAAAAAATCATCCACTATTTTGTTAATTTATTCTTGTAATTTGAATTATTTATTAATTTGACTTTCCTTTGTCTAACGTGAACATGTTCTGGAAGCTTAACTATAAAAGGATTACATTCAGAAATTAATAGGATTACACAGGGCTAATTAGTTCCCAACTGAACGCCCACTGCTTCACATCTGTGTTCATTGTACACACGTGATTGCATACTGTACATGCATGTATGCGTTCTCTTTCTTTTTCTCTGCCCTGCCACCACCCCTCCCCACACACACACCCCTACACACAGGCTCAGAATAGAATCAGTGCAATATTGCTTGATAAAGGAAATTCAAGGTTTGCCCTTTATTAAATTCACATTTCTCTCCTGCCCGAGCACTCATAAAATTTGTCTACAAATATGATTTATTCCAGTGCCAGTGCAAAATGATCTGGGGTTCATTTTTCAATAGTTAGTATACCATGAATAGAAACAGCTATGAATAAATTTCCTGCCTAGGGTTCTACTTAATTTTAAGTAAATACATGCAGTTAAGGATGTAAAAATGTGTTAGTGGTTTGATTGCCATGAATGTATGAAAAAAATAGAGGTAAACTGAACCAAATGGTGAGATTTATTTTTATCTAGCTGCCACAAAAGTCTCCATTTGTTTCATCTCTGCTGCTGCATGTCAGGAACATTCACTGACAAATGTTGGATCTCATATGTGAGGAGCGGCCATCATTCAATTCAATTCAATTCAATTCAGTTTTATTTCTATAGCGCCAAATCACAACAAAAGTCATCTCGAGGCACTTTACATTGTAAGGTTTAAGACCTTACAGAATATAAGTATATACAGAATAATGTGAAAAACCCAACAGTCCCACTTGAGCAAGCACTAATGCTCTCTGTTTGCATGGGTCACACTGACCTACAATAGCATCCAACATGCAACCTCCAATTTAATAAATGATAACTAACATGCAAAACATACAACATCAGAACTTGTGTGTTGTTGTATCAACTAACAGTGATGCTGGTGTTTTAAACGTAAATGTGCTTAAAAGAATTGCAGTGTTTCCCTTTCTCTTCATACCTCATTAAAGAGCAGCTCTCTTCGCTGTTGTTTCCTGAGGTCCATCTTCTTCACAGCCACCTGCTTGCCGCTGTGTTTCTCACTAGCAATGCACACGATACCCGTGGAGCCCTCGCCGATCTTGATAAAGTTGTCCAGGTATTCCCGGGGGTCACCTGTTGGCAACCATAAACACAGTTTAAGTCTTGGGCACTACCAGAACATAAAACAAATGTACACGTAGTGTCACTTTAATTTTCGTCATCCATTTCTCACCTGGGTTGACCACCAACTGAAGCGCAGCTCTGAACTGTTCATGAGAGACTCTGGAGGGTTGCGAGTCAGAGCTGGACCCCCAGGAAGGGGGTGGGTAGGCCCCAGGGGGGATGTAGGGTGATGAAGGCTGTGAATAGGCCCCCTGGATGGAAAACACACACATACATACAAAGTAAGAAAAAAATCAAGCAGTAATAAAATAATATTCATATTTACCTATTCATTTATTTAGAAAAATTTATAATCCAATTGAACTGACTATAATTCAGAGACTACTAATTAGTCTTGACTGCTATTAGTCAAGACACAGTGAGATGAAATAGCGAGGCTCAGGATCTGCAGTGTGACATTCATGAAATACAAATGATAAATTAAGAACAAGAGACAAGACAAAACATAAAGCACAACACAAAGCATAGACAGTAAATAAATCAAAATGAAAGACTAAGAGTGGAGTCCTATGACATGTAAACAATATGTATATTGATGCAATGTATGGTGCTGTGGAATCTGTGCACAGCACTACCTACCTCACACCATAGTGCAGTACAGTGTGAGGTAGTAAAATTGACCTGAGTTTATCAGTTTATAGCAGCAGTATCAGTTTGTAACAGCACTGTGTGGCAATAGATGTTTAAGATGTGTGAACCGTTAACATGTAATATTATATGCAGCAGCAGCAGAATTATTTAGCAGCAGGTATCAGCAGGACAGTACAGTTCAGAACAGTGATGCAGTTCTGTGTGCAAATTGTAGTCTCTCAGTAGACACTCATTTAACTAAACTGCAGTAATTTGAAAACATCATAAAAAGAATTGTTCCTGTCCTATCCAGAAGCACAGCCATTGCTGTCCTTTGAAAACCATTTAACTCTATTCTTCACATACTGCATTTGACTGGGGTAGCAGAATGTTTTCAGTCTGAGATGAAGTACTTAAGCCTCTGTCAAGTATTTTACTGGGCAGAACTAACATTTTAAATGTCTGATGCATTGATGCACAACCAGAACAACCACAGAATTTAAATAATCTCACACCGGCTTAATTATCAACATAATGTTTCTTATCATTTTATGTGAAAACAGTGAAAATTCCATACCTGAGGGGTGTATGGTGGGCTGGGCTGGGAGGGGGGATGATGGTAGGGCGAGGGTTTGTAATGGTGAAAAACAGATGGGTAGGGCAGATGCACTGGGGGGTAGCCAGGCGGCTTGGTGTGGCTCTGAGGTAGCTTAAGAGGCCCTCGAGGGTAGGTTTCACCACCTGTAACCTGGGGACTGCCATCACGCGACGGACGATCATAGTCCCCCTGGAATAGAGAGCACAGGAACAAAGGTTATTTGATCAAGGAGTCAAACCTTCAAAAATAAACAGTGCAGTTACACCTGCACTGAGAGTTGTATATTGTGCAGTATGCACTGGCAAAGTGTTAATAAGTTACTGAGTGTTAAGTTAGTTAGTGTGTTGGATGCATCAGTGTACAGGCACCACCACACACAGTCCACATCCACACCAGCTCTATTCCATGTCAGTCTGCATATCCATGAGCCTTGGACAGAACTAATGGAGAACATTTGAACACAGGAGAGAGACCATACTTCATCATATTTTATCATTAGCACCCCACAGTGCTCCTCAACTACTCCATTCATCAACCAGGAGCCCAGGGAACACCCAGATCTGGGACACATCTTTCCCTTAAAATGCCAGAAACACCTGAAGTTGTTTTAAAGTTGTGTTGGAGCATGCACGTGAACACTAGTGTACACATACACAGACAGTAAGATTGTAGAACTCAGAGAGGAGAGACCTATTAGAAGTTAATTTGTAAGACTTAGCTTGAATGAGCTGACTCATAAAAATCCTGGCACACACACACACACACACACACACACACAAAACAAACCACGAATGATGACACCACTAGTGCTTTCATAATTCAGTGACTTTATAGTCACGATCTTAAAGGTAGGTGTGTGAAACTGACCATAGCTAATTAAAAACAGGACTCAGGTGAAAAATCCTGGTGGTGTTCAATGCTCATTTGTGTGTTTAATGTACATTATAAATGTTTGCCCGAGAAATGTAAAAAGTGAAGTGCACTGGCTAAATATAAATAGTCCAGTGTGGACTATACATAAACTAATGTATTGACAGTAGTGGACCAAACAGACGAGACAATGCAGAGAATAAATATAATTACCTTTGCCACACCCCCCAAAGATGCTGTTCAACCAGTATATTATCTTTAATTATAAATTCTCAAGATATGGGAGTATAATCAAAAACTCCCTCTCTGTCTCCTTCCTTTTATCAGTTTCTGTGTCTCCATCACTCTTTCTTTTACACACACACACACACACACAAAAACACACGCACATATGCAGGGCAGGAGGAGGAGCCCTGATGTGTTGGGATGGTGTATAATTACATGGTGTGAACTCCTTTAATCAATCACTCTCCGGCAGGTGTGTGTATATGTGTGTATATGTGTGTACGTGTGTGTGTGTGGGGGTGGGGGTGGTTTGCTGCTGCTGCTGGGGCGCGCCTCCCTATCGTTGGCCGGTAGCGCTAGCTGGTTGTCAGCCAAGGGTCTCCTGATCCATGTTGGTTAAACGCGCATTAATCTGAGTTTGGCAGGGTAATCAACAACCTAACTCAACTGTGAAATTGAATTCCGCGGTGGAACATCGTTCAACCAGTTTTATGCTAAGGCTGCAGAAAGGGAAAGTGCTGCAACATCAATTTGTCACTGAGAGCTGCAGCACTGCGCTCACACTTGCCTCTAAACAGAGAGAGAGAAAGGAAGGATGAGAGAGAGACACAGTGTGTGTGTGTGTGTGTGTGGGTGTGTGTGTGTGTGTGCGTGTGGCCAAATCTTCATGCTGTCTACTGTTACATCCCCACTGGCTCCCAACAACAGCAGGGAAAAAGAAGGATTTACTTCAGTGGTGAGCAGGCTGAATGAAGAAAAGGAAAGAAATGAGAATGAGAGAGGAAAGAGAAGGGTGGGTTTGTTACAAGGTCCAAGAACCGAGAAGAATAGTGATTCTTAAGCTGCCAGATAACTCCTTGTTGTTGTTGTTTTTTTACGCCTGCTGCAAAATCTCGAAACAACACAAGGCAAATTATTGCTGGTTGATGATAGATCTTAAATCTTGAATTCCCTACACACACTGTACATTTTCAAAAAAGCAAACATCCCACCTCAAGCACAACAACTCAGAAAGTGGTAATAATACACAACATATAAGAGAAATGACCTTCTCCAGCTTTATTTCCAATCCTGCACTCCTGCATTCTCCTTGGCTGTTTTTATTTGAGTGGCTATTTACTGAAGCATGCAGGTTAAATGGTTTTTCATCAAGGCACCCTGGGATCTACATCAGCAAACCCAGTTTTCCTCTCAGCTACTGGACTGTGTGTGTGAAGGAGAGATGGTGGAGAGCTGTTACAGTTGTACACACACCTTATAATGGAGTTAATAGTGCACAGAAAGTGAAAAGTGTGAGGTACCCCTGCTGTTGCACTGATGGGTAACATCCTTTGCCCCCTGCTACTGTATAACCTTATAATATCTGTACTGTGTATACTGTTGCAAATGCAGTTCTGCATAATAATATTACTGTGAAAAATTACTATGAGTAACTTACACTGAAGGTATACTGTATGTTGCATTAAACATTATATTACATATAACCTAGGGAATCTATTGAGTAAGACCAAAAGTTTTTATTCCTAATAATGACCCACCAAGCAAATTGTAATCAACAGGTTTTTGAGCAACCTAAAAAAATGAAAATTTGACTGTGATCGCAGTTTATGTTTAAAAGACATTGTTGATGTTTAACTGCAGTGTGACTGATAAAACGTAGCTGATGCTAATTAGCTATCTACTGACTAAAGCTAAAAAGGTAAACATTAATATTCGTTCAGTTCAGTTTTAATGACAAAACATATTAAACATAGTCGCTGTACATAGCGATGTGTTGGACCAGCATTGTTTGAATGTTTAGGTTCCAAAGTCAAGAGCAACACTGGTACACAGACATTTTAGTGCTTGCTTAGGATCGGCTAAGATGAATTCTTTGTTGTTTTTGTAAATTTATTTTAGATATGTCTGCTTTGAGTTTTTCTGGTTGTAATATTTTCATTTACTTTTTCTTCCTCGGCCTACTTTGTCACTGCCTCTCACTTCTTTCTTTATTCTCTAGTTTCTCTTGTGCTTCTTTCTGTCTAATCTCACTAACTTTTTATGGAAATCTGAGCTTTTCTGATGAAGCATAAAGTGACGTGTGAGGAAGAGTAATCTTATAATGAAAGAGTAAAATAACAGCTGAAACCATCTGTATGGCAAAATAAAAAAGATTTAAATATACAGCGACAACATAAGAGAACTAGAAAAAGAGAAATAGAGAAAAAGGATAGGTAGATATTTAAGAGAGGCTGCAGGTAGATGCTGCAGGTAGATGGAAGGTTGGAATAAAGGTGGGGATATCTGTAGTTTTCTCTAACTTTTTTTCTACAGGCTTGTCGGGGGTTTTTTTTTGAGTGATGTGTTGATCCATATATCCTGGACAGCTACTGTAATTTAGTAGCTTATATAATACACTGCAGTTTAAATACTGTCAAAGTCCCTGTCACACTTATTTTCATAGATGAGTAGGTATTTTATTAGAAATTATATTACTAGAGCACACAATTTTTGTTTTTGTTTTTTTTTGTAATTACCTTAGCTATAGTCTGAGAGTTAGCGAGACCCTCAGAGAGGCGAGGGTAGGTGTAGGAGCTGTATGGATGGACCTGCGGAGGGTTCTTGAAAGCCCCACCAGCTGCATAGGGAACATTTGGCTCCTGCAGCCCAGAGCCTGACCGAGATCGCTGCCTGATCGCTGGCGTGGGGCTGGTCTGTGTCACATAGGAACTCTTGGGTCGCTTTTCATAGTCGTCCCGTAGGCCGCTGTAGCTCCACTCACTGTCGGGGTAATTGATCTGTTCGCTGTGTAGCGAGGCACGAGATGGTGTGCCTACTGAAGTGTCCCGATAGTCCTGGCTGGACGAGCCACCCACAGATGCCCTATAGTAACCACTAGAGCCCACACCACTCCCCACTGTGGAGGCCACCTCATCTGCTGAACGCCCTTTGCTCTCCAGGTAAGTGTGGTAGTCTGGAGGCAGCTTGCTGTAGTCAGATTTTTGGGGCATGGCATCTGGGTAGAATGGGCTGCGTATGAAGTGGGAGTGGCCATTCTGCTTGGTGAATCTATAGTGCCTGCCGACCGCCCAGTCCCCATCTATGGAGAAGCTTAGCTTGCTAGGATCCTGAGAGAACTCCCTGCTGGAGGTATCAAGATCACAGGAGTAGCGAGAGTAGTAGTGGCTGAATCCATTCTCCTCCGGGGCATTAGGATGACCACTGCTGGAGGGTTTGGAGCTGCTTCCAGCCTGGTGTGGACCTGGTGGGCTCTCTTTACGCAGGGAGTTAGAGCGTGTTACTGAGATGTTGTCAAATTCCTCCAGCAGGCCATTGATAGATGCATCTTTGGGTGGCCGGTTACCTCGAACAATGGTCTACAAGGAGAACAAACAAATTTACAGTTAATATACAAGAGAGACTGCAGTCTTAATGTCTGATGGAGATAGCCCTGATACTTTGGGTTGCAGTACATTCACTTTCAGTTTAATCATTCCTCACTGAAAACTGAATGAGATGAATTGAAATTCTTGTTCAACCAAGTTCAATTAACTAAAAACACACCAATTTTCAGGCTGGAATTTCAATTCATTTGTATCAGGGCTTTGTAACAAGTATGAAATGAATCATTACTTGCATTAAATGAATGCTGGTATCATCTGATAGAATGGCGGGCACTTGTCTACACAACTGCTAGTTGTGAGTTGGGATGCAACTTAGAAATGCATGGAGATAAATGGTGGGGTACCTTAGGTATTAAAAGGAAACCGATTTAAGGAGCTAACTCCTGCCCCATTACCCTCGCAAGAGATTAGCTTCATTTTCAGTGGGTCCATCAGGATACATTAACAGTCGTGACGTTTGGTTTAGGGCTCGTGAGGTACATGAGCACACCAGCATGTGCTTGTACACACAAATGAAGAGAGAGTAAGGGGGGGAGAGAGAGACTGAACACACATGCTCACATCTGCTTCAAAGCAAAGGCAGCTTAAACATCAGGGGTGCTGCTTATCCCCTCCTACCTTGTGTTAAGCCCTTTACACGGCTGAGTCGTGAGTCATGGGGAACTGGTGCTACAGTAGTTCTCATTGAACTGCACAGTGCGAGTGCATGTTGTATGTGCATGTGTGCTGTTTTTGGGATGTGGACTGTGGAGCTCACCACCTCAGTATTGTGAAAGTGATGGCAAAAGCCAAACACACTGCTTTTAGCTAGTCCACCACTTGGACACTTACAGGAAACACTGCATTAGAACAACAGAAACATGCTGCGTGACTGCGGAGTGCTGAGAGGAGGCAGTGGGGATTATTTGAATTTCAGACTCTTACATAACCTATTTTAGGGCTTTTAGTGATGATCAAACAAAACTGCAACATTTTTTTTATGTATTTCAATGTGTTTCAGTGATGTTTTCCTTGCTTTACAGCCTCTAAGTACCTCAAGTATCAAATCCATCAAATCAGCCTCCTTTCATTTATTAAAATCCACTATCTCAGTCCTCTTCCAAATCATTTTGCCCTTCTACATTGCTACTCACATACTTACAACAACACAACAACTTACCAACCTTTGTGGCTTTCATAAGCTTGCAATAGCCCATTCCCTACAAATTCTGAAAATTATATTTCCTGGAATAACATCAAGTAGTAAGCTATAGTAATCATGGTGTAAATTAAAGCTGAACTGAACTTTATATGATTAATAATGAATTTCAATTCAAAGATAAAATGCTCGTGTTAACTTTTGTGAAAGCTTACAGCAAAAAAACTGTACACTTGTTAGCCTTTTCCACCTCTGACAGAGTTTGTTAAACCTTACTCTTAGATCTGACAATGTCTTGTCAGCAAGTTCTTTGACGCTCTTTGATAGTGCTCATGGCTCACTGTCTGTCACACACCTTTCATACTTGTCGCTGCTGTAGTTTGTCCATGTCACATGTGCTGAGGCAGAGTCTCAGAAAAGCTGGGATAATCATCAACACTGAGCAAACACTGTGCTGACACTGGAGGTACATCCAAACTTCACTACTTAGCTACCTAAAAACTGTCACCGCAAACACATTCCCTTGCTGTCATCACATTCATGTATGAGATTGTGGCTCAACCACGCTACCACAGTTAAAAAAAACAGTATTATCACTTCTTAACTCTTCACTGATTGCCTTAAGGGCACTCCAGTTTCATTTCTAGACATTCGCAGGAAGGTCTGAATACATTTTACGATACAGGTAATTTAGTTGAATTAAATGTCCATTTTGTTACTTGGTACATCTTCCCCTCCTTCTCTTAAACACCCCAGATGCTTTCCTGTTTGAGTCCTGTAGGCTGTTTGGTGCTGTGAACTGGAACCCAAGGTGAAATGTCCTATAAAAGCAATGAATAAAGTCTATCTGAGAGGCTGAGGCTGCAGGACGGATGGTCTTTTAAACAGGTCAGCTAGTGCAAATCTATCATGCTCTGGACAGATGTTAAAGTACATAGAGAAGGCTTGAGCTGACATAAAGAAAGTCACAAGGCTGAATTTGTCACAAGCAGTTAAACAGCATTTTCCCCCAAAAAAAGGAAAAATAATACTCATGTCACATTAATATTGCTAACCTCTGCAATGAAACTGATTCAAAAATCACTGTTTCTGTTATTGTCGTGACATCTATTCTCACATTTCCTCTAAACTGTGCCGTGAACTTGTGAATGGCGTGCTTTAGGTGAATCCCAAAATAAAGCTGAGTCACATGAAGTTACGCTAAATGGATGATGGTGATTCTGAACTAATGCAATTAGGAGTCATCATTTCCATTTGGTTCTTAATCAACAAGACTGTGTCAAGGAGCATGATAGTTACAGGGGATAGAGAGAGTCGTAGAGAACAAAGCGGTGAATGAAACTGAGGAGGTGACAAGAGTGCAGAGGGGAGAGGGAGACAAGGTTAATTGTATGTCAAATCACTGTCAAACGGTCGACATCAAGGCTGGAAATCTTCCCATTAATTTGAATTACGAAGCTGATACCCTCCTCGGCCCCTTCTCCTTTCCCCACTTCGCCCCCTTTTTACAGCTCTGCGAGCCTTGTGCATGGGTCGTGTTCGGCAGTGGCTGTGACAGCAGCCATATTTCAGCGGTGTATGGTGTTGGCCTGTCCTTTAGTGATAAGCTGTAATAGATCTACTTTCTTCACTCACCACAGCCTGTTCAAGGTAAGCACAGGAGAGGGTGACGGAAGGAGAGGGTAGAAGAGGAAATGAAATGAAAGGAAAGCAAAGCAGAGGAAAGAAAGCAAGAAAACAAATTATATGGGATGGTGCACAACTAACCATAGAAAAGTGAGAAACAGCTGTGAAGAGGGAGAAAGAAGATTCACAGAAAGGAAAAAAATGGAGAGGCGATAAGGGTGGGAGTGTCGTAAAAAGGGAGCCATGAAAAATGAGGCTCATTGGGAGATAAGTGGGGATTAACCTTGCTGGTAATGAAGGGAGGGTGTGATGGGAGAATGGGGGGAAGAAAAGAGAGAGGGATAATTAATGAGCTTGCCCTTCCTGTGACTCCTGGCTGGAACCCTGGTTTGGAGGCTGCGCTTCACTGGCAAGCAGGGTCCTGGGATGACTGAGGGGCCAGAGGAAGAGGAGGAGGAGTGGCTCTGCTCCTCTGCTGCCTAGTTCCTCTGCACAACTGTTTAATTTGATTTTAGTTATAGTATATGCAAGAATCTGCAGATTAAGCAAATTTTGAAGCAAAAAACATGCCATTATATACATATATATACATATATATATATATATCAAGTCTGTTCCACCTCATCAGCATGGAAAGCTCCTCAGTCTTTTTGGTTATATGTTTAGGATCACTGTCCAGCTGAATAATGAAATGTGACTGCGAGCACACAGGATGCTCATGTATATCTCTGTATTCCTCGTGTTGCTTCCATCAGCAGTGGAACCAATAAATGCTTGTCTGCCATTTCTATGGGTACCTACACATGTCCAAACCATGTTTGACAGGTCGACTGTTCATGAGCTTTTCCTTTGATTCATTTCATCAGTCCATAGAACTTTGCTCTGGACTCTACTGGCTCCTTTTTGAATGTTTTTTTTGTGAGCTGCAGCCTGCCTTTACTGTTTTGAGGATTACTAAAACTTTGTGTATTGTGCTGAATTCTGAGTTTATGGTCATGACGTCTTCTTTTTGTCAGTGACAAGGAAACATGTATTCCTACATCATGGAGACCGTTCTTAAATTTTTCTGCAGTCACCACAGATAATATAGATGACCAGGTATTTTGCCATTTTCTAGGTCTACTGCTTTTTTTTTGGCAGTACCACACTCATGTGTTCACTTTACCAAAACAGCTACAGCACCGTGTCTTTGATATCACTGATAGATTTCGGGGAGACTCGTTGTGTCATGTGTATGGTCCCCTCTTTACTCCTTAAATTGACAGCTATACCTCAGTCTTATTGGTAGCTATCATGTGTTATCTCTTCAATGAATGAACAAACACACACACTTCTTTCAATACTGACTTGAACCTACTCCAATTAAAGCTGAGCCTTAGCGCCTCACTGTAGTATTCATGACCTTATTTCTAATTGAATGTGCTGAAGCACAAAAATTGTGTCTAAATACTTGACCAGACACACATGCACCACAGAGATGGGTGACTCCTCCACTTTCTGTCTTTTGTTACACATGAACCTACCACCTATACCCCTCTCTCTCTCTCTCTCTCGCACACACACACACAGCAGAACATCACCTACTCAACACTCCCACTCTCAACAATCAGTCCTGAATATACGCTTTTGTACAAATTTCTCATTGTTTGTCCACATCGCATAATTCCCTCCTCTCTCTCCCTCTTTTCATAATAAATCCCAGTCACCATCTGTACTCTGTGAACCTCTGTCACGAATCAGACTGCAGAGAGCAAGCACACATGGGTAGATACACAGAAACATGATCAGCACACACCTCTACTACTACTGCCGCAGCTGCTGCTGCTCCTGAAGTGCAGTATCCCTCAGTATCAGTGACCGATTTGTGAACACAAGCTTATTCACTGCCGTCTGAGAAAGATAATATCAAAAAGCCCTTGAGTCAGCAGACAAAGAGACCACTCACGATTCTCCTTTGAGTGTCTCGATAAGGACCAAACATGACCATCAGTGCTGATTAATGAATGAGCAAATAAAAACAACAACCACAGCTGTGCATAAACAACGAGTAAAGGTATTATTAGTACAAAATAAAGAATCCCTTATTCACTCAATTCAGATAAGTACAAAGAGTAGAGTGTTTTGTCCTCTAGCTCCCTCTACTGGATGGAAGTGGTGAGAGCAACAAGCTTCTGGACAAGATATTATATCTTTTAGTTACTCTGATGATAAATCATCTCCTAACACTTTCCTTGGAAGCATATTTTGCTAGTAAACAGAAGTGGTAGAAGTACACAAACCCAATACTCAATAAAAAAAAGTACCACTTGAAATTCTTTACTCAAGCTGAAGTAATAAGTATTTGCTCTACAATTTACTTAAAGTACAAAATAATGTTTTTAAACAATTTGAGAATTTGAAGAGGAGGGCTGTTGATAACATAAATGTACAAATCCAGTTCAGAATTATTTCGACAAACTTTGAAAAGTGGGGAATATGGCAAAGAAACATTTATAATAGTTAATTTAAAAAAATAAGGACAAAGATCTCAGCAACTATTTCAGGAAAATATGAAACCTCAGGATCTGTATATAAAATGTTACACACAGAAGAAGAAGAAATATTTTGGGTGAAATTTATAGTATTTTGTATGTAGTAGTCTACAAAAGTCTTTGTTTGTGCTGTGCTGCTCTCTGCTGGTCTGACTCAGTATGTCAAGTCTAAACCATTTATTAGGAATTATGTAACCGTGCAATAAAATGATGTGGATGATAATTTCACTGATAAAAGGACAAAGTGAGGCTTCTGGTAATAAGATTCCCTGAGGCAACATCTCGTTATTAATTAGAATGACTAATACTGACCCCAAAACCCAGTCGAATACGACCTCAGATCTGTATGCAGGCTGACAAATTGACCCACCTGTATTGTTTAGTGGAGGATTTCACTGAACTGTTTCAAGTTCTTGACTTGTTATTAGCTAAACTACAGAAAAGGTCTTAGCAAACATGAACAGGATTATTCAAGGAGCGGATTACAGAGCATTTCCATGATTAATAGACTGTGAGCTGACCTGTTTCCTCAGGCCATCCTGCTGCCTGTTACTTACAGTAGCTAATAACCATCATCTCAACATGCTGGGGGAAGGAGTGATTCACTGAATAGCTGGATAACATCACACAATATATAATAATTACAAATGGACGTGAAAATTATTTTGCTAAAGCTCATTGTGGTGTCTTACAGCAAATTTTTGCTTCTTTGTACATGTATGCATATTGGCATGCCTGTGTGTAAAAGAATAAGGTGAAAGGCAGCATAGAGGTCTTTACTTCTACTGAAACAAAGAATATAAACCCAGATCAATTTAGTTCACTGTTAAATTATATTTGGTTCTCAACCTGGAAGTTTGTATGTTTTAGTTTTCATTTTCTTTGAAACTCACAAGAATGACTGAACTAGAGAGAAGCATCTAGCTCTGGTGGTATTCAGTGTTATTAATGTGTGTGCAAATGTATCAGTTAGCACTGGTTAGCCTATGTTGTGTACTGTGTACTGTGTACTGTGTATAAAGCTGATGTAAGTAGACTGTGCAGACCCTTAAACGAGCTAGTGACTGTTTTACTCCTCTGGCGTGATGCCTTTGTCCAACCCCCACAGCTCCTCAGGCAGCTGCTCAGACCAGTGTGACCCAGTCCCCTTTCACCTCAGCAGGGTAGAGCCTCAACTACACGCTCCAGGACCTATGAGTCACACAGGGTGCAAACACATGAAATGAGGGATGATGTTCAACAAAATGGATTAGTGGTGGAGGTATAATGAAATACAAACAAATCCCTCAACCTCAAGCATACAGTATTAGTGCAGTAAACCCTGGACCCCCTTCATTTTTTCCTCTAAGCACTGGCAGATTTAGGCTGATTCAGAAACACACCCAACAGAAATGTATAGAAAATATAATAATAACAGCATAAATAAACTACGGTACTATGTCTTTGCAAGTGTGATCAATTTTGAGCCAAATGGGTTTTAGCGTGGCCATTGCTTTCCGAGGAGTTTCCAAGAGAGTCTGTCACTGTCAGGAAAACTTTCTGATCTGAAGCAGGAGAGAGGAGAGGAGACAGCGCAAGGGGAAGAGGAGGGAATCAATTAGATGTCACTCGGTTATCTTGTTGTCAACTCAGAGACAGATAAACAGACAGCTGCCCACTATAGATTAATTACACACCAGCGCTCATTAATCTGAGCCCTGTCAGCCAGTTATAGGCCCCTACAACACATTACCGCCCCTTCCATCCTCATTCAACACTCAGTTTCTACTCCATTTTCCACTCATTAGACCACTCTGCCGTTTCCTGTTGTCTTTTCTCAGTTCATTTTCATTACATCCCGGTCGATTTTATCCTTCACGCACACACAAACACGCATTCTTACATCTGCAGTCACAACATAGACTGGAGGCATGTTTTGAACGTGGATGAATTTTCTGTCATGCATACACACTAAACTGCAAGGGGAGATATGGTAAACATTACGTCTGCTAAATATTATAATGTTAGTTTTAGTGTAAGCATCTTAGCTACTGAGCATGAGCTTTTAATGTAGCTTAAAGTAACAGTAAATACATTAGTCTCACAGAACACCTAGCACAGTGGTAGATATTGAATATAAAAAAGGTAATTAAAAAAAGCATTAATGCAGTAAGCATTAAAATCAATACCTAGAAATAACTAATTTACTCTTTGTACAGCATAGATAGCCTGGTCTTCTGATATTTAGAACGTCAATGTTTAAAAAAATATATGATATTCAGTTCAGAGGTGAAAAGTATTTTCTACCGTCAGTATTAAATTAAAACATCAAGTCAAAGTCATGTAGACAAACTGATTTGGGATTTTTGTCCATCACTGTACAGACAGTTAATATGGCTAATGAAGAAATAAAAATGATGCTCACACTAATATGCCCCTAGAGAGATGATAGAGTAGATGGATCAAAAAGATTTTCAGTCAGTTTTCTAAAGAAAGTGTTTGTCATTAATAAAAATGGAGTGTATGATCTAAAGTACAGTATGAGTTGTAGTTTATCCATGTGGCCACACGAGGATACTACAAGTCCAGGAAATAAATTACTTCACACCAAGCATAAAGTAGAATTTGTCAATTGATAAACCAAGAATCAATGCAAATACTGTTGTGTACTGTACCTGATGTTGTTTCATATTTAGCATGTTATCATTGATGTTACTGCTTTTTAAATGCTTATGAGCCACACTAGAGTCATGAATAAAAAAAAACCCATTTACATTCACTTTTGTGTTTTCAAGATGATTAGGATTTTTAATTCACCCTCATCAAGAAACTGGAGAGCATTTCTAATCCACTAAAAGTTTAACAAACTAATCATGTCACATATTTTTGTGCAATAATCATTTCCTATTTAAAATTCACAGCTTAAATGTCCTTCCAAAAACCCACATTCAGACACTGTTAGCCAGGACATTTTGAGCTGCCCTGGCCAAGTATGGTATATGTTGGTGAAGGCCAAAATTCTCCTGCTGACTGTGGCTCTGAAGCCTCAGCGAGAGGTGATTTGCAGAGTGTGACTGTGAATGGCAGTCCTGAGAGAAGACAAAGTGAGAAAGCAGAGGAGGAGGAGCAGAGTGGAGGAAGGAATGAGAGAGGTCTAAATCAATGCCATCCACTTCAACGCAGTGCCAAGAAAGACAGATGCTCTCTCTATCTGTTTGTGTGCGAGTGTGTGTGTGAATATCTGCACAGGCATGCATCAATCAGGAGTTATTTTCCTTTAAGTCTATTTCTGCTTTGACCAAATTAATCTGAGATTAATGTAAAATGGAATATAATACGTATTGAATCAAATTCAAATAAAACTTGAAATTGTCCAACTTTCTTTTATGTCCATAAAAACATTTAATGAATGTCATAGTTACTGTACATGACAAGCTAGTGCACAGATTCAGTTTGGCAGATTTGGAGCAAAGAAATACAGTACTGTGTGTGTGTGTGTGTGTGTGTGTGTGTGTGTCTATGCAGTAATGAACGAGGCTCTTGTAAAATTGTTGTAAAATTAAGAAAACTATCTTTATTTCAGGTTCTTTCTAAACCTTCACCCCCCATAAATGATGATTACAAAAACTTGGAATGATGGGACCTACTTCACAAGCATTTGTCGAGACATCATTCATTTTCATTCTGGATAGTCCACTGCCACAGAGCTCATCCAGTATCATTAATACAAACTGCAATAAAATGCCTCCTCAAATTAGCCTCTCTCTGCATGCACATGTCAGAACCATAATACCCTGCTTCCTTATCCAATAAAGACACAGGTTTGCATTTCTGTCCCTGAAGCAAGGACTGGGAGACCCTGTTGAATTAGAAACACTATGTCTAAGCTCCGTTTCCATATGTATACATACAGCAAACCCAGTAAAGCGACAAAAATAACTCAGCATGCAATGCTTGGAGCGTAAACCTGCCTTCTAGCAAGAAACATGAGAAAATAACCTCTGCTCTCTGTTCAGCTATAATTTATGGAATGTCACATTTTTGTGTTAGAAATGCAACAAAAAATAGAAGCAGCTTTTTAAAAGCAGTCAAATATGTGAATCTTTGAACATATGGTCAGAAAATGACAGGATAAATGTTAAATAAAGCAGCTACTGTATTCTGCACCATCTTCACTGTTTTGTCTAATATGTTTTCACTAAGTGCTGGGAACTGCTGGCAGTGAGAGTGGAGACCTGTTGCACAGACATGTCTGCGTAGCCAGCATACCGGCATGCAGTCTTGGCTCACTAGAAACAAAGACATCAACTACTCCACCTGTAACTGTTTATGAATCGTCTGTGCCTGGAGTTTTAACACCATTGCCTCGTCAGTCTCCACCGCTCCCACCACCTGCCTCAGCTCGGGCCTCAGCTGCCTCCGCTTCCCTGGATCTCGCAGCACCTTAGTCCTGTTCGCTCCGGCCCCAATCTGTGCTGCTCCCCCCCCCCCCGCCATGATACAGTTCAGCAAGTGGCTGCAAGTCTGGCTCTATGCTTCACTAGCAACTAACCACCAAGAGACCCAATGATCGAGTTTCCTGCTCTATAATCTGTCCTGGTGGGATGTGGGGGTGGGGTTGGTGGCTGCGTTGTGTTATCACTGACCCACTGACATTTTGAGCAGTGCTGTACCAGTTATCACCCTATTGCCAGCTTCTGTTATTTTTACTATGCCAGTCTTTATATCTACATCATGACAACCTCGTCTGACCTGTATACACGGGGGGAATATAAAGATTTAATATCATCTGATCCAATATCATCATATCATCTTACTAAATGATGATGTTTGCAGCTTAATTGCGACAAAACAGTGAACAAATCAAGCAATGTACTTTACAGTTCTGGATGCATTTTGTTGCATTTCTTTTTCCAACGTGATGTAAAGTTGAGATATTTTCAGTGCAGCTATAATGGGTATGACAGCAGAGATGTTCAGTTGCCTAAAATATCACCAGAGCGCTCTCCCACCTACACTACCTACAGTACATGTGACCCACAGCTGAAATAGAAGAAGTGAAGGCATGGACTCTGGAGGTTGTAAGCAGTCATTTTGGGAAATGTTGGAAATCACAACTAGGACAAGATGAAGTAAAAGCGAGCTCGAGGAAAGCAGGCCAATCTACAGTACATGCAAAGTATATCTTCATTGTATAATAACTCCTGGAATTATCTGCTCATGAAGGAAAACTAAATTTCTAGCAATCTTTATAAGAGAAGAAATTATCATTTCCCATTTCTGATTCATACAGTACTCTCAGTCACCACAACAACACTCTCTCTTAAATACCAGCTGATTCATTAGTAACAACATGATCCTTCATGACATTTTCCCTGACCTTCACTTTGAGTAAGAAAACTGTCTAAGATGTTACTTTGAATCTAAATGTAGGTCAGTTTTCATTTACTGTACCTGTATTAATATCTACACTTACAACTACTAAGTTCACTCACTGATTCTATGTTGTCTAATACAGTATGTCTTCATCTCCATTCATCACTGCCTTGCAGAAAAACTGTGCCTCAACTCAAGCCGCTAAACAACTCTCACATTAACTTCACATGCACATGCCGGTGAGACTGAACGTGTGTTATTATGAAGCCATACAGTGCTTCTAAGTGTCAGAGCATACATAATTCAAGCTGAATTCCAAAAACACTCTACTGTACATTTTAGTTTTAGAAAGAAGCCAGTAAGTGCTTTGCTGTATTTGCTCTCACGGATTAAAGGAATAACAAAAGGAATTCACGAAGCGGGAGATACAAGTGTGGATCTGATCCCTTTTCTGCAGAGGAACACGTTATTTGAAGAAGAGAAGGGATATTAAATAATATTAAATACTTGCTTTAAATTATCGTGTGCAGAAGTGATTCCAATGATCCCACCAGGTTCACGTATAATCTGTGAATGTGAACATCTCTCTTTGGCTGTAGAATTAAGAGGACTAAGCTACAAGATGGTCTCAAGAATCATGATGGGTCCATGCTCTAGAAAATCTTTACAGATTGTGAAGAATGAACTAGCATGTACATACATACGTGGTTTTAACTATTTACCATGTCTTTAGTCACTATATTATGTCTTTCTAGCTGACTTGACTAAGTCTGACAGGTCTGCCATTAGCTTGACCCTGTGTTAAAGATATAAACTTTGCTTTACAGTGTGATAGACTCCTATTATAACAATTCAATTGTTAATTCACTCTAGGTTCATATTTTCAGGTTAGTATGGCTTTGACCCATTCTCTATACACTAGTGATTGACTGCAGTATTGCTTATATAGGAAATCAATCTTACTCTGTCTTACTCTGGCAATGCGGACAATACACATTTCTCTGAACCTTCTAAAAATGCAAGATGCAAAATAATACAAATGACACAAGCAGAAATAACCTGTACAATAAGCTAGTTATGTGTACAAACAAGGCAGTACACAAAAAACACTACAAAAAGAATCTGCTCCCACTACTTTCACAGCATGTGTCACATTTCCTACATGTCTCTTTGTCATCTACAAGCACCAAAGCATCTAATATTGGCCTATAGCTGAGGATACATGAGCAAATATAAATAAGAATATAGCATTAGCACTTAAACATACAAACACGTGACAACACATGCACATCTATAGCCACACACACACGCACAGACACCATCAAGATGAATTATCTCCTTAGCTCCGCAGGAGTCTCCAGTTTGATGGTGTCAAAGTCAAGGTGCAACATGAGACTGGCATTAATAACAGCTGCAGCTCTGCCCCTGCTAGTGCTAATGAGTGCAAAACATTAACGCACATGTAACCTTGTGCCACACACTCACATACATGCACACATTTGAATCATGTAACATCAAAATCAGACATGCAACATAAAAATGAAGATGTTATCTCTCAGGGGTAGCTACAGTGCACTTGCTCATGCATCACATACTCAAATTGTCAGACTGCAGCAGCATTAGGAGCACAATGTAAAAACACTGAAATGCTGTTAGGGTATGGTGTTACCCTATACTGCTGGATTAGCATGTGCACTGGGAGCTCGTGGAGAGGGAAGGGGGGAGAATAGAGATGAGAGTGAGAGCTTTAAGCAATACTAATGCTCAGCTGAGATGAGCAGTCTGACAACAAGGCTACGAGCCTTGTGAATAAACAATGAGTGCACAAGCCAGAGGGCAGAGGTTGTAGTTCTTTGAGCATGACATACGCACCAACATAACTGCTTATCTGCACACAAACACACACACACAAAACACACGTACAAATAGACAGGCAAGAAAACACACACAATGTCATCCTTTTACTGTTCTCTGTCCCTTTGTACTGTTTAGTACGGACGGCACTGAAGGTTTACCAGACTAGAGACTGCTTCATCCATGCCCACCTGGTGAGTGCACAAACACACACACACATACACTTAGTAGACAGAGCTGGGGGAATCTGCCAAGTAGAGGAAGCCTTGTGTCAATCAAGTGTCAGGGCAACCAGGGGAGAAGGATATCAGGCCATGGGGGAGACACTATAAATAATACAGCCCACCTTGGGAGTCAGGGTCATACACCACAACAAACCGTAACCACTACTTGCCTAAACCTAATCTTAACCTACTGTAAACCTAAACCTATCCTAAACCAAAACCAAGTCTTCCTTCTAAAATTTAATAATTTACGTTATGGGGACTTTCTTTTTGTCCCCAAAGGAAGTCAGGTTGCCATAATGTGACTGTGTAAACAGATCTCTGTCCCCACAATCTTGTTGTTATCAATCTTATTATATAGTTATACTTATAATGATAATATCTAAGCAAACAACAGAGTTTCCTTCATTCGCTTCTTCAAACTTACACACAAATTTGTACATTTGTATTCTGTGAGCGCACATGTGAGATTTGTGCAAAACTGTTTGGTTTTGCCATGGGAGTGAAATGGCCCTGACTTCTAAGTAACATCAAACAGCTTTCCACAGTGGTTTCTCAAGTTTTGATCTGTTTTAAAAACTTAAAATAGAGCCAGAGGGCTCTTTTTTCTTTATGTTAGTTGGTTCATTTTCACATTGCATGTGCTAATCAGTGACTTTAGTTCAGTCAACACTATGTGACCAACCTGTTAAATAAGTTAATTGTAATTACAGCGCCAACACCTACTCTTTGCCAGCAAACGTATTGATCCTCCCTGTGTTTTAAAGTTCTCTAAGTATCTCTAACTGAGCTTCATTACCTGTATAACAATTGTCACATGCTTTTCCCTTTGAAATATTTTTATCTATTACAAATTAACTGCTGAAATTTGGCATTGGCTGAAAAGTCATAGAATTTGGTTACCGAGGTGCATGACTAGTATTTTATGATCAACTTTTACGATTATCAGTTGTTATGATATCGAGCTATAAAAGGATATAACAGATATTGGCATATCCTGCTTAAGAAACTCAAAAAACAACCAACTCCATAGCTATAACAAACTGAATGCAGTTCAACATCAACAGCGGCGACGTCAGATCAGCAGTTTTCAACAACCAGCTACTGAAGCACATCTCATCAACACTCACCCGTATAAATGTTGAAAGCGTTATAATCAGAAATTACAAATAGGCCTTAACTTCTTCCGATTTTACCTTGTAACATTAAAGGCGGCAATAGCTGCTATCAGCTATACATCATTGTTTTGTTTGTTGCCTCTTGAATAAGTTCAAATTACAGGAGGTTTTCTTCAGTGAGGCAATAATCTGGATTGGTTTAGATCAAGGTGTGAACAGAAGTGTTCTTCTAACACATGCAAACCATTTATGACCTATTTTCTACAGAGGGGTGACCCACAGCAGAGCACAATCAACTGTCATGGCAACATGCACTTCACATCTCAGCACCCATCATCATCACCATCATTATCATCATTAAGAATATCACCATCATCATTATCAATGGCACTCCATAACAAGGGGAAGAACAAGGGAACATGCCTCTACAGTTAATCTGGTCTTTTCAAGGGAGACTCATGCGCTTGAAAAAAAAAGAAGAGTGGAGATGAGATCTAAGAAAAACTTGGCAGAGCAATGTAGTTATGTCATGTGTGGAGTCATTCTCAAGTGTTTCTCCATGTTCCTGCTGACACATCACCTCCACCTGAATGCATGGCAGCAGGCAGCAGAGGACAGATGGAGAAACAAAACAGCGGAGTGGTGACTGTGTGTGAAAGAGGCCAAACAAAAAAAAAAGTGGGGTTAAAAAAAGAAGGGAAGAGAAAGTCATACTTTGGGCAACGGCGTTTCGGATGACCGGACTTTCTTGGGAGATATCTGTGAAGAGAGCAAGAGAATTATTTTCTTGTTTCCCCCTCTTCAGAGATATCTCCTGTGGCATATTGCTGTTCTCTGTTACAAGACTTGTGTGGATGTGTGATCACATATTTCTCTGTCAGTAGGACCTGTAAGTGCTTCCTCAGAGTAAAAAAGACTAACATAGGAGTTAGCTTGGTGAATAATACTCACAATTGTGCATTTAGTGTCACTGTTTTAGAGCAAAGTGCTCATATATCAACCTCAGTATCAGTGAGTCAAGTGTTATTGACGTATTATTCATGCCAACAACAACAGTGTAAGCAGGTGTTGTAATACACACAGCAAAGGGTCCTAGATTTCATAGCCAAAGATCGGAGGCCATCTGAAAGGTCAGAGTTTGGGTCACACATGGAGTAAGATGGGACCACAGACAGTACAATGGAAGAGAAAAAAACCTGCCACATTTTACACACTAAACCTGTCTATATTCAGCAAGCCTAATACATCCTAATGTATTCAGGAGAAGGCCCTCTGTTTTAATGGCTATAATTAGCTATAGTTATTTTTCAGCTGATCAAATGCGTCCGTGTTATATGTTAAGAAGAACCAATGAACAACAACACATCAGAGGAGACACTCAGAAGGGTTGGAGACAAAAGACACACAATCAGTCACATGGGAGGAGAAATGAAAAAAAATAAACTTTGTATAAAGATTTTAATATATGATATAATATATATTGATATGTGATTGACACATTATTTCTATGGAAAATCACAGAAACATAATTAAGTTTAATAAGATAGTGTTGTAAAAGTTGCATTAAGCAATTTGTGACCAGCAGGGGGCAGAAAGTTTTTGGGTTTATTATGTGCTTATGGCTAAAATTTGCCTGCTCACAGGTACAGCAGACAAAGAACAACATTTCACTAACGTTTGGTCTGTCAGTCTGTCATTAATATGTAAATCATATTCACTGGTCTCTACTCTGAGCTCAGCCGCTCAGAAAAATATCTTGGTGTATACGTGTAAGATTTATTTAGGCTTGATTTTATTTAATAGTTAATATCATGCAACAAAGGCTGACCAGGGATGTTCAATGGTATGCCTCTATTCCCACTAGTCCAAAATCATACAAATATCTCAGCTGATGATGAGAAATGATGAACTCTTTCATTTCATTTGCCTCAGTTCTCAGCTGCTTTATACCTGTGCAGCTGTAGGGCTGCAGCAACAAAAAACCCTTGAAGGATGAATATACTGCTTAAGAATTCAGTGTTTGATTTCTAAAAGGTGAATTCTGGTAGTTATTCTTATAAAATGTATAGGTAAGTGTTACTTTAACATCACAGAATTGCTTAATGCATGTTTTAAGAAATGCAATGATATTATTATAAGTCCATACACAATAGAGAAATCTGAATAGTGTGAAGTGGCCAGATGGCAGTAAGAATTATCTATTTTGCCTCTGAGGAACAACAACAGGTGGAGACTGAAGTGGTGAGAGACAGCTACACTAAAGTGAAAGACAGCTACACACAGTGAGAATGCAAGGATAGAAAAGTAAAATGAACAGGATTGGGACAGTGTAGGAAAGAAATAAAGATTGTAAAAATATATACATTTATAGAGACAGAGCAGAGGTGTAGGTGAGAGCGAGAAAGACACAGAGGAATAAATGGCAAAACAGCCCCAAAGATGCAAGAAAGAAGAAAATGATAATGATTTGTCCCCAGTGCTCGGGCTTGATGCCCACTGTCCATCCACAATCTACCTTCATTGGTGCCAGCTGGATGGGAGTGATGCAGGAGGGGTCCACCATAGGCTTGGGGCGGTTGGCAGTGTCCGCTAGGAGGCTCTGCCATTGCTGTGGCAGCCCAGTGAACTTCTGCTCCCGCGGGTCAAAGCCCGTGTGGACCCGGTGCTCAAAGTTAGAAGGAGCTGAGATCTCCAGCCGTTTCTTCTTCTTCCCAAACATGCTGGAAAACCCTGGCAAACCTGGCAACCCAGAGAAGAGAGTTGTAGATTAACATTGTGCCTTCTGCATTGACTGATTGACTCCACTAGTACCGCTCATTACCTATAATGAGCACTAATGTACAGGCTGAATGCTCTTACTCTGAAGGGCAACAAGAGTTTTTCCATTTTATAGGGTTGAACTTTTTTATTTATCTGTGATTCACTCCAGCCGGTTTAGCACTATGACCCTGAATGCATTCATTTATATTTGACTGTATCCAACACTAAATCAGGCTGAGTGTGCTATTTTGCATCACACCATTATCAAATGTGACCCTTTCCTCTAAAAATACAACAGAAGACATGCATAATACGTTTTGTTGCACACACCAGAGAACAAACAAAGTGTTGACATTCAATTAAATATACACAGTTCAAGTGTCTTGGAAATGTGTCATGCATGAAGCATTTTTATTAAAGAGACTTTCTTATGAATGCATTTAAGTGACCGCTTTCTGCTTAACATTACATTAAACAGTCATTTGTTAATTTTAGCTCTGTATATTAATAATCACATTCCAGGTGAGACTGCATGTGGTGTTCAGAGTTGTGATTAATGATCCTTCCTTGGAGAGAGTTATATATAATGAATGCAGCTGACAGAGCTGGTAAATATGCCATTAAAAATTTTTGTTCCTTCCTGCTCAACGTAATGGGTAAATCTGAAAAGATCCATAAAACTTGTTTATCTCATATAAAAGTACAAAATCTGCCTGAGGATCTTTTAATATCTTACCAACCATCTCTCACTCGCATTTCTATCCAATGCTGAGCCTCACACTGTGCACTGCATGGTAAGAAACATCTATCAACACCTTTTTACAAAGGCAAACTATATCAAATATTAAATGCCATAAATAACTGTGCTAATAATCATTCAGCCTATTATAAAGTCAGCACAGCAATCAGTCAGCCTTTACTCGCCATGAATGTGAGTTTGAATCAGCCCAGATCAGTTACACTGACTGGTTGTAACTACCGGTAACATACTGAACGCTTGGTGATGTTTTATATTGTACTGTGTTGTTATGTAGTCTGCTGCTTTGCCGCATGTTAAGCACAGTCTTACAGTATAATGCTGCAGGACACAAACACGAAAAGAACAAGTATAAATGTCCAAACATGCTAGAAAAACTAAGTGACCACTTTGGTTATGTAATACAAACATCCAGAGAAAAAAAATGCAATGAGGAAAAAAGAAAAAGGAGAAAAATGATTCTAAGTTTGGTTTTAGGTTTGATAGTGGTTTTCATACGGAACATTTTTACTCCACTAACAAGAAAAACTGTTGCGGTGTTGGTGGTTTGGGTGGATGCATGATGTCCAGTCATAGGAACAAATGTCATGATATTGTTGGTGTGGCTGTGAATGAGTCTATTGTGTCGTTCTAACTAGGAGGCATTGTCCTCAGAGAATGCTCCACCATTCCCGCCCCTTCTCAATTTTCTGTCTCCCCCTCTGTTACGGCTTTTGCACAGCTAACGTTTGCTGTGTCTGCTCATAACATTGATTCATTTGCATACGTGTAATGAACATTTGCTTCATGTTACATTTTAGTTGCTGTTAATGTCAGGCTTTTTGTTTTTGAATGGTGCAGTCTTCTCATTGTGATAACCATAGGCTTTGTTAGCTAAAATTACAACTGTCGCTAGTACATTTTATCAGCAGTAGCTAGTGCAAGCTAATGCACTAGTAGTGCACCTGGGATTATACAAGGCAACATGCTGAAAATGCTACAATATCTCTCTGATTAGATGCCCGTGTGCACAGCTTCAACATTGTGTGTGGAGAGTTAGCGTAAACCTTAAAAGGCCAGTTGATGAATGCAGTATGATCATCATTTAGGTTAGCCGCTAAAAGTGTTTATTAAGTTATTATAGCAGTGTGCTAAATCTGTTATAGCTGTGAAAATGAAAAACTCTTGAGCTGGCAGTGTCTCCTGAACAGACGCATTGACACTAAAGAATTTATTCTAAATGAAATGTAAAACAGACAGGGGAAAAACATGTAATCATGGAACTCTTCCTCAATTATTTCCCTTGCTGCCCTGCAGGGCACTTAGATGGACCAAATTAGACAGATTTGTGGGAGAGAGGCAGGGGGATGTGTGGAGACAGAAGGTGGAGCAGAAATGGAGCGTTATGGGGGGAGTTGAGATAAAATCTAAAAAGGAACAAACAGAGGAAACCAAAAAAAAAAGGAGAAAGACACAAAAAGAGTCATGCAGAGATGATGGAACATAAGAAGGCTTAAGGCATTTGTGATGCATACAGCGCAGCACAATCATAGCACAACAGATTATTATGCAGCACACTCAATACTGGATCAAAAAGATGTTAAGTCATAGATAGAAACCTCATCCAACAGGCATGTGTACACAACTCTGCCTTCTGCAACACATCCACTGTTCCTGGTTAGCTCTGCAATGACTCATGTACTGCATCAATTGTGAGTAAAAATATGCACCTTTTCTTTTGGTAAATTATAAAGACAAACAGGGTTTATGTATTTATATCAAAGCCTATAATTTAATATTTATCATGATGTGATAGTGAGTTTAAAAGTATGAGCCCGGTATGAGTCAGGAGAAAGCTTTGTAGCATTGTAGGGAGCAGAGATTTCAGTTTGTAGATAACTGGCCTTCTTTCTGAGTCCGCCCTGACCTGCTGAAAGCGGACGGCCATCATCCTACTGGAACAGGCGCCGCAATTTTATCCAGTAACATAGACAGGGGCTTAAAACAGGTTTGACATTAGGCA
Source organism: Sandelia bainsii (assembly GCA_032362345.1). Lineage (NCBI taxonomy): Eukaryota > Metazoa > Chordata > Actinopteri > Anabantiformes > Anabantidae > Sandelia > Sandelia bainsii. Next base: position 6,651,877 of record JAUMHL010000017.1, read on the forward strand.
ATTAGCATTAGGCAGGTCACAGGTGATTAGAGAGCCTGCTAGGCTTACTGAGGTGTTGGAGTCTGCTAGCTTAGCTAATATGTCCAGTCAGGGAAATCCTCACAGTATAGACTGTCAGAGTAGCCAGACCTACACTACCAGTTAAAAGTTTGGACACACCTAGGAATTACCATGTTTTTCATGAAAATATACATGTCTTCAGTTGTGTTACCATCATTGCACATGGTTTTCTAATGATCAGTTATCCTTTTAAATTAATACATTTGCATTAGCAAACATAACATGCTATTGGAAGACAGTACTAATGTTTGCAGAATTTAGGCCCCTGTATGTTTATGTAAATATTCCTTTTAAAAAACAGTTGTTTTCAGCTACAATAGTCATTAACAATGTCTACACTGTATTTCTGATCAATTTGAAGTTATGAAATCTGCTTTTCTTTCAAAAACATGGTCATTTCTGTGTGTCCAAACTTTTGACTGGTAGTGTATAACACTGAGACTGTCTGCCGCATAGAGACTGTGTCTGCTCCCCGACCACCTAAATTATACAAATCAATAATCAACACAAGAGGAATAAATCATAAGAACTTAATAAAAAATAAAAACTTACAGAACAAAATAAAAACAAAACAGTCAAATGTGGATTATTAAATATCAGATCTCTCTCGTCTAAATCCTGACTGTCTCGTCTAAATGACTTGGTAAATGACCATGATAGATGGCTGGCTGCAGCAGGATGAATATGTCAGTTTGAATGAGTCGACCCCCCCCCCAAGTCATATTAATTATCGTATCCCTAGAAGCACAGGTCGGGGTGGAGGAGTCTCAGCAATCTACAACTCCAGCTTATTAATCAACCCCAGACCTAATCATAGTTATAATTCATTTGAGAGCCTCACTCTTAGTCTCTCAGATACAAACCGGAAAAGTCAAAAACCAGCACTATTTGTTATTGTATACCGTCCTCCTGTCCCTTACTCTGAGTTTTTAACTGAATTCTCAGACTTTCTATCTGATTT
>JAUMHL010000017.1:6652997-6703906 GCA_032362345.1 Sandelia bainsii
ACCTTACAATGTAAAGTGCCTCGAGATGACTTTTGTTGTGATTTGGCGCTATAGAAATAAAACTGAATTGAATTGAACTGGTAGAACCATCTACACTATAGAAGAGGTAGAGTGGTAAAGAAACATACGTATGATTGCTCTTTGTCCATCACATGGTGCAGTTCTCTAAAACACACAATATTCTCCACAGGTATCCCCTTAGATAACAAGCAAAAACAAATACAAAAAAATCCTTAAACCTCATCATTTTCATATTGTGCTGCTAAGCAACAAATCTCTTATGCAATGCAGCCATATCAGCAACCCTTTCCACTTTTGGCTGATGTCCACTTTAAACCTCCACAAATCTACCCAAGGTTAATGACCTTTTTACTATTTTTAGAGCCTTTACACAAAGTGGCTTATGCGAGATGAAATACATTATGCTGATTAGAAATGACATTCCTAAAATAAAGTTTAAAAAAGACCATCTCAAACATGAAGCTGAAAAACAGCTTCTGGGAGAGGGAAGAATCTGACAGAAGGTAACACTCCAAAGTTGACGTCTGCAGTCACGGCTTGATCGCAGCCTTACACTGAATCATCCGCTGACACAAGCAGCGGCTGAAGTCCTTGTTACCTTAGAGCAATGTACAAACAGAAACAACAACACCACCCATAATGCTGGATCTAACTATGAAACAGATCTGCAGTTGGCATAAATCTAGCCTCTGTGTTGCTTCATAGCATAGTTTTCCATGCATCCAAACCATCAAGGGGTTAGGTTAGAATTAATGACATTTTAACAACATTTTTATAAATGTACTTTAATACTAGAGCTAACAAACTCAAATGGTGATACAGTGTGATTTCATTATTTCCATATCTTCTACATAGATATTGTGAGAATGCTGACTTAGTCTGTTGTCATTATACTATATGTATGTGGCCATAATGCGCTTATTTAAGACCCTTTTACTTGTTGTTGTTATAAAATAAATGAGCAAAAATCCTTCTAAGTCACTTAGACATAAAGTTTACAACCTAGACTTCAGACTTTGGGCATTAGCACTGGATTAGAAGATACAGCTGATAAAATCTGGTAGAGACAGTTGTCCTTTCAGCCAACAAAATCCACAGTTGCTGTTAGAAATAAGAAGTCTGCTTGTGTTTATTTCTGTGTGAAATCAACAAACCTCAGTTTCATAAATGATTGCAAACTTTGAGCGAAAACTCTGCCTCCTTTTATTTATTATAAACTGTTTATGTGTTGCTATGCTCGAATGAAAACCTCGGCAGGCAACAGTAACTTAGTGAATGGTCATGTAAATGGTATTACCTTAACATTATGAAAGATAAAATGTTGTTGGAACACCTTCTTTGACCCTCTCTGTAGTCTCTAAGGAGCCATAGTGAAGTAAAGCCCTGACCTAGATGGTATAATATGTCTTTCGGAATGAGATTATTAAAGGCTAGTAAAGCTTAAGTTGTCTAGGCCAAGCTCAACTGCTACAAGACACAACAACACATGCACATATACACATACTGAACACATGAACACTGAACACATGTAAGACAGCAGATGGGGGTGCATGTTTATGCACTCACACAGTCCAAACCTTTTCTAGTAGAGCTTTTAGCAGCTGCCCTCTCACAGCAGTTAAAACAGGTTTGGACTGACATGTGCTTTAAGTGTAGAGGCCTCTGGGAATTGCCTCCATGCAGAGGCCAGAAGAACTACTTACTGCACAGCTTCTCCTGGCTGCCACACGAGCACCTCTTGAGCTGTAATGTATGGGCAGATTGTAAAGCACTTTGTGACAAATGCTTGCAAGGTTATTCTGCCAAAGAGTAACTATGTCTCTGATGACAAATTACAACTGGAAAAATATGGCAGAGATTTTGAAACTCTTGTTATTCTACAGTACTTGTGTAAGACTGGAGGGAAACTAGAGTATCTGCTCAGTTATAAACCACAGCTCTACTAACTAAAAATGCATATTGTACCACATTCATATGTGGCCTTAAGTATGTAAAAGCAATATCTCTGAATGTTACGAGACTTAACAACATGTACACATGCACAAACCAGGGGCTGAACATTTTTAACACACAAAACAGAAAGATGCTTAGTCAGGCATTCACAACATACATATAAGTCCATACACTTCACACACATATACACACAAACACAGTGACACAAACATACTTTAAGCATTGACTAGTCTCAGACCAGAGATCCTGACTCCCAGGCTGATTTGTCTCCAAACCATCTGTCACCATCTGAGCCTCCACAGGCATTTCCCCTCTCATACAGCAACACCTTAACACACACACACACACACTGGAACCTGGTCTGTGCATGCTTGTGTTGGCGTTTGTGATTACATCTTGTACATATAACGTGTCTATTTTTGGTTCCTAAGCACGCATTAATGCTCTGCAGCAGCGTGGTGTATTCATGTGTTTTCAAAACACCACATTAATTTTGAATCCTTGTGTTGCAATTTAGAGCCCACAATTTGGTATTGAGATGCAAAACGTACGCTCATGCACAAATACGCAAATACATTTCATGCATAATTTAAAATGCAACATGAAAAGGACACAAATTCATTCTGATAAACAAGCTGAAGGAGGGACAATATTCTCTTCTTTATTTGCCGCTACAGGGTAGAGGAGGAATCCTTACTTTAAATAAAAGGTCAAATGTTTCAGATGCGAAGAGCAAAACCTGATACGATACTGGTACGTTTTAGTTATTTTTTGTTAAGGTATCATCCCTTACCCAGTGCAGCTTTACTTGGTTTAAGTGACAGACACTGTGCACAGTAAAATCTAATTTGTTCCAGCATCCTCATCAATAGTGTCTTCATCCTATTGTCCTTTGCCTCTTTTGTCCTGCCCTGCGCTGTTGTGTGCTTTTCAGTTCCATCCCATTTGCATTCACTTGTTCTTTCTACCTTGTTCCTTCAGATGATTTAATTGGCTCAAAAAGTGTTTGCACAAACACGAATTTCACCTTGAATTCCCCGTCGATGTATGCGTAGAGCAGTAAACAACTTCAGCTGAAGAAGAGGCTTTTTAAAATTTGTACACTGTTTACAACACACTGAGAAGTTTGGAACACCTCTCACTCAAACGCATTGAAAAACGTTAAATGTGTTTAAGAAAATGTTAAATTATAGCTCTGATGATGAATATTTCTCACCTTAATCCTTTAAAATGTTTACTTCAACAGGTAAGTAAACCCATTAAATCACAGCTCTTACCTGGAAATAAACTGATGGTTTCTTTCAACCAATCAAAGTGCTCTGGATACGACATGGCGAGACAGTCCAGGACAATCACAGTCTCCTCAGATGTGCTTTGATGTATAATTGCGCTCCTGTTAAATCCATTATGCACCTCAATTTTCTCTCAACAAAACATGAAGCAGTGAGTTTCCTGCCCTAACCATGATTGCTAAATTACAAGTCAATCATTCCCTAGAAGAGCAACACTTCACTGTAATCACTGCATTGACAAATCAGGTCAGATCCAGGACCCTCTGCAGCCCCCAGCGAGCTACTACTACTATAACTAGCCTGCTGCTGCTACTGTATGACTCTCCCTGCCTGCACGCTCTGATAACTCCCAAAGTGAGATGCACAGGGCACAAAAAAGTGCCTACGCCAGCAGCCCGAGCCAAGGCATGGCCAGACAGCTTAAGCCCAGACCCATCCCATTTCACTTTCATTGTTTGTCTAACTGGGTTTGACCGCCACGTCCCAATCTGAGCACCCCCTGACCTTCAATGTCCTCCTCCCACTTGTCGGTCTGTCAGCAGAAGCACAAAAACAACAGAGAGCGTAAGTGTCCTCTGTGTTCCCACAATCCACAGGATGGTGTTTGTGTCCTGGCTGTCCTGTCAAACACACACACACACACACACTCAACTGTCTGCCACTGATGCCAGCATGTGTGTATATCAACTTTGCTGTCAAGAGCTGCACCACCAGGCGCCCTATCACTGCCTCTTTCACAAGGCAAATCACAGAGAAGAAGAAACGTAGTGTGACGGTGGAGATAAGACGGAAAAAACGGAAAGAAACAGCTGGTCCAGTCAGCGGCTGTGACAGAGTCTGGCCATTTGCCGATGCTAAGCAGGCATTCAGCGGTGGCAGCCACGGATGGGCCCCGGCTGAGGGCAAACCCGCATACACTCACACATGCAGTGTGAGGCTGTCAGGATCACACTGTACAACATTTTCCCTCAGAGACAGAGTGAGTAAGTCAGGCATTGTAATGGTATAGGAAATTTCACAGTGCATCTCTGGAAGGATGGGGGCCAAATAACAATATATTAATTACTTTTAATTTATAGTAATTTAACTGAACAAATAAAAGAGACACTAAAGAAACTATATCACTGTGCTATTACCAGGCTGTCTGCTGATTAAGTCCCTGAACCCTGGTCAGTTTGAGTATTCTGATTGAAAAGTGATCAGTCTGTTCAAAAACCTGTTATGATTACTTCTTTTTCTGAATTAAACCTGACTGCGAAGCACAATGTTTGTCTCGCCTTCAGTACAATGAAGACTTTGATGTTGAAACAGTACATAGCTTCATATAGTTTATGCATTTATTACATATTACACATTACATATGTCATATTTGTGACTGTGAAACACTTAACTACATGAATTACGTTTTCAACCTGCACTTATAAACTCACATTGTATGAAATATTCATAACAAAAAACACACACAGGGCAATATGATGACTGTCAAGTCCATATTTTCTTACAAGTTCTGGATTTTATGTTTTTTATATGTTTTTAAATTAGTTATTGTGAAGGCTCAGATGAGAGGTTGTCTCTGTTCCACGAATATCAGACAGAAATGAAGTGTAAAGTACTTATGTACGTATGTGAAAAATACTGCATGAGAAACTGAAGGCAGAAATTTACTTCTTTTGTAACATCCCATCACCTAGACACTCTGGATCTGACATTACAGGGAGAAAAAAAAGCTGAACTTGTTCACACTTAATAAAAAGCTAGTTTCAGCATTTTCATGACCTACTCTCAACACACTTTATGTTATTTAAGAGCCTGTGGCAAAGTTTAGCAGATGCACTGAATACACTTTTTCATGCTATAGTGAGGAATGGTCTTTTGATCATTTATTATATTCAACCCTCTTACAAAATGCACGTCTATACTCCTAATTTGCTTTGACCAATACAAGATTTGACTTATTACAACGAGTGAGATCAGGCTTAGGCTACTAAAACACTTGGTTCAGTTTAAGGAAAGAAAAGCAATGCACCTTGCAATGTGGCATTTCAGACAGCAAATCTTGCAACATTGCGTTTCTTACTAAATGTATGAGCTATTGCAGACTTTGTCATATTAGACAACAACAGTTTCCAAATATGAAGTTAATGGCACTAATAATACAAACCATGTACCTGTAGCCAAACTTGTTGAAAGAACATAATTATGAAAAATCATTGTTAAAATTTCAAACAGGGTACAGTTTTAATCTGTATTTATATGCTGCCTTCTGTGTGGGGTATATTCTATCTATGGAGTTTTGATATCAGCCCACAAAGCTGCTTTAACATTATGAGAAGAGAGGATGTGTTTGATGGTTAAATGACTTGTGCAGCAGACACACCCCCACAAGTACTACTGGGTATAAATACTCATGCCACCTTCAAGGGTCTCATCTAGTCTCTCTCTCTTAGCCAAAAAAAACATGCAGAGGAGTATTGTGAAGGCTCTGGAGGTGGGGAGCTACAGACTAAATAGAGAAACAGACAACTAGAATTATGGCAGCTGTGGCTGAACTGGCTATGCCAAGTATCCCCACACTTTAAAAGCATCAATATGACACCCTCCACATGGCTAATGGGTGGCTACATCATAACTGTCACAAGACGAAGGCTTGTTAGTGAGATAAATGATAATTCCTGTATATTAGTGCAAAGCACAAGTCATTCTGTTGTTCTGGGGCAGTGTAATGTTTAGCAACACACCAACCTCAAGTTTTCTCACCGAACTTATACTATCGAGGGAAAGTATCAGCTAAAGTTGTTGCTATCTCCCCATGTGGTAACCTCATGGATGAATATAGCGGAAAAAGGGTGACTCTGGGAGGTACTGAGAGATCAGGAGTGTTATCTAAATGAGATCTCTGCAGTCCTGAGGACAGATGTGTGTGTGTGTGTCACTGTTTCAAGAGTATGAACGCTACAGCAAAGGGTGACCTAAAAGAAAAGTCTGATAATGTCTCTCCTGTTCAATGAGTTGTATGTTCATCTAAGATGAAATCTCACTGGAAACTTCTCTGTCGTTTAGTATTTCTGCCCTTTGAAGAACCATGTAATGGACTTTTTATGTTACTTAAGAGATCAGGATTTAGATGAATTAAGACTGACTGTCCAATACCATCCACTTAGATTAGTCCAGACATCCTTTTCCCACATCTTACAGCTCCTCCTGAGGCTTTCCCAAGCTAGATGGGATCCGTTATCCCTTCATCCCTCTCAGTCTCCTTTCAATGCGAAGGAGTAGCACAAAGGTTAAACCCCGACAATCACAATTCAACTGCTCGAACATACATTTTTTTCTTATGTTACTAAATAGTTCATAAACGACAATCCAGAACTAAGCCTTTGAATATAACCCCTCTTTAATGTGACACTCACATAACAATTCCACCTGCTGAATTCGCACATTTTACTCCTGAGTAAGAATCAGGTAAATCAGATTCAATGTCAGTCATCATTTAAATGATTAATATCCAATGAGTTCTTTACTGGAAGATTAATTGTGCATTTCAATGTAGTCAAAACACAAATCAGTTTAGAGTAAGGATTTTCAAAGTCTGGGTCAAAAGTCTAAATTGATTTATTTATTTGATTCATTGACTACCGTTAAAAGTATATCAAATTATTAGAATACAGTAGACAGTTACATATGCACCAATCAATGATTAATCAATTACTTTGATACAGAAGAAAACTTAGAAATGCCTGTAAGATCTCATCTTATAACAAATGTTGTTTTTACATAATTTATTCACAATGCAGAGCGGATACAACAATATCATTAGAGTGTGTCAATTAAACTTAAAATAAAAATATCTGCAACATTTCTGTGTGGTTAGAGTTGACAGAGAATCAAGTGCTGATGGTTTTAAAATGCATAAATGCTTGAAAGGCTGTGTGTCACCACCTTTCCTGTTGTCCAACTGTTGACGGTGTTCATATCAGGTCAGGCTACAGTAACGAACTTCATGTGTTAGAACATCGGCGTAGACTCGTCTCTTTCACCTGACACAGTATCTCACTGAAATAGTTTCCATAACCTGTGGAAAGACAGGCAGGCATGGAAGCTTTTTAAATTGTCCTGACACACACACCCTAATGGTCCAGTCCTGTACAACTTTACATACATTTTATATCCACTTGAGAACTGACTTTTACTTTTATTACTTCAAAACAAATGATAGCTTTCTACATTTAACACATCACTGAAACATCATACTGATAAAGGCATCTATAAGTCACATAAAGTTTTTCTATCTTCCCGTTATGCATTGTTTCCCTCCAAACCCTTTCCCACGCATTCATTCAGAAAGAATTTGCAACATTTGAGATGTGACAAACTCTGCAAACAGAAACAATAAGCTACCCAGTAAACCAAAAACAAAGGCAAAAAAAAAAGAGACATTTTTTTACAGAAGTTGTGCAACAAATTGTACAAAGTATTCCAGCATTACTGCTTCTCCTGACTGTTGTAAGATTTTGTATTGGTTATTACAGATTCACATACAGTACATGAAATAAGTCCACTACACTGTATGCTTCAGCTGACAAGTAAGAGATGTTAAAAATGTTCCCTACCTGCACAACAGTATCTATACACTGATAAGGAATGAAGGAGTAACAGTTTCTCAGTCCTTCTATCAACACTATCAGGCTCTGTCATATGGATCAGTTTCAGTGCTCCAAGGCTAACAGACTGAAATCAAATGAAACTGTGATTTTAGTCTTAATAGTTTCTCACCTGTTAATTACAAAATCTTTCTACCTATCTGTCTGTCTATTTAATCTATAAAACAGTAATTCAATGAAAATGAACCCCAACTCTACTGAATGTTTTAATTTCCTTCAGCTCAATGTTTGGATTTACATCACACTGTAATGTTTTTGGCTGCTGTTTTCAACAGAATGCTATGATAAACCCACTATTAATTATCAGCTTGTTTCCACATGGCAGACAATGTTTTCAACTAGCTTGTTACACAGTGGAGCATGTATTTGCTAGAGGTTCTTAAAGAACAGAACAAAGCATGAAGGACAGTAAATACTGGACTTGCAGTGCTGTGAACTTATGGTCACTGAGGAGCCAGAAACCTGTTTCCAAATGAAACTTAATATTAGTCCATGTCTGCTGGCTGTGTAAATAGACAAATGTTTGCGAAACCTGTAGGTGAGAAAATGTCAATGCTGTGTTAAACAGCTTGCTCTGCAGCACCCAAGTGAATAAAAATCAATTAATGCTACTTCCATGTGTACCATTGACCCAACACTTGTTTTAATCACTAAATTAATTATTATTTGTGGATTTTTTAATCTTTATTTACACTCACTTTAAATATAATCAAATTACATCACATTTTGCACAATTACTAATAATGGCTATTGTATGTTAAATTACATGTTAATTCAAACAGATGTATTAACTAAATTGCATTACTACTGTGTTAGTGTTTATGATTGGAATAGGTAATTTATCCATCTGTAACAAATGATGCTTGAAAAGTAACCCACAGCCGTAAAGCCTCTGGCCATTATAAACTGTGCACTTCCTGCTGATGGTTTTATAGGTTAAAAGCACTCCTCCTTTCCACCCCATTATCTACACAAGCATGTTAAACCCTCAACTTAATCATTTATTATTGATAGCTCTGCATGAAGCCTTCCCTCCTGGTGCTGTGGGAAAATGATTAAGGCTGAGATGTAAAAGCTGTAAGTTAAAGATTTGTGGAGCCAGCCACTGCACGGCGCTGGGCAGAACAACATGTATGTATTTATGTGTGGGCCATATTGTTGTGCATGAATGTTCTCTTGCATTGGTTGTGAAGGCGTTCTCAGGTGCAAAAATATCCTCACCATGATTCATGTAGAATACATGGACATAAAGTTGTGGAAATAATGCAGGTTTACTATTGTGGGTCATAAGATCCATGTTCCATGGACATAATACCATTTGCAGTGTAGTTTATAGTAGTCAAACACAATTTAATATCTAAAGCTAATATGCAAGTTCTGGTAGTCAAGTTAGTGGTAGCATGAGCCAGAAAATGAATCCATTCCTCCACCAGCCCTTGCTCCACCTGCTCTATTTTGAAATTACAATAAATATAAATGTTACAACTTAAAGTGTACTACTCACCAATAAAGCAAAAATTAATTATCTGATTGGTTAGAAGGGTGAAGCTTGCTCAAAAATGTTTATAAGCAAATAACTGCAAGATACAGTACATACTATAGTTCTAAGTTCTTCGGCATGAACTGTCATGTACTGCTACTTTTACTAAGTTAATATTGGAAAATTATTGTTTGATTGAAGGGTTTTGCAAATGGTGATACTCAAGATGCCTTGTCACACAACAGTCAGCAAGATAAGTTGTGTGTGTGAGACTAGTATATCGTGTTTGGGGTCATGCCTCTGTTAAAGCTGTAGCAAGGCCTGCTGTTTATGAGCTGGATAACACGGCTCTGACAGCACATCAACCCCTCACATTTTAGCCAAGGACACCAAGCAAAACATCAGTTTTGACAGATGATGCAGCGCAGGATTTGCACCATAACAGCAGACGACTATCAAGTTTACGCCACTTCTTCGAGCCATTTCTAGAGTGACTATTAATCATCAGAAAGCCACACACATGCAGTGCAGACCTCCTTTTAGAGAGCAAAAGGTCATGTGACTTTGCACTTGTGGACAGACAGAAAACAATAAAGAACATGGGGCATACAAAGGAATAATGAGAAGATCATGCTGAGTGAGCGAGTGGGTGATTGGGACATCCAGATTTTGCAGCAATAAACAGCTCAATTGTTAGTATCTGACTAATTACAATCCTACTTATAGGATATATAGGCTATAAAATAAAACATTTTAGCCTTCTGCTAAAACGATAAAAAGCTGCATCATCAGCATCATCTGTAAACACACTATAGTTGCTCTATATAACAACAAAAAAGGGAACCATAGCAACATAAACAAATCTGCTAAAATTACCGTTCAACCCAAAATTTCATAAATTAAATGGTATTATACACTCTACATTTAAAGTAATGCTGGTTAAAAAAAACACACACAAACACTCACAATGCAGGGAGTTATCTCCACAGCACAGTCCAGCGTGACTCACAGCTCCACCACTAGCCCACACACGGGAGAGGAGCGATAATCTACAGCGCAGTGATACTTATAAAACATTGATCAGACCACCACTAGAGTCTGTGGACCAATCACTTGCCTTCTTTACCTCTTTATCTCCTCCCCCTCCACAATCCATTTATTCTGTATGGTGCTTAAATCCCACTGCCTTCTCTTCCACTCTATTTGTCTTTAGGATGGTAAATGGAAATTTATACCTGTTGACCTACATCACCACTGTCTTGCTGGTAGTGAAAAGAGGAGGTTGCTTCTGTCTCATTGAATGTTCAGTAATGTACAGCAGACAGCCCATCTTCAGCTGGACTATCTTAGCTACTTTGTGCTATGAATGTGCAACATGCACCTCTATTAAACTCCCCCCAGCAAATAAAATGACCAGGCTAAGAGAGAAAGCTGTGTTATATAACTGTTAGTATAACTGTGGTGTTTTTAATGTTAACATCTGATCTGATTGAAATTTAATTACTTTCCCACACAGGGTCAGGCAGGTTTTTTTTCCCTTAATAAATGAAATCGCCATTTAAAAACTGTATTTTGTATTTACTCTGTTTATCTTTGTGTAACATTAAAATTTGTTTGATGATCTGAATCATTTAAGTGTGACAAATATGTATAAAAATAAAATAAAATAAAATAAAAATCTGAAAGGGGGCAAAAACGTTTTCATAGCACACACAGCACAGTTCTGCAAAATAGTTCTTCAGTGCTGACAGTGCAAATACAGTGTAAACATTCAGAATCCATGTCTGACAATATAATACTATGTCTACAAACACTGTAAAATCTACATTACATACAGCAGACACTGTGTCAACATATAGTTCTGTATATTTCAGTGGATACGTACATGCCCAAGAAAAACACAGACACTGAAAAAACAGTCAGTGCTTAAAAGTATCAGCTCTATTGATCTAACAAGTAGCAATTCAATACAGGCAGTGGCCCAAAAACAATATACAGCTGTTCAATAGAGGCTTCAGCTAACAACAGATACCAAACTCAACCAGTCCAAAGAAAAAACCCCAGATTCAGGAGCACTCAATTAGAAACATCTGTATCACTCCTCAGTTCCCTTTCATCTTGGAAAGGTACTGCTGATGTTCACTTTACTTCTGTCTTTGAAGTATTACCTTTTATTTAAGCAGCCTTGCTCTTCTCGAAAAGAGCTTGGTCTCTTGAATGTTATGTTAATGCTATTGTGTGTCTTGTTATAGAATACAACAAACAAAATATGATATGTACTTTAAATCACAGAGTCACTGATTAAAGTTTTGTTTGTGTTTACCAAGCAAAAATGTTTCTGTTTAGTTATGGGATAACATTACAGTCAAATTGCACTTCTAAAACCTTTTTGTATATTACCTGGCTTGCTATTGCTGTTATTTGTATGCAACAGCTAACAAAGGTTATTTTAGTGAGTGAGAGAGATAGCAGGTGAGGGAAGGACAGCTGGGAGAGACTGAGACCACTAATTACTGATTACTGTATAATGACCAGCATACGCCGCTTCTCCCACTGTCTCCTCACCCTAACATTCACTTTGCCTGTATGTGTACTTTGGTGCTAACTGAAGAGGAGAGGAGGAAGAATAGACAAGGCAGTGCAAAGCGAGATGCCGGTGTTAATGTGTCGAGAACAGACTTGGTGTCTCAGAACCACATCTGTTGATAAAGAAACTCAGCAACTCTGATGGCACTTGTTGATTTTAACAACATGAGTAAACTAAATTCAAATTGACAGAAATAGAATCATGCTTGATGTGTAACTGCTCAAAAAACTTAAGGGAAATTAAGGGAACACTTTGTCATCACAGTAAAACACAAAGTCAGTTAAACTTCCTAAAAATGTCAATTTAGGAAGAACAAGTGATTCATCTAGTCCTTGTCACTACTGGTAGCATGAGGCAGTACCTGCAGCCCAATCAGTTTGCACAGGTCCATATGTGCAGTCGCAAGAAGGTTTGCCAAGATACCGGGAAACCAGTTGTTACACCAGGAGAGCTGGACAGCGTCGTAGAAGGGCAACAACCCAGCAGCAGCATCCGTATCTGCTTCTTTGTGCAAGGAGGAACAGCAGTGACCTCCAGCAGGCTGCTGGTCTGCATGTTTCAGACCAAACTGTCAGCAACAGACTCCATGAGGGTGGTATGAAAACCTGATCACAGGCAGTAAGGAACTTGTAAGGTACTTGTACTTTACTGGAGTATTTCCATTTGATATTACCTTAACTTTTACTCCAATACAAATCAGAGAAAACTATTGCACTTTTACTCCACTACATTCATTTAACATCATTAGTAACTAATTAGTTAATGCAGGGTGAGCTTCTGAGAATCACTATTAATAAAATGCTCATATATCATTTATGGATTAACCTCCTGTCACTATATAAGCTGGTTAAAATCAGCTCCACCATTACCGACTGCTGTTCCTGTTCCACAGTCTGTAGGTAAGTCTGTATGTTATCAAAGCATCAAATTCAACACTGTTTTCAGTTTTCTTAGTGGAGTACTACTTACTTTTGTACTTTAAGTAACATTTAGAGGTACTTTACCACTTTTACTTGAGCAGAAAAATTAAAGGGTATTTCTATTTGTAGTGGAGTACTTTTTCTGAGCAAGTACTTGCACTTTTACTTGAGTATTAAGTTTGTGTACTTCATACACCTCTTTCGCCAGCAAACACCAGACATGGAAGGTTTGCCCTGTTCATATCAGGTTCATATTGAGCACATGTGGTCTGGGGAGGCATATTTGGCGAGGACTGCACAGACCTCCATGTCATAGCCAACAGTACTCTGGCTGCTGTGAGGTACCGGGATGAATCCAAGACCTTGTCAGATCTTACACTGGTGCAGTGGGCCGTGGGTTCCTCCTGGTGCAGGACAACGCCCAGTGTCATGTGGCCAGAGTGTGTAGGCAGTTCCTGGATGACAAAACACTGATGTCACTGACTGGCCCTCACATACCCCAACCTAAATCCAATTGAGCACCTATGGGACATTATGTATTATGCATCCCACACCATCACAGACTCACAGCTCACTGATGTCCGATCAAATTTCTTTCAAATTCAAAGTCATTCTTTCAGCGTCGTAGCTGAAATATAAGTCCTCACTGTCTCACTGTTTTTACATTCATGGTCTGAAATCGCTGCAACGCCTCATCATGCTCATGGACTCACCTCTTCTGTTAGGCGATGGTGTCAGACTGCAAATGATTTTAGCCTGCTTTCTAAAAAAATAAAAATACTTTTCTAAACATATCAAATGAGATACATAATATACTTCAGAGAAAAGCTGCTTTCCAAGGCTGGATTTTTTGTTACTAGCAATTCTGGAAATATGAATGAGATTTTGAATACGTTTTCCTACTTGTGAAACACAACCCAAACATTATTCTTCTTTGATTTTACTAGCAGACTACAAAAGAACATGAAAGGTGTATGCAACCGTCTATTGTGCCAGAGTGTGTAATATTTGTAGACCACAAACAGTGAGTCACGTTCCGGAGAACAAAACAAATACAAAGAAAGTGAGGTCAGATGTATCTGTTGTGCCCCATGTTGACAATGTGAGCTGATGCAGTTGAATAGTAGTATGGGACAAATCCTCAACCACTGCAGGGATGGCAGCATGATGAATCAATACACAAATACATAGGCCTGTTTTATGGTTTACTTCAATGAAATGAAGTTCAGAAGCAGCTGAAACAAACATTTGAGGATTAACAAAATCCATTCACTATCAAGAGTCATTAGAGCTTTAAGCAGGATCTATTTGTATTCTGGAAGATAATCCAAATGGCATATGTGATTTTTGTTCTAAGAAACAACACTGGAGAAGTACAGTAGCAGAGTGGTGCTTCACAAGCTTTGAATTTTGACTACATGTGACTTCTGACTGGTCTCCTGACTACAGAGTCTCTTGACTACATGTATTTCTAAATATAGCCCATCTTCTCTCTGCACCAAACAGTTTTTGAGCTAATGTGGGCTGCCAGGCAGTGGTGGGTCGGGGTGTGAAAGGATGACAAGCGTCCAGTGGAGATTCTCTCATCAGCGGATCTCATCTGTGCAGTGTTTGAGGCTCAGCCGCAGACTCATACCAGTCCACATGACTTCACACACTGATGCTCACTGATAATGTACCAGGATTAGGGCAACTGTGTGTCGATATGCGAGTGTGTACATAAACGCATCTTGTGTGTGTTTGAGTGCTGTTCTCAGCCCTAAGTTCCACGGAAAAGCCACAGATATGCAAAAGCCATACAGCTACTGATTCCTACTGGTGGCTCCCAGCAGCAGCTATGTGACCAAATTCCAGTGAGTGTGGTTCCCAGTCCCAGTCTGGTGGTTGGGACCTGCCTGAAGTGTCGCAACATGACTCTAAATGATCACGAGAAGATTATCAGTGCCCTACACAAAATCTTTTTAGACTTTGTGACTTTACTTTTTGTTCCGTTCTTGTTTGCAAGTAGATGTTTTTTGTATTGACAAAATATTGATTTTAAATTCTCTAATTGACTAATTGTGTAGAAAAGTGTGTTAAAAAAAGTGCAGAAAAGCTGTAGCTGCTCCAAAATGTCTTTTAAATGTCCAGAAGTGTATTTTCCTGGTTGCTGTGGTTCTATTTCTACCTCTGCCTTAGTCATTGTACCTGGGAAAAAGTAGAAGCAGATAATGACATCAGAAAATGTTACAATCACCCTCCCCATCTCTTCCTCATCATCTGTTTCTTCTGCTTTGTATCATCCTCTTTCTATCTTCCTCTCACTCTCTCCTGTCTTGTCTATTCATGTTAGAATTTAAAACATAATGTGATCAAAATGTTCTGCTTTGGAGTCTTTCATATCTGGCTTTAATGTAAATACAAATCCACGTTTTACATAAACAGGATTTCACATCGCAAACGAATATGCCACTCACACATTTCAATATAAACACCGCATATACACACACTTAACACAGATGTACTGACAAAAACAATGATTTTTATTTTTACTTTTTTAGTTGGTATGAAAATGTTTAAAAAGCTCTACAGCAGGGACTAAATATATCTTGAGAAGATATTTTGAAAAGCATTCAGATTATTTGTAAACCATGACAGCTCTTAGATTCATTTCCTACAGCTCATAATGCTCACAATCACACACACACACACTACACACACTAACTCACTGCAGGGAGATTGACTGGAGCCAGCTGAGGAAGTAGCAGCCGTCATTACCTTGTCTGCTTGAAAACCAAGAGGGCTAGAGCAATCATCACCCAGAAACACGTTTCCTATTACGTGGTGCTCACGCACACAGACAAATACACACACACACACACACGCATGGTCCATTTCTGCAGATTGATAAATTACTAAGAGGGAAATGCACAGTAGCACAGTCGTCCAAAGCAAAGGAAATGAAGAGGCTTAGCTAGGATGACAAAACGAAAAACAAATAAATCATAATGCATCGCAGCATGATGAATAACTGCACATCAGGAGAACTGCCTTTTTCTGGAGCAGTACAAAAAAGATGAGACAGCTGCTTCTTCACCTCTTTTAACCCTTAAAAAGGTTTCTGCTTTTTTTTTTTTTAGGTGAAAGAGGTCATGCTATTTTTAACCACATAATGTAAACAAAGGCAAGTAGCCATCAGTAGTTTCTTGCTACACATGAAAATTAGGTGCATGAGCGACAACACAATTGACCAAACCATTTAAATTAATTCAGTGATAATCACTTAATGATCCCTTTGTTAACCAATAGGAAATCTGAGATTAACTGTTGCCATTACAGAGGTGCACCATTTTGTTTGCTCTGTTGCAGCACAATTTACAACAAGCAGATGTGCAGCCCATTTATATTTCAGCAGCATGCGGCTTCCTCCTTCCTCCTCCTCTTCTTCCTGCATCTCACGACTGACTTAGGGAGTTGTCTTTTTTCTTAAATACACGGGGGGGGGGGGTTAAAAGAAACTCGTGCCTGGCTTAATTAGAGCTGGGCCGGCAGTGCTGTGAATTCTGCACAACCAGAACTCTGCAAGGCTGCAGGAGCTAACTGAAAAGAAAAAAAAAAAACAGCCCAGCATGCAGGCACAACAAACTCCCATGGAACACATACAGCTAACAAGCATCTATGCTACACATTTAGCTTCTCTTACACTAATATAGTGCTAGATTGAACCCAGCTATGACTCAGAAAGTCAGTCTAAAAGTATAAGAATGTAACTTCTGCTTCCAGGTCATCTGCATAATCCTGCTTTTTAAATACTAACAGACTTTATGGGTAGATAATAGAGTGATAAATTGTGACTCCTTATATGCCAGCTATTACATAATATCAAATAACTAAAGTTTTTTATTGGTCTTGCAACATTACAGGTACTATATTAATCAGTCTAATAGGAACACTAGACAAGCATTAGCCTGCAGCTGCTGTACAGTCTTAACACACCATACATGTCAGAGTGGATCCCTTTTTTATATCAGCAAACTCTTTGCATCTCTCTTTTGTTGTAATTTCCTGCAGTTTCATGCCCAGGCATCAAAGAGAGCACAGCTGCGCCATTGGATGAACGCTTTAATCTATTCAGTCAGTGCATCTGTGTGCTCTGTCTTACTCTACATCATTAGCCCCCTGCCTTCACACGTATTTGTGTCTGCATGTAACTTTATTTGTGTGTGCATGCATGTGGGTGGTTAGGGTAGTCATGTGAGCGCATATGCACTCAGTCATGCAAACACAAATGACAGTATGTATGAATCTGGAGGAGAATCTCTCACATGTCTGTGTGTGCTCTCTTGCGGGACTCAGAATAAAAATGCAATGTACAGCACACACTGACAAACACACACAGACCATGACGTGAGAGGATAATGAGGATCTTTTTTATGCCCGAAGTTGTGTTGGCCTCCCAACTGAAGGCCATGTTAAGACATCACATCACAGACGCTAATCTATGTGATGGTCAAGTTTCCAAGCCGCGCTAAATTTAGTGTGGATTGCTGCTTTTGAGTGACGAGGAATGAGAAACAACATTCCTCAGAGTCAAAAGAGGAGGAGGAAGCAGAGATGGCGACAAGAGGAGTGGAGCTCTGCAGGAGATGCCTGAAAGCCACAACATCCTCCACCCAGAACACAGTGTAAATACTGCTTCGTTGTTTGCTACAGTTGTCCAGTAAAACATGTCTGTTTGTGTTTACAATGACACATCAGCTGCCATGTCCAATGTGCCAACAAAAAGCAAGACAGGAATCTTGTTTCATCCGATTGCAAAGTTGACAGTGGGAACGGAATGAACTCATTTTTTTATAAAGCCACAAACCAAATGTTAGCAAA
The DNA here is from genome assembly GCA_032362345.1 of Sandelia bainsii. Taxonomy (NCBI): domain Eukaryota; kingdom Metazoa; phylum Chordata; class Actinopteri; order Anabantiformes; family Anabantidae; genus Sandelia; species Sandelia bainsii. The sequence continues at coordinate 6,670,772 of JAUMHL010000017.1, forward strand.
GATTAAATCACTTATAAATTACTGTGAACTGTGTCCAATCAGAAAGACATCCATTCTACTTGTTTAACAACAGGACATAATTTGTCTTCTACAATGCTGATTGAATGGATTTCATTTAGGTCAGAACAAATGGGATTCTAAACACGTTCTGGTCAATGAACAACCAGTTTTAGCTCAGTGTCTTTGACTGCGGTGTGATGTTCATTTTAATCATACATTAATATTAGCAGGTTTTAGTCCTGTTTAGCAACAGTCTCTCAAAACAATGATCAGAAATTGGCAGTCGTAACTATGAACAACTACTGTGTCAGTCTTTGGATTTCTCCATGTAAAGAAGTGGTGTACATGAGGCTGTAGTAAAGAGTTGTGTGTTTCTTAGCATTTACCAAACCAAAAACACAAGAGAAAAACTGTAAGGAAAGGACCAAGCAGTGTAATAATCTAGCTAAAGCTACACATGATAGTATGTCTGGTTAATTAGCTTACTATCTGCACCTTATGAATGAAGCAACTCAGGATTACCTCAAAGCTGGTCCTGGATGCTTACAGAGTTCAGGGTAACGTAACGGATCTTAAAGGATTGGTCCTCATCTTAAAAACATTTTTAATTCTAACGTTATGGTAGTGAAGTGCATAGTCTGACACAGTCATGCTGTTACAAGCATACACTGCAATACAAGAACAATTTACTTTCTTCTTCTCCATGGATCACCAAGTGGTTTCAGCATTTTAGCCAAACATCATGCATAGCTGCCATCAAATGTATTTGTACAGTAATATGCCATATGCAAGACACTTAAATTATTCAGCTGGAAACGTTAAAAGTCAACCTGTGACAGTGTTTCTAATGTTAGCTTAATTAGCTGATTAGCTGGTTAGTCTTTCAAAACTTACTGTGAACTTGAGTGGTAAATCTGTCACCACATTTATTATTCATCACATATGTTAACCAAACATGGAAAGCGTGACAGGTGTAACAAAAGACTGGGGCTTAGCAAACAATCAGTTATGCTCAAATAAAACTACCGCATGTTTGAGTGAGAAGGCTGAAAGGTAGGAATGAGCTGGTTCAAAGTCAGATTTGGGCCACTGTTGCATGTCGCCTCATAACTACCTCCCAGATGGGTGACACAGTGTGGATGGGAAGAGGGTGCTATAATGCAAGCCTCAGTGCAACATCAGCTTGCATCTTCACCCTCTCAGTTTCCTTTGAAGAAGTCTCCCCATGGGGGTGTGGAAGCTGGAGGTTGGTAATGAATCAAACTGAGCCATAATGAATGTCCTTATTTAGGTCGGCTTTGATGGAATTCACCTGACTGATCTCAAATCACAGAACAAAACAGCGAGAGCTTGCTGACAACTATTAGAAAAGCTATACGGTTGGCAAGATGATGGAGAGCGTTAAGCTACTTCAAGTACCCCTTCAGGATATTTTACTCTGCTTCTGTTTCTTCCCTTCCTTCCTATTTCCTCTGTGATCACTTAGTGGGATGAAATCAGATGAGAGTGTATACAGTTGCACTTGTGTCAAGTCGGAGTCTTCACTCCTAGATGGTGTTCGTGCCTCTACAACACACCCCACACAGTTCTTGGCTTCTAAATGCCAAGTACAGAATTTAAACACTCTTAACACTCAACTTATCATTGTGCATTTGTTTAAACAAGAGACGGTGAATACAGTGTAAACTAGCGTTATAAATATGCACATGTGCAGCATTTATGAGCTCTACAGTGATTTACCTAGTGTGAACCTCATCCATTCATCAGTGTAAATTAAAACATCATAAAACTGATCACTGTAGAACAATAACACTGTTCACAAAGTACAAGTAATAAATACATTACACGCTGCAATCTCACAATTCATTGCAAAATCACTGTGCTGTATGAGGCCATAGAAATGAGCAAAATGTCTTTTTTACACTTCATATGAGATGAGGCAGAGCACCACTTTCTACATACTTTCTGAACTTGAGCCAATCTGCGGTATTCAAGATAGGTAGAAAAGACTACCAAGGGTAACAAAAGAAGTACATAGGGAGAGGGATCTCATAGACAAAGCATGCAATAGACTGCAAACGGCATTTAGCTGTACATAAGACTGCTGCTGCTACAGGTTGTAAGATTTGTCATGCCGGTTTGCTATGGAGATTTGGCATTTAACTGGACTAGCAACACACACACACAAAACTGCTAGTCTGTCTGTGGATTAAATTTAAAACTTCAACCCAAAACAAAAGAGTTTACATTAAAATCAAACTGAGAATTAGGGATATAACAAGGTAGGTGCCAGGTTGAGTCCTTGGTGTCAGCTTTCATTCATTCATTCATTTATTCATTCATTCATTCATTCATTGTCTTAAAAAAGTTCAATTCAACCATTATTTTGGCTGCATTACCAAAGAAAACAAAAAGGGCTTTGTTGGTGGGGATGAGATGTGAGACAATGAAATATTATTTAGAAAGTCCATTTGGATTAATAGACTTATATGTGTACATTTTAGACAGCAAAATACAGCACAGTGGTTTGTAATACTCACAGACAAAACTGTACAACTTTATTGCCTTATGTTGCTGTATCATTTTGGATTGCCCCTCTAAATGGTCCCCCTGCTGCACACTTCCCACACTCAAATCAATGAGAAGGACTGTGTTGTTATGCAGAGAGAAAGTATGCTGCATGTATGCATTCATTTGAGTGTTACTATATTAGCTATGATGATCACATTTTCTTTGAATATAGCAACTAAAGGTACTTAATAAAAGGTCTTAAAACAGTGATACAGGATGGTCTCTGTGTGGTGGATATGAAATTGTTGCATCAATAGAGATGAGGATAACTTTGCTCCTTTGTGGTCCAACAGCACAGTGTCAAAAACTCATTTTGGGGGAAGGGTATAGACACAGCAAGTGGTTTTCTAAACATGTATTACTTTAATAGTGATTAAACTGGAATTAGTCTCCAACTGGTTACAACAGCAGTTTATAGTACACAGACAGACACACACACACACACACACACACAGAATCCTGAAGAACTGCACTACGTTTTGCAAACACACAGGGAAGCTGAGACATATTAACGCTACATAAACACACATGTTCAGCACCACACATACACACGTCCACAGATAAAGTGAACTGTAACTCCCAGAGCCTGAAGGGTAGCTGAAAGAGCTGTAAGGGCCAGTGCTGTGTTAGCCAGCAGCAGAGGCAGATGCAGCATCGCTGGGTACTCAAGGTTCAGTGGGCCTCATCATCAGTGCCCTCTGATGCCTTACCCCATGACCAATGACACACACACACGCGCACACACACACACACACACACAGAGCCAGTCAGACCATTCCAGCCTTTTGGACAATGAGGAGATTGGGGAAGAAGCAGAATAGCCTTACTGAATGCAAAGTAGACTGAGAAAACTGAAGAGGATGTAGGTTATGCTGGAGTGTGTCTCTTCTACTAAATCTGATTCTGGGGACGTATCTAGGTTAACTCTTTCTGTGAGTGAAGCTAGGAAAGGACACGGACGTGACACAGCTCAAAGATGGTCAGCACAGAATTGTATCCGTGACAAACCAGATGCTGTGCCGATCTACTTCAATATAAACAGTTTATCATTTCACTATGATTACATTTTATTATAAACACAAAATGTAATGCCTGTACCAACGTACTGTGCCTGCATACAGTAGAATTTATCCATTCTACAGTTTACATGGACACTGGTTTCTTCCTATATCTCTCTACATTGCTTGTGTTCATCTCTCCTCTTGATGTCTCTTTCATACGTTCTCTTCTTTTCTCCCTCTGTCTTCCTCTACCTCTCTCTCACACACACACACACACACGTAGACTCAAGCACACACATACACACGCCTCGTTTTGGTCCTGACATGCCAAGTCATGCAGAAAACACAAGGGGAGCTTTTTTTAATCCAGGGACAAAAACAGCAAAATGCAATAACCTGGGAAAAAAGTGCAGACATCTGAAGATGAGTCTGGCATTCAGACCGACTGTTCAGTTGCAGCTGAAATGAACACAAATGACAGACAGAGAGAAAGAAAGACCCCTACACAGACCGATAGATCTCTTCCAGTGGCTCTTCTCTTTCTGCTCATTTCTCGCCTTGTGAGACTCTTATTTTTCCTCTTCTATTTCCCTCATCTTCATTCTTCACTCCTCCATCTAGCCCAATTTCTATCCCAATATTTGATCAGTATTTTTCTTTCATCCTCACCTCGTTTTAAACCATGACCGCTTCCACGCTGCAGCTTATTTCTGCATCCTCATCTCCATATCCTACATTACCTGTCCTACTCTTCCTTGTCTTCCAAACCGGCATTATCCTTTGACACCTTTTCCACCTTCTTCCTCCCTCTCTCTACTTTTATCTTCATCTTCCCTCTCTCTGGACCTTGAGTGCATGAACTCTGCTTCTTGATTAGCAAGATCGACCAACGCAAGTCTGCCAGACATTCAAGAGACTTTCAAGAGCCTCCCATATAGATAGAGGACTGAACTGGGCACTTTAATTACAGATAACATGTTCCCACCCCTCCATTTCAAACACAATTTAACCAATAGAGAGCGAGATCGAGAGATGCTGGCCAATGACACATGAGGTCAGTCTTGAAGTGGAAACAGGGCTGGTAGAGAAGACACACATAGCAAACATTTATTCTTCTTTTCACATTATTTAATGTACAACTCCCTCAGACTCTTACATAATTGTGCATTTGGGTGACCAAGGAAGGCTGCCTCCTCATAGACAGCAGGAGCAGTCCAGCGCAGAGCCACAGGGACTAAAATAGTTAGTCATGTGTTCATTATCACTATCCTCTTTTAAGTGCTCACCCCATATTCAGAAACATTAAACAGAAGAGGACCTTCAAAAGGCTCTGTACATGTGTTTACAGGCCCATTTGTGTGTGTGTGTGTGTGTGTAAGAGAGAGAAAGAGAAGGAAACAGAGAGAGACAGACTATAAAGGCAATGACGTTGTAGGATTGTGATAACTTCAAAGGTTATTATTATTATTACTGCAGGATGGAACCATGCTCTGGCATCCCTGAATCTTTGATCATTATGTAAAGCTGTTGTGCTTGGTGCTGACACTGAATACATTACACAGCGTATAACCAGGCAGTGCGCAAGTGTACACAGACAGACACACTGACTCAGCTTCTACTTCCGCTTTTAAAATGACACACATCCCTTCATCTCTAGAGGACAAATAAAAAGCACTAATCTCACCTTGATGTGTGACCTAGATGCAGATGTGGGTTTAAGAGATTGTAAACCAGAAACGATTATACTTCAGTACATAAAAATCAGTGTACTAGTCACAAAGAGTACTACTCAGCCTGTGAAAACAGTTGTATACGGTCTGTTTGAGGAGTGTTGTCAGGCCTATGAAACAGAGACCAATTATACCAGAAAATGTGCAAAAGTGTGGAAGTCTAAAATTGAGCCCGAAGATTGGGAAACCTGACCCATAACAGGGACCTTGTTGCCTCAGTTTTGTCCATTGATTTCAGTCTCTACCAAGTCCTGCACGGTAATCCCAAATAGTGTCCCCTTGTGATTGATAAAGACTGATTAGGTACATTCAGCATATATAGTCATGAAAACAGAGCTTAATGATCAGTGGTTAAGTGGAGGGTAAGCCCCCAATAAAGTTTAAAGCTTTACACATTACTTTTTCTATGACAATATCTAGAATGCCAAATGTTAAGAAAAACAAACCAATATTAATATCCTGCCTATAATCAATGGCTATGAAATGTCAGCCAAAAAAAAGAAAAAGAAAAATGCCAACACAACACAGTTTCCCAAAGCACATGATGACATCCTCAAATGTCTTGTTTTGTCCAGTCATCAGTCCAAAGGATATTTAGTTACTATCACACAAGCCGAAGGAAAGCAGCAAACCCTTACATTTGAGAAGTATGCTGGCTAATCACCACCATCAAAATTCAATTTCTGTCGAGCAATGAGTCCATTAATTGGCTGTTTCAGTCCTAGCTGTTTGCATTGCAGTAACCATTGACTCGTGGTCTCTAGTTGGCCTCTGTAATGTTTACATCCATGCCAAGGAGGAGAATGCTGCAAACTGCACTCCTCCTGTTATAATATATACCCATGTTAACAAAGTCTTGCAGTTAGGGTGATTATGAGCTTAAGAGGGGATCCCCAGTTCAGAGGGCCTAGCCACCACTTTTAATTTTCGTCTACACATTCTAATCCGAAAGCCACACTGAACTTGAAAACATGCCATCTGTTCCTGCCCTTACCTGGCCTACATTAGCCTGAGCACACTGAAACTCAGGCTAGCTGCAGGAAAACAGGCAGTGCAAATAAATGCCCTGCACTGTCATCATCACAGTGATACAGGAGGAGAAGCTGTCACAATGCAAATGAAGAAATAGAGCAACATGAGAGCTAAAGGTCCATTAAGGCTATAAACTCACCACACACGCACTGTGAGCTCAGGCTCTGGGTGCGTTACAGTGATTTCTCCCTCGACCACCAACCATCGACAACAATTCCTCCTCGTTTAAGCAACAACGACAAAAGAACCAGAGACAAACAGGCCTTTAGAAGCTATTTGCAACACGCATAGGTGAGATGCCCACCCAGTTCAATACCAAGGACAGCGGTCGACGCGCGGACCGCCTGACAGCCATGACAACACACGCGCTGCAAAATGACAGATTCATTTCTGCCCGGACGCATCGTAAGCAGCGACACAAACCTGCCCTGGATGACACTGCTGTTTCAGCTGCAGGTATTAAACCCACCGTCACAGAGGCACAGGCATAAACTAAACCCGTAGACAAACATTTCGCCTTTTCCACAGCGGCTTTTTTTTTTTTGTCTTTGCCCCCTCCTGCAGAAGAAGCAGCACACATTTCTTAACCAAAAATCGCAGTGTCAAAAGAACGTCTGTCGAATAAAAATGCTGCGCACGTACCTGCTCGCGTTGGGGTCGCAGAGCTCACATGTCCCGTGGTTTATTTGGGTCTGTTATTGTTGATTATTATTATTATTATGGTGGGCACCGTTATGTGTCTGCCAGCGCCATATTATTATCAGTGAGTGGAGGACTGTGCGGTCCTGTGCGCTACATCCGGGCTGTTGAGGAGAGCGAATGAGCGCAGTCTGTGGCGGCGCGGAGGGCGGAGAGAGCTGAGGGGATGTGGAGCACCTTTGCAGCACAGCGGGAACAACGAGCAGGCACGTCGACGTAATGTTCCCGTAACTGAGTCACCTCAGTCAGAGCCGCGTCCACACTTACAATGAAGACTTTTTCCCTCTGTCCTTTCCAGAACACCTTCTGGAGATTTTGGAGTTGGTCAATTAATAAATAGAAAAACAGAATAATATACTAATATAATCCAATTAAACTTTAATTCATGCAGGCTTTGAATTACCGAAATGACCATGTTAGCAAAAGTCAAAGTTAGGCTAAAAGTAGTGGACAGATAAGAAGAAATATATGATAAATGCTTCAACGAGCTAAAAGTAGTGGACAGATAGTTGGCCTGTATCATTTTATCTAAACGTAGATGACAAATGGTTCAAACTAGTAGCTAAAAGTAACAGAAAAACTTCCCAGCTAAACATAACGTTAGCGTTAGCCTGTTGAAAGAGTGGTTGTAGTTGTGAATAAACGGTTAAAATATATGAGTAATGGAAAAACACCTGAAATAATATAGGTAACTGGTAAAGAGATTTAAAGTAGCTAATAAGTGCTTGAAAAGTGGGAAGATAGGTGAAATAGATATGAACAGTGAAAATAGAAAAGAAACAATGCATAAATTGTCACAAAAAGCTAAGAAATAATAAATAAATGGTAGAAATAAAAGTAATGGGTAAATTATTAATATCCCAATAACCTCTTGGATTTTCACAAATTCCTAATAGGAATGTCGGCTCCATGTTACGTTGCCTTAGCCTGGGGCATTAGCACAATAACTTTATACTGGATGGACCTGCAATGGGGGCCCCGGGCTAAAGCTGCAGGGTCCCTACTAACCCCACTGACTGTCCCTGCACTGTCAGTGCAGTGTTTTAGCTTTATGCTGGAATATTCCATTCATATTTGCTTTGTTATATTTTGATTAAACACAATAAAGATTTTCACAACAGGTACAAGTACAAAGATCTTACAAATAGATTTTAACCCAAACATGCTCTTCATGACACGGCCCGAAGTTGGGGTAATAATAATTTTACAATATTTGCGTATTCTTATTGCTAAGCTTAATATTAAACTATTGCTTTAAAAAAAATTAAGCAATAGTAAGTAATAATTTAGTCATGTTAGTCATGATTACATAAGTAAGTGTTTCTGAAGTGAAGCCAGACAGAGGTCGTAGCCCCGGAGCATTGTGGATACTCACAGTGGAACAATCCCTGCCAGCACTGACAGTGTCACAGCCCTCATTGATCTCCCATCTCTGTTTCTGACATGCTGTTTGTAGCACTTCGCCAGCCCACTAGTCTCTTCCCCAGACTACAGTAAGTGAATGTGTGAGGGCACGAGTCAATTTCTCCCGCTGTGACAGGAAAGTCCTTACGTCTGACTGTCTGGCTGACTTTGGGAGAGAAAAAGAGAGGAGGCAGAGAGTATCCGTTATTATGCCAAGGTCTAGCTCTTTACACTGTCGTTAGGATCAGTGAGGCAGCTGCTGCCACATGTCCTATCCCTTCACCTTCTTCCGGTAGACTCATCAGTCCAATAAACCTCATCAATTAACTTGCTTACAAAGATTTATTTCATTCTGTTTCTTGCCAGCTGGTCCTACAGCTCAACATATCTCATCTATACAGTGAATCAGAGGTTAATTCCTGCTCTCACACATATGTGCTGCATATGTCTGACCACCATAGAAGGATGCTTGCAAATGTAAGCATGCACTTAAATATTCACATTATCATTATCATTTGCCCTTGCATACACTGGCTCCCATGTGGCCTCCCTACCACCAATAAACCCCTTTTGGGAAACGTGAGCCCAGACTATAAGCAGTGGGAACACCCCTTCAGCTCAGGACTATTCCAAGCTGAGCCACACTTATTATGAACTTTATGGACAGCCACATCTAGCCTTCTCATATAGGCTCATGGGGGGGAAGGTGGGGTAGCCCAGTGATGTATTTTACTAAGTGGACTTTTATCAGAGTTAGAGATTGATAGACAGAAGGAGGATAGATGAATGGAACTAGATAAATAAACATGAACTGCATAAAAATCTGTGTACTATCATGGTGTTGCTTTTTACCTATGAAGAATGTTTCGGGGAAACACTGAACCTAAAATACACTTAACTAAGAGTTTTGAAGTGGCACCTTACCCCAAATCCACCTTTTGAGTATCAATTAGTTGTTCATCATCATCATTATTATTATTATTAGGAAATTAGCAGGCATGCATTCACACATAGGCCACAAGTGCACTGACAACAGTGAACAGCAGCAGTCAAAGGTGAAGGACATAAAATTAACATACAGGAACAGTGTATATACAAGAATAATAACAGAAATAGAATGAATTCAAAATCAGTGAAAGCAGCAGATAAAGACAAAGACACTATAAACATCAACGCTAACATCTTTTGTTTTTTTGTAAAAAGTGGAAGACAAGACCAAATAGAGAGACAAATTGAAGTGTACTTCCTGGTAAGATATCATTTACATTGAAATTTTAAAATTGACCATATTTGGAATGTAGCAGTGATTGTTGATGTGAATTGTGCCCCAATGATTTTAAAATCATAAACCCCATCACCACTAGAATCTGTGGTAAAGCTGACTGTAGTTTTAAGGAAATTATACTGTGACCTTTTACAGACAATTTAAAATGAAATATGAATACTGGCTTTTATTTTACTTTGAAGAGGTTCAGCATCACTTGTTTTGGTTATAGTTCTTCATCAGTCTGTGATTTGTTATGATGTCAGTGAAATAGTAAGTTGACTAGATTTGAGAATAGATTACAGAATCACACAAACCAACTGACTTTCATAGAGCAAGGACTATTGCCCACATGTCTACACACTAACCCCTGTGAGAATTTGACATCCCCATCTAGTGGTGCATTGTGGGAGAACACAGGTTACTACAGGGCATCGAACCGTAAGTCGTTTTAGTGTCTGCTGGTTATGTATGAAAAACAAGCCAAATCATCTCTGACTGAATGACGTAATCCTTCATGATATTAAATTGATGTCATAGTGGTTCACATATGATGACGATTTTAACACACGCAGAGAAATACACACAAACAGCCTCAGGCCCCAGTAAAAACGTGCCGTTGTCCCCATGGCAACTGTAGCAATAATTTTCTTTCAAACCACTTCTCTCACTCTTACTCCCTCTTACTCACTGTCTTTGATACTATCTCTCTTTTAACTCATTCTTTGAAGGCACAAACACATCTTTAGCCCTTTGTAAGAGCTGCCACACAGCCACAGGTGATTGAAGAACACCATCTAACACAAACCTCTTCTTTAGTCGCCTTTAACTATATATAAACAGTGAGAAGTGTGAACTTTTGTGGGGATTGCCATCACAGTTTTTGTGCTTCTATTAAGGAAAAACTATAGAAGAAGAGAGTAAATGGGGAGAAAGGGAGATAAGGAGGTTGCAGCCACTGAGTGTTGGAACAAGGCCCAGAGCTTATCAGAGGCTAATGCCACCGCCGTCGCTTTGGAAAACCCTGCTCCTGCCAGAATGCTCTCTTCTGCCTAACAGCAGCACGCCTCACGGTTGCCTCCTTTCACCCCCCCCCCCCCCCAGCTCCCTCATTGGTTGAAACTACAAAAGGAAATCTCCTACAAGTGACATCATTACTCCTTCTCCTGTCAGACGACATATGTCATTACCACATGGTAAACATTCACTCAAACAAAACACTGTGGGCTGCTCTCAAATTCAAATTAAGCCTTATTTGTTAAATATGCACGGTATTTAACTTCAAAGTTCCAGCTCTTGACAGGCTACCAGGCCAACCAGGAGACTATCCATGAACCAATCACATCCTCAGAATTTGTTTAGAGTTATATTTCTGGTCACTTGATGAGTGCAAGTCCAATGTTCACTCATATTTAAAAATATAAATATTTCATTATATTCACCAGATTGATTTTGTCTGCATTTTGGTGGCAGGTAGGTAGCATACAGTAGTTTGATCAAAGCTTTTTTGCTGTTTGCTGCTGGTGGAAAAAGGTTGATGAGCACAGAGAGTGGTACAAAACGCTTATGTTGCAGGCCATACAATCAAATCAGTGAGCTGAAAGAGGATAAAGTGTTACATACACCTGATCGGAACTGGGTTAGGTGATAATTCTCTGTGGTTTCACCAGAATGAGTGATTCCTTTCACAAACACATTAATGCAGTTTGTTCCCATTGCACAAGGACCATAGACAAACATTTATCTTGTTATTTCTATTAATAATAAGTTAACAAAGAAAAACAACAATAGAAGTCCAAAATGTGCCTCGTAAAGACTGATTAGACGCTATAGGATCTAATCATCCCAGCAGCTCAATTCAACAGATTCAAGTGCTACCACGAACACAACCACACAAAGGCAGGAGCTGCAACTTCCCAGATTGTCCATTGTGGCCTAACGTGCAGCACTGAGAGCCACAGCTGGGCTCCTGAGCTCAGGCTACAGGGTGCTCTCATACACTCATGAAGAATTAATGAGCACACAGTAAGTGTGTGTGCACATGTGCTTTTGTATTGTTCATGATGGTGCAACTAGCTAGTTAGTGTAGTGTGTATATTTTCTGGAGGCAGATAAATAGGCCAAAAATAATATTCCACCTGAACTGTATAACTTTAGGATATTGACACATTCTACATGAGACAGAGAAAAGCAACAACGTAAGAGATAACAGATTTTTTTTTTCTTTATCAGCCCAGAACAGCTAAATAATTCCAGTAAATGGCATATTGTAGACTGAAAATCTGTTACAAAATCTCTTACAAAAACAAACTAAATTTCTACCTGTAACTCTAAGTGGGCTGTGAATTCTCTTAGCTATAAACTATAAAAAAGATGCTTTTCACTGTCTGACTCCAGATGGAGTTTAAAATTAAAGAGCCAGTTGGAGAAATGTCATGCGTTGAATTCTTTAAGGGTTTAGTCTTAGCATTCTAAGAGGCATTGCGACGTCTGACATTTTTCAGCTCAGAGGACAGTTAATCTAGTCAGAGCTTGAGGACAACCAATGCAATTGTGCAAATCCACATGTATGAGTACTATTTGTTATAAAGCTGTTGCCCTGGAGATTAATTTTGCTGAATTTGACCCTGACAGTTCCCTGTTTATAAAAAAAAAAAAAGCATAATCAATATACCAGTTTAACACAGTATTAGAAGAGGTCACACTGTCTGAGGTCACAATCATTCATCCAGAGGAAATAAATGAAATGAGAAATTTCGTAAATTGACCTCAGAATGAACCAAGTAATAGTGTCTGACTTTTCAGCCGATAATACAGAAAACAGCAGTGAGTCCTGGCATTTTTGTCCCTCTGCTGTAATTGTGTTACTCTTTGAGACCTAGACTGATGTGGCATGATTGTTACCCAACCCCATGACCGGGGACCTCATCAACACAAAAGCACATCATTGTGCTGTCAGTGGAGCTAGTTAAGGTAAAGGGAATAAAATTTGGTGAACATTATGACAAGATTTTAAATCATGTCACTGCTTTTGTTGCCAGCAACTTTGCATTTAAACATATTCAATTTTACTCTTTTTTTCTCTCTGTTCTGTCTTTTTAAAATGTATTTTATAGAATACAATCATAGCTTTCTTTAACTAACTATATAAGATTAAACCACAGTAATATGAAGATAGGGAAGGTGGCATGCATTACATTCAATTCCTCTTCTATAACAACCCTAAAACTTTCCGTATCATATTTATTATATAAGAAATGATATTTTCTTAGCATATTTTGTGATATATAGTCACATGACTGTGGAGTGATGAAGTAAGGAGTGGTCAAGTGCAAAAGGGTTTGGGGCTATAAAAAGGAGTCGTTCAGGCTACAAGACGACAAATTTACTTAAACTACACCACAGCCTACCTTCTGCTCCTGCCTGAATCTGAGGACGAAAGACAAGACGAGGTAACTTCTAGTGTTCATTTTGTTTATGACACCTTATACAACGTGGTTTATGTTTCTATGGCTCAAGACAAAAAGGTTTTTATGGTAAAACAATGCTTTCCAGGTCTGACTCCTGAACTAATCATATGCTAGGTGTGTGCAGTGCAACAGTGTGGTAAACAAATGGGTCATAAAATTTAATCAGAATTTGACAATATAACTGATCTTGATAGACTATACATATGTGTTGGTTTTCACTTTGGTTGCTATTGACTAACTGGCAACACTGGTGATGATGATGACATGACATGGTCAAAACAAGACAATTTAAACTACAAGAAAAACTTTCAACCTCTGTTTTTTTGTTTTACACTTGTATGTGTTGAATGTCTTTTTATGTACTATCATTAATAGGAAGCATGAAATAGCAACACTGTGTAGTTACTTAGATAATTTAGTACCGGTAATCAAATATGCAGTCACAATAACAACTACATATTGGTGGTATAAGCTGGACACCAAAGACACACATCATTGTTCTTGCACATTCCTCTCTAACTGCACGTATATCATCCAAAGTCAATGTGCCATTATGTTTCTGCATGACTCAGGACGTCTCCTGTGGTCAGCATTGAATTTGTACATTCCAGGTGACAAATTATATGTGCAGCATGCGAAGACACACAGTAATCCAGTGCAGTATTTGTTTGCTGAAACTTTGACATCTTGAAAAGCTGTAGAGTCCTCTGGTGGTCATCTGGAGAACTAGTTCTTCTCACTGCAGCTCATAAAAGCTCACAGGGAGTGTAGTTTCCATATCCTGTAAAATAAAAAGGGAATACATTTTACACAGTATCAAAAATCAAATTTTACAACAAAAGGTTTTAGTTAGGTTATTGCATCAGATGACATTTTGAATGTTTGGGATTGCATAGTAGTTGTATTATATATGTTTTCCTTCTTTTCTGTTTCTCTGAGACTTGCATATTATAAGAACATATGTGACATATATAAAAGTGAACTCCATCTTGTTCTGACAGGCAGCATGGATGTAAGTACCACTTCAAATTCTCAGATGTCTGCTTTGGTAAGAATGAGACAGATCATTGCTACTTCTTTTCTTCACATCTTTCATACAAATGCTTAAATCTTTGCTTATGTCAACTGGCAATGTTTGCAACTGCAAGTTGGTGTCCTCCATCCTGTCCACTCTCTCTCTTCCCCACATCTCTATCCTGGCTCCTGACCCTTCTGTCTCTCCATCTTCCCATTCTCCTCCCCCCTCTCAGCATTCTGATGCTCTGTGTGGCAGCTGCCCGCCTTCTGGTTCTGCCCCACAGGCTAACAGCCTTTGGCCCAGCCTGCCGCAGTCTGGAGCTGGTTTCCCTACATGGCTGGGACAACCCCTCCAGCCTGCACCCTGCTGGACTGGACAGCCAAACACACCCTGCTGGACTGGACAGCCAAACACACCCTGCTGGCCTGGGACACAAACAGCTCCAGTCTCTGTCCCTACACCTTTTTCAGTTCCACCCCCGGCTCAAGCCATAACACCAGCCCCTGCACCAACTCCAACCATGGTTCCAACCCCAGCACCAGTTCAAGTCCCAGCTCCTGCTCCAGTGCAGCCCTACCAACCTTGCTGGCCAGCTACCCAGTACCAGCCTCTGCAACCACCAGCACCAATACAGGCTCAAGTCCCCACTCAAGTACCAGCCCAAGTACCAGCCCAAGTTCCAGCTCAAGTTCCTGCTCAAGTTCCAGCTCAAGTTCCAGTCCCAACACCTGGTCCTGCTACCAGCATCCATCCTAATGTACCAGGCTGGCCTTCCCACCCTGGCTGGCCTTGCAACCCAGGACAGTCAGGATGGCCCGGACAAAATCCATCTATTATACCTCCACACTGGCTGCCACCCACATCTGGACCACTAGTGAGTGAAATACAAGGAATTAGATTTGTATGCATCTTAAAATACTGTTAGTGGGTTGTCAAGTAGTTTTATCATTCTTCTCTCACTCTATCACTGTTTAGAGTGTACCATACAACTTAAACCTGGCCCGTGGAATCTATGACAAGATGATGATGACCATCTTGGCCCATGTAAAACCTAATGCTAAAATGTACGCATATATACAGTACCTAAAGTATATAACATTTTCTGTTGTACTGAAAATTGTCAAGTTAATACCAACTGATGGATTTCATGTATCCTCAACTTTGTATAATCAGCTTTGGTCTCCCACAGGTTCACAATCAACTTTCTGAGAGGCAACGACATTGCTTTTCACATCAATCCCCGCTTCAATGAGGGGGGCAAACAGGTGGTGGTCCGTAACCACAAGCTGGGTGAGCGCTGGGGTGCAGAGGAGAGGGACCTGAAGGGACCCTTCCCGTTTGCTCTTGGGAGCCCTTTTGAGGTGAGTGGCAGAGGAATCAGACTAGGGACAGTAGATTGAGGACCTGGCCTTAAAGATGCTGTGTGTAGCATGCTAACACCAATAAATCATTACAACTTTCAATTCTTGCCTGAAGCAATCATCAGTGCCTGCTGCTACTAATCAAATTTTCTTTACCACACAATGGGAGTTTGATTTCCGGCACAAATAAATTACATAACCAGAAGCTACTAATAAATTTAACCACTGTCTCATTTGTTTGTGGTAAGAATTTCCCAATGATATGTTGATGTGTAAAAATGCTACAAATGGTACCTTTAACTGACTCCAGGTCACTTTCTCATGGTTAATGTCAGGCTAACGTTTGGAAAAGATGGAAAGGGTTGGAAAGTCGTTTGTGCAGGCGAGTCGTAGATAAGGGAACTGCTGTACTGCAGGGAGACTCCTGGAGGTCAGTGGGAGTCTCGTGTTGCTCAATAACATCAATAACTATTATGCTTTACAGGCAAGAGCTAATTCTGTCTTGGTGTTCAGTAATCTATGTCCATGTTGACTGACAACAGTAACAACTATGTTTATAGACACTCCTATACTGTATCAGAGTTACTGTACACCACCTTACTTCATAGGTAATGATATTAACCCAGACAATCTGGTATTATATAAAATAATATTCTGATCTAACACTGATTAAAAATCTATAGAAGCTACGATTTAATACACTGTGATATGCACTGAAATGATAAATCATACATGACAACAATTAGCCTTTTAAATTTATGGACTTGCATTAGCAAACACAATGTGCCATTTTCAGCTATGATAGTCATTAACTATATGTTAAAAATGTCTACAGTGTATTTCTGGTCAATTTGATGTTATAAAATTAGCTTTTCTTACAAATGTGTCCCCAAACCTTTGATTGGTATGTACATTATTTTGCATTGTTAGTATTCTGTCCTGTTCTAGATGAAGATCCTGTGCACTCAGGAGGCGTTCAGGGTGGCAGTGAACAACATCCCACTGTTTGAGTTCCGACATCGTGTCCGAGAGCTCAACCAGATTGACCGAATCAACATCCTGCATGATGTCGTTCTCACCTATGTCAACGTGGAGACACTTCCTTAGAAGACACAGTTACTCACGCAGCACATGGATCAACACATAAAAGACAGAGGCGTGTATAGTGTGTGTCAAAAATGCAATGGAAATGCATAAAAAGACACCTAGAAATTGTTCTACACACATACTCATTAATACATTATATTGTGTAGGCACTTAACCTTTAACACTTTTAAATCGTGGTGCTTAAAGATTCAACTATGTCAGTATGTCATGTAATATTAATATTCCTATGAGCTGAGCTCATTCTGTAATAAATACCACAAAAGGTTGCCACACAGCTAACCTTACATACATAATGCTTCACCATAAAGATGCTAATGCTATTTATTATATAAAATCTCTTCTATATCATTGAATTACCACTAACAGAGAATAATACATGTAAACAAATATCGCTCAATTCTATGGGGTTTTGTTAACTGTAGTGCTTGTTGGAAACAAATCTGTTGGTCAGAAATAAATGATCATAACCAATGTCTTGACTCTTTATTTTTTGAGAGCTTAAAGAAGAACAGTGCATCTGATTAAAACTGCATAACAGGAACACTGAAATAAAAAAATGATTCAGAAAAGTATAAAATCACAACAGAACATTAAGGAGGATAATCAGCTTTATTGTCATTGATCACATTTACATGTTACAATGCAATTTGACTTCTGCATTTAACCCATCCCCCCTTGGGGGGAGCAGCGGGCAGCCACAGGCGGCACCTGGGGAGCTAGCGCTGAGTGTCTTGCTCAAGGACACACCTGGTATGGGGGATGGGCTGGGATTCAATCCTGGCACCTTCTACATCCCAGACTGATGCTTATCCCATTGAGCTACCAGGCCACCTAACAGCAGAACTATGAAAACTGTACACAAATGCACTGTAAAATCACAGACTAACAAAAGTGAATCACTGATACACATTAAGCAATAATAATAGTGCCCAAGTTTCAGCTACTTTTCCAATGACAGAGACAATATCGGCACAAAAATAGAAATAACACAACAGACAAATAAAATTAGCAAACATCTTTCCACGTCCTTCATCTGACACTTACAGCAAACCTCATACTTTATAAAAATATCACCATTTATACCCTGACACCTTAAATTCACTTCCTCTAACTTTCTACCTAAACATGCTCTTTCCTGATGACCCACTTTTTCTAGTTACATAAGAGGTGTTTTACTGCCCCACCAAAATAAAGCGTTAAGGAGGCCGGTGTTGGGTGGATCTGGAGACACTTTTGTCCAGAGTGTGTCTAAACAACATGCTCTGGACAAAAGCTTGAAATTCTTTGAAATTGTACAAATATGTATGATTCCCAGAATATTTGTAATGGCTAAATAACGAGCACACTATTTGTTCAATTCAACACTATATGAATTTCATATGAACCTACATACAAACTACATCCTTTCATTAGTTTTCTTTATGTGCCTGTAAGATCTCCCATCATAACATTTTGAAATTCATTATACTTGTAAAATCAAATTTTCAAAAAGTGGAAAACAAACAAAGAAGAGCTACAGTGTGGCAGCTTTAAAAATAAGGCAACATTTTTAATACTTTCATATTCTTTTTTCAGTGCATAATACTCCACATTCAGCTTTTCAGCCTCTGCTTTCAGTCTATAAATACATTTACAAAAGATCTCTGTGCAAACAACAATTGTGCAATTCACATCACTTCTGTAGGTGCACATGTCTGTATTGCTGCTTTCACACACCCTGAGCTTCTCCAGACTTCACCCAGGTGAGCTGCACGTGAGAACACACGTCCAATTCAGTCAGCTAGGAGATTACCTGGGCTTTATCCTGCGAGCTCCTTAGTACAAAGTCTGTGTAATATCCATGTGAGCTCGTGTGACTACAGCAGGTATTGCCTAGAGTATTGACAGCAAGTAAGAGGGTGTTCCCTTTCAGTCGATCCACTCAGCACAGCACCAGAAACTATAGGAAATATCTCCCATGCTTTCTGTTGTTGTATTACACTTCTCTGCTTCAGGAACCAGGGTAATATACATAACACATAGTTTCTAATCATGTGACGGGCTCTATTCCAATGTGCTGTAAACAAAACGCTGTGATTTCCACAATGTATTTTTGTGTCACTTTGTTCCCTCTACATGCTCTACACAGTGACCACCCCCCAACACGAAACCAAACAGACTATTTCCCCAAGTGACAATGCATGTCGTCGTGGTTAGCACTGTCGCCTAACAGCTAGAAGGACCCGGGTTCAATCCCCGGGTCGGCCGGGGTGCCTTTCTGTGTGGAGTTTGCATGTTCTCCCTGTGTCTGCGTGGGTTCTCTCTGGGTGCTCCAACTTCCTCCCACCATCCAAAGACATGCATGTTAGGTTAATTGGTGACTCTAAATTGTCCATAGGTGCAAATGTGAGCGTGCATGGTTGTTTGTCTCTATATGTCAACCCTGCGATAGACTGGCAACCTGTCCAGGGTGTACCCCACCTCTTACCCGATGACAGCTGGGACAGGCTCCAGCACTCTCGCGACCCTTACGAGGACAAGCGGTTAGGAAAATGGATGGATGGACAATGCATGTCACCCGGACTTTCTCCTGCTTTATGTGCTGCATGTGTGAACGTACAACTCTACACAATATCCTGACCTGATTCTCCAGACATCAGGCCTTAGTATCTAGTCTCCTCTCCACAGACCTCAGCAGCAGCTCAGCATACTGCTCCAGCAGAGCCAGGGCCTTCTCTCCCTCATGTTTGACCCCGTGCTCCTCTCTGGGGCCTTCATACTGTGATGTGGGGGGAGGCAGAGAGTCCAGCTCAGTCTTAATTGTGAACAGGGCCTCAGACAAGATTCTCCTCATCTGCTCCTGATCTTCTCTGGGCTGTTGGCTGCTTTGCAGCACCTGGTTAAAATGAACACATACATATATAAGCGGGGCCAAAGTGAGAAAAACAGCCAGACAGATATACAAGCAGTCTGTCAGTCTATTCACCAATTTCTTCTGTTTATCAATTACACAACACACCACTAAACCAAGCTCATGCAACAGTAGAAAATACAAACACCCAAAAAGGGCTTCACCTACCTGTCTGTTATTTTTTAGAATAAGATTAGATTTAGATTAGTTGATTAATCTTTTTGTAATAAAATGGTATAAAATGCGTATTTTCTTTTCACGCTCTCTTAATCACCCATCTCCTCTAAAGTGATGGGGACACAAACTCACTGACCGTTGTGTACAGCGTGATGGTTTTCCTCAGACTATTGTGAAGCTCAGTAACAGCCTGCCTACAAGTTCCCAAGGTGACAGAGTGATCTGCAGAGACAGAGAGAGAGAGCGAAGGGCTTGCTCAAGTATACCACAGCACGTAGCAAATCACAAATGTGTGTACACAAAGGCGCACATACAATTCAGTATATACACATTCTGTGGCAAGCAAAGAAGGTGCACAGTAAATATTGAGCAAAAGGTTGAAGAGCATTAAAAGAAAAATATAACAAGAATAAATGTGGTAGCAGAAAATAAACTATAGGAAAAATAAGAGGATGCTGTTGTACAAATCCAGAGAGTAGGGGCTGTGAGCTGTGAAGCTGAGAAAAATGATTTCACAGTTTATATCCTCCAGCAAAACAGAGTTGTAGGAACAAATGCGGACGGGATATCACTTAATGGCATTTATGATTACTATGTTTTCAAACTGAAATTAAATCTGTTGCCTCTGTGATGCAGTTACTGTATCATCCACAAAACTGCAGGCACAGAAGCGTGAAGAACAGGATGAAGAAGCTATTTTGAGATTCACCTCAGCAATTTAACTCTTATTAGATACCTTTATTTACTGTGAGGAAAACAGTATGCAGTGGCACCTCAGTTGCCTGTGGCATAATGTTAAATAATAGTCTTTAAATGTACTATCACCAAAAGGAACCATTAATGCATTCATCACATTCTTCTGTAATCTCTCTATAAGATTAAGTCATATCTCCAGGTTGTTTATATGCCAGAAAAAAACAAAGAGGGGATTTCAAAACTTCTCGCTGTTATGATGTGTAACCTGACAGCAGCAGGTCACTGAGACACACACAGGGACACGAGACAGACAAGCAGACAAACAGACAAGCTCGAAGGCAGAAGACACAGTGTTGTACTATGAAGAGATGCAGTTATGATAAAAAAAGGAGCGATTGCAATGGGCAGTTTAATAAATGAGTTCTGGGAGCTCAGACCTGTCTTGGGGTCAGTGCTTGTTGTGTGGGTCTGCTCAGGCACCAGAGGACACTCTGTAGCTACAGCAACCTGTCCTGTCTCCTTGGCACTATGAAGAAATGCCAGAAATGTTTGTCAGTTACTGTGTTAGATGGATTCTGACGTAGCACATTTAAAGTGGATAGAAACTAAAGATAACCTATAAATTATGCTTACACTCACATGCATAAAGCAGTAATGTAAGTGATATAAAACTGTACCTCTCAGAAACTGAGCATCTTTTCTCCCTCGCTTGTACTGAACTTGGCAAAGACGTATCCAGACTTAGAGACAAATGTCTACCCAGTACTGAACAGGACAAACACAAATTAACATATATAATTAGTGATTGAGTTCCTTCACTGTGTGTGCGTAGCATATTACAGTATTATGTATTAAGTATTATTTAGCTAGCTCTCCAACCTTGTCTGTTTCCTGAAATTCCACATCCAGGTTCGACTGTAGGTGCAGTAGCCCCTGCCGAGGCTCCAGACCAACTTGAGCTGTGCTTCACCTCCAAGCAGAGGCTGCGGCGAGAGCTCAGAGGTTGCTTGGGAAGTGGGATACGAGAGGGTGGGATGTTTTGGGTAAAAGGAATGGGTGAAATTGAGGCTGTGCGATGAGGAGGAGCAATGGGGGGACTGTTTGACGGAGGACAGAATAACAGGGGTGATGCTGATGGAGGCAAAGTAGTGACTGTAGGTGAGGTAAGCAGGGGAGGCTCAAACTCTATCTCGCCAGATGAAATCCTGCGACTGGGAAAGGAGGGGGAGCTTGGAGGAGTGCCCATGTAGATACCTTCTCCCAGAGAGGCCGAGCGACTGCTTTTGGCCATAGAACTGGCTGTGGGGTTCATGTACGAGTGCTGAGGTCGGAGTTTGGGGCTCTCCCATGGCAGGGGCGACTGGGGTGATGGTGGGGACCCGGATGAGTGTGAGGACAATTGGAAGGCAGGGCTGGGAGTGTCACAATCCAGAAACAGCTGCTGAGCTCTTCTGTGCAGCTCCCTTTGGTCACTACAGGGCACAGAGGAGTGAAGAGCTGATGAAAGGATGAAGAAGCAGAGAATAAAATGAGTTAGTCTGAGAGAAAGGAAGCACAAGTAAATTATGTATGCTAAGTTGCTATGAATTAACTTTGATTACTTCAAAATAATACTTAAAATAACAGATACCTAAATTGACTAATTTGTATAATTGAAAGAAAATTTGAAGTACACAATATAAAATACACTCCTGAGGCAGCATAACTGTCTCAAAATGTACACCTAACAGAGTTAATGCAGCTTATTATAAAACGTTTATTAGAGAAACAGTAGCAAATATAGGGTAATAACTGAACAAACTAATAATGAAACATACAGTGTGAGACCAGATTCTGGGCAGAGTGTGATTTCTGTAAACACGTCCCTCTGTCCAGCAGGAGTGGAGCTTTGGACGGAGGGTTGGACAACCTCCACATGTTAGACCATGACGTCTTCTTCTTCTGTGGTGTAAGTGTAGTTGTAGAATCATTCTCTGGAGTGTCTGTCCTGCTTGGATGCAACACAGCAGCTTTAACATCACTTCAGTGAACATCAGGTTATTTTAAGCATTTTGTGTAATTGTTTTACACATGCACAGTTACTTCAGATGAGAATTTACTCATAGACATTATGAATGTTAGTAAGAGCACTATTTGAAAAATGTAGTTGTTGTAAATGGTGTTAAAATGTCTAAACATTGTACCTTGCATGACCCCAGAAAGCCACTATTTGACCATTGCAACTATGGTACGTGAACTTCTCAGTGTTTTGTAATCATTTATTTATGCAAACAGAACACCTTCTGTGCTTTTTGATCTTTTACATTGATGATTCATTAATCCAAAGCTGCCAGACCAACACTTGTCTAAAGATAAACCTAGTGTGTGTTTTTTTTTCTTACTTTAGACCCTCAGTCCTTCTAGGGGACACAGGAGTCTTTTCTGTGTTTCTGCTCTGGCCATCTTCCATCAGGGGGCGCACTTTTGACACTGGGGGTTTAACAAAATGGGGGCCTTGTTCCTTGCCATGCACTTTGGCAAATGGAGGCACTCCCCTAAAAAGGCATAATAGAATTAAAAAAGCAGATCAGTGAAACACAGACTCTACTCTTCTGTAGTAAATTAAAGGAATTGTTTGACATTTTGGTAAATACGTTTACTTATTCTCTTGCAGAAGCCTAAATGAGAAGACTGCTGCCATTCCAATGCCTATATGAGGTTATATCTGGTAGATGTTTAGCACCTAAAAATTATAGCCTCATATTTACAAAGCCTGGAAACAGGGCAAGCTAATTTGGTTAGCTACTAGCCAAAAAAAAGAACAGCTCATAAACCAACATAAAACCAAAACTTACGGTTAGCTATCACTAAAACTGCAAACAGAAAGAAAGGCTAGCTTAAGTGTAAAAACCATAATAAGCTGCTCTACGTGGGCTTATATGTTGGACTATTTTTTGGCCAGGAGCAACTGCCAGACAACCTGCAGGGACTTAATTTTTGTTACCTTTGAACAGAGCTAGGCTAATTGGCTGCTGGCTGTTGCTTCACATTTACTGTACTGAACAGACATCAGTATCACATAAGTGTGGTATTGACTTTCTCAATCTTTCTCAGAAGGAGCACAAATAATCAAATTTCCCAAAACACTGAACTATTTCTTAGTTGAATGTCTTGCTGCACATTCCAAACATTCTGTCCCCCCTCTGGTCTTTCACTTTGCACTATAAAAAACAATAAAAAGACACACACACACAGCTACCCAAAGATACTTCACAATGCCATTTTAAACTGACAACTTGGCTAGATCAGAAAGGCACACAAAATCCACATGGGTTTGTAATTATAGCTTTGAGTCCACATTGGTCTGAAGTGGTCAGCTGTACCTGTTATTATGTCCTCCGGCCAGGAAGCGTGAAGACATACTGAGTCTTGGGACTCTGCTCTGCTCAGCTGTGGATGGACAACATGAGTTAGGAAAAAAAAAGAAAAAAAAAGAAAATTGAGACGCTGGCAGATAGAAGAAAAACACCCACTGACACATAGAAAAAGAAACAGAAACTCTGCTGGTTTACCAGACAAATCAATATTATGTGTGTGCGTTTGTATTAGCATGTGTGTTTGCCCTTTCCTACCCATGCTGGAGCTTTCTGCCAGAGTCTCAAAGTTCTGCTTGAGAAAATTTTCTTGACTGCGGTCACCAGTGTCAGATACTGTCCTCAGAGCCTCGTCCATACTTGTCACTTCTGCCTTTTGCTCCTCTTCATCAGACTCTTCATTCTCTTCATCAGAGCTGTCCTGGCTAAGGGACTCCACATTTGCTGAGTCTGAAAGCAAAAGGACGAGTAAGCTGAAGCACAAATTTGAGAGTGAAAATCCCTATGAAAACCCTGCTTGACCTGGGTATAACTACTGCATAGAGCAGATAGGTACCATATAATCCTTAACAAATGACCAGTAAGAAACCAGCTTATGTGGTAATATTATCTGATATATTTCTACCAGCTCTAAAACTGGAAATATCCCAGCCTCTGCATGCTCAAATCCCTCTCTGTGGGTATCAGCTTTATGGCTTTCATGTACATTTTAGCTTTTTATTCTCAATCCAGCACTTGACATACTTTGAAAAGATATTTATAACTTGAAACAGAAATGTTGAAAGATAGATAAAGAAATAGAATTTCAGATAGAAATTCTGAAATACAGCAGATGTATGTTTTTAAAATTCCTTGGCCTTAGTTATTCATTCTCGCTATACTATTGCGCTGCCTGCAAGATGTAGCAAGAAAATCACTATGTGTTATTAAATTTAGTATGATTTTAACATATTAAATTAACAGATACAGATTGTAGAGAAACTGCATTCTTGGTGAAATGTGTGCAATCTCAACGGGAGTGGAGTAACGTGCATTGGTGTCAGCTACAGTGTATTTTCTGATACTAACAGTAGGAGGTGCTATAGTCAGAAATAGGCTTTAATTGCTAGTCTTTATTTTTTGCGGTCTTGTGTTTCCATTTTAGCCAAAGTGCATTATTAAATAAAATACATCTCAACAGTGCACTGCCTGCCTTACTGCTATTTTATGTTAGCCTGTTATTGTTGTTATCAGAGTAAGCCCTCACCATCCAGGACGTGATCCGGGCTGGACTCCCTGCTGTCGTAACCCAGGGAGCAAGCACTGTCCGGGCTGCAGCTGTCCTGGCTCTCACTGCAGATCCCTCGTCCTTGCATCCTGCAGTGCTGCTCCTTCACCATGTAATCACTGACGTATAAAAACACAGAGGGGTGGAAACAATAAGGAACAGGGGTAGTGAGAGAAACGTGCTTTTGTTCTTCTCAATGTCATTGTCATAACTTAGGAAAAAGTGTGTATAAAAGGCAGGGATTTACCTGCCCTGTAGACTTGTGCCATCCTTTTTTGCCTCGGGGTACAGCACAGCTCTATCACTACCCTGAATGCCCTTGGATGGGTGTGAGGACAGCCAGTCACTGTGTGTCCAGGACCGATGCCTCTTAGCTCTCTCCTCCAACTGCTGCTTCAGTAAAAAAACAGAAAAAATTCTAGTGAGTAGGTGATGACTTGCAGAAATCAATGCTCTAACTGCTACTTCTATTTACTCAGAAACATGGATATTTCTCCCTTTCTTTCTCTTAGATATCTATGTATACCATGGGCTCCTGAATGCTGAATGTGCTCAGGCTCTCTCTGCCATGTGGGAGGCAGTTGGGACTTTTCTTTTGAGCAAAGGACTCCAGCTGTCTCAGGTCAAGCAGGGATTTAACCATCAGCTCCAGAGAGCACATACGATGAGACCAACGCCTTCGAGGACGTTTAGCAGAGTTAGGGGTGACCTGGCTGATGACTCCATGCTGGAACATATGATTTTAATTATGTGATGTCAACACACTATTACATCCAGAAATGCATAAAAAAGCACTTCTAATGTTATTTCATTTGAACTCTATTTTTATTTTTTTGTGTCTTTAATTGAATATAACCCTCTACCTTTGTCAGCTCCCAGTCCTGTCCGTCATCTGAGCCTCCTGTTGTATGAAAGGGAACAGTAAGTAAAACAATTATTAAAGATATGTGAATATATGGACTGATTTTTCTAATTCTCCAAAGGGAGGTTAAATGCCAGGGACAAAGCAGAAGGAAAGATGGTCACAAATGTGGTTGCTAGTGGACATTCCTCTGGCAACATCTGGATATACCTGTGTCTTCCTCTCCATGGCTGCTGTCAGAGGAAGTACTGGTTTCGATGTCTCCTTGGTTGTCGGCGTCATTGTTCTCAGCTATGTCTTCTTCATCGAGCTCATGATCACTGTCTGAAGACAAACCACCTAGAGTGGGAGCGCTGTACAACTCCCGCCTGAAGTAACACAGTGAGAGGGTCAGACAAAATGATGAGTATTCTGGCATGGTGATTTGTCTAGGTGAACAAAGATCCTTAGCAATTGAAGGTGGTGTCTGTCGTCACCTGAGGCTGGAGGTCTTGCAGGGTGGTGTGTCAGGGTTTTGTCGGAGTTGGCACAGCCTCTCTCTCATGCTGATTGTCAGTTCTGGAGCCAGTCGCCAAACAAAGATACAGCTAGGAGATAAAAGCATTCAGGCATTAAAAATTCAACATTTCATTTCAGCCTGACCAGGAAACTGTCTACAAACACATTCCCCGACTCATTTCCTCTAGCAGAAGAGGATAATTTCAATTTGGTTGCTGCTCCCATTCTGGTTTTGTTCCTAGTTTAATTCTAGTGCAGGGTTAGCACTGAAATAATGCACATTTGGACACATTTGGATATCTCTTTGTTCGTCTGATACAGTATATTAATAATGCTTGTCATTCTTTGTTTCCCAAAACTTTATTAAATTCCAAAACAGAATAATGACATATAAATGTCATGCTTTAGAAGAAACAAAAAGAATGAAAAAGGTTAAAAAAAATAATAAACAAGACGTATAAAAAAACAAAAACAACTGAATAAAAAACACACATTTGGCCACGCATTTGCATGGCAAGTACCAAGATAAATATTTATATATATATATATGCATATACATGTATGCTAATACACATTTACAGAACAAAACAATGCAATAAAAATAGTAATTATTTTCATATATATGCGATTACAATGTTGGACTCAATGTCAATGTTGTCTCACCTGTCACCTGATACAGAAATCAAATGCTTGCAGTCATTGGTAAACTTCATCCCAGTGACAATCTCTGCAAAAAAAATAAAGATGATTCATTAGTTATGTTACTGTCTCTGGCAATGGTGACAATATATTAGCTTCTGCTACGAGTGACATTTACTCACTGCTCAGTTCAGCCACATGAGGTATGTTTACGTGAGTTGTAGGTGTATGTTCTGTTACCTGAGTGTCCAAACATGGTGGCAACACATTCTCCGTTGTAGAAGTCAAAAATGCTGATGTTTTTATTGGAGCAGCTGGTAGCCACATATTGACCTGAAGGATCGATCTGTACCTGAAAAACAAATACAAAGCCTTCTAGTATATGAACTGTGTATGTAGAAGGGAATGGCATGTGGAGTGTGGCTAGAGGAGAAAAATTTTACCCTTAGCAGACTACCATCTTCACTTATTGATCCTTTGTAGAGTTTCTTCTGTTCGCCACTGCTGATGTTGAAAATCCTGTAGTCAGAACAAAAAGAAACTCCCAAAATTAAAAAAAAAAGTTTAATGATTCACTTCCAATAGCTAGGCATGCTCACACACTCACCTGATGGAGCGGTCTTGGCAGCCAACAGCAGCATACTTGCAGGTAGGGTCTACACCCATGTCATACAGTGTGGTCTTCCTCACTACATGATGAGAACGTCTGAACTCTGTCCCCCTGTCAGTCTGCAAAACAAAAACAAAAAATGTCGGGTCTGTGCAGAGGATGAAAGCTGCTGTAGCTTTAGTATTAGAATGAAAGGTGTTAAATAAAACTTCTGGAAAATGGGACATTAAAACCACTCTAGCTGTATCATTGACTTAACTGTGCAGGAGCTTTAGCTTTTGAGTTATTCCACCTCAATGAACTCTAACCTCTATATTCTGCTTGTCTGACATATTTCCTCTCTGTCTGCTTCTAAGTATTCTGTATTTACATAAATATTAGGCATCCTTCAGGTGGAATGCAGCTTCTGCATTTCTTTGTACATCAAATCATAAAGACATTGACAGAAAAGAAGTTAATTTAAGTCCATTAAGAATCCTTGAACACAGAGCATGATAACAGACAGTATAGAAGACGCTCATTTAAATTCTGCAGAGAGCACGGACATGTCACAACAAGTTTCTAAAATGAGCACTCCATAAATGCCTGGATGCTGAGAGGTTTTACTCAAGACTAACAAGCCATTGTTTATTGTGCTCCACAAAACTTAATGTTCTGAGTCACTGCAGTGGCCTGAATTGTGTCTTAAGTTTAAGAAGAATGTTTTAACTTATGCAACTCTGACCAAACAGTAAACTGCCCCAGTAACCCAACAGCAAATCTGGAGGAAAGAAAGCAGCATATAAACAAATGAATGCTTTAGTTAATACAACTTTTAGTCCAAATAATCCTTCTGTGATATATGCATATATGTTTTACTGTTGCACTGTTGTGCCAGCTAAACAAAATCAAGATGGAAATAGTTTATGTTATGTAATACAGTATTTTATTTTTATTTTTGTGACATAAAATGTGATAAGATTTAGAATTAAAAATCTACATCAAAACCAAAATAATTAAACAAATGAGTCAAAAATTACTCTTATTCATTTATTTACTGTGGAAAAAAACAATCCATTCTTAAATATCTGTATGTGGCAAAATTAAGTGAACCCATGCCTTTAGTTTCTGGTGTTTCCTCTAAATGATTATCAGCCCTGCATATCAGCTAATAAATAGGATTAGATTTTAGCCCATTCCTCATTACTGCGGCTCCAAGCTTCCTTTCACAAACTGCCTGCTTCAGGTCCTTCCACAGCATTTCTACAGGATTAAGGTCAGGACTCATTTCATAACATTACATTTCCTCTGTGTAATTAGGCTATTTGTCTTGCTGCACGATGGCTACCTTGACATGTTCATGTAAAATTTACTCAGAATTCATAGCTCCCTCAATGATGGCAAATTGTCCTGGTTCAGAGGCAGTAAGGCAGGCCCAAATCATGATGATGCCACCACCATATATCTCAAATGTGATAAGGTTTTTATGCTGCAATGCAATATTTGCTTGTTGCTAAACATAATGCTCCCTCATTCAAGCCAAATATTTCAATTCAATTTCTGCTGTCCACAGAATTATGTTCTACCAGCCTTCAAGATTATCTGCATGGCCTTCAGGAAACTGCAGATGGACAGCAATGCTCTTTCTGAAGAGTAGTGGCTTTCTCCTTGCAACTGCCATGCACACCATGGTTGTTCGATGTTCTCCTGATGTTAGACTCACAAACACTGATATTAGCCACTACAAAAGAGGCCTTTAGTTTCCTAGACATTACCCTAAGGTTCTTTATGGCCTCTCAGACTATTATACTCCTCGCTTGTGTGGTGGTCTTTATTAGTTTGCCACTCCAGGGGAAAGTAACAATGACACTGAATGTTCTGTCCAAACTATTAGCCTGGTGAGCATCTCTTCTCTTCAACTCTTCTTCTAAGGTCTTCGGAAATATTCTTTGCTCAAGCCATAACAAACTTCCAAAACCCTGTATTGTCAAGATCAGACTTAGTGAAGAGCCAGATTTCTTTTCTTTAAATAAGGCAGGACCTCCCAGACTCAAACCTGAATGTCAAACGATTGACTGAAACACCTGACTCACCTCACCTTGAATTTCCCCTTCAAATGAATAAACTGATAATCCTAGAGGTTCACAAAGATGAGAAATGATAGAACCGAATCATGCTCGGACGTGTCTTACCTTGTGTGCAGTCTGGAAATAGATACTCTTGTCTGCCCCACAGCTGATCATCCTCACCTTGTTGTCATTGGCTGATGAACAAAAAAAATTGCACAATCACTTTCTGAACTTCATTCATTGATTGATATTAGTAGTATTTTCCAAATTTCCAATTCAAGCGCAGGTCCAGTGACATAAGTTTGTCACAAGACTGAGGGGTATAAGGTAGACTCAGTTAAAAGACGTTTAAAAATTAAAGTCAGGTAATTGATGTAAATGTTAAAGGGCGACTTCACCAATGTATATTCCAAACTCCAAATGTCACCTGAAGGAGTTAGAAGCAGGGAAGTCAAATTCAAATTCAAAACCATTCATTTACATGTACATTCCCCAAAATAGAACCACAAGAAGCAAGTTAAAACATGCGTAAAGTCACCCTTTGTGCTAGAAGTGAGACAAGAAAGTGCAAAAAATTAAAACACAGAAAACAGAAACATCTTTGCTCATAACAACCCGACTACACATGTATAGCTGTCATATATTATTTAAACAAGCAGTTCTGTTAATGAAATAAAAGAAGGGATTTGTGTTGGAGATGAAAACAAGGATTAAGAGAAGATTAGCTGTCAGATGTTGACAATGTCTCAAGTGGCTCACCAGCAAAGCGGACAGCTGTTATGGATGAAGAGTGCTCATCGAGTGTCTGTAGCAGACTGTAGTCATCCTCTGCATCCAAGATGTGGATGAGACGATCCCTGCTAGCTGTGGCCAGCAGCTTAAGACCTGACAGTAATAAGAAGATTGAAACGTGTATCATATACACAATGCACAGATGGTCAACAAGAATATTGTCATTATGTTCAGTAGCACAGTCTCATATGCACATGCTGACCTGTTTCTGATTTACTGTACTCAAGACAGAGTATCTCGGCATCATGGGCTTCTACTTTGAGAATCTCCTTCATGCTGGTAAGGTCATGGACCCTGTAGATAATACACAGGTGTAACAGTTTTAGGGGTGGAGTGGAGGTGACCTGAATTCAATCACGCTTATCAGAGAGCCCTGGGAATCATATACATTTTAACATTTTTGTTCCACCTCAGCATCCCATTGCGATCTCCAGATGCCAGGTGTTTGCCGTCTGGACTAATACAGATGGTCCTGATGCCTGTCCTCATTTCTATCTGTCCATCCCCTGATCGGTCTGCATTCACAGCAGACTTACATTCTTGATCCAGTAAGGAACCAGGGTTTCCATCTATGTAGATTATATTCAAGAGATCCTGCAAAGCAGCAATGGACAGAGAAATAATTGTAGGAAGAATTTTTTTCTCTCAAAATATCTCTGAAGACAAACATATTTAACATATTAACACAAAACTCACACTGCTGAGGATGTTCTGAGAATGACTATAGGTTTGTGTCTGATCATCGATGCGCCACAGTCTAATGGTGTTGTCAGCTGAGCAACTAATGAATGCACCTGATGACAAGCCAGAATCCATGTCCCCAGGAGCATCTGGAAACATCTGAGGATCAACAAAAGACAAAATAGGTCTAGATCAGGGAACTATACACTGCAATAGGCTAAGAGTTTATGTACAGTAATTCCAATGCTGTGATACATATTTCCATTCCTTATGGAGTAATATAAACAACAATAATCATTAGATATTAGTATATTTCCATTTCAGATGTCTGTTGCTAATTGTGAAGAACAGTTGTGAATGGATATATTATGCAGTTTTAATACATGGGATGTATTGCCTTACATTAATTTCTTCATTACTAGCAAATTAAAAAGTATCAAATACATTGTGAAATACTTGAATAAGTGTATAATATTAATATATACCATATAAAATGTAATTACCAATAGCAAACCATAATAAAAATTTCCATTAGTGGGTCTCAAACTGGTTCAGTACCAGCCCAGTTTTATTATTGGGGTGGTATTAATCATTCCTCCAGTGATGCCCAAATCAATCACCTAGTCAATATACTGTTATTATTACTCACTTCTGAATCAGGGACTAGTTTAAAATACGCCAAATGTGTCACAGTTCTTAAAGAGCTGTGTCGTTCCTCCTGTTTACATGTACATATTTACCTCCAGGTCCCAGACACAGGCAGCATGGAAGAGAACAGAGTGCACCTTCCCCACCCTCTTGATGTCTCTCACATCCCACACATAAAGACTGTGGTCATTATATACACAGCTGAGCCACTGAGTGATGGGGTCATAGGTAACAGCAATGGCATCTGGGTAACGGGTGTCCATCTTGGTGGAAAACAGGTCGCTGCTTAAAGAAATTAGAATTAGAAAACACTTTCAAAGATTAAGGAATAACAGCAACAGATTTAAATGGTAATATAACATTTTATTTTCTTCAGAAGCATTTTGAATTAATCTAGACTGTGAAATGGTGCTACTTCAGACAGGACACACTGTAAATAGAGACTACTTGATCCTGTTGTGGATCACTGCCAAGGAAAGGCTGTGTTACTTCTAAGCTCTTCCTCACCTGGCCGTAGTGATGGCCGAGATGTCACAATCAAGGTGGTGCGGCCGTGGCAGCGTGCAGACAAAGTACAGGTCAGCAGAGTTGAAGGCTCGCACCGTTCCATCCGAACAGCCACAGAAGATCATATCCTCAGATAGAGACAGAGACTGGGCCATGCCCGTCTACAAAACAAGACATCATACAACATCCGCTCTTTTTCACAGCTCTGTAATTTGCAGATAACCCTTGTGGAGCAAGGAAATCATTTGACAATAATAACATATTGGTTATAACAAATAACAAAGTGGTGGGTAAACTGTGAGCTCCAGTATAAACACTGTTTTTAGGGCTGTCCTGAATACCTGTTTTTGGGCTCTGGAGCTTCGGTTCTATTATTCGCACTTGTATTAAGCTGCACACACATTTTCATAAACAAGCTAACATTCAGTTGTTACCACTGACAAAATAAATTATATTCAAACAGCTAGCTCACTAAGCCTTCAACTCACCAACTACAGTGTTGCTGTTGTGTGAGTGGAAGATTAGTTTGTCCACATTCTCTGGTAGAAGTGAACTTCTAGTCTTGTTCATGATATGACAGCCTTTGAAAAGATACGCTCCATTTATGCTGGTCGTGCCACTGTGGCAGACCAGTTTCAAATGGCATAGATAGATAGATAAATAGATAGATAGATACTTTATTGATCCCCAAAGGGAAATTTCAGTGTTGCAGTAGCCCTAAAAATAATATTACAGAACAGTATAGAAAAATAGAAAAAAATACAAGATAATAAAGATTAGCACAGGAAAAACAAAGATTGATACAGGAAA